>CAMTDV010000022.1:85457279-86696445 GCA_947069175.1 Scalesia atractyloides
ACAAAACAACTCATATCATCATATTACTAGATATTCATCCGAATACCTAATATAATCAAATTCTACATACAAACTAGTAGACAACATGATCTCAAACACTCGTTAACATTGTCATAACATCAATTTCATCATATTATACAAACTCCATTTCAAGTCATGTATGAACATCTATTCGAACCTCTAATTTGTTCAAATATCTTATACATACATACAAGTATGATGATCATAAACACTTATATATCATCTATGTCATCATATAATCAAAACCCACTTCAACATCTACTTGTAAATAACCTACAAGTAATCTTACATCAAATAGTGCATAATTTCGTTAAGTTTAACGAAATCAAGCATACACATACACTTAATTCATCTTTAGATCATAATCTAACCATCTAATCGCAAGTACTCTACTTGTCTCAAATTATAACTTTCATCGATCTAAGTTTTTAGACATACCTTATGATCCTCTCGATTAGGTGATCGTTTATATGCGTTCATGCATCGATTCCGAGCTCAATTCATCCTTTAATTTGATGATTTAGGAAACACACACACATACACATTCACTATGTGTTTTGTGTTTTTAATTTTTTGATATTTATAATACAAGTTTCCTTTTTGGCAGCTTTGGTCCCTCAAGTTTGATTATAAAGGTGAGCTTACAACTCATTGTTTGGTTACTTGTTTACATGTTTTTAACTAGGTTTATTTGTTCCAATCATTTTGTTTATAGTTTAACTTTCACCGCTAACAGTCTTTTACCCACTTTTTAATATTAACGTGGTTTGATCACCAAACCCGTTTTTGGGGTGTTACAAATCTACCCCCCTTAAAGAGGTTTCGTCCTCGAAACCTTTCTTACGTAGTTCCTTGGGTTGAACCCAATGGACTTGGTTTCGTTTTCACCTGAGTATTGCTCATATTTAAATTATTCAAAAATTCTTACCAGGAAGGTATGGCAGTGCCTTTTAGGCTCCAAGGTGAATGTGCCCTTCATGTGTAAGGCCTCACGTGCCGTTTCTTTCATCTTGTATCCCCTTTTTTTTTACTTGATCGAGTCGTCATGTCCCCACTCGGTCATATGTATCTGTCACATGCTTATTCTACGCAAACCTTATACTGATAAGCGCATTCAACAAATTTTAAATTTAATTTTTGATCTTAACCCATCTTGTCGGTTAGACTTATTAATCACCTGTCACCTTATACCTCATAATTTAGGTACCCTCATATTGCCTTCGCAAGGCTTTTACAAACTTTCGAGACCCCAGTCTTATAGCTCGTATTACAAGGTGATCACATACCATGTTATATACATATATATATATATATACCGTGATTGCATCATGTCATGTTAAATTTTATATCTATCTTTTCGTTTTCAAAAATTTTCTTTCTGAATTCATCGTCTCACACGGAATGGTGTCAAGACCTGTTTCCTTTACTATTAGTCATTTTCTAATTCATCTCACACCGTTTATTTTTATTAAAACATTGTTTCTAACTAAAAACCGAATTTTAGTTTAACGTTTTTCCTTGCAACTTATGTCGATTACTCGCATCGAGAATTTGGCAATCTAGTATTTCTTCTTTTTACTGTTTTTATGTCACGCGGGGAATCATAAATAATTTCCTCACTTTATTTAAGAGGCCCGTAGGCCCTTTTTACTCAGCCTCCTAAGCCATTTCTTAAACTTTCTCTCTCTTCTTTTCTTTTACTTGGCTTCCTAAAGTGAGGTCTTTTAATGCATCATTCCTCTTGATTTGTGATCCCAAGGTCATTTTGACCCTGTATATCATTACACTATTCATAACCCGAAGGTCGTGGTGATCCTTTAGATCATCCTTTTACCCGTATCGTTCTCTAAATATATATGTGGTGTCAATGCACCTCTTTGTACTTGAAAGGAAAATTATTTATGTTGTCCTTTCTTTATCGTCAAATTGTGGCTCCATTTTACCATGAATGCTAAATTATTTTACTTCAATTAAGGCCTCAAGACCTTGTTTGATTCGGTTTGTTAACAATTTTATTTTCTATGACTCCGCGAGTCTTTTACGAATCACATTCGCTCGTCGGATCTATTAGTTGTTTAATAATCACTTGCGTCTAAGCCTAGTGCAAGATCAAATAGCGTTGACCACTCGTCACCACCGAGTCACAACTACCATCTTTAGTGGCAACCACAGCATTTTGTGTATGTTGCCCCAAACATTTATTCAGATCAAACACTATATGTTGGTAGCCGTGCGCGCCCGTGCGATCGTAGTCCATGACTAGATCATTTTTCGTTCGGACAATTCTTCCGACTCTTCTATGACTTCATATGTCATTTATGCGTCGGTTTATCTCACCTTTACCGTTATCCAGTTTAAGCCTATATTGATTTACAACCCGTTACTCGAGTTCTCTATCTTAAATTTTTTTAACGGCCCCGTTATTCACTTGCGTTTTCATTTATATTCATTCACGACCCATTTTATGGGTTTATTTCTATTTCATGCTCCTATTATTCGGTTTGCGTCTACAGTATATTTAATCACATCCCATTACCCGGGCTCATTATTCTTTTGCTTTAACGCTCCCGTTACTCGGTTTGCGTTTACTTTTAAATTCAATCACTATGCTTCTTTTGACTTGTTTGGCTTGCTCGTGTGAAATCCATCACTTATGAGCGATCGAATCTTATTCTTTATTTAATCCGTTTGATTTGTTCTTGTGAGATTCATCACTTATGAACTATCAGGCTTTACTCATTATCTGACCCGTTTGACTTGTTCATGTGAAATACATCACTTTTGAACAATCAAACTTTATTCTTTATTCAACCATTTTGACTTGTTCTTGTGAAATCCATCACTTCTGAACAGTCAAACCTTATTCTTTATTTGACCCGTTTGACTTGTTCGTGTGAAATCCATCACTTCTGAACAATCAAACCTTATTCTTTATTGGACCATCCATGATGGCCTCACTGACCATGAATGATGATTATCATCATCATTTCTTTCTTTTCCCCTTTTATCTTTTCTACGATCATAGTCAACGACTTTGATCCTCTTCCATGTGGACACTACCTCCGTTTCTATGACCTCGCGGGTTATTTATACTTTGGTTTTACGTGCCCTTTTTGTCAACCATGGTTCTTTCATCCATAATGACTTATTCCATAATTTCTCGGGTTATTTATTTCTATGTGCGCCGTACATCGTTTTTTATGGTTCCCACGAAAACCATTTATACGAGTACGCATGTAAGATTTCTTGACTCCAAGAATATTTTAACTCTTCTCATTCACCTCATTTTTACCACATTGGATGTATATGTGTTTATTATAGCAAGTTCATGGTACCATGTGTTTATCATTTACTTGGCCAGAGTAAGCGATCAACACATGGTACACATGACCTTATTATAACTAACACATTACTTCCCATGTAAGTAAATCCTCGGTTCATGTCCATATTTCTGATTTATTTGGTAAAACTTTGTTTAATTGTTATTTAACAATTATTAGTTTTTACCCTTCTCATCTCAAAATATATAAATGTTTTCCCTTTTTATAAGACTTTTATGTAACCACATTTATCGATGTGATCTTTATTTTTCCCCAACAAAATCTTTTTGAAAATTTCTACTTGGATAGTCACCCCATCCAAGATTTTAGATCTGAACTCTTTTATATTTTTATTATTCACGATTTGTGAATAATGATTATTACTCGCCCAATTTCTCTTGGGAACATCATCATGGATGGGAATCCCTTCCGGTTTTCCCATGCTTTAATCCCGTATACAACCGTTGTTCATTACGTATCTGTTGTATACTACTAGTTATACAATAATTTAAAGTGTGCACCTGTGCGATATTTTCCTCATTGGCTTTCATTGCCGTTCCATCTTTATTTAATATCATCATTTAGTTTAGGTCCTTAATGAGTATGCTCATCTTGTCATACTTCAGACCATTCTGTCATCGTGTTGGCAGATCATTAGATTCCCGCCATCTTCAGATGCGAGCATCCTTTAACAAGGCTATCTACAATACTTGTTAACACAAGTAATTCACTAGCTATATCGGTCTTTATCATTTTATTTGGGGTAACGTGTGTTCACACGATAACCCTAGGTGTTATTTACAACACTTTAACTATGTTAGACCGCTAAATTTATAATAACTTACCGGATCATGCGACCAAGCCTCGAACCGAACACATTTGATCATTAACCTTGAGCCTTGATTACCAACTTGTATGAACATCTATTCGAACCTCTAATTTGTTCAAATATCTTATACATACATACAAGTATGCTGATCATAAACACTTATATATCATCTATGTCATCATATAATCAAAACCCACTTCAACATCTACTTGTAAATAACCTATAAGTAATCTTACATCAAATAGTGCATAATTTCTTTAAGTTTAACGAAATCAAGCATATATATACACTTAATTTCATCTTTGGATCATAATCCAACCATCTAATCTACTCTACTTGTCTCAAATTATAACTTTCACCAATCTAAGTTTTTAGACATAACTTATGATCCCCTCGATTAGGTGATCGTTAATATGCGTTTATGCATAGCTAAATTCATCCTTTAATTTGATGATTTAGGAAGAACAACCCAGCCGTAGAACACACACACATACACATTCACTATGTGTTTTGTGTTTTTAATTTTTTGACATTTATAATATAAGTTCCCTTTTTGGCAGCTTTGGTCCCTCAAGTTTAGTTTTGATTATAAAGGTGAGATTACAACTCATTGTTTGGTTACTTGTTTACATGTTTTTAACTAGGTTTATTTGTTCCTAGTCATTTTGTTTATAGTTTAACTTTCACCGCTAACGGTCTTTTACCCACTTTTTAATATTAATGTGGTTTGATCACCAAACCTGTTTTTGGGATGTTACATTAAGGGTAATTTTGTACCTTCGAGTTTAATCTGATGTACCAAAAAAGGACTACATATTGGGTATTGGGCATCGTATATATGTGCAAAATATAATTACACCTGTTAGTATGGCATGCATCATTTTAGAGATAGGTATTAATATTTGTTATTATAGTTTTAGAGATAAGTATCAAACTTATATAATTTTGTAAAATTATAATTTTATGAAATAATAAAATTGGAAGAAAATATATTGATAATGTAATATTATTTAGAATAATTTATTAAAATAAAGTTAAAGATAAATGATAACCATATATTAATTATTAAATTTAAATTAAAAATGCAAATAAAAAATTTAAGGTTAAAAAAGAAAATATCATACGACATCATTTAGATTCTTTTATTAGAATTAGCTTAGATTAATATTATAACTGCTTTGCAAATTGCTTTTTAATGCTAAGCTTTTTTAGACATACCTACTAATAATAATAGAATTAAATGGGAGATAATCACAAACTTATAATATTCCCTGCCTCCTTATTAAACCCAGCATCTACAACAATTATTAAATGATGGAAATCTCTTGATCAATCGAGGTCCAAGAACCAATCTTGTAACTTCGAATAATATTTTAGAATGTTAGTTGACATAATCAAACAAAATCTATTATATAATATTGTTATTATTCAATAAAACATTGAGAGAGTGACAAAAGTTATGGTTATTAGAATCAGGAAGTTAAAAAACGGCTTCATAAGTCAAACCACACTTTGTTTTCTTGTTATAAAATATACTGCTTGAAGGTGACCCAAATTCGTAACATATTTCTTATTATTCTTTTTGATAATATCTTTTTTTTTTGACAAACACCTATCATACCATAATAACTTTTTTGATAATAGATCTAACCAAGGAAAATATGAGTCTTACACCCTCAACTTTTTTTTGCCAATATACACATCGATACATCATGTGTAGTTATGTACCAATATACGTACACCCTCTTTTTATACAAGACTTTGTCGATCAGAGAGTCAATAGACCATTGGAAGTTTCGTCAATGTGTCTATATATACATGACTTCTGCGTTACATATTACGCATTCATGCGCCACATGTTTTTTTTACCTAAAATCGGTACCCCTATGCTTGTTTTCTTGTAATATGTGTGAAAATGCCTTTTCAATAAATTGGTCATTAATAATCATAATGGGTGGAATTCGACTACAAAGTCCATTTTTCCTACAAAGTGTACAAAGTCATAAAACACACTCTAAACCCACAAATAACAGAATGAAGGTCACTAAAACATAATATTCAAACCCTAACAGTCTATAAAAACCTCAAACACACCATCGTAGAACTATGAATATAAAACACAACATGTTAATCAACATAAAACCCACAAATATGACGTTTTAGTAATCTTCACTTTGTTATTTGTGGATTTTTAGTGTGTTTTATGATTGACATTATTATGTTTTATGACTTTTTACACTTTGTAGGAAAAATGGACTTTGTAGTCAACTCTCAACCTATAATTGTTATTAATATAATCATTATTTATTGGGTTTGCATTATGTTACATTAGAGCTTGGTAATGAATCAAATGTGGGAGATAAGATAAAAAAATTGATGTTGAAGTTATGTTTGAAATGTAAAAGCTACGGAAATTATAAAAGATTCTAGTAAGATTTGAACTTGTTCTACATAGAAGGTGTGAGGAACCTTAGAGTAGTATCCAAGTGAGAGCATCGTAAGGATATTGTTTTCCTTGGACAAAGAAGCAAGTGGTGCCCTAAAGGGTGCGAAGCACCTAACTCACACTCTCACTTTTTCATGTGCGTGTGAAGTGGGCAATGGATGTTATGTGGTGTTTTGAAGTCGTGTTTGACGATGATTGCCTCAACCCCGTTTACGATCTTGTGGTTGTGGCTTGACTTAGCTATGACTAATCAGTTGTGAATTGGTCAACATGAACTTCCTGTTGATGGTACGGGTTGCCGTTGCATGGGTTGGGGGTAGTTACAACTGTTGTCGGTTAACACTTCTAAGATGGGCAACAATTAGACTGCTCAAAAGCAGTTCCCACCACTGATGGGCCAGTTGCCACTATTCGGTTCCTATTGTTGGTGCAATTGTTACCACACTCAATGGTGGTGTGTCATTTATTTTGCTCGTTTTCTCATAGCTAGGGATGATAATTGGGTATACCCGTTAGTGTTTTAGAAAAAAAAAACTTGTTTAGGGATTTTCATGTACATGTATTTTTAACTTTTATTTATGATTTTATGTTTCTAAGATCTATAAAATATATTAAATTATGATAATTAACATTTAAGGTAAATATCATTATCTACATCAAAGTATTTAAAAATGTAAATATATTATAATATTAATCTTAAAAACTAAGTTTGCATTTATATCTCTAAATATAAATAATATAATCAAATATATATTAAAAAAAAGTTTATTTTTCAAATAATGAAACTACTAAAATAAAACATTATCAAGGGATAATTAAGTGAAAAGTAAACAAAAGTTAAAAGTTTTTGAATATATGTGTTGAGTATACCAATTTGGGTAAACATGTATGTAGTTTCGAGTAGTTGGGTCGGGTATCACCAATTTCCACACTCGTGAAATATATTTTTTTTTCTCAATCTCATACCCGACCCAGACTCATCGAGTATTGGATATAGCGTCGTGAATGCTTCGGGTTTTAGTTATACCTTGCGGAATCGAGTTTTTTTTGCCATCCCTACTCACAAACCCATAGAGTTAAAAAGGAAACTAGTTAACTAGGGTGTTGGAGACGTTTGTTACGTCACTTGAAATTGGAACATTAAACAGGTATATTTTATTATGCTAGTGAGTTGCCCGTACAATACGATAAGTGTCATCGAGGTTTTTTTGAGAGCATGATCTAACCTGACATGCCTTAAACATTAATTATATTTGGATATTATTATTGTATGTTTAGTAATTATGCACTTTAGTATCTAAATAAGATAAGACTTAATTTAAATTGTATTTAGTTACAAAAATATAATTAGTAAATGTAAATTTAATTTTTTAAGGTATTATAAATAATTAATATAGTGAATTAAGTGATCTTATGTGCATTAAATATAATGTATTAATTGTGAGAAAATTTATTAGATGTGAGGAAATTGGTATCTATTGTATAGAGCACTTGCATCTTATATTTCGAAAGTTGTAACATACGTTTTAAAAAGTTTATGAAATTATAATGTAATACAAAAAGATGCTTTGTAAAATAATGCATATACGTTTTATTTAACCTAACACAAGTTTAATGGTTAGGAGTCTCTAGTTGTTTTCAACTACAAGGTGTCACTTTAGTTATGAGATGCTAGAACTTCTCAAAAAACACTCAAAGACATGATAATTTTCCAACAACATAATAGTGAATATTATGCTTTTGGATGTTGTATCATAGAAGAAGACAGACGTGTTCTTAGAGGCAACACAAAATCCGTATAAAGAAAACCGTATCAAACACGTACCTTAGTGATTTTTTGTTCTTCTCTCGATCACATTATGCTTACATCAATAACAAGTGTAATTGTAAGTTTTCCTATCGTATGTGTTTTTTATTAATTTTTAATGTACCTTAGTTTAAATCTGTGAAGGGTATCTCCACACATTTAAAATGATATGCATGGACTTCATTAGCAAGATGTTTTGGGACTTTTTTTTTAATATATTTTGTTAATTTAAGTTGTAAAGCCACCAAAATAAGGTTGCAAGTTGAAAGAGTCCCTTTATTGACATTTGATGTGGCATGAGTGCATGACTCATAAGAATTATGAAAGCAACATGTTATCAACGAAAAGATAGACCAATAGCTAGCTACCTAAACCTTCGATCTCTAGCTAATTCATCCATGATGTGTGAGGTCACCTTGTCTCTGGACGGTTGGTGGTGGGCTCTTAGGTTGTGAAGGAAGGAATAGGATGCCTATTGACAAGTGGTCGTGGATAGAGAGAGGTGTGTAAAAAACAATATGTTCGTAATTCGGTGTAAAAATATCCAGTTAATCTGTATCTGACTCTACCCCGCCTGGTATATACTGGGCTCCATACTTGGTTTGAATTATGTGACCAGTTGTCGGCTTACGCCTTAGTTGGATTAGTGGCTCGCCAAAACTTAAATAACTCGAACTTATCAACCTAATTGATCGAGACTTCTCAAACAACGTTTGATTTTTTTATTTGATTATCCTCATGGGATATGAACTCAAATACTTTACAGTGAAATTAAACGCATTGGAATAAATAATTCAAACTAAAGCCTATTAGCCGATAATAAACCATGTTGTAGTTTTATCAATGACACACATAACTTTTATTTTCATTGCCTAGAGAATCTCGGTCTAATGGAAACCAATTGCAGTATTAGATCTTTCTATGGTGATATGTCAGCAGGGTAGGATCTTAGTTAGGGCCTAGAGGGAGCCACAGCCCCTCTGTTTTTTTTGCTTCGAAATGTAAATTCCACCGAAAATTTTATACGTATTGACCCCCACCCCACCACACACACACGCACACTCATTTAAAAGTTCAAGAACTGTCACTAGATATGTGTACGTGTTTTGATCTTGACAATAGACAGTCTTAGATGTTTGATGAAGATGAAAAATATGTTATTATATATGGCACTTGTGGAGGTGTTAAGTGATTGATATGTTCTATTTGGTTACTAGTTCTGTTAAGCTTGCTAGTCGTGCATTGTTTTGATATTTTATATGACACTTGTGGAGGTGTTAAGTGATTCATATGTTCTATTTGGTTACTAGTTCTATTAAGATTGCTAGTCGTGCATTGTTTTGATTGTTGACTTGCCTAAAATGTTGGAAAGAGGGGTTTGCGTAAGGATTATTTTATTATGGGTTATTATAATTTATCACTCTTAACTATTGGATATTAACTGCTACAACTCTCAACTATCACTTTAATTTCCACCACTTCTAATTTAACACTTTATGTGTTGTGTCACTCCGATTGAGTAAATTATTCATCCAAAAATTTCTATATGTATATTTCTATATTCCTGGTAAAACAGTAAGTTGTGATTTTAACTTAATATTGCTTAACTAGGTTATAGTCATATATATTACACAAAAAATTATTTGAAATCAATGTAAAAGTCCCAGACATGACATGGTGGCACATGCATTCATCAAATGGAATAGAATTCAATAAAAAAATTCAAAGATTTCAACTCTAATTAATCACATATGTCTTCCATATTTAAAAAATATTTAAAAATAGTTAGGTGTATGTGATATTTATATAGAAAAATTATGGTTTGTATTGAAAGCAGCCTTTATGTTAAGTTTACTATTAGCGAGATTTGCTGAATATGATAATGATGATGATGATAATGGTTTATATTTGAATAAAATTTTGTAATTAAACACTAAAAATTAGATTATATTTGAAGTAAGGCCAATGGTTTTTAATAAGTTAATTGAAAAAATGTCATTATCATCATACATATAATATGAAAAAGTTTCATAAAAATCTGTTTTTTTAAGGTGTAATTCAAAAGTATCATTATAATTATAAATTAAAGACAAATATGAAACAAGGATGGATTTGGTCGGATGGTTTAGCAGATTTAATCTAACAAAAAATATTGGTAACTTTAAAGATATATTTGAAGTAAAGACGGATATTAAAGTAAAGATTTTAATAAGCAATGGTGTCAATTAATGATATTAAACCGACTTAAACTAAAAAAAAGAAATCAGTTTTAATTAAAAACAATTTTTTTGAGAGATGATATGATGTTCACACATAACATTTTTTGAAATCATTTATTAGAAGTAGGATTAATATTGATAGAAAATGTAAGAACAATACCAATATATATAATTAGACAAGTTGTTAGCTACAGTATAAGATAAATTGACATGTAGGTGACTCACAGTATAATCAAATTCAACCATGTGGATACACATAATAATATATGATGCTTTTAATTAGGGTTGTTCACGAGCCAAGCCGAGCCGAACCAAGCGGACTTTTGCTCTTACTTGGCTCGTTAACAAAACGAACCGAACAGAGCAGTCATTTATAACCGAGCCTCAAATCAAGCGAGCATTTTCCGAGCAGTAAATATCCTGAGCGAGCGTCGAGCGAAGTTCGTGCGATTTGGACAACTGTGTCGCTGATTTAAATTTACTTAAAGAGATAGTGCCAATGTTTGGTCTCAAGTTTTTATGTCTTTAAAAACAGGCATATTTTATGGCATAATATTTTTCTAATGAATAGCACGTTGTGGACGACGAAGGGATGATCATATTAGACATACAATGACGTTGAGAGCAGGAGACGATCGACTTAGGGTAACGACATGAAACATCGAGGCGATGAGCAGACTTTCGTTTATCGGTTTAAGTTTTAACTTCTAGATTTGATATTAATTTTTATTGGCGCCTTTGGGCTAGTACGCATAAATATAGTTGTAGATTTGTATATAGTGGATCAACAATCTAATAGAGTGTTACATATAAAACTATAAATTTAATTTATATTTTAGTATATATGTATGTGTGTATATATATAGGTGTGTGTATATATATATGTATAATTTATATTTATGTATATATATATATGTGTGTTTATACATGTTTATATATATATATATATGTGTGTGTGTATGTATATGTATACTAATTAAAAATAATAATTCGAGCCGAACCGAGCCAAGCGGACCTTTGCTCATGCTTGGCTCGTTTACAAACCAAACCAAACAGAGTAAAGCGACTCGTTTACAATCGTGTAACGCCTCCCTTTTTGTAACTTTCCTTATTCAGAAAGTTTGTCTTGTATTCTATTCTTAGAAACTTGTATTCGTATCGTAATCGTAATTCATTCCCACCTTGTACTTCCAAGACTTTGATCGTAATGAAATTTCTACTTTATACATGCTTATTATACGTACAATATGATCATCATACATAAACTGATACTTACTATACGTGCCTATACTCATACGTACATTCACGATACTCAAATCATGCTTATATACGTTGTGCATACTTAAAAACACGCTAAATACTAAAGTTTATGCATGAAATGATGTCTTATAAGAAGTTTAGGGGCCAGATTGTGAAAAAAAAAACTTCAACGGATAAGGAGGTGCCGCGTCATGCGGCGCCCTTCCTCTTCGGCTTCGCGTAACGTGAAGGGACATAATCCGCAATGGGTTATTTCCCTTCAGCAGATTAACCATCTTCTCCACCTCTCTTCTTACCCAATCACCATTTAACCTCCATTAACACAAAACCCTACCTCCTCTCTACATAAACAAGCCTCCATTCACCCATTTTCACTTTTCAAACTCAGCAACACTCTCAAATCAGTTGCAAACATCAGAAAGTCAGATTGGTCTAAGTGCCAAAGTGAGCAGTTTACTTCATTTTCTTCCATGTTTCTTCACTTCTTCTTCCTCTACAAAGCTTGGAACGCCTCTACGGTAAACCAAGGTGGAACAATACCATTTTGAGGTCCAAACTTTCTGTTTTGGAATATTTTAATGTAAACTTTTATTAAATTTGTGTTTTCTCATGCAATCTTGTACTCCCTATGCTACTAACCAAGTCTATGGTTAGTAAGCTTGTCCGAGATTGATTCTTATAAGTTAGAGGTGTAAATTACCCTCTAAACTTTCTGTTTTTATAGGGTTCATACAACCCACAAGTGATGAAACTATCCGAGCTTGCCATAATTCTTATGGCAAGACTTGTGTTTTGGTATATGTGTGAATACTTGGAAGCCTTGGCTATCCTAACTTCATTCCACTACCTCACTTGATGATTTTACATTGCTATCTCAAGTAGTTTGCTAGCCTTAAAGTAACTTAACCCCGTCTAGCCTCCGACACTTAGTTAACTCTTTCCATGTCAGGAATGACTCACCCGAGTTAAAGCTTACTTGGCTACTTGATATAGCAAGAAGTTGTACATTTCCTTTTCATTCATGACCATTCGAATCATCCTTGTGATGATTTGTGTATTGGTGAATCATACAATGAGGTTAATCCTTCATGCTTGACTTACATGACAGTCTATGAATACTCTTGATAGACTTAACCTAGAATTATTATGTAAACTATAATATATATATATATATATATATGAATATATATATTTAACTGAACCCTTGATGATAATCGGATGGTTACTTGTCATGGCAATAGGTTATATTATCTAAGTCTTGAACCCTCGTTATGATTCTAACGGGTAACTTGACCCATTAAATCACATTAACCCTTACGGGACTTATAATGTCAAAAACGGGTGTTTAAGACTAGATAATTACTTTGTGCATACATACTTTTGTACTTTAAATTCCAATCTGAATCCTCCATTAACATTCCGAATACTCACACACCTTCGTTTACCCCATGTGGGGTGACCTCGGTGTTCCATCCTCCAAGTCTTCACGGGATTACCAAAGGAAAGCTTTGCAAAACCGTGAGTACACTCGAACGCTCTTTTTACGCTTTACACTATTGGGTGCAATATGTTTAACCTATCAAATTACACATTCACAGTTATACTTTATGCAAACACAAACAATCCATACATGCATGCTTATAATACGTGATACTTGATTTGTATTCTTGGAACATTCTTGTGTGATTCACTTGTCATTAACTTCGTACGAGCCTCCCCTTAACATGTATAGCGCTATAGGAGTAACGCACCGCTCGTAGTCATGTGCATGTTAAGTCTTTTAAATTCATGCGGTTATCAGAGGATTGGCTTGTATAATTGCATGCAATGATTACATTAATCTAGTTAACTATTTTTGCCATGAGGATTAGTTTAAACCTTTTTACATACTTATGTATATTAAACTTGTGTACTTGCCAATGCTTTGTGTGTTGAATTATACTTTTAAACATGTTGCAGGTTGATGATGTTGATATTGACGAAATCTAGTAGGGACGCCTTAGAAACGCATGTAGAAATGCTAGATTTTGTTATTGTATTATTAATGAATCTTGTCGTACTTTAAATTTCTAATTGTTGTATTACGTTTTCTTGTAATGTACTTGACAATGATTATCCATGAAAGAAATCAGTTTTGAATTAAATATTATCACATTAGTGTTATAAAGTCTCGAGCAATCTCGTTCGTCTCACTCTGATGATTCCGCCATCGGTTGGGGTGTGACAAACTGAGCGTCAAACCGAATGAGCATTTTCCAAGCAATTTTCAAACGAGCGACGAGCAACGAGCGATTTGAACGGCCCTACTTTTAATGTATGAATGACATGTATAAAAGATATCAAATACTGGATGATCTTCACATATGTTGTCCATTTATTTGTTAAATATCCATATTATAGTAAAGAAACTAGGAATACATTATTATTTCTTATATTTCTACACTATTATTTCTTATATTAATTTGCATACAAAAGCGTTTTCTTTTATTTCATTCGTTAAATAGGTAAATAGAATCGTTGAATATAGAGTTCTATTCAAAAGAGAGGTTTTTTTTGTGTAGTCGTGACGAACTGAAACAATTTTGATATGGCCATTTCAAAGTAATTAAGGTTTTCGATTGATATAAAGTACGTGTCGATATTCATTTCGGCTGAGTACCATGTAGAATCAGATCAATGGTGTCTGGACAACATCGATAGGGATGTCGGTTATCTCTTTAGGTTGCTATACCAAGTCGGGGTATCGTAACGATGTTGTAACTCATCCAACCGATACGATCGAAAGCCCATCGCGAAGCGCGGATATCCCACTAGTTATTATTAAAATTACAAGGAAAGATTCCTTAAAAGTTGGTTTTACCTATGTAACCTAAAAAGAATTGTAGATATGACATTTGACACTCCTTATAAATTAGATTTAAATGACATTTTGATCCCAAAACACAAACTCACTTTTTTCTTTTCTCAAAATACAATACTAAAAATCTAGCCTAAAAAATGAAGTATAAAATATTCATCACAAAAACGTAACACAAAAACAAACTACAAAAACTTAAACACAAAAATGTTTTACAATTTTTGGCTTTTTTATTTTTCAATTTTCATTAACAATACAGTATCCATATTAAAGATACAAATATGTTCGATTTTATAATACACATTTTCTAAAAAGTAATGTTATATAAAAAAGTTATAAACATTTAGAACATAGAGAATTTAAAAAAAGATAACATGAGTGATTATCATAAAAATACTCATACAATTTATTTTTTCTTATATTTTCATCCTAGTCACTGATTTAAAAAATAAAGATTAATATGTCTTTTTAGCCTCTTAGCGCAATATGTCCATTTAACTCAAGTTCTTTTTTTTCTTAAAAATTCATTTTCATCCCTTATATTATATATAATATATGTTTTTTAACCTGTTTATATTTTCGTATATGTGTAATAACTTCCGTTTGTTAACTAAAAACTGAATATACGATTGTTTTCATTCTTTTGATGAACGCTTTTGTGTAGATTCTTTTAAAAACAGAGCTTTATTTCAAATCGGTTATTCCTTTTTATCGTAGGTTATAGTGAGTGATGTTACTGTCACGGTACCGTGACGAATCCAACCACTTATGGACGACAACATCGTTGCCGGTAAGATACCCATGTTCGCTTTTATGTTTCTCAACAAGCTAAACCGATAATGACCAAACCCACGTCACTTACATGAAGAAAACGCGATCACACTCCCACCGAAAACCGCGGAGAAAAACATAGTTTATATCTATTTATAAGAATAAAAAAATAGAGTATATTCGGTTGTCGTTTTAGATGCAGTGTCCGGTCATTATGCTGCCGACTGCGGTGGTCCAATATGGCGGCTGCCCACTCCTCCGCCGGTCCCACCCTTTACCCCCACACTCTTACACACTTTCTTGACACCAACATATCCATACCTTCTCCTTTGCTTAATAGGATAACCACTACACTTTCTATATTCATTTTCTACTATTTTCTAAACCTTATTCTATCCTTTTAGCTCTCCATTTGAAAATAATATACAATTTCAACTTTTCAAGATTCATTGTTAATAAACTATAGTCCATGTTTCTTTTCTTTTAAATTAGTGTAACATCATGAAATATATGTGGGAGAATGCATTATTCACTACAATATATAAGTTTACTAACTACTAAATTTTCCCGTGCGTTGCGATCGTGTCGATTGTCTAATGGAAACGTATTACTGTTTTCGAACAAAATTTACGTTAAAAGTAGACCAACGGAAAACGTACATATAAAAATAAAGACGAAAACGTTATATATTTGACCCGGCTTTTTTCCTAAAAAACTTACATTGAAACGTAAGAAAATAGTGTATTTTAAGTTAAAGGATGGTGTCGCGTTGCGGCAGCGTCGAAACGTAAAGTAACTCGAATTCATACGGTTTAATGAGAATGTATTAAATTTGACCCGGCTCGTTTCCATGCAGAATTTACGTCAAAACGTAGACCAACTGAAAACGTACATAAAAATATGCGCGAAAACATATTATATTTGACCGGCAAAATTTTCGTTGAAACATAAACCAACTTGAATTTATACCGACACATACATGTATATAAATAAGCACTTAAAACTCAAGGAATCTAAATTACATTTCATAAAGTTTTAAAAAAAGCTAAGTGTAAAAATCTATTAAAAAGTCAAGGATTCAAAATAAAAAAAAGACAAAAATCAATTAAAAAAGATATAAAAAGTTACTATAGCTCTGATGTGACTAACGCTACAGTAAGCCAAGTTGTTCTTTTATAATATTTATAATGGGATAATAAAAAACTTTAAAGCCAGTACTTGTACGTGTATACAACACGGTCAAGCTCACAATATCAAATATAGGTTTTGTATAGGTAGAGAGAATATTGAACGCTCTAGGAGTAAAGTTCGAACTAAAAACATCGAGAGTACTGGTGCGTTGATGACATGTGTACTAGCATGTGGAGAGAAGACGCCATTAAATGACATGTAGAACCAAATCGGTCAACATGTTTGTGGTCAAGCTATTGGATAGGTAACAAGGTCAATGTCTTATAGAGAAGAACATGACCATGTAAGCAACAACAAGTATTGTATCTAACAGTAAACAACTGAACCAGACCGTATAATTGGGACTATAACCATGTTCAACACAAAGCAACCCCATAGCTAACTTTAGTATTGAATTGATGCCTCCTTGTAATTGGATGCATGGTTGAAAGATTACCATTTTAAGGTGACCTAAAGAATCCTCATTAAACCTTGAGGCTTGAGGTTTGAGTGTTTCCTCTAAAGAGTAAGAGGCTGTTTGTTTAGCTGATAATGGTTTAGCCTCTTATTGGTTTAGCACTTAATGGTTCAGAGTGTTTGTTTCGCGAGCAGATGTCTGAATGGTTCAGACACTTGTCTCTGAATGGTTAAGCATTATACTGAGTCTGAATGGTTAAGACCTATAATTTGAATTGATCAGACATATGTCTCTGAACGGTTAAACAATATACTAGCTTTTAATGGTTCAGACCTCTCTTACTGGTTTAACACTTAACAATTTAGAAGTTCCCAAACATTCCCTATGTTCGATAGAAATGCTCAACTGATTATTCAAAAACTAAAAGGACTTTTAAGTTTAAAGTATTAGGTAATGTAGTATGTACAAGAGAGATGGAAATAAAAATGAATCATCACACAAATGTGCATGTGATTTTGTTTAAAATCATCTTTTAGATTTAGAATAAATAGATATGAAGACAAAGAAACATAGACGTTAATGATTTAGAAGAATTAACACCTATGTTTTTCCCTCAAAATATTTACTACTTATGTCATTTCTAAATAGTGGATATGAATGGATCTGAGTATGGAACAACTTTTAGTAACCCTTATAAAACTATGTCTCATATTCATTGGGTTCGCAATCTTGTACGGTTAAAACTTGTCAGTTGTAGTGCTCCGGACTTGAAACTTAGTCTTAAACTCATCCCATAAACTTACTTGAAATAAAAATATTCAACTACACTTATAATAATTCTATAGTTTCAATAATCTCAAATTTGTAACGTCAACAAATTTTTATTATTATATTCTTTAACTTTGCATACTCTAGTAACATATTGTTGGTTTTATTTTGGGTAAACGGGTTTGAATAATTTGGCAGGTCTCATATCCGAAATCGGTTTTTCATACTAATCCTACAGGTCTCATATCCGAAAGCTTGTCCTAAATGTTTCGTGTTTCTCTATTAGATTCTGATTCTTTTTTCATCCCTATTTGTACCATATGATCCGACTCTCATTTCCTTGTACCTTAATCTATCCTAGATATAATCCAAAAGGAAAATTATTAAAATCCAATTTGTTACATGAACAAATCACCTATTTATCTAAAATCATAATAGTGAACAATTTATCAGTTACGTAATTATAACATAATAATGATTTCTTAAACAAATGTTGTTGGTCATTCCTTAAAAAAAGTATGAAAATATTAAATAATAAAAAAGATTTATTTTTTCATAAAGTAACATGTCTGAATCACAATACTTAAAACAATCCTACTTTAGAAAAAAAGATGAAATAAAATACACAAAAAGTATAGATGAATTCAATTGGTATGACAAATGGATAGTCTTTAATTCTTTCTTCACCCTAAAAGGTGTAACCAAGTAAAGCCTTTAAACATTCATGTTCTTTCATTAGGTGACAATGACTTAAGATTGTTTGGGTCGGTTTGATTTCGGTCAAAAGTATTTTGTTTTATCTATAAAACTAGTTTTTCAGGTTCATATTGACTAACATCTTCACATGAATCAAATACCATATAAAAGTTATAAAAACATGTCTTTAAAAATTGCCTTCTTAAAAGTCGTTTGTATTGTTATATAAAGATATATGGCTTGATGGGGCCAAAGGTAGCTAGATTGTTTAGGGTTACTTGGGTATGTTTCAAAACGCGTTTTAAATAGTCGATTTTAAGCTTATGTCTTTATTAGATAAAGATAGAAGTCTATATGCATTATGTACACCATTGCCTTGATAGTAACTCTTCCTTTTATCAATGTCAACATAGCAAATTGAACCAAATAGCTTATTGAGTTTAATAAGATTGTTTAGAGAGGTAATCAAGGCAAATAATCATATGACTTTATGTCCTTTCAAGAGATATGGTTTTCACTATACACTTATCTTCATATCAAATAATTTAGTATGTATTTGGTATAAAGATTTACATTCAAAGATATAACTTTAAAAGTGTAGTAAAATATCCAAAACGTCATTTATGTTTTCTCAAAACTATCCAAAACTATCTTGCAGGTTTCATTGTTTATGTTTAAAACATGCTAAAACTATCTTTTAAGTTTATTTTTTGGTACGGGTTCAATCCTTTATAACTAACCTAGTTTATTTACTCGGTTAAATTCCCTCACATGCATAACATGTGAGGGTAAATTAGTCTTATTGGTTTCTATTGTTATAAAACGCAAATAAAAAAACCCAGTCGTTCAATACAAGTTAAAAACCCTCTCACCCTCTCTGTGTAACATCCATACACAACGTTCAGAATTCCGATCATCCACATAGTTTCGATCAACCCTCACAAACCAAGTCTGATCAATCATTTGAATCCCCAAATGGCTAAAAAAGGAAGTGGATTTCACATACGAGAAGACGAAGATGATTATGAAATCAAGTTCGTGTATGGTAAGTTTTGTTATCGATCATCATTATACTCCTATCCTTTTCATTTACTATTTCAAGTTCAAAATTTTCATTTTTCAAATGTAGAAAATTATCCAGCGTTATTCTTCATCAACATGTATCATGGAGGATATTTTACCGACAAACCAGGTTCTATAGTTTGAGGGTGTTATATGATTTTAGGGTGTTATGGGACTGCACGTATAAGGGGTTGCAGTTTATGATTTTTATGGTTCATGGGGGCATGTTATGGTGCAAATTGATGAGTTTGGGTGGGGATGCAGGTTATGTTGTTTGGGGGTGAAGGTTTTGTTGTTTTAGGTGCAAGTTAATGGTTGTTTTAGGTTCTGTTTTGTTGTTTTAGGTGCAAGTTTTGTTGTTATTGGGTTGTAAGTTTTGATGTTTTAGTTGCAGGTTTTGCTAATGGGGTTTGCCGGTTTTCATGTTTGGGGGAAAACTTGCATTCACTGGACACGAGTGAAAACGGTGTCCTGGGTTTCATTAATGTCCGAGAAATTCTGAGTGTTGCTTGCCTCCCACACAAACAATAAACAGAAGATATTGAAGATGAATTTGAAGATGGCATTAGATTCTAGGGTTTTCAATTTTACTTAATATGGAGATGAAGAATGTGTGTTAGGTTTTTAATTTAGGTTGATGAAGTGGAAACTGGGTCTAGGGTTTTTTTATGGGTTTTATAATAATGGAAACCAAAAAGACGAATTTACTCTCACATGTTATGCATGTGAGGGAATTTAAGTATGTAAATTAACGAGCTTAGTCATAAAGTATTAAACTCGTAACTAAAATAAATTTAAAGGATGGTTTTGACAAATTTTAAATGTAAAGGATGAAATCTCTAGGTTTGAGAAAATATAAAGAATGTTTTATACGTTTTACTCTTAAAATTGTTATATAATGCATAGTGTTTGATTTGAGAATCTTCTAATTTATATTATAACTTTTTATAGCAATCACATGTTTTTTCTCGTCTTTTTCTTTCAAATCTATACTTGTTTTCAATCTTTTAACAAAAAAATGTCATCTTAATGTTAAAATCAACTTTTTTCAGGCAAATTTGAACCATAATATTTTCATGGTCAATTTAATCTTTTAACAAACCAAATGTCACCTTAACATTCAACTTTTTCAGGCAAATTTGAACCGTAATATTTTCACATATATAACACGTACGCGGACAGACTTTAATTTTACACGGTCAAGTATCTAAACACATAAAAGATTCAAGATAACTTATACGACTTATACAAGTTTAGACATTTTAAGAAAATAAAATGTATGGAACTATTTTGTAAAACCCTATTTGTATTATATAATAGATATTCTTATATAGTCTTGGTAACTCATAGTCGACTTGAGTATAAGCCGAAAGTAGTTACTCATGCATAGACTTCGGTGGTTGGTTTTCCAAATATTATTTGTTTAGAATTGTGTGAATAGAACAAATATTATTAAATACAAACAATGATGATATAGTGGCTTGTACTCTATTTATCAAAGGTTGTATGTTTCTCTGGATTTAGTCTTTATGCTAACTTACAAAGCTTCACCACCGAAAGTTCATTTTCCCTCCAAGTGACAAACAAATTAAAGGCTCATGTCTCACCCTTTATACACACATACGTGTTGTGTGTATTATTATCAGTGGCGGATCTAGAAAATTTTTATAGGGGTAACGTTTTATAAGAAAGGGTAATGAAATCGAAAAAACGTTAAATTTTTTTAAAATTTACACTACCGTTAGAGCGTCAAAGGGTAGCGGAGGCTACCCCTTCTATTAAGGTAGGTCCGCCCCTGATTATTATTATATTTATAGAAAAGGAAATATAGTCACCATTTTGACAAAGCAATTCTAAAAGAGAGTCATAGTCTTTGATTACATGTAATATTGACTACACAAGCTAAAAATCAACATGTAGACATTATATTTACTTGATTTAAGTTATTCTAAGTTCTGTCTTCTTATTATATTTATAGAAAAGGAAATATAGTCACCATTTTGACAAAGCAATTCTAAAAGAGAGTCATAGTCTTTGATTACATGTAATATTGACTACACACAAGCTAAAAATCAACATGTAGACATTATATTTACTTGATTTAAGTTATTCTAAGTTCTGTCTTCTTATTATATTTATAGAAAAGGAAATATAGTCACCATTTTGACAAAGCAATTCTAAAAGAGAGTCATAGTCTTTGATTACATGTAATATTGACTACACACAAGCTAAAAATCAACATGTAGACATTATATTTACTTGATTTAAGTTATTCTAAGTTCTGTCTTCTTATGTGATATAAGTCTTTTAATGATACTTCTTTTTTCATGGTTTTACCTTTTCTAACATGTTTTTGTCATTTTTAGGTAAATTAAGCTTTTGTGGTTTGTGTTTTTATGTCTTCTTTACACGCTTTAATCTTTTTTAACACTAAAAAGATTAAATTGTGTAAACATGTATGATCGCTCAAAAAATCTTAAATTACATAAATCTCATGTCAACGTATTGGTTATACTTGTTTAAGTTGTTTAACGTCAATCTAGGGGTGTGCATGGGTTGTTTTGATTCGGTTTTTACCATTAACCGTAACCGCTAGCTTTAGTTATGGAATTTCCTTAACCATAACCAAACTTCGACTAAGGTTTGATCGGTTATGAAGTCGGTTATAGTTAGGTTTTGGTTAAATTCTGTTAATTAACAACTCAACGTTTGAAATAAATAGGGGTGAGCATTAGGTGCGTGCACAGTTTGTACTTACCTTGGGCCTTTTTTATAAGATAATTAAGATAATACTTTTTGGTTAAACTACCAATGTGGGATTCCATTAAATAAGGTAACTCCCATCAAAAACTAAAATTATGATCATAACACCTCAATTCATCAAAATAATGGGTATTTATGTCAAGATCTCGTGATTTACATACTTTTATCTTAGTAAAAACCTCTACATAATTAATTTAAAACATAAATCCATTATATAGATTTAACATTGCAAGTTTGGTTCGGTTTCGATTATATCAGTTAACCAAAGCTTCATAATCGTACCCATAATCAATTGGTCAGTTAAACAAAGTTCTACAACCATAATCATCGGCTAATAGCTATGCCGGTTAATTTGCTCACCCCTACTCCAGTCTACGCGTAAATCATAGGCATGTCATATTTTCGTTGTTTTTTTAATATTAAGCAAATTTAAAATATAACGCATACTGGTTAAAATGACCATTGAGTGATTTTCCCATATCTAGTAAGATTTCTTATGCAAGTAATTATTGAAGATTCATATACACAAAAGTAGGGAGTGTGATACAAAAAAATGGTGGTTTCTGACTAGGTATTTTGGGACCCAAAAAATGTGTCCACTTTTATTGATCTTGTCCCTCTTTAAGAAGCTACTTCATGTCTCATGTCTCATCTCTCATAATCTTTAAGAAGCTCTTGTTGATCAAATTAGTGATTAAACTGAAGATGCATAGCCAATTAAGTCTTGTTTATATGGGTTCTTTTGCAAATTGAAAATCAACCAATTAGAAATACAAACATGTTAGTTAGGATGCATTTTGTGGGTCCCGTCGGAACGGGACCGAACCATAAACAAAAATAATGATGTGTAGTAGTTATACTTTTGTGGAAGATTAACCATGATTAAGAAAGACAAATCAAGCATGATTCTAGTAAGAAATGCCTAAAAATGAGTGCAAATCTTTAGACAAAATGGTAAAGAGTAACATGCATTAATCAATCTCCAAAATTTGTTGAAGAAGAGGTGAAACATGGTGGGACCTATTTTATGGTCAAAATAAAAGAATGGAAAAAGGAAAAAAAGTACACACCTCAATTGGATCTTCAAATTTTTGCATGAGATGAGTTGAAATGTTTTAACCCTTTTTCTTCATGTACTAAAAGTAGAATTTGAATTGAATGATTCAACTCAAAACACTATGATTTAGTCTCCATGACTCAATTCTGTCTGACATGCATGGCATGATGTGTGCATAGGGTATAAGTATAACTATAATATAACCACCCTTTGGCTTCAAGTCAAAGATAACAACAACAAAGGGAAAAGGAATCATTTAGGCCACAAATCTTGTGGCTTTTGCCATAATTCAAACTACTTGCAAAAAGTAGTTGAAATCATATTATATATATCCTAAAACCAAGTTATTAGTAGGCATGTTTTCCCAAATTAATGGAGTAATCATTGTCTAATGAAAGAAGTTAGTCAAAGTATTTAGCTTAGATAAAGGATAAAGATTGGACTATGTGTCCCTACTTGAGCGTGAGTATCCATCACGTTTGTCATACTGTCACTGACACTGTGACAAATGTGCTAAGAAAAAGTTAACTTCAAAATGTCACAACTTCGTTCCTATGAATAGTTATAGAGCCCAAGCTTGTGACAGGCCGAACATTGTGTTTGGTTTAACGATAGACGTAGATTAGAGCTTCAAGTTCAACATTTCCTATTTTCTAGAAAACTTTCTTGATAATCATGTGAATTCTTTTTTTGTGTGTTTTTTAGCGTTAGTTTTGATTTTAAAATTTTTGGATGGCGCCCAACAATAAGGGCCCTATTTACTCATTGATGTTATAAACTTTTCCCCTTAATCGTGTGTTTAACCGTTATGTTCGCGCTTCTGTTTTTCATCATTGAGCATGCTTTCCATCGGATGTATATCATTACAAAACTTTCTACCTTCTTCGTGCTCCAACGACATAGTTATTTACCATGTTTGTATATGTTCTTCATGTTGTTAACACAAAGTAGCATGTTCATCATCGACAAATGCTAAAGATGTCGAATGACTAGATGAATCTGACATAACCCTCAGCTTTAGTCCACAATTCACAACTGTGCAATGATTGTGGATACCTAAAAGACATGTAACCAATTGGGTCATGCCGGACCCACGAATGTTACACACCATGGAGACCATTTCCTGCCATTGTTGGACAACCTCTTATGATCGCCTTTACATATGTCGGGACTCGCGTATGAACTATACATCGGTTAGCAAAGGGGGCATGATGGTTTGATGACTGTTTGGGGAACTGTAGAGGTCCACCATACTCTGTTGCCAAATAAGAGTGAAATCCAACAAACATAAACATATTTGGATAGGCCCATTTGTGGGTGTGCAAACTGCAAAGGGCCTCATAATAATGCTATGTGACATACAAGCAAAAACAAGAGTTGGCCCATCAACTAATAAACTGGTCAATTGAATTATGTTGTACCTTAAATGAACTCAACAATATGAATAAACAAGTTCATGAAACAACACCTTAAAAACAAAAATATTTTTAAAGGTGACGCCTTTGCGAATTGTGATCAAGATCATGCAACAGCATCAAGTGATTTAACCGCGTTATAAACCTCATTCGCATTAGGGTCGTAAATGAATCGAACGTATTAAGGAGTTAGCATGTTCATGAACTCTTACCAAACGCTTACCGAATGAGATTTCTTGTTCGTGTTTGTTTTTTAAGAAAATGAACGTGTTCATGAAGTATTCATGAACACTTACCAAACGCAAATTAACACATACAACATTTATGTACATCATCGAAAAGATTACGAAGAACCCATCAAAAAGTAAATAAGCAATTAACATAATTATCAGAACACAGCTCACATAATTATCAGAAACATGATTAACACTAAATTAAGAAGTTTGTCAAACTCTAACACAAACTAAAATTGAAATGGTCAAATGAGAGACGTTGGGGAGGCATATAATATAGCTAGGGTTTAAATTTTTAAAAACTAAAAACAATAAAACCAAAATACAACATATAAAAGCCTTTAAATGAACAAATATAAATGAACACATTACCGAACGTTCATGAACATAAACGAACAAACGCAACCTCTGTTCATGTTTGTTCATTCAACTTAACGAACGAACATAAACGAACTTCCCACCAAACGGTTGACGAACTGTTTGCTGAACGCCCAGTTCGTTTATAGCCCTACCAGGCATGATCCAGTCATACTATTCATTCTAACTCGTGCCACGTGCCGACATTTCGAGCAGAGTAACCTCTCATGGAACTATAAAGTCGACTGGTACTATCCTAGTGTAGTCAACAATCTCCACATTTGCAATGTGCATATAAAATAATCATGCATTAAAAATTCACATAGCCACATGTCATAAAATAGCTCATGTTTTGTGGGAGTCAAAGGGCAGTAAGACCAAACTATAATGGTTAATACCCTTTAAGAGGCATTTTCCACCACATCAGCATCATAACGCCCCTCTTCATGCCCCTATAACGCCCAGGGTGCCTCTTTATTACGCATGGTCTACGAGGTCGTTGTTTAGGCCGCATGACCAGTGTCAATAATCATCCCTTCTGATGAACTTACTACTGAGATTGTAAAGACGCTACACACCACTTTGCCAAAAACACTAGCCATAATGCATGAAAAAAAAGTGCGAGAAGATAGTGTTTAGGCAGATCCACATCAGCTATGAACTCTCTTCAGTAGATATTGAGTGGCCTCTCTAGCTATAATGAAGTGTTGGTGATAACCGTGAGCCTTGTTGTGACTTAGACGATAAATTCACTCATGTGTTGTTTGAGATGGTGAGGCAAACCTCGCTGAGGACGCTGAGTCCCTAACAAGAAGGGGGATGTTAGAGGCAATCTCACAAACTACTTTGCATCTGCTTTGATTGATGACATCTTTACAAAGGTGAAACCTAGGTAGTTGAAAGCGCCGGGCACACTCAAGGTACTGTTACAGCCCAAACAAGAGAACTCAACCCAAAAGACTAGTTTAGTGGGTGAGAGAGCCCATTTGGACGAGTCCCATACCTTGCAACACTTTCAGTCCATAACATGTACAAACAGTGAGCCTTGTGCCCAGGTACCAGTCGCTAAAAAGTGAGAGCTTTTTTAAGGCAAGCACACGGTATAAACAAACTGTGATTACATAGGCAGACATCTTGCCACAAGCTCGTCGGAGGCCCTTGTTAGGGTCTAACCTGGGTGCCTAGGCAAGCACCTTTTGCGCCTGTGATTACATAGGGCAAAACCTTTGCTTCTTATGTTCAATTTGTTATAACAACCTGTAAGAAATTACCAGAAGGCACAAAAAGAGATCAAAATTATCAAGTGAAAAAAAAACAATTAAACAATAACAATGGTACATGTATAGACTATAGATTAACCATTTAAACACATCCAAAAACAAAACTTTTTCGAATCCCTTGTCAAGCATATGTTCCAACCACTTTTTTAAAAGATTGGAACTTGATCTACATTCTAGTATTCTACATATCCTAAAACTAGTACATCAGGTGCATAGTTGTTATGGCGAATAGCGAAAAATATTGATAAGGTACCTACCTATATGCTACATCGCGAATAGCGATAAATAGCGGGTGGCTATTTTTAGACGACAGTTTGACCTCAAGCTTGCTTGATGAGGGTTTGAGACGGGTTTCGGGGGAAGTGGGAAATATAGTTTTGAGATAGTTTATGGGGGTGTTCATTTGGGTATTTGGTTTTAAATTTAGCTAAATTTTGGTAATGTATTATGCTTATAGTATTGGTTCGGGACTTTTACTTGTATTTTATGATACTAGTACCTACCGTACATATATAGTACGGTATTTGATTCTGATTTTAGCTAAATTTTGGTATCATTGCTAGGTGGTATGATACTAGTTCGGTTTGGTACTGATACCAATCTCATCTTAGTGGTGATTTCGTAAGCGTAAATGATTCTATTTGAGAATTGGATAAATACCATGTGAAACTTAATATTTTTACACAAAAATCATTCTCATGGATAAATACCATGTGAAACTTAATATTTCGTAAGACTATATTCTCAAAAGAAAGAGCATGGTTGGATTGTGTTATCGAACGTGTGGAGAATGTACAAATAAAAGTGACAAAAATGTTAAAAGACTAAATATTGTGGTGGATATGAAATAAAAAAAAATAGAAGACACGCGACATTGGTGGTGGAGGGTTTCACCTAATAACATGACTTGTGAAGGGGTGAAATGTAAAATGTGATGATAGATTGAGATGACTCTATGTGACTGGGTTATATGTTACTAATAATCTCGAACAGGTTGTGGTCGCTAGTTAGGGTTTTGAAACGTGGTTTTGTTCCTCATCGGCATTTCTGTTCCCTATGGCTAATCGTGTTTTATTTGTCGCAGCCGTTTCTGACCCTTGTCGTCGTCTCCATTTCTCGTCGGCGGTTTGTGGTTGCCGGTAGAGAACTTGACAGAGGCACGGATGACGAAACTGTCTGAAAACGAGAAGAATAAAGGAAACGCAACCACAAGAAATACGGTTATTATTGCTTAAGAAGATCATTACACTTTCTATTTCAAGTTTGTTACATGTTACTTTTAGATGCATACTAAAAAAATATATCTAAGATCCATAAGTTTTTTTTTATTTTTATTTATTAGTGAGTGGGACATGCTATTGTGAAATCTGTGATAAACAAATGGGCAGAGCTGCAAACAAACAAACTAAATCATGTTCTTAGTAAAGATGGAGATAGAAGTATTTACAAACAAACGAATGGTGTTTTTGTTTGTAATGTTGTTTAGATTTGTGTCTACTTAATATAGCTTATTTTTGTTTGTTACGCTGTATGCGTAACCTGTCCACCGGCGGGTATTAAACAAGTTTATTTTTTTGCTTGGTAAATATGTAATTAAGGTTTCAAATGGGAGGATATGTGTAATAATCTCTAATGTTAACACATATTTATAAAGTTGTTTGATAGAACATCGAACTATTTTATTGCACAGTATAAAATGTTGGATATTTTTAGTGTAAATTGGGATTGACTAGATGACCAAAATGAATTGTAGTACATATCAAGCAAGCTAGGAGGTGCGTGAGTGCACACTTGATTGAGTTGTTATAGTTTTAAGTGTTCGGATGGAATCCTAATCAATTGAGGGTTCCAAGGGAGCAACACCCCTGGGAGGCAGTTACCTGCGATTTTCATCCCGAAATTCAAAATCATTCTTTGGTTATAGGCTCTCTGGTTCACGAATTCTCACCAATTTACATACTGGTTTCTTTGGTTATAGGCTCTCTGGTTCACGAATTCTCACCAATTTACATACTAGTTCTCGTTATAAAAAAATCTAAGTTGTATCCAATTAGATTTTTCAGATCAACCACTTAAATAATTTGATCTAAAAATGACTACACGTATCTTAAATCATTCGTTACAATCATAATTTCCCCAATGTAAAACTCATTATGATAGTGTAGTGAAATTAGCCTGTCATTGTAATTGTATTATTATTATTTTTTTTGGGTAAAGATACTTCAAATTAACTAAATTAATGAAAGCTTTTTGTATTTACATTTAAATTAAGATTGTGTAACTAGTCTTCTTCACCATATCTTTTTTTTTCTTTCATAATTTAAGAGTAAAAAGTTATTATTCCATAAGAAAATACATATAGTTTTGCTAAAAGAGTAACCAATCAATTCGATTTAATACAATGGAAACATCGAGTATTGTCCCAATAATTGAAGTACGCATGCCTTCAAAAAGCCAAAAGGCTCCAATAAGAAAAACAAACAAAAATATAATATAATATAATATTTATAATTATAATATATCTATATACATTGTACTTTTTATTTACACACTTGAATTAAAAAAAAGTTAATTAGTTACATATCTCCACTAAAAAGTTTCATTTGAATATTTTTCATTTAGATTTAAACTAAGTTAATAATGATTTTCTAGTTATCAATTTACTTCTGTTCTCATGAACCAATATAGTATAGGATGGTTACTGTTATATCACTAAACTTGATCTTTAGTGATATATTTTTATTAGAGTTAAATTTCATTTTAGTTCATGTGGTTTAGGTCATTTTGTCAATTTAGTTTAAAGGTTTTATTTTTCGCCTGTGGGTCCAAAAAGGTTTAATCGTTGCCATTTTAGTCCACTGAGTTAACTTCATCTATTATTTCTGTTAACGAGAAGGGCAATTCGATCATTTTATATTTAATTCGGTTAGCTAGAAGGGCAATTCGGCTATATAAAATGACCGACCGAATTGCCCTTCTAGTTAACAGAAATAATGGATGAAGTGAACACAGTGGACTAATATGACAACGGTGAAATCTTTTTTGGACCCACAGACGAAAAATAAAACATTTGAACTAAACTGTTAAAATGGTCCAAATCACAAAGACTAAAATCGCATTTAACTCTTTTTTATTAATTATTTACAACACAAACCTTCTGCATTTGCCTCAGATGCCTTACCACTAACAATTTGGTTGTTAAAATATATAAAAAATGACGATGTTGTACTCCACTATAAATAAAAATTTTGGTCTGTAAGATGATAAATGAACTTCTATGGAGTTGAGTGATTTATAAAACACATGAACCTACCTACGCATAAAGGAGTATTTTTTTATTGCATAATTTATAAATTATAGAAAATTGAATTCTAATAATTCTTAGTTAACATCATTGGCCATTGACCGTCTCACTTTTTTGTTTCCCACTTGTTGTCCCATTTTTCAATTTTTTTGTCATCACTGGTCCCCAGTTAAGAAAACTTAACAAAGTTAAGTTTTTTTTTCTGAATTACCAATAGATGTTTTATGGTCTTTATTAAAACGAGGATACGAGTCGATGATGTAAAACTTATCTTGAAACGGCTTGATTTTTGTTTATTTGAAGTTTAAACAAATACTCAATTGAAGCACCGTTTCGAGGTAAGTTTTACATCAATCGACTCGTATCCGCGTTCTAATAAAAAACCCTAAGACATCAGTTTTTTCGGAAAACGTTAAGTTTTTTTTAACTGAGGACCGGTGTAGGAAAAATATTTGAAAGGTGAAATTGTCAGTCGGAACAAAAAAAAAAGTGAAACTGCTAATGACCAATAATCATTTACATTTTTTTATCCGTACCTCATGATATTTCAGTAATTCAAACTTAATCACAAAAATCATGATAAGCATTAACATTATTTTCTCCGTACCACAGGATATTTTTGTAATTCGAACTTAACCACAAAAATCACAAAAATCATTATCGTTTACTTTTATATAATCAAAGACAAGACTACATGTGTGGTCACTACATGTGGTACTAGGTGGTCGTGCATCTAGACATGTTTTGCTAGATTTGGTCACTACATGTATTATTGGGTGTGTGATCATCTTAACACGCGTCGTTTAAGGCGCGCACGATGGCAATTGCGGTGACGATGAAGCTACCCAACCACATTACTAGCCATACACTTGTTAAGAAAACATGGTTTGGTACTATACATTACATGTGATATGTAAGATACATGATGTTAGATGGTTGGCTTTATATAGATGGATGCATAGTCTTTCCCTTTAAATGGTTCAACCATAACATGTTTCTGACACATTTCTTCGTACCCATGTGAGCTTTATGTGGATCTCATTGATGGTGCCAATCATATCATAAATGTTGATTCTCTTATAAGAAAACCTTAAAACTTGATAAAGTTTAATATCACTCTTAGATATTTAATCATATCATAATATAGGATGTCATTGCAATTAAAAATTAATAAGATGTCCCCCTTTATAAGTGAATATGACATTACTTCTTTGAGTATGCCCTATAAAGATTGTGAGTTCTAATTGCTTTCTTGCAAATGTCTCATTGGGTGGTGATATTGTACGGGGATGCGATTAAGTTAGGGCCAACTCAACCAGTTTGAGAATTCAAAGCGAAGCATTAGTATGGGGCCTTTTAAAAAAATTGGATTCTTACTTTCTATTTATATTTAACGTGATGGGACTTATATAGCGCCTAATCAATTTATAAGCCATGTGTTTTTTTATCCGAAACAAAGCTGGTTATCTAAAACAAAACTAAAAGGCTTATATCCTAGTGGTATCAACTAGTATAGTAAAGATCAGTGGCAGATCTGTGAATTATTTCCTGAGGGTGCGAACGAGGACTTCAACCAACTTTTCAAGGGGTCATTCGGGATTTTTGCCTATTATACACTAAAAAACTTTGTTTAAGGGGTGCGCTCGCGTACCCACCACAACACCTAAGTCCTCCCCTGGTAAAGATGTTCATTCCCAAGTGATTGATGGTTCTAGTCGTTGGATATCGATGTAAACTTAGGAGTAGATTTATAAGGTGTTTGAGTTACATTATTAATTTTAGTTAATATTACCATTACTATCTATAATATAACAAAACTATTAAAGAACGATATCCTAAAATCAACTATAATAATAATATACTAAAAAAACTCTGTATCATCCTACCACATGAAATATTGTACTTTTAGAAATCTAGGGAACAAATCTAAAATTTTGTTAACTATAGGGATCATTCGTGTATTTTACTCTAACCAAAATTAACCAAACAGAACCGAAAACTAACAATCTAACCGAATAAGTGGATGACTTCAGTTTCAATTTCGGTTGAGGCTAATAAGTAATCTGAACCAAACCCAATTGTAGACATCACTAACGTCTAGACGTGTGACTTCTATACATGCATGTCTCTCCATTGGGATTTATGAGACATTTGCATCCAGCTCAACCCAAATACAAGATAAATGTTTTGAATTGGGTTTGATCTAAGTATGATTGAAACTATACATTACTTCGAAACTAAGATTTATTCTTGAATTTTCATTATCTAAACTAAACTTCATAAACCAAAAGTACATAAAAGAGCAAAAAGTGTCAATGTCATCTCATTGGAGCCACTTTATCGTATTCATACATGATTTACACACCATAGAGGTAGTTTTCACAATAAATAGATTGTAAGGAAAACAATAAAGTTTTAAGTTAATTATATTGACATAAAAAGCAATTGTTAGAAACTAATAACTTGACTTAAAAAACCTATTGTTAGAAACTAATGCCGGTGGGTGTAGGGTGCGTTCCCGGCACGTCGAGACCCCGTACCACCGCCCCCCTCGGGTCTGCCGTGTCACTTCCGTCACCCGACCCACACATGTGGCGAGTCGTTTTTGGAATAATGTTGTTGGACAACGGCTAGTTTATAAAAAAATCAATTTTCTTTATTATATAAATCAATAAAACCTTCTCATTTTTTATAATATACTCATCTACACCCTCTAAAAAATCTCAAACTCTCTAAAAAAAAAATCAAACAATGTCTTCTTCATCTTCGTGGTGTTCGTCATCTTTCGATAAAGCCGTACAGTTTTTTTTTTTGCAAAAGCTGACATCATTGAAAATCCAACACGTGCTTTTAATCCAAAAAAGTTGTGATACCGTATGTATGCATAACATGATCCTCGAAGACGAAGATAGAGCGATTTGTGAGTACTACGAAAATGCGGTTAACGAGAATTATGTTCTGATAAGCAAAGGAAAAAAAGATTTAAATGTGTCCTCGTTACAGAGTGAGTACATACATCAAAACCTTCAATCAGGCTTGGTGGCATACATTTGGAACTTCGCACACAACGACCTCAATGACGACTAGTATCTTTTTAGTCTAGTTTTTTTTAAGCTTAGATTTTATTTTTTTAATGTAATGTAAGCTATATTATTAATTTTAGCATTTAATTTAACTTTACTTATATATATATATTGAATACTATTTAACAAAAATAATAATAAAAATAGAGACTCGTCACCTATATTTCAGGTCTATCACTTGGTTGATGTGATAACCCTCCGGTGATGTGACCGGTTACGTAGCAGTCCATCACCAAGTGATAGAACAACTCCACACTCACAAGCCTAACAATTGCTATGGTGTTTTCACATATTTTTTGAAGTTTTGATGATTTAAGTTACTCTCATTTTTAGTCTGTGGTATCAATAATTGTAAGCACTTAAAAAAATGCTAATCGCTTATTTTAATACATCCTCTTCTATTGCTCCTTACGTCATGAGAGGATTTCAATATGTCTAAGTTTAATGTACGTTTTAATTAAAATAGTAAATTTTTTTCTCAAACCAAACTCACAATCCATCTATATTTTTAAAAACAATTCAGGCTGAACCGCATCTATATTTTTAAAAAGAATTCAAATTAAACCGAAATAACTGAAAAAATCATGAAATAGTTAGCGTTCTTATACAACAAAATCCTTTTCAAACCAACACAAATAATAACATATGAAAATATGAGATATATAAGACCATCGCCAATGAAGACGGGTCACGGGACTCCACATCCATCCTGCTCATTTGACTTGACATCTTCTTATACGAGCGACTTTGCTCCCCTCTCCCACGAGGGTGCACGTGGTCAAAAACAACCATGTTCTCTCTCCTCTTCTCATCACGTTAGTAGTTTTTACCCCTCTCTTCCACAGCTTCTACGCCTAGATGCTATGCACGGATGGTGCGAGTCTATATCAAAGGTTAATGGTTTAGGCGTTGTTTGACAACTTCTGAATGGACAAGTGTTGAACCAGTAAGAGGTCTGAACCATTAAGATCCAGTATAATGCTTAACCATTCGGAGGCAAATGGCTGACCAATTCAGATAAACGGTCTTAACCATTCAGACTCAGTATAATGCTTAACTATTCAGAGACAAATATCTGACCAATTTTGATAAGTGGTCTTAAACATTCAGACTCAATATAATGCTTAAACCATTCAGACATCTGCTCGTAAAACGAATAGTCTGAACCATCAAATGTTAAACCATTAAGAAATCCGAATCATTAAAGCCCGTTAAAAACCGAAAAACTTTGTTTTTCCATTTTCTTGAGTTTCCTTTACATTACTCCAAGATAGCTTCTCTCATCTACTTATCCAATTATTGGACCATTTATTTTAGTATTCATTCGTACATTTAGATACACATATGGTATCTATTTCTCTCTCTCTCTCATCTGTTTTCTCTCTCACCCCTACAGTCTTGATTAGACCCCATCTGATCTAACCCTCGACAGCTTACATATTATTGAATTTTCAATCATCCAGAAGAACAACAATCAGCAGTAAAGGTAACACCTTTGTCACACCAACAAGTTTATCTTTAACACATATTGATTAATGTTAATAACAGTCCAAGTTTGACTTTTTTCTTGATTTTGTACATGGGTTTTCATTTGTATGCACATATTTTTCTGGGTTTGTAAGAAAATGTTTAGATCTTAATGCTTTAGCTTTTTAGGGTTTTGACTGTTTTTCTTGAATTTGAGGTTTATATTGACCATGAAGATCTGAGTTGCTTGTTAAGTTTTATGGATTTGCTATGAAGTTAATTTGTAAAGTTATAAATTCTCATCCTTCACAAATGAAATGATTGTTTTGGAATCCAAAAGACAACATTTTTGTTGATTTTAGTCTTTTACACATTGTTTGCTACAGTTGACCCCGTTGACTTTTTCTGCAATCTTTAGATAAGAATGGCAACTGTTGTTTTGGTAAAAAAAAAACTAGGATCCAATACCATGTTAACCAATGAGATTAGATAAAACGCACTTACGTCGGGCATGTAGCCGTCAAAGGGGTTAAAGGCCAAAAAAAACCGAAACTGGATTCGAATCTGAGACCAGATGGACTCAAAACGCTTACCACTGTGCCACCCCTAAAAAAAGTTGTGCTCGTTTAATAACTTGTCGGATTGGTGTTTCTAAAGAGATTTGAACTCACAAGCTTGGGTTATGGATTTGACTACTTTATGTGAATTATTATACAAATCATAGTATGAATAATGAATTATCTTGGTCAACTCAATTTGGTTTATTGTATGAATTATAAATTATAAACTAGCTTACTTTGTAAATAAATGACACTAAATATGTGTGAACTTCATTATTTTGAAAGAAACGACATCATGTTCATCTTATGATGTTTCTTTTTGTTTTTGTGCATCAGGGTTTATTTTCATTCTATCGGGTTGGATACTTGGATTCACAACGATATGTTCATTCATAATTGGATATTAACCCTTCAAAATTGATATGAAGTTGGTTATGATCGTGACCAAAACGAGCGTCAAAATCTTGCTATGCCAACAACTATCATGTGATTAAAACCGCTAGAGCACACCTCAGCCGTTAGATAAGCTTTCAAGATTAACATAACCGTCGATTAGTGTTATTACAGTTATTTCTGCAATGGAGATAAACGATCTGATAACGAAAACTCTGCCAAACGTGACACCGCGGTTGCTTCCGGCTGTTTTACCAGCTGTTTTTATTGCCATTACGTATGTTGACCCGGGAAAATGGGTTGCAGCCGTCGAGGGTGGGGCCCGTTTTGGGTACGATCTTAGTCTAGTTATGCTTGTTTTTAGTTTGGCTGCTGTTCTTTGTCAATACCTTGCGGCTTCTATTGCTGTTGTCACAGGAAAAAATCTTGCGCAGGTATGTTTTTTAGTATTTAACCGGGGTTTGTGGGATTTTTACGGTTTTACCCTCACATATATCGTGAGATTCGTGACTACTTGTGTATGAAATAAAAGTTGTGTACAAATCGCGTTTATACCTCTATAATTAATGCGGATTGCTTTCTTCATTAACCAATTCGCGTTCTTTTTCCAGATTTGCAGTGAGGAGTATGATAAGATCACATGTATATTTTTGGGAATTCAAGCAGAATTATCGATGATTGCTTTAGACCTTTCGATGGTAATTTTTATCCCTCTTTGTTTCCTTTTTTTTAATCGTACAATCATCAAACCAATTTTAATAGTATTGTCTATCTTGCAAGATTTTGGAACCGCACACGTGCTGAATCTTACATTTGGCTTCGGTCTCTTCACGTGTATCGTTTTGACTTCTCTCGACGCTTTTTTACTTCCGGTATTCTCAAATTACTTGGTAAGCTCCCTCAATCTTCTATCCTGGCCTCTTTTGTTTGTGAATATTTTTTTTGTATATGTTTATTCATGTTTAGTACAATGACATGTATTTTAGGAAAATGGGAAAGCAAAGTTCATATGCATGTGGTTGGCAACGGTTGCTTTATTTTCGTATTTCTTTGGCGTGGTTACAAGTCAATGCGACACACCACTGTCAATGGGCGGGATGCTTACCAGTTTTGGCGGAGAAAGCGCGTTTGCATTGATGTGTCTTCTCGGTGCAAGTATTATGCCGCATAATTTTTATCTACATTCATCGATAGTGCAGGTATGTTCATCTACTTGAATACTTATGGATATAACTTAAACTTAAAGGACCGTTTAGTACAAAAACAAATTTTAAGTAGAGAACTTCAAGAACCACATAAACTTCTGTACATATTGCTTTAATTGTGATACATAAGACATTTATGTAACTTATGTAACTGCATAACTGCCTCTTTTTCTCTCTCCCACTGCATTTGGTCGGTCAGCAGTACACACAAGTGCTTATGCGGTATGCAGTTCTCACAGTTTTATCCTTAAAACTGGTTTATGTATTGTACACGTCCCTATATACTAGGGGTGCTAAACGAGTCGTGTTCGCGGGTTGATGGGTTCAACCTGACCCGAACTCGAAAATTTTAGATGAACCTGAACCCGAAAATCGTGTCATACATATGAACCCGAACACGACCCGCATATTCGCGGGTTGACCCGAACACGACCCGTTCAACCCGATTTTTTTTTAAACTTTTTCCCCAAATTAATGTATTAAAATTAAAATTACTACGGACCACACATTTACAGTTACATTTAAATTATAAAATCTTATGCCATTTTCTTATTTTAAGTTATAATTATGACATAAAATACACACTCAATTTAACTTATGACATAAAACATATTGTAAAAAAATATAATATAATATAATTGGGTTAAACGGGTCAACCCATCACCCTGACCCGTTTAGCTAAACGGGTTGGTGGGTTCAACCTGAAACTGACCCGAACCTGTTTAGACTAAACACAGACCGTGAATTTCGTGTTAGGTTCGGGTCATGTTAGAAATTAACACCCCTACTATATACTCTAGCTTCTGACTGTTCATATATTTGCAGCAAAATCAGGGACCAAAACAAGTTTCAAAGGGAGCTTTATGTCAAGATCATCTTTTCGCCATTTGTTGCGTTTTCAGTGGCATTTTCGCAATAAATTACATTCTCATGAACTCGGCAGCAAATGTGTTTTATAGCACGGGCCTCGGTCTTCTTACCTTTCAGGACGCCTTATCTTTAATGGACCAGGTTCCGGTGCTATATACATTTTTTTAATCTCTTTTTCTTTTGAGTAAAATGCCATTTTCTTCCCTGAGGTTTGGCCTGTTTTGCGACTTTCGTCCAAAGGTTTGTTTATTCCATCTGGATCCAAAAGGTTTAAAATCTTGCCGTTTTCATCTGGTTCGTTAACTCCAACCATTTTTCTCCGTTAATTCAAGGGTATTTCCGTCTTTTTTGTTGACTTAAAGGGCAATTCGGCCTTTTTCACTTTGTGTAAAAAGACCGAATATCCTTGAAAAAGACCAAATTGCCCTTGAAGTTAACAAAAAAGACGAAAATACCCGTGACTTAAAGGAGAAAAATGGATGGAGTTGAAGAGCCGGATGAAAAAGGCAAGATTTCAAACCTTTGGGATCTAGATGTGGAAAAACGGACGAAAGTCACAAAACTGGCCGAAAATGACATTTTACTCTTTTCTTTTCCATAAAATTATTAACCATCGACATCTTGTTTAATAATTAGTTTTAAAATCGGTTCCAGGTATTTAGGAGCCTTGTGGCACCTTTCGCTTTATTTCTTGTTCTGGTTCTTTCATATCACACAACAGCGCTGACGTGGAAATTCAGCAGCCAATCGGTCCTCCTTAATTTTTTCAAACTCGACATTCCCGGTTGGTGTCATCACTCAACAATCAGATTAATATCGTTAATTCCCGCACTTTTATCCACGTGGCATTTGGGAGCCGAAGGCGCGTATCAACTTATGCTATTTACTCAAATTACGGTGGCGGTTTTGCTTCCGTCGTCAGTTATCCCGCTTTTTCATGTTGCTTCATCGAGATCGATAATGGGTGCGAATAAAGTATCGCAATTTGTCGAGTTTTTAATTTGGGTTACTTATATCGGGATGCTCGGTTTGGTGATCGTGTTTATGGTTGAGATGGTGTTTGGAAACAGTGATTGGGCGAGTAATCTGAGGTGGACAATGTGGGTCCCGTATGTTTCCGTTCTTGTAACCGCGGTTGTATCCGTCTCACTTGTGCTTTGGCTCGTTGTAACACCTTTAAAATCTTCAAGTTCCCGACCCAATGTTCAAAAGTGGTATAATATTCAACGAAATGTTCCCGATTCATCGTTCATCGAAGAAAAGACCGAAAACCCAGTAGAAACTCAAGAAAGGAAGCTTACAAACGAGTGTGATTTCAATTTGCCCGATGAACTTTTAGACTTTGATAATGGGCCGCATTTGACTACCATTGAAGAAATTCCGTCTGATATTACAGATTCATTGCAGCCCGATGAATCAGTGGAAAACGTCTCGATCGTAGATTTGAAAAACGATGATGATATGGTTGAAAAGACATTGACTATTGATGGAAACATGCGGATTGTAAAACAGCCCGAATGGGAGCCCGAAGAACCACTAAAAACGGCATTGGGAACGGTTAAGTCTCCCTTTAACGGGCCGGGTTCGTTCAAGAGCTATAACGGGAAAACCGATGATGTCACGAGTGGGCCGGGGAGTCTTTCAAAGCTAGTGGGTTTGGGTCGGGCCGGCAGACGTCAGTTGGCTACAACACTAGACGATTTCTGGAAACTTCTTTTTGATTTACACGGGGAAATGACTCAAGATGCGAAAACTAACAAGCTCGATAAATTGCTCGGGATTGATTCTAAACCGAACTTAAAGGTGAGCCCGGTTATATCGAAAATGTCAAACCCGGAAATAGATCAGGTTTACGGGGTGCAACGGGGGTCGACTTTGTTGACCAGCTATCAACAGTTACTAGACACATATGCACAAAACCCGACGCTAAACGCGATGGATCCGGATAAACGTTACCATAGTTTACACATACCACAAGTTACCGGCCCGTACGTTGATCAGCCTGCTACGGTTCACGGGTATCAAATCAAGTCATATATAAATCAAACCAAACAAAATTCGGATTACTTTCAAAATCAAATTGAAGCGGCAACTCCTAAATCACCCCCAATTGTTTCATCAAACTACAAACAACCGGTTTCTTTAACGAAAACCCAACAAAACGGGTTGCGACCCGCGAAGCCACCAGGTTTTCCAGATCCGGTTGTGTCTAGGAACGGGTTGATGCAACCTGAACGAACGTATTACAATTTTCAGCCCGCAGGACCCGTTGAGAACGTGCACGAGAAGAAGTATTACAGCATGCCGGATATATCCGGGCTCCTTCCGAATCGGGGTTCTAAGAGTTTACCCGAACAATATGCGACTCTCTGGCAACCGGTTTATCCGGGCCCGTTAAACCGATCCGGGACTATTTCCAGTTACGGCGGGTTGTCGTATTCGAATTTATCACGGGACGCAGCTGCGTACCAGCCGGTTTCAAGTTATAAGTCGGGGTTAGGGTCGGATACGTGGTCAATGTGGTCAAAACAACCGTCTGAACATTTCGGTGTAGCGGAAAAGGTAAACCCCGGGCCCAATACGACCCGTCAAGAACTGACTACACCTGGTTTGGATTCCGAAGCGAATATTTTAAAGTCGTTTAGGCTTTGTATTGTTATGCTTTTGAAACTTGAAGGGTCCGAATGGTTGTTTAAGCAAAATGGGGGATTCGATGAGGATCTTGTGGACCGTGTGGCGGCTCGGGAAAGATTTCTCTATGAAATCGAGGTGAATCGGGTGGCGCGTAGTGGCGGAACAAAAGTCGATGAAGTCGAGTATAATAAGTATCTTGTGACATCGGTTCCGAATTGCGGCGAGGATTGTGTTTGGAGAATTGAGTTGATTAAAAGCTTTGGTGTTTGGTGTATACGTAGGATTCTTGAGCTTTCACTTATGGAAAGCCGGCCCGAGCTTTGGGGGAAGTATACCTATGTTCTTAACCGTCTCCAGGTAATCTTTCGGGTCAATTTGACCCATTTAATATTTTGGTTTGTTTTTTACTTTATAGTAATGTACATGGATGGTCCCTATGGTTGACCAAAATTTTGGATTTGATCCCTAGCTTTCCAAAAGTACACGAACGGTCCTGTGGCTTGCACATTGTAACGCATTTAGTCCCCAGCTTTTTCCAAAAGTACATGGATGATCCCCATGGTTCGCATTTTGTAACGCATTTAGCCCCTAACTTAGACATGTTAAAACCTTTAAATTTGTTAGCCGGGGACTGAATACGTTACAAAGTGCAAACCATAGGGACCATCCGTGTACTTTTGAAAAGCTAGAGGGACCAAATTCAAAATTTGGTCAACTACAGGGACCATCCGTGTACTTTACTCTACTTTTAACTTCTAACTTTCTCGTGTTAGCAAATTTGAGTGGTTGTTTTCACTTGTGCAGGGAATAATCGAGCCAGCATTCGCCAAACATCGTGTGCAGACAAGCCCCTGCTTCTGCCTTCAACTTCCGGACTCGTATCACCAAAGATCATCACCACCCAAATCCATCAACAGTTTGTCGCCTCCGGCGAAAAGGGGAGGGAAATGCACCACTGCCGCCGATCTTTTGGACATAGTCAAAGATGTCGAGACCGCCATCTCGGGTAGAAAAGGCCGGCCCGGTACTGCAGCAGGTGATGTGGCGTTCCCGAAAGGGAAAGAAAACCTTGCGTCGGTCCTTAAACGGTACAAACGGCGGTTGCTAGCTGTGGCTCCAGATGGGCTTAGCCGGAGCCCATAGGTCGGGCTTCTTTGGTTCACTATTTAAGTGAATATTTCGTCGGGTTGTTTGATTTTCATGAACAACCTGATCTTTCACGCTTTTTTAGCTTCTGGGTTCAATGTTTTGTGTTCGGTTACATCGCGTCCAAGATGATGGTGATGGCGATGACACAGATGGTTGAATCGGAAGAAATAGAAGCGTTTGAAGTAGAACGATGGAACTCTTTTTAGTAGATCTGGATCGATGTCGTTATGTTGTGTAAATATTTTTATGCTGGCGACGCGATGGTCTACTATGTCGCACATTGATACATATATGAACTGAATCAAATGCTTTGGTATCGTTTTTTATTTAATAACTTTTAGCATGCGTATCGTTTATCAGACCATAAATGCAAGGTTTGTAAGAGAACCCATTTGATGTGGAGGAGAGACGGTGTTGTTTGGGAGGAGAAGCGGGTCGTCGAGTGGAGGGTAATCCGGGCACCCTTGCCCCTATACGTAGGCGATGTTTTAATTTTAACATCTATTAGACCATCACCAACGCATAGCATTTACATTGTATTTGATGAGTAGGAGATCCGGTGAATGATGATTTGAAAGAGAGAGATGAGAGAGAGCAAAATGTTTGAGAGAAGAGAGAGAGAGAGGGGGAGGGAGAGAGAGAGAAAAAAAATATAATCTATTATATGGTGAAGTGGAAAAAGTTCTTCTGTATATGCATTGGTCTTGGTCTTAGTTCACTAGATTTTATATCTTCATGACATTTTTAGATAGCGTCACACAATTTTTTAAATAATAGGTTACAATACTGTTTTACGTAAATTGATTATTATATCTGATACTATCATATAAAATTTTGTATCCGTTAGTAAAAATTATACATGACGTATGATTTGAGTATCATACGGTCCGTATGACACACGACAATATTAACTTGGTGTTTGTATGCCAAACGCCCTATTTTTGTTGGTCAAAAATTATATATGCCGTATGAATTGACTATCAAACAGTCCGTATGACACACGGCAATATTAACTTGCTGTTTGTATGCCAAACGCCCTAGTTTTATGTAGGGGTGTGCACAGTTCGGTTTGGTTTTAGGGTAAACCTAAAATCGAAATATTCGGTTTTTGTAAACCATTTGGTTTCGGCTTTTTCAGTTTTAGCAATGGTTTAGTTCGGTTTTTTTTTTGTTTTTGGAACAAATTGTGTAAAATTCAAAAATTAAAAATATAATCTAAGATTTAAGAAGTTTTCTTTTATGTTTACATTTAATTTAATATACTTAAGCTTTTTAACCGATATTGTTCATATAAACCAAATCTTTTAAAAAATTATTAAGTCATTTTCTTTTATAATATTTTGAAAATTATTTAATTTATATGTTAAATTTTGTTATTTCTTATAGGCAATGGATAAATAATTACAAAAATAAATAAACATGCTAATGTTTTCATTAAAAATACTTAACCTTCAGTAATAAAATTAATAATTCCAAAATCAATATAAAACAAACATTATAAAAATGATTTTTAGATCCTTCAGTTCAGTTTTTTCGATTTTTATAAAATGTAAAACCGTAACTGAACCGTAAATTTCGATTCAGTTTTTTTTCCGGGTTTTTCTTTGTGGTTCAATTTTTTTCGATTCGGTTCGGTTTTTTCGGTTTTATACTTTTTTTGGGTCACTGGCCCCAAACAGACCCACATGGCCCCATTTCTGCAAATATCTTCGTCCCTTTAATTTCAGTTTCTGCAAATTCCATAACCTAACCCTCACCTCCGATCGTATTTCCGGCTAGTTAGCCGTCTAAAATGACTCTCCAAATCGCCAAACGCCTAACCAATAATATCTTCACGACGGCGAGAACTCCGACTGCCGGACTCTTCTCATCGCTCCACCGTCACTATTCCTCCACCTCTTCCGATCGGATCACCGCCACTCTCTTCCCCGGCGACGGTATTGGCCCCGAGATCGCCGAATCCGTTAAACAGGTCGAATTTCGTTTTTGCAGTTGATCAGTTATTGTATATGTTGTTTTGACTTTTTAAAAGTGTTCTGATGTTTGACTTTTTACTGGCTAGGGTTTTGTTGAGAGTTTGTTTATTATGTGTTGGTTTATTGTGGATATTATAAATTATATTATTATATTATTGTTAGTTAGTTAGTTTTTCTTTGTGCTGGTAAGTGTAATTTGATTTTGTTTGTAGTTACTGTGATAGTGACGTTTGGTTTTGTTGGTCAACCTAAATGTTGTTTATTGACCGATAGGGATGAGATAGGTACTAAGACCGGACTGAACCGAACCAAAGTGGTACTGTAAATCCAAAACCAAATATTGTACTGTAAATGTTTGGTTGGTATCAGTAGTATGGTACGGTGGTGTTAAAAGGCCCAAACCAGTACCGTACCACATAGTACTACTGATGCTTAAATTTAGCTAAATTCAAAACTAAATATTGTATTGTAAGTGTTTAGTTGGTACCAGTATGGTATGGTGGTGTTAAAAGTCCCAAACAGGTACCGTATCACATAGTACCGGTACTGAGATTGAGCTAAATTCAAAATTGAATACTGTAGCGTGCATGTTCGGTCGGTAATGGTATGGTACGGTACGAAATTGCTCATGCCTATTGATCAAACAATGAAACTGCTGCTTATTGTTTAACTTACTCATCAAATTACTGAAATGGAACTTATTTGTGTGTGTGTATTTACACCTGGTGAGACCTATGAACATGTTAAAGGTGACCGGTGGAAACCTGCAAATATAGAATTAAGAATATAAACTTGTTCCCCGAAACGGGTCCAAACATTTGAGAATGGTACATGTTAGGCTTCATAACTGATGATGTAATATCTAGAATGTAAGTAACTAGTCGCCTTAAGTTTGCCTTTCAAATTTTGCAGGTATTTACTGCTGCAGAAGTTCCAATCGAATGGGAAGAACATTTTGTCGGAACAGAAGTTGATCCTAGGACCCAGAGTTTCGTTACATGGGAAAGTTTAGAATCAGTAAGAAGAAATAAGGTGGGCTTAAAAGGCCCAATGGCTACACCAATTGGAAAAGGTCATCGCTCTTTGAACCTTACGTTGAGGAAAGAACTGAATCTATACGCAAACGTTAGACCATGTTATAGTTTACCTGGTTACAAGACACGATATGACAACGTGAACCTTGTGACTATTCGTGAAAACACAGAAGGAGAATACAGTGGTCTTGAACATCAGGCAAGTTTGACTCATTTACTTTTAGGGGAACGAGTTGAACTTGAAAGTCAGTCAAAAACTATAGAGTAAAGTATACGGATGGTACCTGTGGTTTACCAAAATTTTGGATTTGGTCCCTAGCTTTCTAAAAGTACACGAATGGTCCCTGTGGTTTGCACTTTGTAACACATTTAGTCCCCAGCCAACAAATCTATAGGTTCTAGCATGTCCAAGCTAGGGACTAAATGCGTTACAAAGTACAAACCACAGGGATCATCCATGTACTTTTGGAAAAAGCTGGGACTAAATGTGTTGCAAAGTGCAAACCCACGCAGGAACCATCCTTGTACTTTTAGAAAGCTAGAGACCAAATCTTAAATTTTGGTAAACCACAGGACCTTTCGTGTACTTTACTCAAAACTATATTATTTACTTTGTGACAAGTCTGATGAACTATTTTGACATTAGGTGGTGCGGGGAGTTGTTGAAAGTCTTAAAATCATTACTCGACAGGCGAGTTTAAGGGTGGCTGAATATGCGTTTTATTATGCTAAAACCCATGGAAGGCAGAGAGTATCTGCTGTACACAAAGCTAACATCATGCAGAAAACTGATGGCTTATTTTTAAAGGTATTATTGTTGTTATTGTTGTTATTTTCTCTTTTCTTCTATTGAAGTTTATTGCATGTTGCATTTTACTGATTATTTCTGGCATTTGTAGTGTTGTCGAGAAGTTGCTGACAAGTACCCTGAGATAAAGTATGAGGAAGTAGTCATCGACAATTGCTGTATGATGGTGGGGATTCTTTTCTTTATTCTATATATTTATATTTTAGTTTAAAACTAATAAAAATGTTGTGTTACAAAATTACAAAACATCTGGCAGCTATATTATGTTTAAGAGGTGGCAAAACAAGTAGGTTGGGTAAGAAATTAAATCAGGTAATTTCTGGGTATGGATCAAAACACATTTTATCCAAAAGTTCTTACTTTTTTTGAGTAAAGTACACGGATGGTGTTTACCAAGATCTTGGATTTGGTCCTTAGCTTTCCAAAAGTACACGGATGGTCCTTGTGGTTTGCATTTTGTAACACATTAAGTCCCCAGCTTTTTCCAAAAGTACATAGATGGTCCTTGTGGTTTGCATTTTGTAACATACTTAGTCCCCAGTTTTTTTCAAAAATACATGGATGGTCCTTGTGGTTTGCACTTTGTAACATATTTAGTCCTTAACTTCGACCTGCCGAAACCTTTAGATTTGTTGGCTAGGGACTAAATGTGTTACAAAGTACAAACCGCGGGGACCTTCGGTGTACTTTTGAAAAGCTAGGGACCAAATCCAAAGTTTTGGTAAACCACAAGGACCGTCCGTGTACTTTACTCTATTTTTTTTGTTAACAGTTAATGTCATTATAAAAATTATATTATTTCAATCATGGTATGATTTTTTTTTACTGAAATGACGAGATTTTTGACTTTTAGCTACTTTTGACTAGTTTGCTTATAAGGTAAATCTTCTAGATATACCCATCTTGCCTCTTGGAGATAAAACATATAGCCAGAATCAGCCCATTAGTAAGTAAATGGGTCGAAATGGTTAACTCTATATATATAGCGAACAGTTCATTAGTACACTGTATCCGAAAAGAATATTGAAATACAACTTGAAAGAAGAAGATAAAAAGATTGATGAATTTTCTTTTCAATGCTCAGCTAGTGAAGAACCCGACACTATTTGACGTCTTGGTTATGCCCAATCTTTATGGTGATATCATCAGTGACCTTTGTGCTGGGCTAATTGGAGGACTCGGGTTAACACCCAGGTATCTGTTTTTGTTAAATTTTTTTTCTTGTATTTCGCATTCCCGTTTGGAAGGTAAATATGTGACATCATCATTGCCAGCTTAAATATTGGAGAGGGTGGTATTGCTCTTGCTGAGGCTGTTCATGGTTCAGCTCCCGATATTGCCGGAAAGGTTAGCATCAACACGATTGATTTCATCATCAAAATATCGGCCTAAATGTGTTCGTATTTATCTTTTATTGATATTTAATAAAGGGATGTTTAATGCAGAACTATTATATGAGTATAAATGTATTATGCGGTTTCTGCAGTTATCTACTTAAAATGGTTTTGTATTGAATGCGCCGATATACATATATATATAATTATATATACTAGTGGGTTACCACCCGTGCTCCGCAACAGGTTCGAAACATAGATAATAATAAGCAAATTGCGAGAGTTAAGGTTGTTTGATGTTTTAGTTAAGGGGTTAAACATGTCATTGTTAAAGTTGAGGGGCTAAAGTTGTTTTAGTTAAGGGGCTAAACATGTCATTGTTAAAGTTGAGGGGCTAAAGTTGTTTATTATTTAAGTTGAGGGGCGAAAGTTGTTTACTATTAATGTTGAGGTGCTAAAGTTGTTTATTCTTAAAGTTGAGGGGCTAAAGTTGATTGATGTGGACAAAATAGCATATTTATAGTATATACAATATACTGTCACCATATTTGTAAATTCACCTGCATATGATCTTAATCATCACCATATGTTTATTTTTGCAGAACTTAGCAAACCCGACTGCTTTGTTACTAAGTGCGGTATCAATGCTTCATCATTTGGATCTGAACGAAAAGGCTGATAAGATCCAAGATGCTGTATTGAAGACGATTGCAGAGGGCAAGTACCGAACTGGCGATCTAGGTGGCACATCAACCACCACCGAATTCACAAAAGCAATCATTGATCATCTTTAAGTAGTACCAAATGCTGCAATTTGCATATAAAATTTCTTATTCTATTATTCTTACACACAACACTGATTTCACTTTTTTTTGTGATTCGAGTAAGGATACGAAGTATAACCGCTCAAAAGAGAGGTTGTGCCGCTGGCATGCTTCGATCGGATGGTATTACTTGTAACGTTAATAAATTTCATCAGTTTTAGTTTGAGGGCTTCCTCATCTTGCTATAAGACTAGCTGTCAAGGCGTAAAGACTGAGCTTTTCTCAAAAAAGAATCGGGCTTTTGGGCCTTTTTCGGGCCTAATCTGGGATAGGACTGGTACGGGCTAGCCAGGGGTAGAGATGGGCATAAAAACCGGTTCCGAACCCGAACCGGTAGAACCGAACTGGAACCGGTTCCAGTTCCTACCCGACATTAAGTAGAACCGGTTCCGGGTTCAAAATACCCGTTGGTTCCAACCCGGTTCCACAATTTTACCATTTGAATCGGGTAGTAACCGGTTCCTACCCGTACCCGGTTTCACTAGTACCCGGTTCCATCAGTACCCGGAACTGCAGTTCTAGAAGGAACCGGTTATACCGTTAAAATGTTACCGTTGGAACCGGTTATAGCCGAAAAAGTGGAGACTAACGATAGAAAGAAACACAAAAATAACAAACACAATAGAAAGAAACATTACACAAACTTTATTAAAACACCAAACCAAACGGGTTACATCAAACATTTGAAGAACCGGTGCCGGAACCTTCTCCCGTCTCATTTTTCTTTGCCTTCGTCACTGGGCAATGCCGCTCAGTGTGTTTCTTAAGGGTTGAGTTGGCTGCGGCCTTCATAAATTTTCCGCAAGCTTTGCATCTAGCCATCTCGTGGCTGTCGGACATTAAACAGAGATCAAAATTCTTCCATATAGCTGGGTTTTTTTTCGTCTCTAAGACAGTAACAACTTGTTCGTCGCTTGCCATAGGTATTTTGCAAGATTTTTGAGAAGATGATTGAGTTTGTAAGTTGATGATGGTGAGTTTGTAAGTTGAAATGGTAAGTAGGGAGGGGTTTATATAAAAAAAACCGATTTCGACGAACAGGAACCGGTTCCCAACGGTAACATTTTTTTATCAGGAACCGGTTCTACGGTAACATTTTTTATCAGGAACCGGTTATAACGGTAACTTTTTTATCAGGAACAGGTTCTGAACAGTAAAAGTCAGATTTTTTCGACTGTCAGGAACCGGTTCTGAACAGTAAAAGTCAGGATTTACTGTTAGGAACCGGTTCTAAACAGTAAAAGTCAGATTTTCGACTGTCAGGAACCGGTTCTAAACAGTAAAAAATCAGATTTTCGACTGTCAGGAACCGGTTCCATACTGGAACCGGTTCCACACCATACCCGGTTCCATAATACACGTACCCGGTTCTACACGGTTCCATATTCTTGGGTGTGAACCCGGGTAGGAACTGGACCCGGTTCCACACCATACCCGGTTCCAATGACATCCGAGCAGAACCGGTTCCGGGTTGGAACCGGTTCCGGGTAATAATAAAACCCGATTATGCCCATCTCTAGCCAGGGGTAACCCAGATTGATAACGGGGATCGGTGCCAGGCCCATTTGGGACTTCTACCTCTTAAAATCTAGTAAGGCCTTGCATTTCTGTTTTCTAGATATTATTTAGTAGAGGTGAAAAAACGTGGTATTAAAACCTACCCGGAAAGACACTGAACCCGGGTATTAAAGAAACCGGCTCTCTGGTACTTGGTTCCATACCCGACCCTACCCACTGATTATATATCAATTTCATACCCTATGATTTGAAACGGTTCCAACCTGGTTATACCAGACCCAAACCCATAAAAAAAACCAAAAAAATCTGAAACCCATAAAAAAAACCAAAAAAATCTGGAACGGGAATCGAAAAAACTTAATTATATTTTCTTTAGAGCCCTATTACATACTTGACCCATTAATTGCCATACCCGGGTTTTGACTGAGTTGACCATGCTTGGAACCGGTTATGGGCCGGTATCCGATTTGTGCACCTTTATAATGTCAAGTATCAATTTAGAAAACAGAAATTCAAAACTTATCGTGTTAGTGGAGCGATAAGCTTACTGGTCGAGCCACTTAGCGGGTTTCATCATTAACTTGGCGTAAACCCCTTTAAAAGGTACACGGGCACATTTTGAGCCTAGAATTGTGAAACTAGGATCATCCAAGAGCGGTCCGGGAGCCATTGATTGGTACCAGATCGCATTTGAGGAGTTGACAATTCGAGGGCGATGGCTCAAGAAATGGTTCATGACCATTGTGGGATGATACATACAATAGTGAGCTTGACCATAAGACAACATAATCACCAAACCATGACATGCAATATAAATTTTAACGAGGTAGCATGATAATTTCAGTGACTTCTTTCATGATTTTCTTTGAAATATTATCGTGAAAATTTCACGGAAATATAATATATACATTGTATAACTTTTTATATAATAAAATCACAAAATAATAACCAAGTCTCATGTTTCTTCAGATAACTCACTGAAATCTGATAATTCCAACTGAAACAATATAGAAACTTAGACGCTTTTGTGGTTAGAATACGAGCAATTGAAAAACTTAGATTACTTATTTTTTTCTATTAAATAACATATTTATGTAGAAAAACTTTGGTTACTTACTATTATAATTATAATATATCTAACAAAATCAAAGGACTTGTACAGTATCTTTGACTTTTGTTTTTATTTTTGTTATTATTTTCAGTTTATCGTAAATATGTATAACAAATTAATATTAATATAGTATATAATTATGAAATAATTACTTGATATTTTTGTATATTTACTTAGTCATATTCTTTCATCTTTAATTATTATATATCTATATAAAAACAAAGGAAATATATATTAACTTGATGATTTTGTATATTTATTGATTTTTTTTATTATTATTAATTGTTTTATTTCCCCTTGAATTTTTTTAAAACCCCTTTCACTCCCTTTTTAAGTATTTTAGCTCTCTATACAATACGTTTCTTAACCCAATTAATTTTAATTTCATTTTAATAAATTACGTTTGTTAACTTAAAAAAAGAATACGTACCAATGGGGTGGTGGTCCACTAGCAAAGTCAAAGCCTTTGACCACTTGAATTTGGGATGAGGAGGTATTGGGTTCAAGTCTCACGGACGACAAACATTAAAAAAATGTCCTTAAAAAATAATATGTGGTTGTGATTAGTTTGGTGTAAAATGGAGTGTTTTTCTCGAGTGTCGGTATCGTGTCCAAACCCTGACAAACCGTATCAATTTTGACTGAACAACTTTGATGTTAGTATCAATGTTATTGAAACCGGCATTCATCTTTATCGTTTTTACGATTTATGTAAAACATGTGCCGATATTGTTTTTGGCATATTACTAATTTATTTTTTAGGTATTTTTTCCGATTGCTATAGCAAGTATCAGTACTATAACAAGCCAGAAAAATACCAATCTAATTCTCACTAACCCGCTGCGAAGCGCGGGTTACCCCTAGTTTTATATATTAAATAACATATTTATGTAGTTTAAATGCAAAGTTACAACCTACATAAACGCCCCAATGTTCCAATTGCCTTATAATAAAGAGAGAAAATACACGTGGGGTTCATTTATTGGGCCACTATGGCGAGGTGTACAATTTATGGGGATGAAGGAGATGGTTGGTCAATTTGTGGTCCATATGATAGTGGCCGAAGATGGTTGTTTGGGGGGGGGGGGGGGGGGGGGGGGTAGGTGTTGATGACATGAAATTGTTTTGAATTTAAGGACATCAATATGATTATATATAAATGACTCAATGTTACATAAATATTGATAAGAAGGAAAAAAAAAACATAGTATACAATCAAAACTTTTTCTAATGGTCTTTTTATCAAAATTATTAGTGGGTTACTCGCTAGTTAAAATAGCGGGTATACATTTTGTAAAGTGAAGTCGTCATTTGAGTCAGTGGCTTGTGTTATGTGATTTTTTTTTCATGTAACATATATTTTAGTTGTTCATAAGGTTGAAGCCGTGAAAACTCTGTAGGGTTGAAGCTCGTGAAAACTTTATATCAGCCATGAATACATGACGTATTTAGAACCATAACATGTATTGTAAATATTTGGGATGTGTATATAGCTAAGGATTGAGATCTAAGTGTGAGCTATGGAGGGTGTTGGAAAGGGTAGGATTGAGAGAGAAATGCAAAGGGTGTTGGAAACGCATAATGAATCAATTTACATAATCGGTTTCAAATTGCAAACGCCAAACAAACTGCTAAAAATTAAAATAGACATACATAGACTTTCAAACCAAATGAACAAGCCAATTTGTTTCAATTTAAAAGTTCCCATCGATTCATAAACTCCTCATTTATCCCATCCGTAAATGCATTGCACGTAGACGTCAATAACCAAGGCGAAAGAAAGAGACACCTATCAAAAAAAAAAAAAAAGTAAAAACGTAGAACACAAACAACCAAAGTCCATACATTTAAACTGTCCTCCCAATTAGTGCTTCAAACGAACCGAACGAACACGAACAAGGTCTTTTTTCGTGTTCGTTCATTAAGGAAATAATGTGGGTTCATGAATACTTACCAAATGGAATTTTTTCCGTGTTCGTTCATTAAAGAAATGAAGATGTTCATTAACGCTTCACAAACAGAAACAGACACAAATAAAACCAGCATAGGCTAGAGGTGGATGACGAAGGGAGCAACACTGGAGCATGAAGCCCTAACAGTTGAACGAAGGTCGATAGAATTCATCGATGTGAATTAAACGAACATGGTGGGAATAATGTTTCCTGTTTTAATTATTTGGATAATAAAACAAATAAGAATTAAATAATATAAAAATTTTAGATAGAATAGACAAATGTACAACAATCTTTAACGAGCAACATAAATAAACGTAAATGAACGAACATTCACAAACACATTACCGAACGTTCACGAACACGAATACAATTAAACGAACGAGACCTTTTTTCGTGTTCGTTCAATTAACTAATCGAACAAAATTTGTCCAGATACATTTACTTATTAAACGAACGAACGCAAACGATATTCCCACAAAATGATTCAAAATGTTCATTGAACCATCAATTCGTTTCCAGCTATACTCCCGACTAGAGATGCTTCGAATACCCAAATTTACCCTTGCAAGGCTAATTTAAGAATTCCATCCTATGAAAAACCTAAACAACATAACATTCAAGAAAGACAAATCCAAGATCCACCACCACCATGGAACAACCTCCACCGCCACAACAACCACCACCACCGCCTCCACCACCAATCAACCACCGCACCACTACCCAAATCCTCAAACAAACCACCACAATCCTCTCCACGCACCTCACCGCGTTCCTCCTCCTCTCTCTCCATTCCAACGTCGAAACCGCCACTCACTCTCTCACTTCCTTCATCGACCACGACCCATCAATCAAATCCCTCCTCTCGCCTCAACCTCGCCTCAACCGCCTCACCCCACCCCCACCACCGCCGCCCCTTCCTCCACCTTACCCGCGTCGGAACCCTAGACGACCCCTTCTTCTCCGGCGATGAAGATCTTGATCACCGCTTCTTCGGTAACAACCCCACCCCTCAACCCAATTCCACTTTATTATTTTTCAACGCCTTTGACCCCAAATTAGGGTTTTCTAACCTTGTTGTGGATAATGGGATTAGGGTTTTTGAAATCATACGTTCTTGTTCCAAGATTATGTTTAAAGTTGTTAACTTTATTGAGATTGATGATCATATGGAGACAAGCGATGCTAATTTAAATGAAAATGAGAAAAATGAGAAAGAGGGTGTTGATGAGTTTGATGAATTGCAGCTTTTTTTAAAAAGATTTGAGCTTGAACAACATGAGATGACTGCTTTGTTGTTTCTGCTTAGTGTTTTGTCTGCTTCATATGGGTTTGCGATTTTCGGGTTTGTTGTTACTTATGCTTGGGTTCTTGGGATTGTTTTTATGGTGGTGGTGAATGATTTGTTAAAGGGGTTGAAGTCGTTTTTTCGAACGTTATGGGACGGGTCGAATTTGGGGTTGAAACGGTTATCGGGGTATATTGTGATGAGATGGGCGGTTCGCGATGCGTTGACACAGCTTTTGGGTGTGTGGTTTTTTGGTGAGATTGAGGATCAGTATTTGTTTTTTAAAATATTTATTAGGTTAAAGTTGATGCCTTTTTCGGTGGGGTCGCCTTGGGTGAAAGGGTTTGAGAGGGAGATTTACGGGTTTTTGTTGTCGTGGTTCTTGTTGGATATGTTGATCTCGTTTGTTTTTGCGGTTGATGCTTGGATCGCGATGGTGGATACCCGGAAAAGTGTTAGGGAAGTTGTGAAAGAAGGGTGTCATTTGTTGTCGTTAATGTTACATCCGGCGATTACTCTTAAATGTTTAGAAGGTATCATTTGCGGGTCGTTCGCAAAATGGGCGTTGTCGCATTTATTCGGGAAGTTGTTTGCTTCCGCTTTTCAGTCTTTTATGGAGGTTTATTTCATGGTCGCGTGGCTTCTGTACTACTTTTCCGTTAAATCAAAAGACGCCAATTCTAGCGGATCACCATTTGGTCAAAGAGAGCTTGAACAATTGCTTGAAGATGTTAGATGATTTGTGATGAAAGTTATCATGAAATTTGCTTCCAATTCACGGAATGTGAGTTCCTAAGTGAAGCGGTAATCTTCAGTGCTTTGCGTGTTGATTGTATTTTTAGCGAATGTGATTTAGCACTGCCATTGTTTTTACACCGTTTTGATGTTTTGTATCATATGTACTTTTATCATGAGGCAGATATAACATGTGTATATTTTTCCCCTTGTAGTGCTAAAGCATTGATTTATATGTTAGGTTATTGCATCTTTTTATTCCTGCTTTTACATCAATATATTATGAATACAAAAAAGATATTGTAATTCTTTTTTGAGTAACTGTAGATTCCGTCGATCATTTGGTACGCTGCTATTTTTGTTGATAATATTATTGACTGCACATACGCTAAGTCAAAATTACGTAATTTATGAATAAGATATCAATTTTGTTTCTGAATCTTTCGAATTCACTAGACGAAAAGAAGTACACAATTGTAGAGAATTCGTGATCAACCCCACCATGATTGAATGCAATTTTAAGATTCTTCGGATAAACTAATTTCATGTGTGCCGAATATTACTCTGTAATGATAATTAATAACTTGCGTACCGAATATTGCACTATTTATTCGCTTTGATGATTAGTGATTGCTATATCGAATCTATTTTACATGCGTACCAAATATTGCACTATTTATTCGATTAGTGATTGCTATATCAAATACTTATTTTACCTGCACACAACCGAAAAATTGGTTAGTCACAGGTTGGGATAATTTAAGGTTTTGAATTAAATTATCCTTAGATGCATACCTTAACTGACAAAAGATTAACATGAAGATTCACTATCCCATTATAACTGGTTACATGTTTGGTTTATCTTTATATTCTACCCGTCTTCGTTTATTTACGTCTCTTGAACCATGGCATAATTCTACCGGAAACAGAAACTTCCAATCTGCAGCAATTACAGGTAATGCATTGAAAAGGCAAAAGTGAGGGGATCTTGAACTTTTACTACAAATTGATCGGCTTTTGATTTTTAAATCATGCACTATAGGTATATGAAAACCTATTTGAAGTGCATTTAGATATCTATAACCAAATATTAAAGAAGACCATTTTACGGTTTTTTACCCTCACGACAAGGGAGCTTTAGAATAATACGGTTGTTAGAATAGGTTGGGTATCGTGTTATCTCCTTTTATATGTGATTGTTTTACAAGGAAGAAGAAAGTCATTTCTTCTTGATGATTTTTTCATGCATTTGTGTACACTCAAAAGGAGAATGCAGGTTCAAAATATCTAATTTTGAGAATGATGAATTGTGAAGGGAATAATCATAACGTTCCGCATGATGAAGATTGAAGATGGATTTCGTTGGTGAGCATTTAAACTATCTGTAATTTTTATGCGCATTGTTTGTTGGTAACACTTAGTTTTTGTAGTTTTTGGCAGTACCCGACTTATGTTACAACATTAGTGATGAGCAGTTATATGGCACGGGGAGGGATCATGAGAAAACTCATATTAATGAGAAAACTTAAAAACTCTATATTACATATGCAATAATCATATATTGGATATATGTAATATGCAACATATGATATGTTACATATATGCTATATAGATTTTTTCTGGTTTCTTCAATAACAATGAGTTTTCTCCATATCTTTAATATTCTTTGGTTTCTATGTGAAAACCTACTCTTAATGCTCCTGCTAATTGTTATGTCAATTTATAAGCCTCTGTTTCACATGCACATCTATTTGTATGCACATGTTATTATTGTATAATTGTTATTACTACTATTGCTGTTGTTGCCCTTTTGTTGTTATTATCGTATAATTATTTTTATTATTATCAGCTTACAGTTGCCCATGGTGGACAAAGGCGTAGATTTAGGAGTAGGATTAATGGGTGAGTGAGTTAGCGGTTTAAAAAAAAAGAAATAAAAGTTGGTACTTCTGGAAGTTTGTTTTTAGGTTTTTTATGTGATTGTACATGCTGCAGAAATAGGTGTACAGGATGATCATACATCAACTGTCTTTACTAATCATTGATATCTCAATGTTACAACCACCAAAAACCAGCTGAAAAATAACGGCGTAAACCCGTAAAAAAACAGGTTTCGTTTCTCAAACTAGATTTACGAGCTAGTCGCATACAATATCACGTTCTCTCTTTACATGAATGCATATAAAAATACTGCAGGAACAATTCCGTTGACTTTATAAAAGGCAAATGCACAAAGGGATTTTCCGATCATGTGGTGACGTGGCACAGCGTACTACGCTCAGGAACGTATCCTCGTCACAAGGAATAGTGAGTCTAGAATCAGTACTGAAGTCGTACTCTTCTCGAGCTTGATCTAATAACGCACTGAACAAAGGGTGTTTTAGTAATTTCACATTGATCACAAACCTCCTCTGGTTTTTGCCTACGTAAACCACCATATGACCCTTCGGGACATCGCGTGGAATCGAAGCTTCGTCTTCTTCGTTCATGGATAATGGCCATCTGAACACCCATTGGCAGCACTTGTCACAGCTTTCAGATGACGGTATAATTCCGCCATTGTTCATCTTTTTCCACTTTTTAATCCATGATTTTAGAACCTTATCGCTCTGCATCGTAAAAAGTATCCGCGCCTGCGTATATATTGGTGTATATACTTTTGTGTGTGGTAAAGAGAGATATTGTGTTGTTGGTATGGGGGTTGAAGTGATCATATATAGTGGTGAGGTAGTGAGGTTGGATATCTCATGGTTTATTGGAACATTAAATGTGGAATATATAATAGGGTTCAACACAAAAATAACGCCAGAATTGCGAAATCTGTGAGAACCAATAAAAAACCATTCATTTATTTACGTATTTATTTAAGATTCTTACATGGCTATTAAAATTAAAATAGATCATGATTATGTGAATATACTTGAATTAATATATGCCATGCGCGTTGCCATGCCCGTAAAAGTGAGATTCAAGTTGGGAAAAGACAACATCGAGGGATGAGATGAAGTGACAAGGGTATACGTGTTTATTTATTTTATTGTATTTTTATATTATATATGTGTCTATGTTTGTATACCTTTGTAACGTTGACTCACAACCTGCATATTTAAACAGTTCTATAGTTGTGAATCAACGCTATACATTTAGCTTCTTTAAGTATACACGAGAAGCGTGAAAACTGATTCACAACTTTGCAGTTTTCACGCAAAGTGGATATATTTATAAAAAAAATCATACTTTGGTTCCCTTTTCATGTCTTGTTACAAAGATTTTGCTTATTAATATATTATTATTATTATATATCTATATGGTGGGGATGGGTAGCTTGAAGAGGTTATGGGAAAATGTGATAAGAGTGGAAGGTTTATGTGATTAAGATCTTTTGTTGTAATGGTGTAGTTTGATATGCATTCATGGGGTTTTTTGTTTATGTTTTTGTTACATTTTTTTTATTATATTAGTGATACGAATTTGTACGAACAAGTGTTTGGCATGATTAAAATATCTTACTTTTTTACATATAATTTCTTCCCAACCCACTTTCACATGTGTAATATTATTTTACAATATCTTCAAGGAACATGCAAGTGAGGAATTGCACTTTGTCCAAGAAGCCTATCCCCATGCCTTCAATACTATCTTTTTATCTAGCGCTACCTCCCAACTTGTGGGTCTTACTTTGCATCTCTTTTTCTCAACTTTTTATTGAATATCAATTGCAAAATGCAAGATGTCATTCTTCTATATATCTTGATTCTAATATATAAACTAAGTGCAAAATTGAAGGTTGAAGTGTTGAACCATATGACATATTAAGTTGAGTCAACTCTAGTTGGTGGGCCATATGCTATTTGGGCTCTCTTTTCTAATATGTAATGATTTAGTCAATGGATTGATTTGGTTCAATGATTGTGGTTTAGGAGAGGTTTGAAAGTGAGTTGAGGATTGACCCTTTAGTTATCAATATCTTCACTCTTATCAAACACTTTGGTTCTTTCAATTGGGAACTTTTTGGTGTCTATCCCATTTAGCTTTGTTATGTCTTTCCTTTTCTAGAAAAGTTTGTTATCTGTCCAACCTTGATAATAATAATAATCTTTTTTTTGTTAGTTTTTGAAAATCGGATTGGGAAAAACCGACAAAACCTCTTCTAGACTGGTTTAAGATCCGTCTATGAATTCTTTTTTTCTTCTTTTCCAAAGTTGGTTTGTGGTTTGGTTTTGAATTAAACGTAACAAGTTATATCTTTTTTAGTCTTGAAAAAACAATGTTTTAGAGCATCGCTAATGGGGTTACCCGCAAACCCCGCCATGTTGGGTTTCCCCATCCTTTCCCTCCCTCACTCACTCTTCCCCATCTCACGAAACCTATTCAAGGGCGTTCTTTTAGAAGAACGCCTCTCCTCCTCTCTCCTTCACATCGTTGCCATCTCCTTCAAGATCGCCCAAAACATGGGGCATTGTAGGCCTTCTTAGCGTAGAGTATATTGTAAGTCGTTACAGATATGCATATAGTGAAAGCATTTGATGTCATACACGGTAAAATGACAAAAAAGCAACCGTCTTCGTATCAAATCGTTGGTTTTATAGATACATGGATATTATTGTTTCTATAAAATTTAGAAGACGTCTTTTATCGTGCTTGAAATTAATATAAACATTAAACAAAACTAGATACGCACTTTAAACGATTCAAAATGGTATATAATGAAATCCCAAATGGTATTTGTAATGTGTGCGATCCATTGTGAGTGGAAAAGATCTTACCCATTGCAATCAAAGATTTAGGGGGGATGGGCATCATATCCACGAGTATCTTTATCAATGATTGTCACACATGCTATGTTATGTTGTACCGTACAACTCAAAAGTAGGAATCCCCAAGTGTCATAAAGAGGCTTGTTGACCAATTTATAAACCATTTGTGCTTGTTTTGTCCCACAACCACCCACACACATTAACACACGCGTATGATTTAATTTTATTAAGAAAATGTGTTGTACATACCCGTACCCAACTTTTACTTTCAAGATTCATATGAATTTAGTTTTCATTCGCGTCATTTTGTTATAAAAACTCGCGTTTTACGCAAATTCTATTGCGGGTTTTGATTGGCCTAACATTAGATATGTTCTTTAAGTTGATGGACGGCCCAAGGCTACAAAAGCTAGAAGTTACAGAAAAAACGTATCACTCAAAGCAAGTCAAACCATTTAGAATGATACGACTGAGATTCCCAAAGAAACCGAACTGTCATATACTATAAGTCCGACAAAAACCTGTATGTTCACATTGTGGTTTATGGTTTATGAACTATGTTTCTACGTCTATTTTGTTTTTAAAATAAATTTAAAGAAACTCGGCCCGTAACTATCAAACCGTCAAAATCAGTTCAGTTGCTTTGGTTTGACCTATTTGGTTTGATATAGTCATTCAGCGGGTTTAGTATGTTTGATCAAGTTTTTATAATAGGATCATGTAGGTTCGATTCTCACAAAGGGGTTTTTCTCATATTTATTGGGTTTCATCCTCGATTATTGTATAAACATTATTACTTAGTGGAAATGGATATGATTGGATGGTTCCACTAGTGACACAATAATACTTCAGTGATCCAAATTTATAGTTAAAAAAGCAAATAAGGAAGTCACAATCCCGATGGAACAAAATACTAGTTTGGATTGGGATGGTGTGGTTCGAACCATGTGTGGGTCAAATCGCCAGCTTGAGGTTAAAGGTGAGGTCATGCAGTTGGTCGGTTGAAATCCTACATTAACGGGTCATATCAGTGGCGGATCTAAAAAATCTTCGTAAGGGTAACGTTTTATAAAAAAGAGGTAACGAAATCGTAATAACGTCAAAAAAATCATTTTTTTTCCAAAATTTACACTATCGCCGGAGCATCATGAGGTAGCGAAGGCTACCCCTTCCTCTAAGATAGATCCACCCCTGGATGATATACAAGTACTACCAATCATGCCTATAGACCTTTCACAACTTTAGTAAATTTTATATCTAAATGGTGATTTTTCATACAAATATCTAACACACTTTCACTTTTTGTTATTATGTGCGTAACCGGCCCGCCTTGTTGTTTGAAAAAACTAGGCTATTATCCAGGTTTTTTATTTTAACAAAAGTTTTTCTATACAACGTTATTAGGTTATCGACTCGTATATTACACGGAGTTGTAGTGCAGAAACGATATAATTATATGCTATATAAAAAACTTCAAATAGTTGACGTATCTATACAACCATATGACAGTTCGCATAACTAACTTGAATTTATCACAAAACCAACATATGCTAATTACTAACATTGAAATATCATAAAAGCCCGTGTATTAGTTGAATACTAAAAAATATGTTATACATACATACATATATATATATATATAGAGAGAGAGAGAGAGAAAGTATATCGTACAATATGTCTTAACGTACACAGCGTATGCAATGGCAAAATCGCACGTTATATTATAAAAAAATGGAAATCGCATGTACAAAAAAAACAATATTTGGCATGTTGATGTAAAAAATTGCATGTTATATATTCACAGCGTACGTTAAGTCCAATTATACGATAACCAACCCATATATATATATATATATATATATATATATATTTCATATGACTAAAATTATGTATTACATTACATATAATAATGTAAATTTTGTTTTTATTTTTATTATTGAGTATCTTTTAAATATAACTTTTATTTAAAGTAAATAAAAATAATTTTATTGTTATATCATAAATTAGATTTGGCATTCTTTTATTTTTATTATGTGAAATTTAATTAATAATTAGTTCTTATATAATTATAATTCAGGTTAAGAGTTTATATATGATGAATAAAGTATTTTTTATAATTAATGATTAATCTATTATATCACAAATGGGTTAAAAAAGGATTTTGTTTACAAAAATATCCTTTCATCTAGCCCACTTACTTTCATAATAAGATTTAATCTTGAAAAAATCTTGATATTTGTCTCACGGATGGCGCCAATGAAGAAACACCGGCTGAACACAGAGGGTATTCGGCGATTCTTGGTCTTAATTTAATGTCTCTGCATAAAAGGTTATCTTTCGTTTGCTCTTCTGGGTGATCTCACTTCAAACTTTCTGCAAGACTAGAAACGCCGTTAGTCTCGTCACGAGAGAAAGAGGGAGGGTTTCTCCGTGACCACACTTCGGCGTAAGAATAAGTATTTGGGATTGCAAGGTAATAAGCAAGTAAGTAGTGAGTAGTGATATGTGATTGCGTTTGATCGTAAGTATGTAGATGATTTTACCTTGTGGTGTGATCATTACTTTATAGCCGAAAAGAGGTGTGTAGGAGATGGGCTGATGGGCCTGGGCCCGACGACCAAGAATATCCATTATGTCTCCTCTGCATCGACCATTAATAGTTTTTGGCGAGAGGTGCGCTTTGGCGCATGGTGAATAGAGCCACGTGTCGTGACAGTTGTCCTTGGTGTCGGACTTGTCATCAGCCGATTGTGGAGATCGTGTGACAGTCGCTGGCGTGAGTTTGTTGGTGCCACGTGTACGTCCTTACATACAGTCTGCCCTCTGCAGGACTATTCATGCGACGCAGTATGACACAACCTGCCGAGCGGTTATTGGGTCACAGCTCTGCCATTTTGTACCCTTGTATTTTGTCAACGCCTATTTGCGCTTCTCCTTTCCGCGTGGCTTTATCAGTGCTTTCTTGCCAACGCGGAGTTATAGGGACTAAGTCCTTTTGTTCTCAAGACTATGAGTTGCTCTCATGTTGGTCTTGGACTTGTGCAAGGTTTTAGGACTTCGCGGCTAGAGGGTTGTTTGATCCGCACAGGGTCAAGGGACCTGCGCTTCCAGGTCTGACTTGCCGTTGCACAGTGTACGCAAGGTTTGTTGTGCGACCTTCTAGTATTAAGGTTGCAATTCCGTTGCGCGTTGCGCGCAAGGTTTGTTAGGCAATCTGCTGGTTTCAAGAATGACGCATCGTTGCGCATTGCGCACAAGACTATCCTTGTGACCTGTTATCATTATGAGGGTATGATTCCTTGTGCTGACGCAGAGTTTTTAGGACCATACCCCTCCACTTCTTATTCTCTTTTTTTTCTTTCCAATTTAGAAAGTTGTGATTTAGCCTCAAAACTCCTCCTTTCTATACTCTTCTCTTCTTTCCGTTCTTTTAAAAAAACACATCTTTTTTTTTCTTTCCTCCCATTTCAATAAAAAAAACCTCTAAATACAACCAAGCTTTTCTTTTCTTTCACTGCCTCTCTTTACTTTTGTTAACTAAACTGGGGAACAAAGCGTATGGCCTCCAAAATGATTGAGACGGCCTTGATGTGTAATGTCCTCTGTTATCAATATTGTTTGTATTATGTAAAAGGATTTCACGTGTTTATTTATACATGTTCGAGTAAAGAATTTCTAAGAGGTTATCCATCCTGCATTACTCTCACTCTCGATAAAATGACAAAAGCATCAATCTATATATAAAATCGTTATTTTTTGACAGATCAATACAAGTCATCTGGCTGTTTGAAACTAGCAAAATTGGATATTCACTATGAACGATTTCAAATAGTACATAATGAAAACCTTAATGGTATTTTTTTTGAGTTTCATGTGTTGGGAGTAGAAATGACAATCACTTTTGCATTAGTAATTTCAATCTCATACCTAATTGTAAAACCTTATTTCTATATTTAGTTAAATACTCATCAGGGATCTGTAGGCAATGTTGTAATACAAATTCTTAGAGGCCAAGTACTCGCTACGAGGTAGGCTACTGAGGCCGAGTACTCTCCGCCTATACTGAATATATCCCGAGTACTCTCAAATCTGACTAGAGAGCGCCTAACGACTTTTGTGACCATATCTGTAGGGTAATTACCTATTGGGTATCGGGTAACCGCGGTTTCAAGTATATCCTTCCGTTTGTTAAAAAATACTCATTGTGATTTCTATTAACAAATTATTCTTGTCATTCTGGTTTTATTATAACTTTACTAGGTTACAGTCATGTGTATTACATAGGTTGAATAATGAAAATTGTTTGTTTGCAGAGCACAATAAGACAAGTAGATGTACGTAATAATTATTCCACAAGCTTGCTATCATTTACTCGTACTAATCAATACCCACCCCGCTTGTAAAGTGCATAACAACTCTCCTTGCATTCGTCGGTTCTTTAGGAAGCTTTTTAATTATTTTTAAATCGTTAACCAAGAAATAATTTTCATTTAATACATCTCATAATCTGCGACATATCTAAATCAACTATAAAGTTTTAAGTATTAAAAAAACCAAAAACCAAACACAAATCATTTCAAAAGTTAGAGTCAAAACTACATTGTTACATTTTAATAATATATTTTAGTTTTTAAAATATTAGTTCAATATTGTACAATATATTAAGTTTATTAAAAAACATCAATAGCATTATAAATAAAAAAAATATACATTAATATAAAAGGCATAACTATATATTATTATGTTTAATCGTTATCTATATTCAGTTGAATATTGAATATTTTTAAATGTAGTAAAACATATTTATTTGTTAATAATAACAAAATATTTCACAGTTATTTATATAAAAATATTTATAATTGGTTTTTCATAAATTATTTTAAACACAAAACTAAAATATAAATTTAATATTATAATTAGATAGCATGAGAAATTTTCATGTAGCATTTATTGAATTACTTTATTAGAGTTTAGTTTAGATGTTATTAACAACTACAACAAATTAAATATGAAAAATACATGCATATAACATCACCACAAAATGTTTGAAACATGTAAAACATATAAATTTCATGCTAACATAAATAGCAAAAGATAAGTTTATACCATATAGCATATAAATAATATCATCAAACACAGATCAAAAGAAAATTTCTTTTTTCACTTAATAATGTTGCTCGAACAAAGCGTTACTAGATAAAAGATTTGTCACTCGAAAATAAAAATTAGAATTTTTCAAACATATAATTCAAGTAAACAAATACATAGATTCACGTAATTAGGTCAGATATCAATTACTATCATACCCGCATCCTAACCCACTAAATTCTTTTATCAATCAAAATTTCAAATACTTGTCTTAGGTATTTCAAATATTCGCATTGTGCAAGTTTTTTACATCCCTAGTTTTATCTTGATCAATGATTGTCACACATGCACTTTTAGGTTGTACCGTACCGCTTAATAGTAGGATGCCCCAAGTGTCATCAAGAGGGGTATTGATCAATTTATTATCCACTTGTGCATGTTTTGTCCCACAAATACTAAAAAGAAAAATGTACATTTGTACATACCCGTACCCAACTTTCACTTTTTAGGTTTATAAAAATTTAGTGTTAAATCAAATAATACCAACTATAATTAAGCGCCCCCTCCATCTGGTGCAGAGTGAAACACTGGTAGGTAATAATAAGAAACCTATGGAAACCTGCGTTTGATCCTAGAGCCAAACGGGTTCAAACGGTAATCTCCGTCGTGCCTACGGGCTGATGGGTTACTGGATTTTCCCCGAAATTGGTGGTGGACTCGGGTTAGTCTCGAAGTACTCCGTTTGGTCCAGTGGGTGCCCCGAGAGTGCTCGGGATTGATTTTGTTGGCCTTTCAATAAAAATAATTGAGCCTCCCCGCCCCTCCGGTTACGGGACAGGGGCATAAAACTGTAGCACCAAAGGTAGGGGCGTAAAAACATGATAAACAACAACCAAACGATGATCAAAACCGATAAAAAAACATATATCAAAATCACGAATTTATAACACCAAGAGACTCACATGACGTAAAACGGAGATAAATTTGAATTTATACCGACGGGGAGGGGCCAAATAACGACCAAAACCGCTAAAAAACACGAATTCGTAACACGAAGTGACTTAAAGTCAAAGTGATAACATATAAAGTTTTTAGAAAGTAAGGGTTAAAAGTGACAACTTTAAAAGTTAACTTAAATAAGTCGAAGGTACAATCTTAACCACCAAACAAACTTTGTTTGGTCAAAGTCAAAAGTCACAAAAGTGACTGTATTTAAGGATCGACGTCATTTATATTATATATTAATAAAATGAAAATCAATACAAACGTGGTCAAAATAAAAATCCAAAACCTTCCTTATAGCTAATGATGTAGTTTAATATATATAGTAACAGTAATATTCATTTATTCATAAGTTTTAATACATCAAAAATAGAAGGTAAACGTACAACAACGTGCAACGCTAGTCTTTTTTTTAATAGCAAAACTAAGTCTTTTAAAAATTACGTTCATAGATCTTAGGGTCGTAACACTTGTTTTATGCAAGTCTTTGTGTGGGTTTCGATTGATCTAATATCCGATACATGATGATCATATTTGATATCGTATTACTCTGTATAAAAACCTAGAATGATACGGTTTAGGTATTCCTAAAGCCACCAAATTGTCATATATTGTTTGGTAGTTTGAAAGTAAAAATCGGTCATTAAGGCTAGGAAAACTCCTATATAGGGCTGCAAATGAACCAAACGTACAGCGAACAGTTCGTGAACCGTTCGGCGGGAAGTTCGTTTGTGTTCGTTCGTTTATTAAACAAACGAACACTAACAAGAAATTTCGTTCTTTTAGTTAACTGAACGAAAATGAATGGAGGTGGTGTTCTTCATTTATTTTCGTGAAGGTTCGGTAACGTGTTCGCTATGTTCGATTGTGTTTGATAGTTTATTAGTGTTTTTAGTTTTTTATATTTTATTTACATACTTCAAAATCCTGACAAATAAAATATTTAAGAATTGTCAGTTTATTATATTTTATGTTCATGAACACTTCTTTGTGTTCATTTGTTTCCATTTGTGTTCTTGAATATTAGTTTGTGTGCACTTGTGTACGCAACGTTCGTTTCCATTCACCTATACTTAACAAACGAAAACAAACACATTCATTCCTTAAAAAACAAACACGAACATAAAATCTCATTCGGTAAGTGTTTATGAACATTTGATAAACACATATATTTTCTTAACAAACAAACACGAACATGATATTGTTCATATTCATTCGGTTCGTTTGCAGCCCTATTCCTATATGATCTCATTATGGCGTGTAAGTTTAGGACCATGTTTTTACATGTATTTTATGTTTAAAAAAAGTAAATTTAAGAAATTCGGGCAAAACTGTTAAACCGTTAAAACTATTCTGATTACATGGGGACGATGTGGTTCGAACCATGTGTGCGTCAAATCGCCAGCTTGAGATAAAGGTGAGGTGAGAGGGGCCCTTGGGTTCATGAGTTGCATAAATGAAATCCAGCCAACTGATTCATCAGTTCAGCAGTTGGTCGGTTGAAACCCAACATCAACAGGTCATATACAAGTAGTATTTCCAATCATGTTGATTGAGACTTTTTCACAATTTTATGGTGATTTTTCATATAAAAAAGTAACATGCTTTCACTATTTGTTATTACTGTTACACCATTATCTCATATCTCAATTAGTATTGTGTGTTATGTGTTTTTGTTTACTTGAGGTGTGACAAGGACTCCTCCCACATAACCTAACTTAGCGAGGTGTATACAAGCCAACGACGTTTGTTATCAGTTCGTCAAAAGTCTGAGTCGATTCGAGTTTTAACAAGCTTGACCTTACATTGTCATTATTTAATAAATAACTTCGAGCATGAGCTTCTCGATATGAGTCTTATTAAGCCCGTGAGACTAAGTGACCTTGGTATTTGTATAACTTTTATTTCGTTTATTACATGATACTCATTATTATATACAAAATTTTGATAAAAAAATATTTAATATTTTATGTTATGCTATATATAAAATTTATAATTACAAATATATATATATATATATATATAATATTTAAATTTTTTACATATATATAATAACTAAATGATTAATAACCAAGTCAAGCCAAGCTCAAGCTTTATAAATGGTGCTCTAAATAATCTCAGCTCGAGCTTACACTTAACTATGAAGTTTCAGCTCAGCCATAGCTATAATGCTTAGAACATATTGGTGGCATCGGAGGTTGGTACTCTTATGAATTGATATCTCTTAACTAAGAATTTAACTAAGGTGTTACAATCTCTTTATCAAATTTGATCAAATTACATCTTCAATGTCTTGTGCACCAATAAGAGAAAAAATATATTAATTGTTGAAAATATTTAGAATACTTAATATTATTAGGTTAGAAACCCGTGTAATATTATATTAATTGTTGAAAATATTTAGAATACTTAATATTATTAGGTTAGAAACCCGTGTAATATTAAATAAATACTAACGATTCTTCATTGATTTGATTGTAGAGGAAAATCAAGAAACAATGATTTGATTGTAGAGGAAAATCAAGAAACAATGATTCGATTGTGGAGGAAAATAAGAAAACGATCAGGAAATTTCAAAAGAAACAAACCACGCATTGTAGATCAGGGTAGGTCATTAAAAAATGTAGGAAAAAAACCAGTTCGGGATTATGCCACGTGACACCGGATTTACTTATTTATTAAGTATAAAGCTTTCGCTTTTGTTTTTCTTATTTTTTATATAACGACAGCAAATGCATATTGAAATGAATTATATGATTAAAACCGTAAAAATATACTATTCTAGTAAATGTTTGATTATACTTCTCACACGTCTACTACAAATTTTTTTGAACGTCCAACAAAGCCTGGTCATTCGGATACATCCATTGGCAAAATATCATTCATGCCTGTGATCACAAACAACGTTGGTCACCTGACATGTCATCAATTCGACAATTCCAGAAGAAATCAACCACCCAAAAACATATCATAGTAAAACCATTGGCTCATACATAATATTATGTCACGAAAATAGCACATGATTGAGATTATAACTTTTATACAAGAATGGCAATAATTTTTGGGACATTTATGATTAGCTGGCAGGTGATGGATGTAGATATTAAATATCTTCTAAGACTTTTAATTCCCGCCATGCCCCGTTCTGCTGCAGACGACTCCATGCATGCTACGGTGGTTACTCACCTTTGATTTGACTAATCAACAACCAATCAACGGTTTAGGTATTGCCACGTGTACCATACCGTTGTGTCATTTAATCGCTTCGTTATTTTGATTGCTATAATATACGAATTATTACGAGTGATCAAACGTTACAAATGATATAGCTTTAAGGTCACTTGTATTATATGATATATATGATAGTTAATTAATTAAACAATAATAAGGAACCGGTAGCTAAGACGGTCGGGTCATATGTAGGGGTAAATGAGTGAAGCTAATCAAGATTGGCTCAAAAAAAAAAAACCCTTGAAACGAACTGAGTTTAAATGAGCTCAAGTCTGATTCTGAGCTGAAAAATAAGCTTGTTTCGTAAACGAGTCTGAGCTGTGTAGGATAAATTACGAGGTGTAGGATAAAAATAATCAAGATTGGCTCAAAGAAGAAACAAAATTAATTTAAGGTGTAGAATAAATTACGAGCCGTGTAGGATAAATTTCAGTATGTATAGGATAAATTTTGTAACATGTAAGATAAATTTTGATATGTGTAGGCAAAAATTTTAGTGTGGAGTATGTTAGTCTTTATGACTAATTAATTAGTCAAATATAATAATAGTAGAGATAAGAGAAAAACTATTTAATATTTTACAATTCTACCCTTTGTTTTTTTTCTTCTCAATTTATTTTTTTTCTCGAATGAACCTCCTATATATATATATACATATATATGTGTGTGTTTTGTATTTAATTTTCTTGGTTAGTTTGTTTTATGTTGATTATCATGTTGTGTTTTATATTCATAGTTCTACGATGGTGTTTTTGAAGTTTTTATAGACTGTTAGGGTTTGGATATTGTGTTTTAGTAATCTTCACTTTGTTATTTGTGGGTTTTAAATGTGTTTTATGGCTGAAATTTTGGTATTTTATGACTTTGTACACTTTGTAGGAAAAATAGCTATTGTAGCCAACTCCCACCCATATATATAGGGTTGAGTTATTCTACAAAGCACTATAAAAATAAAAAGTGTAAGAAGCCACTATAAAGTGACAAGTGTCCCAAAAGAAATCAAGTGGGAAGGGTAATTCTGTCAAAGAGAATAAAAAGATTATGCATATGCAAGTCATATGTTATTTCCCCCTACTTTTTAAACATCATAACTTTTTTATGCGTCATTTGTTTTCAAAAGAAAATATACCATAAAATTGAGCGTCTTTTTATCTTTAATATGAATACCGTATTGTTATATCTAGAAAAAAACATTCGATAACCCAGTTGCGTATTACACAATGGACATAACGTAAAACACAATGAGAAAACCCAGTTGTGAAAACCCAGTTGTGTATTACACAATGGACATAACATAAAACACAATAAGTATTAAATTAAAAACACATTGAAAGGTAGACCAAAAACACAATCGATGATAACATATAAATGACTCAATGGACATAACGTAAACCATAATGAGTATTAAACTAAAAACACAATGTAAAGTAGACCAAAAACACAATCGATGACAACCGATAAAAGACACAATGGACATAACGTAAAACAAATGAGTATCAAACTAATTACACAATGGAAAGTAGACTAAAAACACAATTGATGATGACAGATAAAAGACACAATTAGTGAGCAAATAAAAGACACAATGGACAACGAACTAAAACACAATGTACAACAGATTAATACACAATGAACCCATATTAAAACACAATAGATAGCTGAATAAACCTTAGTAAAAAATGTAATGACCAAAACCCAGTTGAAAGACACAATGGTCACAACCTTTAACACAATACAAAGAAAACCCAGCAAACGTGACATTTTTTATTTTATTTTTATACAGTAATATTATACTCATATTAAAGATAAAAAACGCTTGTTATTATGGTGAATTTTTTTAAAAACAAATGTCGTATGAAAAAGTTATGGATGTTTTAAATTTGATGGGGGGATTAGCATGTGTCTTGCATGTGAAGAGAGAAAGTCAAGATATGTAGGATTTCTTTTATACCCTTTTATTATTTTTTACCTAAAACTAATTTAAACCCTCCATATCTAAGATCAATAGATTAAAATCCTTCTTACCCTTCTTATTTATATTGTTCTTTGTATTTAATCTTAATCCTATATATATATACGTATATATATATATAGTGAAAGTGTATTGTACAATTTTGCTTAACGTACGCTGCATACGCTGATGAAATTATAACATGCGTGATTATTTGTTTTTGTGCATGCATGATTATGGTTTTCAACATGCGTTATTAGGGTTTTTGAGTTTTATAACGTGCGTAGTTTCATCTCGTACACATCGTACGTTAACCAACCCCTATATATATAAATATGTTATAATAAACTAATAATATTAATAATAATAATAATAATAATCATAATTAATTGTTATATAAAATCATGAAAAATAACTAAATTTTATATATATTAAAAAAATAATTATTACAATTAATATTAATTAATAAATAATCAAAGAGTCAAGTTCAAGCTTGAAAAACTACCCACAGACTAAGCTTGAGCTTTTTTAAGTTAAACAAACTTAAGCTCGAGCTCATCTCAGTTTTTCTAGACCCCTAATGATATAAATCACTAAGAATATAGGAAAAAGTATGAGTAACCTCCCATATACTTTTTTCGAATAAAGTTTCACTTTTTATTGTCAAATCAAAATTTAAACTAAAATAGTTTATAACTACTCATTTGTATTGTATAGGACAAGTTTTGTGTTTTATATTAACTTTTGCTAGAATGTATCGTATGCAACCTTTGTTCGCTTCCGACAAACGTCAACGACGAGATACACCAGAGGGTGTCTATAACATCTTAGACACGACGAGATAGGGTGTTTATAACATCTTAGACAAATCTCACCCTATCCCGACCCTTAGAGAGATCGAGACGTGACAAAATACCTACGACGAATGCGTTTTAAACACACTGAAGGTGGATAATAAGGATAACTTCAAAGCTATCCTTATAACAATGATATAATCACTTTTAAAAAGCAATGCAAAACAAAACACAGTTGTAGATTGTCGTTCCGCTGGTGGCACAATGATACTCCAGTGGTCCGTCAATGATCCAAGTTTGCCGTTAAAAAAATGCAAAACACAGTCGTAGATTTTCGGTTTCAGAAACATGCCCGCGTAACACATTTATTTCAGGTGCCCTTTTGAATGAAAACAGTTAATTGCGTGCATCATATATTTTCATTCAGTTAGAACTTCACCAAGATGTTCAAATAAAGGTCACCTCCAATGGATATGTTTCTATATACACAAACTTTATTAAGAAACAGGAACCTTATTACTTTTGATCCTGGCAGGAGATGAAACATGTTTCGATTTGGAAATCTTTGAGTTGCTCTCTCGCGGATATGGATAAACCGACGCCAATTCTCTCACTCGACACAAGATCGACTTTGGTAATGGTCGCCATGGCTGGCTTCTTTTGTGATCATCCTGCAATAATAGATCTTAGTTAAATAATGGATTTCGGACAGCAAATCAAAGTTTTCGTAAACTTTTTGTAAGGTTATCAGGTAAATAGGAAAAACGGGTGTTCACAACACTTCGACTGGTTTTTATAAAAGTTATCGGCTTGACAAACCAAACCAGTTAGGTGGGTCCGACGCTTTACCGGTTTGACAGTTTGGTTTTGGCAGTTTGAACTGATTTTTTATATTTAATTATCAAAATATTAGTTTATATTATAATATTAAAATGATTGGACGGTTCTTTATTATAACACATTACATAAGTACATAACCTACAAATTCTCAAAATTGGGAAAAAAATATATAAATAATAACGGTTGGTTCAGTCAACCGGTTACAAGTTTCAAACCAAACTAAAGTAAACCCGCAAACACCCAAAACCCAACCACTTAGATCTCAAACCGGCCAAAGCAGCCAATTGTTTTGATCTGGACTGTTCGGTCGGTTTCAACAGTTTATATACACCCCTAGTTAAAACTTGAAAGCCATCTAAAGTGTATTACGTTGCTTGCCTCTAATACACCGTTTCGTTTTAAAATTGTACAATAAAATTTCGATGATAAATCATCATCATCTTACTTGGTAAATCCCACCAATAACAAAGCTAAGGCAGGGTCTGAGGAGGGTAAGATGTAGACAACCTTACCTCTATCCCGTAGGAATAGAGAGGCTGCTTCCGGTGAGACCCCCGACTCGATAGTAGTTTTGTATCAAGCCTTGGACATGAGGCACATAACACTTAGCAATCAGGACAAAGGCTGATTAGTGCATGTACCCCCTTGTCTTTCGGCTATCAACGCCACCACATGATGCATGATTAGTCGTCCACCGCCTTTAACGTTATTTTCACGAAATTAGTGAAATAACGTTAAAATTAATGCAATTTCACTTTTACCCCCTAAGCACCCACATATATACATTATATTCGACACGGGCCCTGGATTTTTTCAAACCATTTTTTTGGAATTGCTTTATACTGGTTGGGCAGGTTAAAAGTAAACCGAAAAGAGTTAATCCGATCAGACTGAATCAACTTTTGAACTGCACCTAGGTTTACATAACATCATAAGAAGATTCCAAAATATCATAAAGGGGTGTTTGGATATAGGTCTAAAAGAATTACTGTGATTTAAAATCGGAATAAGCGGTTTTCGGTGTTTAATCAAAACTGGTATATGCAAATAGGACACTAAAAGGAGGATAACTAACCTCTATCCTACTCCCTTTTAGTGCACGACTTGCTTTCAAAAGATTTCGCCATTTGTCCTGCAAAAATGTCACAAAAACACGAATAGAAAACACGCTTTTGGCAGAAAAAAAAAATTCAAAATAGAAATTATATTATAATAACATAAAAAGCAACTCGTTGATACAAAAGTACCTTCAAATCTACAGGCGTTCGATGAACAGATGACGAAAAGAGTAGTTTCTTGATATGAGTCCATTTCCCGACACCGAAATGAGCAACACCGTCAATCAACTTCTTTACTTCTGAAACAGTCCAAAGTCTATGAAGCTTCCTCTGATTGCCACCAGTCATATTTCTCATTATCTCCTCAGAATCATCTTCAGATCCGCTTGAATAAATCTCAATGCGGCTTTCAATCTGCGAAAAAAAAAATCAAACTTTTGTATTCATATTACAACATTCGATTTATTACTATATTACAAAAAAAAATGTAACTTTCGACTTCAAGAAGGTTGGCTGACTATTTGTCAATTATACAAATACCCTGCAGAATAATTAATTCATTAAAATAATAATGTGTTGCATAATTCATGGGACATCCTCAAAAGGTATATCATATTAGAATTATATTACTCTTATTGTTTTTTATTTAAAGGTAAAAAAAATAAACAGAAAAATAAATGGGTAAATTGCCAAAATCTGTTAAGAATATAATTTAACTGAGTTTGTGTTTTGGATGAAAATGGCAACAAAATCAAAACGTCATGTGTCTAGATACAAAAAAAAAAGTTATTTTGGATGTAACACGCAAATCAGCCCAAACCTCAGGGTCGATTTTTGGCATTTTACTCAAAAAATAATTATCAGAAAGATGACAATTCGGTAACCATCTTTAAAAATGGAAGTATAAGATGAATTTCAAATCGACTTGTAACCTACTGCATTTGTATTGCGTGTTAATAGCAAAACAGTACCACATTAATAAAAATCAAAACTTTTTAATAAATTACAGATTTGCTTACTTTAGCCAGTGGAACACTTTTCTGGCATTCGGTTGGTGCTTGAGAAATGAACGGTACTTGAATAGCTTTATCAAAAGAGACATCCGAAGATGCCATTTTATTTTTGGGTTTGACTTTGACCTCATTTTTACTTTTGACACGTCGAACACCTGGCTGTTTGCCTTTGCACCCGTAAGAAGCTTCTCTTCTTTTCTTAGAGTTTATCATACTAAGAATCGATGACTCATCAATGTATCGTTGCGTAGGCTTACGCGATCTTTTGTGTGCGACTGTACCAACTTCACCATGATCTTGAGCAGAGCCCGTGCTTGTGGGCCCGTCTTTACAAAACGGGGTTATATCCAACCCTTTATGTGAAAAATGAGGCGCTAACATATCTTGGTTTATGAAAGATTTTGAAAAATCGTCAAATCTATCTAAACTTTTTGGCTCGGATGAGTTAGTTGATGTTCCGGAAATGCAGCTGCTAAGGAAGTAATTCTGGCATTCGGTTCCCGAAATATTTTCGCTCAATGAATTCTTTATCTCGAAACTACCCTTTATCGGAAACCGAGAATTTCCGACATGTAACCTTTCATTGGAAGCATAGCCTATACAAGCACCATGATCAAATCCAAAATCTGTAGTAAATATAGAAAAAATGGTCGTAAATATAAAAGTAAATGTGATTATTGTGAATATAACGAGGAAATAGATCACGGTCTCGAGAAGCACCTAAAAGATAATCATCACAAGGAGAGACGTCGCTTGTTGTTAGAAAATTTCCCACTCCAACTTCGTGTTGCAAAACGTCAAGTGCCTATAAATATGTTATTTTATAAATATAAATACCAAGTCCTCTTAAATGATGAAACAAAAATTAAGAGGTCTCAAGTTCGAATCCAGCTACCACTGGTTATTCGTCGGCGTCCAATAGTGACTTAAGATGGATAAGAAGACATACATTTAGATTTGTTGTATCTACACCTTCCATGTTTATGTTTGAAGCTCCGCCACCTTTATAAGAGGTAAAAAGTAACTTTCATTATAAGTTGGAACAATACAACTGTGAATTATACAATGCATAATTTATATACAATTTGTTACAAGCGTGACGTGACATCACTAATATTCCACCTATGGAACTTGTTCTTGAGTATGGAATTGGTACATGATTACTCAAAGTGAATATCTCATTTTCAAAGCATTAAATTTCAAAAGGAGTAAACATTTAGCTTAATGCTTTCAAAACATTATCCAAAATGCTGATTATACCCTTCACTAAAGACAAGGGGTGTTTATTCCTTTGAAACTGACCGAACCGCCCAAACCAAGAATGTTGCCCGTTTGGAATATATACAGTCCGGTTTTTAACGGGTTGACGATTTACGGTTAGGAACTTGGAACCGGCCGTCAATATTTATATTACTTTTTTTTCATTTTAGGAATAAAAAGTAATGTGTGTGTGTATATATATATATTTTATTCAAAAATAATCCCAATCACTTTTTAACATTTAGTACCAAATTATTCGTTTGAAAAAAAAGATCATCTAAAAAGAACTAAACCGCCAAAACAAAACCGTGAAAACCGGCCTTCGTTTTGTCTTTTTTCCAAAACTGTAGTTAGCGATTCGGCCCAAAATTATAGTCAAAGCCAACTGAACCAGACCGTAAACATCCCTAACCCTGTCACCAAAATACTGATAAAATAGATAACAAGGTAAATTTAGCTTCGCTTTGCTAAAGAAAATGTTGTAATTGATACGGTATAACTAATAATGGAAACTGTTGAATTTGTTGCAAATTTCATAGGACTAAGGAAGTTAATTCTGTTAACAAACATAATTTACCTGCAAATAAGTGAAATGCTAATTATTTTATTAGTTGTTCCAACATAACTAGAATCACTCAAATGTACCTAAAATGTAAGAATTGTTTTCGGTTTTTATGCATTTCCCGAGGTTAGCTTCTTCATAACACCATACACCACTTACTGAAACTTGACCGGACCGTGGTTCTACAAGTAGGCAGTCAACATCTATTGCTTCTTCCTCTAAAGAATGATATAAAGATTGTTCTTCAGCCTACAAAAAAAAGATTATATATAAGGGAGGGTTATCTTGAGAACGCTAAATATTCCGAGAACCATGAGAACGAATGAAAAAACCAATCAAAACTAATTTTTTAAATACAAATCTCATTGTAATTAAAATACAACATCAAAAAATTTTTACAATATCAAATAATTCATTTCTACTCTCAATATCGCTCTTATTAGATTTTTCACACATGTGTAAATATAACAAATTTACACCTGTGTAAATGGCAAACTTACACATGAGTAAATTTTTTTTATTTACGAATTCATGTAAATTTAAAGGTGTAAATTAAATTTCTAACATTGTATTTGAATAATAGTGATAAGTGTAGAAAGAAATTTTGAATTTTAATTGTTTTTGACCAAGTTCTCGCGGTTTTTTCATTTGTTCTCACGATTCTCGCGATATTTAGCGTTCTCACACACACACACACACACACACACATATATATATATATAAACGTTGTGCATAAACAAAAAAGAAAGTCACTGTTAATATCTCAATGTCTTAAAGCATCGAGATATGTGTATCATCAAATTTACGAGTATCTTATGTTTTTTAAAAACTTATACTCGTTTGACTTGTGAAATTGGAATGATCGGCATTCATGGTCTAGTTTAAAAGTGCATGTAGAAGGAACTTTAGATATGTGTTTCTTGTACTCATGGTTATGCTTCAGCAAGCGTGTAATTGATTAAACGGCTTGGTGATCTTCACATGTTAATGGGCATTTTCTATGTGTGTGTTTAATGGAATTTGTAGTATTATTTATTCAAATTTTAGTTTTTATTGCTAATATTCTACAAGTTATGCATGTGAACAATCAAGACTAAAACTCCCGCATAGGAAAACATCCAACGGTACCCAAAACAAGTTACAAACACAACCCCATTATCAAAATCCTCAAGCTGAACTACATCAGGTATTAAACACAGCACAATGATTTCAAGACTATACAAAAAAATGCTCACCTAAGTGTCAAAATGATTAAAAAAAACTATACAATAAATAAATAAAAAGTAGCAAAAAAATGCCCCAATAATTTCCACTAGAAAACGCTCATGAGTACTAGAATACAACTCGATGATTTCAAGCATCGCATGATATTAGATTTCCCACAAATTTTCGACAGCGACAAAATCATCGAATTCCTTGAACTAGATCATATTAGTAAGGGAACATCGATTTCAAGAATCGCTGATTGTCAATATTAGTACTAAATTTCGACATATAAACGTGCAATAAAAATTTAAAGTGGTGAAATCATCAAAACCCTCGAACTAAATCACATTAATTCCAAACAGTTTACAAAGATTCCAAGAATCACATAATATCATAATTCCCACTAAAATTCAACACAAAATTGTAAAAATCAAGGAGTCTAAATCATCAAACTAAATCACATTAATCCTAAAGACAACACAAAGATTCCAAGAATCACACAACATCATAATTCCCACTAAAATCAAAGTGACAAAATCATCAATTCCAAGAGTCGCATGATATCATAATTCGCAGTAAAATTCAACACAAAAATGATGAAATTGTATAATCAAAGTGTCAAAGATTTCAAGAACCACATAACATCAAAATTCCCACCAACATTCAACATCAAATTGTGCATTAAAGTAACAAGATCATCAACTAAGAACACCAAAACGTCCAAAATCCAAACTTTGAAAACACCCACACGAGAAATAATCTGAAAATGCTAGTAAAACAAGACAAAAGCTGACCTGATTCATGGGTACGATGAAGGTGGTGGTGAGCGAATTGGGTGTTGATGCGGTGGAGAAATGATGATGAGTGAGAGTAGCAAAGAACGAACGAGGAGTATTATTGGACGGAATCGAAATGTTTTGTAGGAAATCAGAATGGAATATGGGTTTGGAATCCGGTTGTGGCGACGCGTGTGGGAATCAAACGGATAGTGACCACCACCACCATCCTGTTTTTTAAGACGAATTAGCGACCGCTCGATCAACACACATGTCTCTCTTTCTTTCTTTCTTTTGTCCCCACTTATTATTATTATTATATTATTATTTTATATTATTATTATTATTATTATTATTATTATTATTATTATTATTTATTGTGTATTTAATTCAAAGGTTTCTTTATTGGTTGTGTTTAGGACAATTAGACTAAGGTTTTTTTTATGGTTGGGTTATGTTAAAAGAGTCTTATTTTATGTTTAGGTAATAGGTAATATTTGAAGAGAGTTAATAAAGCTCCATCTTAAAATTTTGTTTTTACACTTTTTATATGGGTTGTATAGGGTTATATGGTTAATTAATGATCTGACATGACAAAAGCAACAGTAGTATTTATATCATTACTGGGTGCGGCTAACTCCCCATGAGGTAATTGTATGATTTTCCAACTTTTATCCGTTGAGCGACGGTCCTTCCACTCGGCACCGTCGGATCACTAAGGCCGACTTTCGTCCCTGCTCGACGGTATTAGATCGTATAATGCTATTTGGTTTATATATATGAAGAAAATATTAGGTCGTATAACGTTATAATGTTATACGACTCGTATACATGGAGACAAAAAACCATTCCCTTACATTTTTTTGTACAAAATTCTACTATGTGGCCTATTTATACGGGTCGTATAGCTGTAGGGGGTGTGAAAATAAGATTTAGGGATGTGGGAATAGTGAGAGCTTTTAAACTATTAGATTTAGGGAGTTAATATTTACAGATTCTTTCTCTCTATCTCTCTCTATACATACATACATACATACATACATACATACATACATACATACACACATACACATACACATACACATACATACATGCATACATACACACACACACATACATACATACATACATACATACACACATACATACATACATACATACACACACATACACACATACATACACACACACATACATACATACATATAGAGAGATAAAATGAAAAAGAGTGTGGAAATAAAATTTAGGGGTGTGGGCAGTTTTGTAAGAATCACTAGACGCTAGTCGGTCGGTGATGTAACATCTGACGAAAGACAGGTTAAAAAACCCGCTCTACTTTTGTAATCAAGTACAAGTTATGAATCTCCTGTTTCGAATTTTTATTAGTTGTTAATAATTTTTGTAATATTAATAATATAAAATAATAAAGATAATAAAGTAATAATAATAAATAAAACATAAAATATAAAATTAAAGTTTATTAAAAACATAAAACCCTAAAAAGGGTGGACCGCGGGATCGAACCCAGGTCTCCACCGAAACCATACACACAACACACCACTCACCCACATCTGTTACAACCCCAGACTAAATAAGTTTTATATCAAAACAACATTTTGAAATCTAAATCCAACACCCGCCAAGTAACGGCTGAAATCTTCAAAACAATCATCAAAATTCCGTTTCTTTTGCGAATTAAATCGAGAAACCGATTTCCAATCGACTCAATCATTGAGTCAGCAACGTTCAATTCGGTTATGCAATCATTCCGGCAATAAATTCTTGACCGAAACTTTTGAAATCGAAATCTTAAACCAATCTACTGCCTCATCTATAAATAGTGAACCTATGGGACTCAATTAGATCACACATACACACATTTTAACATTCTGCAAGTTCTGTTTTCAAATTTCATTTCGTCGGAAATCAAAGGTTCGCCGGAACATCACTGAAACTTCAATTGGTATAACCTTCACTCTCTCTCTCTTCATTTCTTTCATTCTAATAGAATGATATTTTGTGTGTAAACAATATAAGTGTATATAAGTAAAACAGATTCAATTGGATTTTGTCAGTTTAATAGTTTCTTGAAACAAAAAGATGAAGTGGTGGCCATGTTTAAGAGGAATTAAAATCGGTATTTAAACCGGGTTAGACACATAGTCCAATGGTGGACTGTGTGCATATAAACCATATGGTCGCCGGTTCGAGTCTCGTATACGTTTCCGATTTCCCTATATATTGCAAACCTTTTTATAACCTATATATAAAACGACTCAGTTAGCATATAAGGTTAATTAAAATCTTATATCCTTCGGGTTAGTCACACAGCCCAATTGGTTGGGCTGTGTGCAACACGAAGCACACATCGCGAGTTCGAATCCGGTTAGTTATACAGTCTTGAAATTATTCAAACATTTTTAATTAAATAAGAATATATAACGCTGTAGTAAGTATATAAAAGTATTTAAATTTCAATATATTTCGGGTTAGGCACGTAGCTCAGTTGGTAGAGCTGCGTGCACGTAAACGAGATGTCTCAAGTTCAATCCCCACACGCAGCGTATAACCGACCAGTTCGATCCGAAAAAGAAACATATTTTTTTATTATTATTCATCTATTTGTTTATTTTCCCTTAAAAACATAAAATATATAATCAAATAATTCCTCTTTTTAAGCATAAAAATAGTAATAAATACAAAAAAATTATCTAAAATGTCTAATAAAATTTATTAAGTAAAAATGTTAATTTTAACTAAAAGAAATACATATTTACCGAATTATTACGTGAATATTTAGGTTAGTTTTTCTCGTCGGTTGGTATCTCTAACGCTAAATCGTGCGCACTCTTCATCAAATAAAAAGCGTACCCACTGTGAGTGAATTCCTACAACTCCCCTTTTTATTCATGCTTTTGGGGTGTATCATGTGTCGTTTTTGTTTATTTCATTATCTCAAATCTTGTGCTATTATCTTTATATGTTCTAACGTGCTACGTGATGATGTTGATTATTATTATTTGTGTTTATATTTCTTATTACAGTCAAGCTCTCACATTAGGCCCATTTGTTCCCCGTTACTTACTGGTAGAGCGTCGCGTTGCCAATAAATAAGATCGGCTCTGTTTGATTGAGCCTTGATCTCACAACACATCGCTTATCGTGCTCACATGTTTATTGCTAAATAATTATGTGGTTTGTGGTTTAAATTATATATACGTTGCTCATATATAGATAATGCACATTTTATCAAAATAGTAAACGTACCATTTTTTTCCTTAATAATTAAACGGGATTCACTCGCCAACTTATATCATACTCATTTGCCTTTTGTATGTTTTAATAATAATAATAATAATAATAATAATAATAATAACAATTTTCTTTATGTTTTAGGGAAAAAGATATAGATGGGGCTTTTAGTTTCAAAGGCAAAAATAATTTTTTCACAAAATGGCAGTTTTAATTCAAAGGTACAATAATACCCTTTTTGTTTTAGTCGGATAAATAATAAATTCCCACGATAGTGTGATGTTAAAAAATTCAAAAAGAATTACGAGAAATCAAACATGATCTAGTTCTTAAGTAAATGTTATATATTAGTTGTAATAACACTAAAGTTTTGATGGGTTAATCTTTGAATGTTGCCATCTGTCATCAATTGAAGACTGAAGGGTTAACATTTTATTTTTCAATTTGAAGTAACATAACTAAAAGGTATTTGATTTGATGCATATGAAATATTTGTAAGTAGTTAGTTATATGTGACCATATACACTAACTAACTTTACCAAAAGCAACAATGAATCTTTCCTAGTGTCATACTAAGGGAAAAATTACATTTTAACTATTATAGGGTTGAAATTTCTGTCAAAAAAGAGGCCCTGTGAATATCCTGACAGATCCACTTGAAGGGAGGTCCACTCTGCGCCAGGCAGATGTTCTTGTTTTCGGTTGGGCATGAGAGAAAAACGCTTGTGTGGACCTTACGGAGTATCCCTCCTTGTTGGGCTCAGGAAAAACCGTTTTGTGGCTGGTCAGGCTGTGTTGAAGGCAAAATCAACTAAGCATGAAAAAGCTTGTGCTGAGAATCAACATGTCTTCATTCCCTCTGCCTTTGATACATTTGGTTCACTTGCTCCGTTGGTTTTTTAGACAAAGTGTGAAGGGTCGTGCACAGATACAATAATTCGACAGCTGATATTCCATTCTGTTATATTTTATACATCCTTGAGTTAACTACACATAATAATATTTTACTATCTTTTTTATTTGTAAATTTGGTTGCATTATTTCCTATAGTATTTGATTGTTGTAATTTGTGGGTATTTCACTTGATATATCAATTCTCAAGTTTACATACAACTTCCTATACTTTGATCAACAATTTATCACATTATCCTCTACTCAAACTCTCTTTGGAGTCACCTAAAAACCTCTTTTACAGCCTAATTCTCTTCTTCCAGAAAGGTTGAGACAAGATGACATACGCCAGTGGCGAATCTAGAAAACTTTCATAGGGGTAACGTTTTAAAAGAAAGGGACAACGAAATCGAAAAAACGTTAAAATGTTTCCAAAATTTACACTACCGCTAGAGCGCGCTACCCCTTATAATAAGATACATCCGCCCCTGTCATACGCAGGTGTCTAGATGTTCATGGAGAAGCTGAACCAGCTCATTAACTGCAGCACAATCCATTGTTCAACAACCCCTCAGTTCTATGCATGCAAATTCAAATGGACTCATTCATCACTTAGGATATTTGAGCAAACAAAGAAGTTGGGAGTTGTTGTCTCAAAAGGTGTTGTATGGTAATGAGTTCCCAAAATGGTCAACTAAACTTGGAATGCAAATAGTAGAGAACTGCCAAGGATTACCACTTGCGGTGGTCGCCATTGCAGGAGTTCTAGCAAAAGACGCATGGGACGAAAAGTTTTGGGTGGACATTTCTGAGGGGACCGGCTCGTACATTGTTGGTGACAAGAATGGATGCATGGTAACATTAGCTTTAAGTTACAATCATCTTCCTCTTCACTTGAGAGCGTGCGGACGTGTTAAAGCTTGTAAACTCGATGATCTTTTCATGGAGCTATGCCAGAGAATAGCCAAGGAAGAATGATTCATCCTCCAAGTTGTAAAACTAAAAGACGACGCGTTTGAGGGAAGCTTGTGGACACATATGAACAGGAGTTTCGACAGCTAAAATTCTTGACACTTGAGAGGTTAAATATCAAGATGTGGGAAGCCTATAGTAGAAGCTTTCGTGTCTCAAACAATTACAAATTTTCGACTACTACCATCTTTAAGAGATCCCCCTTGACATTGGGGACATACCAATACTTGGATATTTAGCTAAACAATTTTGTGGATTAAAAAAAACCCTGAGTTTAACCCGTTTAGACGAAACAAAAACCTCTTGAATTTCATTTTAAGCTTGTGTTGTAAATGAAATTCACATCATGTCTCACATAAGAGCTAGGTTCACACTTTGTGTTCTTTGAAAGTGAAAATGTAAAATTATTTAAAGAGCTAAATGAATATGACTTCAGGGGCGGACCTACCTTAGGGGAAGGCTACCCTTTGGCGCTCCGGCGGTAGTGTAAATTTTGGAAAAATTTGACATTTTTTTGACGTTTTTTCGATTTCGTTACCCCGTTCTTATAAAACGTTACCCCTACGAAGATTTTCTAGATCCGCCACCGAATGACTTCAAGTTTTTGAGTATGTATTTGTCTTTTTGCAACTGGAAGGATACCTTCTTTGAAACAATAAAAATGGTGACAAACATATGTGCACACTTTGTTTATCTAGTTTGATGTTGTAATATATAACTAAATATTGACTTTGATCAAGCAATATACAATTAAAGGTGGCAAAAAGTCTAGGTAGGTCGGTGATGAATTGTTTAGGAGGAAGTTCTTTATCTCATTCTCGTCTATTTAATAAATGAACGAGCATGACTGATATTCTTTTGTTCATCTAACTAAAAGAACAAAGTGAACACATGTTTAGTTTTGTCATTTACGCTCATTTATTTAAGCTTATTTATGTTCGTTCACTTATGTTTCATCGTTTACGTTCATGCTTTTTCCTTTAAAGTTATCACTCTTTCATCAACCTTAAGAACCAAGCCTAGTGTAACCAGTGTACTAATTTGCGTTCAAGTCCCAATCGATACTCAAACAAACATAAAATTATGGCTATCTCTCACAATATTATTAGATCAAGAAAATTACTATAAAACTTGATTACAAATCCCTACCCAAATCTTTCCATGACAAACACACATCCATTGTTTACAAAGTTTCTTTCACAAACATTCAACAACTTAATTTGGAAGTAGAAGTCTTTAATTTAAAGAATTATACACTATTGCACTGAGGATGTGTGAGTATAGAGTAATATGCACCATTTACAATCTTTTATATTGTATTCATTTGTCTTTTGTAAGTTTACTAAATAAATTGTTTTGTGTTAAGGAAAATGATTTAGATGGAGCCTTTTAATTTCAAAGGCAAAGATGATTCTTTTTCACAAAATGTCAGTTGAAGTTCAGAGGTACAATACCCTTTTTGTTTTAATTGGATTAATAGTAAATTCACATTGTTGGTTTTATGAAAGTATGATGTTAAAATAATAAAAAAGAATATCAAGAACTCAAACATGATTTAGCTTTTTAAGTAAATGTTGTATATTACTTGTAACTAGTCTTAAGCCCCCACATTGCGGGTCAGGGCGTAAAACCGTGCTACCAGTGTGGGGTCGAGGGGGTCTAAAACCGTGCTAACCGAACAATGACCAAAACCCGGGAAAAACGTAAAACAAATACACAAATTTATAACACCAAGTGATCAACCGAAAACATACATAAAAATATGGACAAAAAGATATCATATTTGACCTGACGGAACTCAAGAAAAAATGTACGTCGAAAGGTAAAACAATTTGTACTTATAACGATGCGTACATAAAAGAAAGCACATAAAACTCAAGGGAGTAAAAATGACATCTTACAAAGTTTTTGAAAAGTTGAAGGGCTATAAGTGTCAATATTAAAAATTAAGATAAAAATCACAAAACCGAAAAAGAAAAACAAAAAAAAGTAATAAAGGACAAAATAACACTATTTATTGATATGTTATGAATTAATATATATATAAAATATAGATAACTAAAGTTTTGATGGGCTTATCTTTGAATGGTGTCATCTGTCAACAATTGAAGACTTAAGGGGTTAAAACAATGGTGGATTTTTAGTGTTTGGATAAAAAGAATTAGAAACTTGGATATGCTTATTTAGTTATTTTATGGATAAAAATAATTAGATTGGGATAAACTGGTAAGGAGTTGCAAGAAACATAGAATCATCTGATATTGAATAATCAGATTCAATAATCAACTTTAATAATTGAGGGGTAGGATATTGTGTGTCTGCTGTTTAAACTTTGAAGCTGTAGTAATCAAATAATCAGTTGTTTGAGTGTATCAGTTATTTTCTATGCCTTTCTTTTGTTTTTATTTTCTATGCCTCTATTCCTCAATTAGTTTCCGCTTGGAGTGATGGTGCGCGAAATTTTATGTTATACGTTTCTTCACGCATAGGTGCCAGTTTCGACCTATTTACTTAATTGAAGTGGGTTGCGTTTTATCTTGAAAGGAGAACATGCCAAATGAGTCAAAACAGATCAAACGGGTTGAAAGTTATCCAAAGTCGAACGCGTACAACCTTCTTAACCGTTCTATGTAGTTGTTGTTAACACATTTTTATACAGAAATGAAAAAAAAACGTTTATGGGTCAACTCGATTGATTGACCATGTTCATCCAATATAAAAACGACGTGTTTGATCAAACCTGTTTTGACCCGTTACAGTAAGTAGTTTATATTTCTTATAAATCAATATTTATCCGTCAAGATTTGCAGGATAGACAAGAGTTATGGCATGCTTTGTATCAGACTAGCGCAAGTTAAAACGTATGATTTCATTAAATCGAACGAATCAAACAAATAACATACCGAAGAATATTAGTCATTAGTTAACCTCTATGTTCAGTTGAGGATGCTGGACTTCTTCCAATCTGGTCAAAATCTGAGTCAACTCAGGTCTTCTTTCAGGCAACACATCAGTACACTCAAGTGCCAGCTGAGCAATCTTCAGCATATCTTCATGCCCATCTTTCTCTACTACTATTTCCAAGTCAAATATATCCGTTGACCAATCGCTATTCACAACACTTCTAACCCAATCCGAAACATCTTCATGGTTATTATCTCCTGGCGGTTTTCCGGTAATCACTTCAAGTAGCACAACTCCTAAACAATAAACATCTGATTTGTGTGTTACTTTTTTCCCATCTTTGTACTCGGGGCATTTCGCGATTGCGAGTTTTGAGTTATGTGATGGTAAAAGTGGCACGTAGCCGAAATCTGTTAGTTTGGCGCGTGTGGTTCCGTGGATGAGAATGTTTGATGATTTGAGGTTCCGTGTGGCACTTTTTGAGATGATAATGATTGGTGTAGGAATGTTAGACCCTTTGCTACATCTTTCATGATTTGTAATCTTGTTGTCCAGTTGAGTGGTATTCTTCCAATTCCTCTACTTTCTGCACATTCCAAAGACAACATGAATACATTATACACATATAGTTCAGTTATATCCTGCAGAGTTTGAGGGTCTTCGAAAAGCTCGGTGCTTGTGGCTCGTTTGTAAACGAGCAGAGAAGAGCCGAGCCGGCTCAGTTTGTAAACGAGCCAAGATATGCTTGCAGTGGCGGATCCAGAAACTTTTTTCAGTGGGTTCGTTTTGATAGATTCTCACTAACTTTTTTCAAATCATACAAGGTTCTCACTATTTTTCCCATTTTTTTCCAATCCGAGTGGGTTCATGTGAACCCACAAAACAGGGCAGGATCCGCCACTGTATGCTTGGCTCGTTTAGCTGGCTTGTACTTTAACTTAAAGCCCAAGTTTTAATACATATGAATTATAAGTTTATAACCCAAAAGTATAACAGTTTTTAATATGTAAATTACAAATTCTGCATTATTTGTATGTTATAAATAAAAAGAGAGTAAACGACACGGATAGTCCTTCTGGTTTACCAAAGTTTTAGATTTAGTCCCTAGATTTCTAAAAGTACGTGAATGGTCCATGTGGTTTGAACTTAATAACACATTTAGTCCCCAGGCAAAACAAATCCGAAGGTTTAAGCATGTCCAAGTTAGGGACTAAATGCATTACAAAGTGAAAACCCTAGGGACCATACATGTACTTTTGGAAAAAGCTGGGGACTAAATGCGTTACAAAGTATAAATCACAGGGACCATCTGTGTACAAAACTAAAGATCAAATCCAAAATTTTGGTAAATCACGTGGAACATCCGTGACTCCATGTACTTTACTCTTTCAAAATATATATATATACATATATTGTAACCCAAAAGTATGACACACCTTTTAATATATATAATAAATTATAAATTCTTCATTATTTGTATGTTAAAAATATTATATTTTTTGTTTTTATATGTTCTATATGTGTAAAAATATATTTTATAAAAACTCGACCTACCTAGCGCAATGAGCCACAAGCCGGCTCAAGCATATTACGAGCTGAACTCAAGTTCAACATTTCAGCTTGTTAAGATAAACAAGCAGTGCTATAGCCCAACCTGGCTTTGCTGAGCTCAGCTCGGCTTATTTAGAGTCGTAGTGCAGACCGATGAACATAAAGAATCTCAAACACTAACCATGCAGTAACTCAAACAAACTTCCATGTTGAACGAATTCATGAATAACCAACATCTCCTCTTTCGAGTAATAAAACGAAACCATTTCCACAATGTTTTCATGCCTCAACTTCCCGATCAACTGCATTTGGTGCTCGAATTCTTTTTTGGTCAAATGATTCATTTCTTTTACCCTTTTCACAGCAACAACCTGACCCGTTTCCAGTGTCGCCTTGTACGTCGTCCCTAGGCATCCTTTCCCAAGAACTTCAGCCGACGCCCTCAGTAACTCATCTAAATCGAATATTGGCTTGTGTTTGTCGAAAAATTCCAAGTCAACTGTTTTTTCTGGATCATCTGTACTTGCAGACCATTGAGATTTCTTCCCAACACCTTCTTTAAAATCCTGATGCTTTCCTATTCATACAAAAAACAGAAAATAAATGATCAGTTTTGCGCCAAGTCCTGTTCAGGTCGGGTCAAAGATGGTCAAAACCGGTTTTTGTTCAAACTGGTTCGGTTTAAAACCAGTTTTTGAGAGGGAAATGTTTGGTTTATTTCGGGCTTGACAGGTTTCAAAGTATAGGCTTACAAACTGATTACAACTAGGGGTGTCAACCGTGTGTCGGTCTAGCATGTTGGGGGGTCGAACTGTGCAACCTGAACCCGACCCATATTATTATTAGTGTCGCACACACATAAATTCGGGCCAACCCGAACACAACCCGTTTAACCCTCTTTTTGTAAATGAGTCACACATGTTGATGAGTTATAAAGCGGGTTGTTGGGTTGTAAAGGGGTTATCAATAACGTGATTGGTGACTGTATGAGTGTGACAAGTAAATGATATGATATGTCTAACTAGCATTTTATAACTAACCATGTAAATGGAAAACGAAAACAAAAATATAATAGTTCATTTTTTTTCTGAATACTTAAACGAGTTAACCCGAACCCGACCTGTTTTTAATACGGGTCGTGTTAGTCGACCCAACCTTTTTTGTGTCGGGTTCGGGTCAAGTTTTTGGTCGTGTCAAGAATTACCGCCCCTAATTACAACCTGTCGGTTCAGGTTAGTTCCAAACCGGTTATAAAACTTGTCTTGGTTCAGGCTAGAAACCGGTTCTGACTTCTGGTTCTAGCCTGAACCAAAACACAAGAAAAACATACCAGTTGCCTGTTTCTTAACTTCTTTTCCTTGAACTCTCCTATAACAACACAACAAACACAAAACCACCAACAACGACACGATCGCAATCGCCGCAACAATCAACACAACACTCCACACTTCAAGCCGCTTCTTCCCATCCACCGAAGGGGACGGGGCAGGAGAAACATCACACGGTTTCTCCAGCGGCCTTCCACAGAGGCCTGCATTATGATCAAACGAACTACTATTGAACCTCTCCATAGTTTTCGACTCTGGGATTGGTCCAGACAACCGATTATATGACAAGTTGAGAGCAGTCAACTTCTCTTGATCAAACCGTGGTATTGATCCCGTTATCTCATTTTCCTGAAGTTCAAGTGTTGTGAGGTTGTGTAGGTTAATGTAATCCGATGGGATAGATCCCGAGAACCGGTTACCAGAAAGGATTACGGTTTCCAACTCCGCGAGGTTAGTGAGTGTGGGGAGGTCTCCATTAATCGCATTGTTGCGAAAACTAAGTTTCGATAAGAAACTGACGTTTTGTAGGAACCTAACCGGGAGTGTCCCGGTCAGGTTTATGGATTCTAGAGTTAGTTGGGTGATGTGGGAATTGGAACAAGTGATTCCGGTCCACCGGCTCATGTTATTTCGACATGGCGGGCCGGTCCAGTTCCCATGTAGATTATAACTTGAATTCATAGAGTCACGAAACAGGATCAGTGCATCACGTTCCTCGTGGTAGAACTCTTGTATCGTTGTCAACGGCTTGACAACCGTTGTAAACATTAGTTGAATTACAAGAAGTTGATAAATCTTGGTAACACGACGCATGGCGGTTGTATGGTGGTTCACCCTGGTGGCGGTGGCGGTAGTGACGGTTTTTGAAATGTGAAATATGAAATGTGAAGGCGACACCTTAGTATTATCAAGAACAATATATTTACAACTTGAGTTGTTTAACAACGTAGCCTACAAAGTTAAATGGTACTATGTTTTTGTTTTTTCTAATATAGGAGTCACTTTGTATGTCTTATGTTGTCCTGTTGTGTTTGTGAGAAAAGGTCCTTTTGGCAAAATTTATTGAATGAATTATTAGGATTTTTTTTATGAGTGATAAACAAAAAAATTTGAAAATGGGTTTAAAGTATAATAAACATGTTGAAAATAACGTGAAAGCGAAATAAATAAATAAATAAATATAATAGTAGAAAAACTGTTGACAACTTTGCTTAAATTCAAATATTGTTGGAATTCAATGTCTCTTGTTGGGTTTTTTTCTTTAATTTCAACCACTATCATCCAAAAGTCCTTCAACATCATTTCAAATTTTTCAAGTAATTTAAATATAAGTTAGTTGTAAAAAGATAACGAAAAATATATTCTAACCCTAAGACATTTAATTGTGAAACATGTTCGACAATAACACATGAAAACTAAATAGATAAACTGTTGTGAAACAACGGTCTATTAGCAACTAATATATATGTATATAAACATGAGAGCTAGACTATGAAATCATGCAGAGAATAGAACATGGAGAATTCTTATTCATTGATCTATCTACATCATATAACAAATGTCACTATATACAGACACATACATTAATTCAAAAGAAATCAAAGAGATGAGAGTTATGTATGTAGAGAGTCACCATATAAATGATACATTCATAACATTCCCTAATGACTATCCATATACCTTTAATATGTTTGGAGATGTTGCCTCGTTAAAAAAGTTGGTAGGAAAACTCAATGGGACAAAACCATAGGTCAGGAAAAAAGAGTGCAACGCGTTATCTCCCCATGATACTTACGGTTTAGTTATGTTGCCTCATTAACAACCTTACAATGAAAACCTTATTGGAATAAAACTTCACAAAGGGAAAATGAGTGCAAATTATGTAATATTCCCCCTCCTTTGAACATGTATTCTCTAAGTAACTAGTGTGGATCTTCGGTAGAAGTTGCTCAAAAATTTTGTAGTTGATGATTCGTTGCTTGATCCCTTTACGTGCAAATATATATGTTGAGGAAAATGGTATATGATCTTCATATGTGACTTTCGGTAGCTGCTCTCGTAAGAAAATACCATAATATCCATAAATATGTTGTGTTACATTCCCTGCATCTATATGACTAGCCAAACTTGTTTTCATCGGTTAGTAAAATTTCATCTCATGTCTTGCATACCTTTGATGTACCAAAATAGTTGTTGTAACTCATTCCAATATCTCCTTACTTGACACATGTTATGTCATGTGAATAAATTCAAATAAAAATTTATAATAATTCATAGACAACAAGAAATCTTAATGTACATATGAACTTAACTATGGTTCCTCTGTATCAAAATTTTCAATTTCTTTGATTGGAGATGATAAGGTTTATTTTCTATATCAAGTAATGAACAACCTTTAATGTACTTTTAGGATGAGCTTTAACCATAGTAAAATGTCCCAACATCTTTGGGATGCAGTTTGATTGACGAACAAAAATATGATCACAATATACTTGAATTACAAGTTGAGTAATAACTTTATTATGCCAGGGATTCAAAATATTCCCCTCTAAAAGCTCGATTGTTTCTCTCGATAATGTCTATACATCGTCACTGTAAATTGTGATTACAATGAACTTTTAGGAGAGGGCTTTTGATAAAGATAGATAATATTATAAAACTTATATTGCACTTTATCAGAATATCTCATGAGTTGTACAACACTCAACCCGACCATTTTAGACCATATTTGTTTTTAACTTTATAAGATACATTGCCAAGGTTTTGAGCTTTAGGCATTTATAATCATTCACATACTTCTTTCTACTTTGAATAATTATGTATATAAACTTTCTCATTGATTTTATATCATATGCAAGATGTCTTGAACACTTGCTTATTGATAAAATCCCTATTATACCATGCTTATACATTGTACATTGAGATATCATAATCACCGGGTACAAGTTTTCTATGTATGTTTATTGGTGTACAAGAATTACATCCTTAAGATGTTTTAATATTACCTTTTAAGTACTCAACTATTTTAGTAAGCTCATCAAGAGTTGTAATTATATTTAGCTTACATATAATACTCATAATGTATGCAAATCTGAATCATAGTCTTCTCAAGAACTTACTTTACATGAGTTTGATAATTTAAATCCTTCTGGGACTTTTATGTAAACTTTCAGTATCACGCGATACATAAAATTCATAAGACGCATATCAATTTTTCTTTATATTACCAGACGAATAAAATATTGGAAAGTTAGTGCTTCCACCACTAGAAAGTGTGTATCTTTATAATCAATCATGTGTCTTTGCGAAAATCTTTGTGCCACAAGTATTGCCTTATTTCACTTAATTGAATTTCACATGAATCACATAAAAGACCTATTTGTATCCAATATATTTTACAATTTCAGTTATATGGACTGTTGGTCCAGAAACTTTCCATTTCATTAGAGAATTCAATTCTGCCTTATTTGCGTCTTTCCATTTTGGCCAATCCTTTATATGTTTTCATTCGTAGGCAGATCCTAAATCATGATCCTCGTCATTTCATCATTTCAAGCGCTATATGTACAAAAGTATAACGACGTCGATTTTGTTTCGATTCCATACACTTCTAGACATGATATAATTTAACAAGAGCTCTTTATTATCAGGTACCTGAGGTTCTTTTAGAACCATCATGTCTAATATCTCTTCAGGAGATATTATTACTATAACCTTGACTTGACCATCTTAATTATTTGCTCTAAGTTTTTAGGAACTTTATTATTGGAATCGACTAGTCTACCATGCTTCAGGCGTGTAATAGACTCATTACAAATGTGTAGTTGTCTTTCTGGGACAAAATATAACTAGAGCATAAGCAGTTGCTTATGTGACTTACTTTGTCACTATATTTAGGTCAGTGAACTAGTCTGATAATTTATTCTTTTATATTGGTAAATGAATTATCTTTTAAACTACTGGTTCATAGTTTATAGCCTGAGGATCAAGATAACATGATAATTCATTCTACTTTTCACTTTGCAACTGCTTTTTATCTCCCCTGATTGTTGGGAACATTCATTCACTAAAGTGAATAACAATGAGCCGTAAATAAATCTCTTACTAATGGCTTTAAATATTTAATCATAGACAACTAATCATGCCCAACATGTTCTCAACCTTTTTAGAGTTTCCATCTTTGTGTGGTGTGGTGGAGGAATTTAAATATGCATGCCATATAACCAAAAACCTTTGAAGGGACATATTAGGTTCCTGATCAAAACCAACTATAACGAGGAAGAAATATGATAACTTGTTAGTGTCACACCCCGACCCGCAGCGGAAAAGGTGATCGGGGCATAATTGGGTTATCATCAAAGCTCATGACATTTATTATATGTTTCATATTCATTAATACAATTTAATGGAAATTTACAATAAATGATACAACATGTTCTAACTATCAGTCTAAGCTTCTTGGTTCTCTTCTAAGGCATATCCTATGTTTTCCTTGCTTCAACCTGTCCACCTGTATCATGTGTAAAAAGGTTTTTGGATCAACATAATGTTGGCGAGTGAATCCTATGGAAAAACATTTGAACAAGTTTATCCAATTGATTATAAATAATGTGCATACCACATATGAGTAAATGTAGATGTAAATTTATTCACACAACACATAATATTGAATATTGAACATACAAACACCAAATGATTGTTTTGAGGCACGCGTTGTTCGACTCGTCTCCCACGAGGAACTGATGGGCCTAATGAATGAGTTTTGAGGCACGCGTTGTTCTTACGAACTGATGGGCCTAATGTATGAGTTTTGAGGCACGCGTTGTTCTCGTCTCCCACGAGGAACTGATGGGCCTAATAAATGAGTTTTGAGGCACGCGTTGTTCTCGTCTCACACGAGGAACTGATGGGCCTAATAAATGAGTTTTGAGGCACGCGTTGTTCTTACGAACTGATGGGCCTAATGTATGAGTTTTGAGGCACGCGTTGTTCTCGTCTCCCACGAAGAACTGATGGGCCTAAATAATTTGCATACAACTTTGACAATATGTAATACATCACAACCAATAATAGTTACATTCTAGTTTAGTTCATATAATGGTATAGCACAAATTTGCATAAGAGAATTAGTTTAAACGACACATGATACACCCCAAAACATGAATAAAAAGGGGAGTTTGTAAGAATTCACTCACATTGGGTGCGTTCGGTTGATGACGTTGAATGCACGCGAAGTGGTTTTAACCACGAGTGAGATTAAACCTAGATAAATCGCATTACGGTTTGGTAAGTAAACGGGTTTTATTAATCTATTTTAGTAGGATTGTTGGGTGTATTTTTGTGAGTTTGAGGCTATTTTCTAACCTTAAAAATGTTATTTTTAAGTATTTTTAATTGATTTTTAAATAAAATAATTAAATAAAAAAAATAATAAAAAAATATTTTATTTTTGCTACAGTAGACTTTTGACCGTTGACTTTGACTAACGTTGACCGGTTCGAAGGCATATTATTGTGCGCTGGGTGAGGCTCGAACCCGAGACCCCCCGTACGCGTGCACGCAGCTCTACCAACCGAGCTACGTGTCTAACCCGTTATATATCCGATTTTAATTATATATATATATTAATTAGATTTTAAACAGAAATCCTTTATTTTAAAAACGAATTAATCTAGCGAACCGGTGCGCTCCACAGGTCTCGAACCCGGACCTGTGGGTTAGCGGACACACACTCCACCGCTGGACTGTGTGTCTACTTGGTTATAAACTCAGTTATCAATATATTTAACATATACTTCAATCAACCCGGTTCAGTTTGCTGAAAAAAAGAATTTTTATCAAGGCGGCGTGTGAGGGACAATACTCGAACTCGTGACCTTAGCGTTAAAAGTGCACACAGTCCACCGCTGGACTGTGTGTCTAACCCGGTAATTATCTTGATTTTAATTATACTTAACCATTACCGTAACGTCGTCTTCTTCACTGGTTTTCACCGGAAGTGACGACTGACGGATTCGAATGTTGATTCAAGTTTCTTTAGTGTTTTATGATCAATTACAGTCGAGATAAAAGTAAAAAGGGAAGGATTTAGGCGTGAGAAGTACCGGCTGTTTCTCCTCTGTTTTCCGGCAGAACTCCGGTGGCAGCAAGTTCTTCCGGCGACGAGTCTCTTGCAGCAGAGAGTCTTCCGAAAGGTTACAAAGGTTGTGGGTGACTTCGGTAAAAGTTTAGGGGGTTCAGTAAGCTCAGAGATTACTGATACGGTTTTCCGGCGAAGTAATAAAAATTTCCGGCGAGTGAGTTTTCGCCGAGAAAAGGTGCGATTTGAGTGTGAAAGGTTTCTGGCGAGTTGAGGGTGTATTTATAGGGTAGTATTGAGATGAATGGGGTCTGAATTCGGTCTCAATTCGAAGTCAGCCGTTCTCCGGCGGTTACAGCTGATGTCGCGGGTTCATATGCCGGTTATAACCGTCGTAATAGTTAAGTCATTGGTTGAATTGAGCGTAAACGTAATTAAACGGCGAAGTCGTCGGGATTTCCGACGACTGCTGATTGGGCGGAAAATTGATTGAATTCAACTTGCTAACTTGAATATTTGAATTAATTGTTTCCTGATATTACCATAAAATCAAAGTGGCGGAGTGGTTGTTTGGCTGAGTGATAGTTGTTTGGTTGAACCGGATACAGACCCGAGTTCGAAACCCGGCATGAGTAAAACATTTTTATTTTGTTATTTTTGACAGTTTTTCAAAAACTAATTATATATCCCCGCATAATAATTGATTACGGATCGTTTAAAATTATTTTGGGCATTTAATTCGCAACGAAAAATTTGACTGACTGTTCGGTTGATAAACGGAGCGGGTTTGGTAAATCCGTTTTTAACGGATGTTACAGTTAGCTTGATGTGAATACATGTAAAATTAAATGTAAACATGAACCTTTTGCTTCATGATCAATTGGTTTTTAATCACTTGTAGACATTTAGGTGATCGTCTCAACAATAACACTTATGCCAATGATCATTAATAACATGGGAATCAAATTCATCATTAAAATAAAATAAATGTGCCAATCTAAAATAATATGTTTGCTATCTTATTAGCTAAGCCATAAACTATCAGTACTTCAAGTTGTGAACTTGATAACCATTTAGACGATGCATCGATTTCAAAATACTAAATGGTTTCATGTTAGGATACATACAAATCCTTTAACATTTCCAGAATATTTAGGGATTTATACCATTTATTGGCAAATAAACAATTTCCCTTAAGAGCAAACATAATATGCTATCAGCTAGAAGAATCTTCGAGTTCTTCATTATGTTTCACATCATCATTGACTCGGTGTGGTCTAACCGGTCATGCTAATAAAGTAAATAATCATGATCCATAAACTTCTTGTTCATAATCGTATATGTATTATTTGCACGTATGCTAGTACAAGACATAAGACACGAGATAATGTATAAAGTTTCATGTTATATTACCGCCAATATTTCCACATATCATTCTCATATTATTACTCCCTTATTTTGCCACTTGTGGTGGTCAATCTCATTATTAACTTGGCTATCATTATGATTTCTAATGCTCGATCATTATTACAATGATCATCATTGCAATTTTCTTAACTATATCCATGATCACGATGATCACTATACATCCGAATTCACTTCGGGGGATGGAGTAAAGCCAAAAATAGCTTCATAGCTTTTCATTATTTACTAGGTCACATGGATATATAATCATTTTAGACTTTTTATACTTTCTTAATAATATCGTCTTTTCAAGAGCATATCTTAGATGTGACAAATGAAAATTATTTTATCCCTTTTTCTTTATAATCTATCTTCCCATAAGATATATGAATTTAACAGTAATTACATGACCGAATCATGAATTATCAGTCTAAAATTTTATGATAATGAGATATAGGAGGACACTTCGAGTGTCATAATAAATATATTTATACTCCTTTAAATATTACTCATATAGTAAATGGTAACATATAAAACTAGGTATACATAGATTCAAATTACATGTCACCATATAAAACAAATAATAATAAGACTTTCATGATATGATCTTTTTCACTCGTTACAGAAAAATATATATTTAGAAATATCTATATAAATATTCAATAGCATCTATAAATCATATGCAATACACAATGGTTTTATCCAGTTTTTCATTATTCTTTTAGTTTATAAATGTCAAGTAACTATCTTTCAAAATATTGTTATTTCCATAAAGAAGAAAATTATATATAACTGAAAGAACCATAAAATCATACATCTTACGAGCTGAATACGAGCTGAACTCAACCTACCTAGCGCAATGAGCCACAAGCCGGCTCAAGCATATTACGAGCTGAACTCAAGTTCAACATTTCAGCTTGTTAAGATAAACAAGCCCAGCTAGAGCCCAACCTGGCTTTGCTCAGCTCAGCTCGGCTTATTTAGAGTCGTATTGCAGACCGATGAACATAAAGAATATCAAACACTAACCATGCAGTAACTCAAACAAACTTCCATGTTAACGAATTCATGAATAACCAACATCTCCTCTTTCGAGTAATAAAAAGAAACCATTTCCACAATGTTTTCATGCCTCAACTTCCCGATCAACTGCATTTGGTGCTCGAATTCTTTTTTTGTTCAAACCCGTTCGGTTTAAAACCAGTTTTTGAGAGGGAACTGTTTGGTTTATTTCGGGTTTGACAGGTTTCAAAGTATAGGGTGTCAACCGTGTGCGGTCTAGCATGTTGGGGGGTCGAATTGTGCAACCTGAACCTGACCCATATTATTATTAGTGTCGCACACACATAAATTCGGGTCAACCCGAACACAACCCGTTTAACCCACTTTTTGTAAATGAGTCACACATGTTGATGAGTTATAAAGCGGGTTGTTGGGCTGTAAAGGGGTTATCAATAACGTGATTGGTGACTGTATGAGTGTGACAAGTAAATGATATGATGTGTGAAAGTAGCATTATTATAACTAACCATGTAACTGGAAAACGGAAAAAAATATAATAGTTAATTTTCTTCTAAATACTTAAACGAGTTAACCCAAACTGTTTTTAATACGGGCCGTGTTAGTCGACCCAACCTTTTTTTTGTGTTGGGTTCGGGTCAAGTTTTTGGTCGTGTCAAGAATTACCGTCCCTAATTACAACCTGTCAGTTCAGGTTAGTTCCAAACCGGTTATAAAACTTGTTTTGGTTCAAGCTAGAAACCGGTTATGACTTCTGGTTCTAGCCTGAACCAAAACACAAGAAAAATATACCAATTGCCTGTTTCGTAACTTCTTTTCCTTGAACTCTCCTATAACAACACAACAAACACAAAACCACCAACAACGGCACGATCACAATCGCCGCAACAATCAACACAACACTCCACACTTCAAGCCGCTTCTTCCCGTCCTCAGAAGGGGACAGGGCAGGAGAAACATCACACGGTTTCTCCAGCGGCCTTCCACAGAGGCCCGCGTTATGATCAAACGAACTATTATTGAACCTCTCCATAGTTTTCGACTCTGGGATCGGTCCAGACAACCAGTTATATGACAAGTTGAGAGCAGTCAACTTCTCTTGATCAAACCGCGGTATTGATCCCGTTATCTCATTTTCCTAAAGTTCAAGTGTTGTGAGGTTGTGTAGGTTAATGTAATCCGATGGGATAGACCCCAAGAACCGGTTACCAGAAAGGATTACGGTTTCCAACTCCGTGAGGTTAGTGTCACACCCCGACCCGCAGCGGAAAAGGTGATCGGGGCATGATTGGGTTATCATCAAAGCTCATGACATTTATTATGCGTTTCATATTCATTAATACAAATTAAATGGAAATTTACAATAAATGATACAACATGTTCTAACTAACAATCTAAACTTCTTTGTTCTCTTCTAAGGCATATCCTATGTTTTCCTTGCTTCAACCTGTTCACCTGTATCATGTGTAAAAGGGTTTTTGGATCAACATAATGTTGGCGAGTGAATCCTATGGAAAACATTTGAACAAATTTATTTAAATTGATTATGAAATATGTGCACAACCAAACATGAGTAAAAATAGATGTAACTTAATCAACAATCATAAGATATTAAATGAAACACACATGAACAATAATGGAACAATTAGAGGCACGCGATGCTCAACTCGTCTCTCACGAGGAACTGAGGGGCCTGATGAATGAATTGCATAAACATGATAATATGAATGACACAACTACAATCAATATAAACTCAATGATACACACATGAACAATAATGAATTTGATTTGAGGCACGCGTTGTTCAACTCGTCTTCCACGAGGAACTGATGGGCTTAATGAATGAGTTTCATATAATTTGACAAAAGGAAATAAGTAAATCACAACAATATAAACAATCTAAGTTTAGGTCATGATGTGGTATGGCACAAGTTTAAATAAATAAATTAATTATTTTCATAACACATGACACACCCCAAAACGTGTAATTTAAAAGGGGGAGTTGTAAGATTCACTCACAGTGGGTGCGTTCGGTTGATCACGTTGAATGCACGCGAAGTGGTTTTAACCACGAGTGAGATTTAACCTAGATAAATCGCATTATGGTTTGGTAAGTAAACGGATTTTATTAATCTATTTTAGTAGGATTGTTGGGTGTATTTTTGTGAGTTTGAGGCTATTTTCTAACCTTAAAAATGTTATTTTTAAGTATTTTTAATTTATTTTTAATTAAAATAATTAAATAAAAATAATAAAAAAATTGATTTTTTTCTCTGACCGTTGACCTGACCGTTGACCGGTTCGATTCGGAAATTAGGTGCGCTGAGTGAGGCTCGAACCCGAGACCTCTCGTACGCGTGCACGCAGCTCTACCAACTGAGCTACGTGTCTAACCCGTTATATATCTGATTTTAATTTTATATATATATATTAATTAGTTTAAACCGAAATTCATTTTATTTTAAAAACAGTTTAAGCGAATCGGACGGTGCACTCCACAGGTCTCGAACCCGGGACCTGTGGCTTAAACTAACACACAGTCCACCGCTGGACTGTGTGTTTAACATGTTATATAACCCAATTTTTATTATACTTAAATACAAACTATTTGTTTTCATTTCTGACTTTATTTAAAAAGGTTAATAATCGTCCGGGTCGATGCAGAAGACCGGACTCGAACTCGTGACGTGCGATTTAAACATACACACAGTCCACCGCTGGACTGTGTGTCTAACTTGGTTATTATTCCGATTATTAATATACTAAACATATACCTGTGGCGACTCCGGTTCAGTTTAACAAAAAAAATGATTTTTATTAAGGCAGCGTGTGTGAAACCGGATTCGAACTCGAGACGTTTGTATGTTTAATGTGCACACAGTCCACCGCTGGACTGTGTGTCTAACCCGAGTAATATCCTGATTTTAATTATACATATACGTTCCGAAACATCGTCTTCCTCGTTGAGTTTTAACCAGAATCGGTAACAGACTGGTTCGAAGGTCTTAATCGTTTTCTTTAGTGTTTTAGGTTAATTATAGATGAGATATAAGTATAAAGAAAAGAAAATAAGCGTGAGGTATACCGACTCGTTTTCCTCTGTTTTCCGGCAGAACTCCGGCGACAGAAATCACCTCCGGCGACGAGTTTCTTGTAGCAGCGAGTCTCCAGGAAGCTTACAAAGGGTGTGGGTATCTCCGGTATAAACTCAGGGGCTCCGTAAGGCTCAGGAATGGAGAAACCGGTTTTCCGGCGACAAACAGAAAGATTCCGGCGAGTGGATTTACGCCGAGAAAAGGTGTGGTTTTGAGCGAAAAGATTTGCAGTGGGTTGTGGGTGAATTTATAGGGCAAATCGTCAAAGAACCTGGTCTGATTTCCGACTGTATTCGTAAATTATAAAAACTCCGGCGGTTATAGAAAGGTGTCGCGGACTCAAACGTCGGTTATAACCGATGTCCCAATAATAGTTTACGTTATAACTGAAAATGTTGTTAAAAGCTCGCGAGATTACCGGGATTCCGACGACTGAACTATTGGGCGCCGGTTTTGAATTCGTAACGTCATAATATTAATTAAATGATTCCAATATTTCACAAGAAGCATCCGTGGCGCAGTGGTTTGTGTGTGTGAGTTAAGTCTGTTGGCTGGTTCGGTACTGACCCGGGTTCGAAACCCGGCATGAACAATTTATTTTTATTTTGCGATTTTTAACAGTTTTTCAAAAACTAATTATATATTCCCGTATAATAATTGATTATGTATCGTTTAAAATTATTTTGGGCATTTAATTCGCAACGAAATTTTTGACTGACTGTTCGGTTGATAAACGGAGCGGGTTTGGTAAATCCGTTTTTGACGGATGTTACAGTATCCCCTACTTTTTAGAAATTTCGTCCCGAAATTTAAATTGTGATATATTTGACTAAAAGAATGATGGTGTTCAGTTTGTCAGTTACTTGCTTTAGAAAAAGTAAGGGTTTAAGTTTTTGTTCGAGGCGGTAACGTTCCTTGTAAGGGTTAAGTACCCTATTACAGGAATCGCTTTTTGTTGCCTACTGTATAAGTATTGATAAGCAGGAATGATTCGCTAAAAATGATATCATGCATAAGAGTTTAGATACATTTGGGAAAGTATGGTTATATCCTAAGGCAAAACTTCTAACACTACAACCTACATGGAACATAAATAAAAACACAACAGCTGATATTTGAACATAAATAAACACAACAGCTAATATTCGAACATGAATAAACACCACAGCAAATATTTGAATCCACATTCTGATTGCATAAATGTTTGAATGGTGGAAGTTCCTCTCTCGTTTGTTATGATGGAGAGGTTAGTTTATGCAGAAATGGAACACAATCCAATCTCTTTAAATAGCAAGATGATATAGATTCCAACCAAGGCATTACTAAATCCTACATGGAACTTCTCATAACCGCCTGATAATGCCTCTGATCCTTTGGCAAGAATACTTATATATAGGAAGTACCAGCGGCGTATCCACCATATTCTTGCCAAATTTTCATTAGTTTTATCCACAAGTTATGATTGGTTACCAAGAAACTAATAAATCCTACATAGAACTTCTCATAACCGTCCGATAATGCCTCTGATCCTTTGACAAGAATACTTATATATAGGAAGTACCAGCGGCGTATCCACCATATTCTTGTCAAATTTTCATTGGTTTTATCAGTGAATTATGATTAGTCCTATAACTCTACAACCAATACAACAATCATAAAATACTGAAATGAAATATATCTATGCGATCAAGGCTCAATCAAACGGAACCGATCGTATTGCATGTACTGAAAATGAAATGTCTGTGCGCTCAAGGCTCAATCAAACGGAGCCGAACGTATTGAATGTACTGAAATTGAAATTGTCTGTGTGCTCAAGGCTCAATCAAACGGAGCCGAGCGTATTGCATGTACTGAAAATGAATAACTTAATCACAAAAACAGCCTATGCATGGAACCTCTCATAACCGCCTGATAATGCCTCCGATCATTTGACAAGAATACTTATATATAGGAAGTACCAGCGGCGTATCCACCATATTCTTGTCAAATTCTCATTGACTTTATCCGTAAGTTATGATTAGTTCTATGCGACTCTACAACAAACACAACAACCACAAGATACTGATAATGAAATTGTCTGTGCGCTTAAGGCTCAATCAAACGGAGCCGAACGTATTGCATGTACTGAAAATGAAATTGGATGTGCGCTCAAGGCTCAATCAAACGGAGCCGAACGTATTGAATGTACTGAAAATGAACAACTTAATCTAAACAACAATCACACAACAGCCTATGCATGGAACCTCTCATAACCGCCTGATAATGCCTCCGATCATTTGACAAGAATACTTATATATAGGAAGTACCAGCGGCGTATCCACCGTACTCTTGTCAAATTCTCATTGACTTTATCCGCAAGTTATGATTAGTTCTATGCGACTCTACTACAAACACCACAACCACAAGATACTGATAATGAAAATGTATGTGCGCTCAAGGCTCAATCAAACGGAGCGAACGTATTGCATGAACTGGAAATGTAAATTGAACTGTGCGCTCAAGGCTCAATCAAACGGAGCCGAACGTATTGCATATATTGAAATGTAAAATGAAATGACCGATCAAGGCTCAATCAAACGGAGCCGATCGTATTGCATGTATTGAAATGGAAAATGAAATGACCGATCAAGGCTCAATCAAACGGAGCCGATCGTATTGCATGTATTGAAATGGAAAATGAAATGACCGATCAAGGCTCAATCAAATGGAGCCGATCGTGCGGGCACGCCAAGATCAACCGCATAATAAAATGGGGATCCAACTCAACCTCATGGATGGGGAGCTGCGGCCTCGGCAAAAGCATATACTGAAAACAATATACAACAATTACCCTAATAGTCTACTCATGGAACCTCTCATAACCGCCAGATAATGCTTCTGATCCTTTGACAAGAATACTTATATATAGGAAGTACCATCGGCGTATCCACCGTATTCTCGTCAAAGTTTCATTGGCTTTATCCTTAAGTTATGTTTGGTTCTATGTGATAAAGAAAAACATAAAACTAAACGATAGGAGTTGAATCTGGATCTTCGCCGAAGAGGACTAGTTGAGTATCTTCGTTTGGGTCGTCATTATCTTCGACAGGATTGGCGTTGATATTGAAGACTCTTCCTCTTGCTGGTGGCATAGTGGTTGGGTTTTCTTGGTTTACTTGGTTAACTGGGTTTGATTGGGCTTGAGTGTTGATAACGTTAACCAATTGAGGGCATGTGTTTCTAAGGTGGGTAGGGTCGCCACAATTGAAGCAAGCTCGTGCATGTGGGAACATAGGGTATTGGGGTTGTTGATAGGTTTGGGCCATGTTTTGAGTAGGGGAAAAGGTTTGGTTTTGAAAGGTGCGACAAACATTGCTCAAATGACCATAGCGTCCACAAGTTGCACATAGACGACAAGGTAGGGTATGGGGATGGTGATAAAAACAGTTGTTGCATCGAGGGTGAGGTCCAAGATATGGTTTCTTATTTGGGTAGGCTGAGTTGGGTGCCACTTGGGTGATTGGGATAGCTCGGATGGGTATAGCGTGTAAAACTGGTTGATTTCGTTGGGTAGCAGCGAAAAGTCGCCCGACTCTTCTTCTCTTAGGATTGGGTTGAGAAGGGGATTCGGTTTGAGTGGAGTCGGAGGTTTCAGTCGATTCTTTATCCTTCTTCTTCTCCTCCTTGAAGTCTTTGTTTCGGATTCGGTTCTCGGTGAGCTCTGTTGCTAGCTCCATTGCTGCTTCCAAAGTTGCAGGCTTGGTACTTATTACAGGGTCTTGAATCTTTGACGGAAGACCATGAATGTAGTGCTCGATCAAACGGTAGAGGGGAGTAAACATGTTGGGAACCATTTGATGTAATTCGAGGAACCTTTTGTTGTATGTGATGTGGTCTCCTTCCATTTGCTTCAATGAGTAAAATTCATCTTCTAACTTCTTGATTTCGCTCCTTGGGCAAAAACGTCTGGTCATGATTTCCTTCAATTCGTTCCAAGTTAAGGTCATAGCATCTTCCACACCTCGTTTGGCCTTCTCTGTGTTCCACCAAGTAAGTGCTATCCCATATAATCGACCGGTAGCATATCGCACTTTGCGATCGTCAGGGCAATCGCAATTTAGAAATGTGTTCTCCATTTCTTCAAACCAATGGAGGAGAGCGGTGACGCCTTCAGTCCCTTTGTATTTCGGAGGGTCGCATGATTTGAAATGCTTGTAGGTGCATTTAGTGGTATTTGGGGAAGAGTTGAAAATGTTTTGGTTTGCTTGATTGACAGGATTAACGGTAAGTGCTTGTTGAACTTGGATTACAATGTTGGGTATTACGGCAGCCATTTGTTGAGCGATTAAGGCAGCCATGCGCTCGCGGGCTTTACTTGCTCTCGTCTTCCTACGGGCGAGGTTAGAAGACATCTACAAGGAATACATGACAAGAGTATGAGTTGGATGCTTTTGGGATCATGGGTCGCATTAGGAATGAACATTTGTAAAATAATCATAGAAAAATAAATCTACTACATCCATAGGATGTCTTGAGTTTTGCTCGCTGTTAGGCCCTACATGCCGCCATACTTTACCTGTGTAATCATGTGGGCCCCCATGAATACCGGTTTTTCATATGGTTCGCACGGGTTTGCCAGGTTGCGTACACAAAACCCGGAGAAAATCGAGAAATACGTATACAACGTGTGATATTCGGAATATGTCCAGGTGTAGACACGGTGACACCTCAAAGTAGGGTTAGTTCGAACGACGTTTGGTGTGGCATGCTTTGGCCTAATAGGTCCTTCGTACTCTCATCGTTGGTCCCCAGGTAGGCAAACTGGTCCGTTATTTTGGATTTATACGAATGCCAGCCTAGACAGGACGTTCCGACTACCGGTACTTGTACCCTTCCAGTTACTACATGCCCGTCGCAGAACTTACTTTGATGAGATTTGAAAATTGCACAAAATCTTTGGATAATGAGAGTATGAAAATAAATTGAATACATGAACATCGATATATGTATAATGAATATGTATATATGTATAATGAATATGTATATAAGCATGTATGTTTGACTGTAAATGTAAACAAATATGAAACAAATAAATATCACAAGTTTGTATGTAACCACCTAATCAATTAAAATTTAGGCAGACTATAGTATAAGCTCTAAGGGTCTAATAACCTATCCTATATCCCTATAGTCATGGCTCTGATACCAATCTGTCACACCCCGACCCGCAGCGGAAAAGGTGATCGGGGCATGATTGGGTTATCATCAAAGCTCATGACATTTATTATGCGTTTCATATTCATTAATACAAATTAAATGGAAATTTACAATAAATGATACAACATGTTCTAACTAACAATCTAAACTTCTTTGTTCTCTTCTAAGGCATATCCTATGTTTTCCTTGCTTCAACCTGTTCACCTGTATCATGTGTAAAAGGGTTTTTGGATCAACATAATGTTGGCGAGTGAATCCTATGGAAAACATTTGAACAAATTTATTTAAATTGATTATGAAATATGTGCACAACCAAACATGAGTAAAAATAGATGTAACTTAATCAACAATCATAAGATATTAAATGAAACACACATGAACAATAATGGAACAATTAGAGGCACGCGATGCTCAACTTGTCTCTCACGAGGAACTGAGGGGCCTGATGAATGAATTGCATAAACATGATAATATGAATGACACAACTACAATCAATATAAACTCAATGATACACACATGAACAATAATGAATTTGATTTGAGGCACGCGTTGTTCAACTCGTCTTCCACGAGGAACTGATGGGCTTAATGAATGAGTTTCATATAATTTGACAAAAGGAAATAAGTAAATCACAACAATATAAACAATCTAAGTTTAGGTCATGATGTGGTATGGCACAAGTTTAAATAAATAAATTAATTATTTTCATAACACATGACACACCCCAAAACGTGTAATTTAAAAGGGGGAGTTGTAAGATTCACTCACAGTGGGTGCGTTCGGTTGATCACGTTGAATGCACGCGAAGTGGTTTTAACCACGAGTGAGATTTAACCTAGATAAATCGCATTATGGTTTGGTAAGTAAACGGATTTTATTAATCTATTTTAGTAGGATTGTTGGGTGTATTTTTGTGAGTTTGAGGCTATTTTCTAACCTTAAAAATGTTATTTTTAAGTATTTTTAATTTATTTTTAATTAAAATAATTAAATAAAAATAATAAAAAAATTGATTTTTTTCTCTGACCGTTGACCTGACCGTTGACCGGTTCGATTCGGAAATTAGGTGCGCTGAGTGAGGCTCGAACCCGAGACCTCTCGTACGCGTGCACGCAGCTCTACCAACTGAGCTACGTGTCTAACCCGTTATATATCTGATTTTAATTATATATATATATATTAATTAGTTTAAACCGAAATTCATTTTATTTTAAAAACAGTTTAAGCGAATCGGACGGTGCACTCCACAGGTCTCGAACCCGGGACCTGTGGCTTAAACTAACACAAAGTCCACCGCTGGACTGTGTGTTTAACATGTTATATAACCCAATTTTTATTATACTTAAATACAAACTATTTGTTTTCATTTCTGACTTTATTTAAAAAGGTTAATAATCGTCCGGGTCGATGCAGAAGACCGGACTCGAACTCGTGACGTGCGATTTAAACATACACACAGTCCACCGCTGGACTGTGTGTCTAACTTGGTTATTATTCCGATTATTAATATACTAAACATATACCTGTGGCGACTCCGGTTAAGTTTAACAAAAAAAATGATTTTTATTAAGGCAGCGTGTGTGAAACCGGATTCGAACTCGAGACGTTTGTATGTTTAATGTGCACACAGTCCACCGCTGGACTGTGTGTCTAACCCGAGTAATATCCTGATTTTAATTATACATATACGTTCCGAAACATCGTCTTCCTCGTTGAGTTTTAACCAGAATCGGTAACAGACTGGTTCGAAGGTCTTAATCGTTTTCTTTAGTGTTTTAGGTTAATTATAGATGAGATATAAGTATAAAGAAAAGAAAATAAGCGTGAGGTATACCGACTCGTTTTCCTCTGTTTTCCGGCAGAACTCCGGCGACAGAAATCACCTCCGGCGACGAGTTTCTTGTAGCAGCGAGTCTCCAGGAAGCTTACAAAGGGTGTGGGTATCTCCGGTATAAACTCAGGGGCTCCGTAAGGCTCAGGAATGGAGAAACCGGTTTTCCGGCGACAAACAGAAAGATTCCGGCGAGTGGATTTACGCCGAGAAAATGTGTGGTTTTGAGCGAAAAGATTTGCAGTGGGTTGTGGGTGAATTTATAGGGCAAATCGTCAAAGAACCTGGTCTGATTTCCGACTGTATTCGTAAATTATAAAAACTCCGGCGGTTATAGAAAGGTGTCGCGGACTCAAACGTCGGTTATAACTGATGTCCCAATAATAGTTTACGTTATAACTGAAAATGTTGTTAAAAGCTCGCGAGATTACCGGGATTCCGACGACTGAACTATTGGGCGCCGGTTTTGAATTCGTAACGTCATAATATTAATTAAATGATTCCAATATTTCACAAGAAGCATCCGTGGCGCAGTGGTTTGTGTGTGTGAGTTAAGTCTGTTGGCTGGTTCGGTACTAACCCGGGTTCGAAACCCGGCATGAACAATTTATTTTTATTTTGCGATTTTTAACAGTTTTTCAAAAACTAATTATATATTCCCGTATAATAATTGATTATGTATCGTTTAAAATTATTTTGGGCATTTAATTCGCAACGAAATTTTTGACTGACTGTTCGGTTGATAAACGGAGCGGGTTTGGTAAATCCGTTTTTGACGGATGTTACAGTTAGTGAGTGTGGGGAGGTCTCCATTAATCGCATTGTTGCGAAAACTAAGTTTCGATAAGAAACTGACTTTTTGCAGGAACCTGACCGGGAGTGTCCCGGTCAGGTTTATGGATTCTAGAGTTAGTTGGGTGATGTGGGAATTGGAGCAAGTGATTCCGGTTCACCGGCTCATGTTATTTCGACATGGCGGGCCGGTCCAATTCCCATGTAGATTATAACTTGATTTCATAGAGTCACGAAACGGTATCAATGCATCACATTCCTCGTAGTAGAACTCTTGTATTGTTGTCAACGACTTGACAACCGTTGTAAACATTAGTTGAACTACGAGAAGTTGATAAATCTTGGTAACACGACGCATGGCGGTTGTATGGTGGTTCACCCTGGTGGCGGTGGCGGTAGTGACGGTTTTTGAAATGTGAAATGTGAAATGTGAAGGCGACACCTTAGTATTATTAAGAACAATATATTTACAACTTGAGTTGTTTAATAACGTAGCCTACAAAGTTAAATGGTACTATGTTTTTGTTTTTCCTAATATACGAGTCACTTTGTATGTCTTATGTTGTCCTGTTGTGTAATCATATGATCCTGTGATGTTTGTGAGACAAGGTCCTTTTGTCAAAAATTATTGAATGAATTATTAGGATTTTTTTTATGAGTGATAAAGAAAAAGTTTTGAAAATGGGTTTGATGTATAATAAACATGTTGAAAATAACGTGAAAGCGAAATAATTAAATAAATATAAGAGTAGAAAAAACTGATGACAGCTTTGCTTAAATTCAAATATTGTTGGAATTCAATGTTTCTTGTAGGGTTTTTTCCTTGGTTTCAACTACTATCATCCAAAAGTCTTTCCACATCATTTCTAATTTTTCAAGTAATTTATATATAAGTTACTTTAGAAAGAATAAGGAAAATATAGGTAGGAATTGGGTTCACTTTTTATAAAACATAATTACAAAATATATAATAATAAGACTCTTGTTATTTGTAGGAAATATCATAGTACAATAACGATTGCAATAACTAAATAAAAAGAACATAAAATATAATTAAATATACCAATATTGATCAAGCCGCATCTTTGGTGGGTTCTTCACGCGCACTTGATAGCATCCTAGACTTGAGTATTCATCATCTTGAGTCTTGAAAATACTCATTGACTGCACAAAGAGCATACTAAAATGTTTACGATTTTGGCTGAGGCACGTGTTCAGCACGCTTCCCTTAAAACAGATTTTGCGTCTCTACTAAAGACAACGCGACTGTTTCCTAGGGTACAACAGCCGAAGCAGTACTGCCGAAGATGGCTCACGCACCCGAGGTTACATCGGGTAATTGTAGTGTTTTAACTTATGGAACAAATAAGGATGTGATGGTGGTGGAAAACAAGTAGAGAGTACTCCTCTCTCTAGTTGGTCTTCAAGTGTTCATCCTCCTTCTAGTTTATTTATGTATCAAGCAATACAATATTCTTATATTCACAAAAAGAAATACATAGCCTACTAATTGTACAAGAGTTAAGGATTAGTGAAATGTTTCACTTAATTAGAGACTTAGAAACTCTAATAAAACTAATTAAATGTCATCAAGAAGTTCTACTCAAGAGTTTCTATTTTATTTACACATGAAGATTCTAATTAATATTTATAATTTTATTAAATTATAAAAATATTAAATATCCATTCACTAAAATTCCAACAATCCCCCACATGAATTGAGATCGTTCAAAACACATAAAATTTCCAATGAGACCTTGACAGTTGAGTTTTGCATACGATAGGTAGGTGTTACCCTTTGAACATTCACTCATGAAATGCACTTAGCCCACTAACTCTGAGTAGACATTGATGTCTTTGAACTCGTTTGCGGTTTGTGTAGACGATAATACACTTCACACTAGACTCTCCTTAGCCAGGTCATATCCTCATAGTCGTGTCCAATAATGGTCATGGAACACTTTCCCGGTTCTGCGAAAGCTCTAGGAATTGTGCCCTTAATTCCATTTGAAGCGACTCAACTTCTCTCTGACATAGGTGATTCTCCTTAGATCATTAAAATCATTGTGGTTATCGTGATTTATCCAAATCATTTACCACATATTATGCTTAGCCTCACTCTTTGTCACTGAATATCATAGGAATAGACTATGACATATTAAACACCCTTTTATATTTTGGGGTATGTAAAACCATATATACTAGCTTATGCATATCATTTATGCCCCCACAGTGACCACCCTTAGGCATATGAGTTAGTTGTCTTATTAAACTTAGATCTTGGGATCTCCAGTCAACTAAGTTAGGTTTTCTTCACATACCCTCTTTCATGGGCTTTAGTCTCATTCCTCAACTTGATCTCTAATAAACCCTCAGGTTGTTGGATCCATAACATTATCTTTGACTTTGTCTAATCACTACAAATAACTTTACTTATTTGAGATCAGTTGTCATGATGTATTCTTAACTCGCAAGTTAATTTTGTCTATTGTCAACTTCTAATACTATAACCTCAGTGGCTATTTGAATCTGGTTATAATATATGTTTTTCTAAGATACACATATCATTTAAGGCAAACACATCTCTATGATGCACTACGACCTTTGTGTCCTCCACTTAGTCGTCTGTTTGCAATGTCAGATTGGATTACAAAATCCTTATTGCCAAACTTTTATGATACAAATGCAAGACACCCCCACATTTAAGTTTTATAGGATATCATCCAGATGGGGTAATGAAAACCATTTCTACGTACCCTTATAGGGTTGTTTCTAAATGGATCCTCTCCCACATTTCTTGCCATTTGATCAACATTTCCGTAACTTCACTTATGACGACATAAGCTTACATAAGCTTCCGAGCTGACTAAAGCAACACATGCCATTGTCATAAGTTTGTCACCAACTTAGAATAATTCTAATTTAACATCTAGTATAAGCCTAGACAATGAGTTCTCCTCATTAGCTTTTCGAACAAACTCTTTAAAAGTTACATGTCTTTTCCTTATAATGAATGAAAATTCTCCCTCAACTTTGTCTGTACATCAATTCTTTTTGTGTTCAATACACATTTGAATGTTTAGAGTTAATTAATCTCCGTCAAGACCCATAATTAACCAAGTACTAGTCTAGCATGCTTTAGACTACAATACTTTAGCATGTGAACATAAGATGCATCATTCTGATTCTTCACAGCCCTAAGGATATCATAATATCACTTTGTAACATTCATCCATTGTTAAGACAAAATAATGAGACTTATTCATAATCCTAAAACATCAATATTTAGGAAGGTCTCACAAATTATTGTATATAGCACATAGCTAATTTTTATCATTCAATTAAAAAACATAACTTGTTTACCTTTGATCTACAATGCTTTACCATTGACTCATAAGGATTTAAACATAAGTCTTAATCCAAGTCACTTGGCAAGCACATTCATCACCGACAAGATGAATGTTTCTCGTCTATAATCACTATTATGTGTGATATAGAGTCAACTATATCGACACTCAACAACATGGCATTCATAATTTTGCCATAAGTGATTTGTATACATCTATGTTATTCATTAGGTTATATGTATATTTAGGATGTTCTCCCAAACGAATATAAAATCTCCATATAGTTCTAACAATAATCAACTGGAAGATGTATCTACGTACAGATCACTCGGAACAAATCTAGCAAGATTTATCAAAGGTATACAATAACATATAGTCCCTTTTCTTTCATATGTTAGAATTCACACTTGTGAATTTTTCAATCACTTCTAACAAAGTATGTCGACATGGATCTCGTTTGTGTATTTCATCTTAATACACTGAGTACGTTCTTTCATTATTCTCTCATGATGTGGTTATACATTTGATGTTTCGTCTTTGACTTTTAGTCAATGCAACAACTCTCAAGTTGTTTATGTCCAATTATATTTATGTACTATCCTTTAAAACCATATTCTTTTAAACAATGTATAATTGACATTATAATTACTTTTCAAAAAAATTATACGTCACAAACATTAGTGATTTATTTCTTTGTAAAAAATTACATATGTTATATGAAGATATTGAGCACAAAACAATAAAATATATCAGTTAATTTTTTATTAATGTTTTAATTTTTATTATGTTAGTTATTTCCTCATCTTTATCCCCACCCTTATAAAAGTAAGGTACTATCCAATAAAATCTCATTTAGTTCACCAAACTATAACTTATTTCAAAGATTTTAGTTGACTCAGTTTACTCTTAGTTGTTGACCTTTGACTTTGATATAGTGCATTATTTAAAAAAAATCATACATTTATTTTATGTTATATTATGTCACACCTCGGATTTCCAATCCAAATCCATACACCGGTGGATCCGGGTGGGGAGTATTGTGACGTCAGTTGATAATCATTATAGTCAATTAAACATGGCACAACGGAAGTCTTGGAGTAAAATTACTATTACAAACCGAATGTTCGAAATATAAAATAATATACAGGCTCGTAATAGAAGATCCACAGGCGGATCATAAAAATGTACAAGAAAGAATATAAAACAGACTTTAGGGCAGATCTAAGGATTTGCAAGATGCTCTTATTCACTACCGAGCAGCTTCCGTCCTATTTCGTATTATACCTGTAGTTTAGTCTTTAGACGATACGTCAGCTTTCGCTGGTAAATACAACCAACTGACTCATTTTGAAAACATTTTAAAATGATTTTAAGTGCACAGGGCACAAAATCTTTTATAACTTGGGAAAGTTACTTTGTAACCTTGTTAACAGATTCACATGTTTGTCCTTACATACAGGGCCCAGTACAGAGACCGAGACATGATTAAATACACACCACTTAGAACTCACAGAGGAGTTATCCCCAACGTCTTGGGTAATTTGCATTTGAGCGTCTGTCAGGTGTATGCCTACACCCCGCGCTAAGGTCGTGGCCATTAACTAATCTAATGAGCCGGGGATATCCAGGACACGGTAATTTAACCCCCGACGTTTAAGTTATCAAACAAAACTGATTAAAACAGAATATGCGGATTTACTAGCCACAATCCGGCATTCGATTGATCTCATTTCTGACCAAGCGGTAAGAGTTTACTGTATCCCAAGCCCGTATAGGGAAAAAAAGTCGAGAGTATTTACCTGAGCTAGTCTTCTTTTTAAATTTCAATAACTCAGCCGTACACCAAAGTACTAACGTGCACATAGCATTTATCGACAAGGCTCTAGTCTGGATTATGGCATAAGCTAACCAATTAATACTAACGGTCTTTAATTAAGTCATAGACTTAGACCGAGTAGTGCATGATCCAAACGTATAACGCTTGATTAAACGATAATCGGATAGAATGTAGTTTAAACCCGACAAGTACTTTGACTTGCATAATATGGGTAAACAATTAACATTCTGGATTTTGAGATTAAAATGAATAGGCAAACCCGTTTCGGTTGAATTCCGTAAACTAGTTACGTATAATCAACCGTATGCTTATAAACGATAATGGGTAACCAGATAAGTCATGGACAAGTTCTATATGCCATTATATTTTAAATAAGTTAAAATATCAGTAAGATATCAACCCATATGCCCGCTAAGGTTTAATATAAATTGTGCCTCATAGGGGCATTTTGGTAATTTCATGCCATATAAAAGGAACTTGAATATAATTTAAGTTTATAATCATGAGTATTCCGAAAAATATTTTATTTATTATATAATATCAGTAGGATACCAATTATATGTATAATTTATCTTTTATGACCAAACTATGCACCGAAGGGGCATTTTGGTCATTTTACACATAGTTTATAAATTATTTGGGATTATGAGTTTATAACATGTACTATTGTAAATATGTTTAAAGTAAGTTTTAAAACCAGTAGGTATCAAGTCTTGGTCAATAATATGGTTTAAAACCATATTATGCACCGAAACGGCGCTTATGTCGTAAAATGACGTTTTATGCGATGTTTAATGAAAACTTACATTAGGGTCAGATTAAAATGTTTAAAATATGTTATTTAATATGACATATCAGTAGGTAAATGATTTACCTTAAAAAGATTTGATTAAAACCATTTTATGAGCCACAATGGCTAAAATCGTCATTTATTGACATAGTTTAAAGACTTGTTTGAAAACTCAATTTATAACTTGATTTAACATCCCAAATAATCCTACTTATAATATTACATCAGTAGGAAACTCATTTTCAAGTTCATTATCATTAAACCTTGTTTTATGCAAAAAGGACATTTTAGTAAAAAATGGCATGATTACGGAACTTGCGCATAAACTTGGATTCTGATTATGATCATGTAATATAACCTCAGGGGGTTACGCTACATTAGATTATGATCATAATGCAACTTTATATCAGTAGGTAACTAATCTAAATCGGGTCAGAATCGAAAGTCAAAGCAGAAGTTAAACTTCACGACTTTCGGTTGCGAACCGACCCTAGAACTGAAATTGACGAGCCGAACATGTTCTTACATGTTCTAATAATTATTACCAACTTGTTTAAGTGTCAAAACAGGTTTCATAACACATATAAGATCAACTTATGATTTTTCCGAAAAATGGCATGTTTGACTTTTAATATCGTAACTTTGACCCGTCAATTGGTCTAGTAAACGTGATCTTCATGAGGCGCCCTTTGTAGGGACTAACACCTACCTTATTACGATCACTTAGCCATGTTCATTTTGAACAATGGCTGGACCATAATGGTCTTAACCGAAAGTCAAAGCGTTTTCCGTAAAACTCTTAACTTTTGGCTATAAAAGCCCATAAACGAAAATGCACAAAGAAGGAACACTTACTAGTGATTCCTAAGGTGCAAAAGAACTATGTTGGATTCTCCTTTTAGCTAGGAACTTCTAGAGGAGTGAGAAGAGTATGAATAAGAAAGGTGCAAGTTCAAATGGTGAACTTGATCACCTATTTATAGTTGGAGAACTCAAAGGAGGTGACGCCAGGTGTTTAGGGGTGTAAGAGGGAGCTTACAAGTGTCCCAAAACGTGGCATGGCTGATTGCAAGTCCATAGTTGTCACACCCCGACCTGCAGAGGAAATAAAAGTCGGGACATAATTGGGTTATCACCAAAGCTCATGACATTTACTTATAGGTTTCATATTTATTAAATTGAAATTAAAACTTCAAATATTTAACCACAAAAACATACAAGTTCAAGAAAACATTGTTCTACACAAAACATATTTTATTAATCTTTTAAGGTCGTTCCTATGTGTTCCTCTCCTCAACCTGTTCACCTGTATCATGCGTAAAAAAACAAAGGTTTGGGTCAATAAAAGTTGGCGAGTGAATCTAAGTAAGACATTTCAGTTGATATGAATTGATTCGTTAAATAAAAATTGTGCATAGACCATTAAGTAAGCATATGTGTATATATAAACAATCACAAACCACATAATATCCACAATGAACAATATGATTATGATGCATGATGAACTTGAGATCAAGGCTCAATCAAACGTAGCCGATCTAATGAGGCACCTGATGCTCAACTCGTATCCCACGAGAAACTGATGGGCCTTAGTTTGATGATTGCACTGAAATGATAAAATGTAACCACATATAATCACACCAACAAAAATACGCATTTGATCACATAATGGTATTAGCACAAATGTTTAAATAAATAAATAAATTAGGTACGACACATGATACACCCCAAAAGGTGATTAAAAGGGAGTTTGTAAGGATTCATTCACATTGGGTGCGTTTTCTTGATTGATGAAGTGTGCGCACGAATTGAGGATTTAATCGACGAAGGAGACTAACCTAAATGATAACGAAATAATTCGATAAATAAATAAAACTTAATGTTTTGATTAATACTTTTGTTGGATTTTTAGGTTATTTTTGCGGTAATTATTGGGATTTTTAAACCTAGGAAAAATCGTATTATTACGTGTTTTTAATTAATTTAAGTAATATATATATATATACACACACACACAAATTAATAATGCACTAAAATAATATATAAAAAAAAGATATTGTCAGGCTTGACAAGGGTCTGACCGGGTCGGATGTGCTATTAGTTTGCGTGTGGGAGGATTCAAAATCGTGACCTCTCGGTTGCGTGCACGCATCTCTTCCAACTGAGCTACGTGTCTAACCGTTAGATTCTTGATTTTTATTATAGTTATATACTGATTAGCTTAATATAGAAATCATTTAATTAAAAAGATTTTAAAACCAACCAAACCGGTGTGCATACTGAGGCTCGAACCCGCGCCCTAAACTTGTTTTGCACCCAACCAATCTAACTGGACTGGGTGTCTAACCCGGTTATAACTCAAGTTTAAAAATATAAATATACAATACAGAACTTCATCTTCTTCCCCAAATATAAAACCGACTGTTAACCCCTCCAAGACTGATTTAGATCATCGCAAAAAAGATGTTATACGCAAATTGATGAGTGGGTTTAGATGCTTATACCGAATCGAGGAGAGGCGTTTGATTTCTCCGGTGGTTGAACAGAAATTCTGGCGGTATCTCGACGGCAGCAGGGGTTACACAGAAAATTTGGTAATGGAGAGAGAGGTGTGAGCGAGTTCGTTAGAGTGATGGTGTCGGTACTTATAGATCAATGATCTGTCCTACTTTCAGTTTCAGATATGTTTTTAAGATTCATGATTCGATTTTTGAATTATAACTGAAATTACACTTGGTGATTTTGCAAAACGGCTTGATTAATGTTTATGATCGCCGGTTATAATTGATTAACCACAGAATCATAACGGTCGACAAGATTGAGCTTTGAATCAGGGGCGGTTACATCAAGATGTTTCTGAACTTGCATGTTTAAACGTTTTCTTAATATAACATTTAAATGTTTTCATATTTCAGCACTAATGTGCGTGTAGTGCAATGGTGTTTGATGTGAGTATATGTACGGGAGACCCGGGTTCGAAACCCGGCTCCTCCTTTCAAGTTTTTATTTTATTTTGAAGTTGATTTACTTATTACTATTATTATTTATTGTTTATTAATTACATTTTTAAATTATACAACATTTATTAATTATGAGATATTTAAAATAACGGGCACAATGAACTTTTAACAGAATACTTGATTAATATACGGTGCGGGTTTTCAAAACCTGCTTTACACAAATGTACAATAGTTTCGATCAAATGGTTTTTTGAGTTTTGTTTGGAGACCAAGCAAAACTTTCTGCAGCAGAGGGCTTCTCGCGCCCCGCGAGAGACCCAGGCCTGGTCTGTCGCGGCCCGCGACCGCCATATGGCCAGTTTCAAATTTTGACACTTTTAACCCTTTAACTTTATAAAGCTTCTAAAAACCTTTTTAAACACATTTTTGGCACTTTTAGCTATCCGTAGCCAATACTTGGCATACCCGGGATTATGCCCGGACATTGTCGAGCTCTCGGTTCGTTAAAAGGTCACTCAGAGGTAAGAATTAACATGTTGACACTTTTAATCCCTCCAATATCCAACTTTCATATATTTACAAAATTTAACCCTCTCGTCCAACAATTGACATGTATGAGAGTTAGGACTTTGCAAAGGATCACTCAGAAGCTTATTATAAGCATGTTGACTCCGATATCAATCAGAGGCTGGGCATGTTGACATATCAGTCACTCAGAGGCCAAATTTCAAGCATGTTGACATACCAGTCACTCAGAGGCTAATGATTTAAGCATGTTGACATATCAGTCACTCAGAGGCTGCTATTTATGCATGTTGACATCGGACGTAACTCAGAGGATCAGTTTGAGCATGTTGATGCCTTTAGTCCTTATTGGTCTTTAACAGACTATATTTAAAATATAACACGTGTCACTATACTATTGGACACGATTTTACAGGGTGTTACATATTAAACGATTTTAAAAAGTATCTGAAATTTCTATCATTTTTCCCCTAGTATTTATTAAAATAGAGTTGAGTTACAATTGAGTATTCTATAATCATCCAAATGATTTTACATAGAACAAAATAACTAATAAATTTAAAATAAAATATATCATGTCTTAATGTTAAATTTATGCCAACCGTTGCCTTTAAAAAAACGTAAATTTGATCAGAAAACAAATTCCTACCGTGTTAAATGGAGTCAACAATGGCCTGGTCCCATCTGTTGAATTATATATGATCAGAAGACATATTTGATGATTCAAATTCAAGATTTGAATGAACAATAAAATGTGTTCTCCTGCCGATGTTTCTCCTCATTTGGAGAAGAGATCGAATACGAAACCCGAATTGAAACCAAATCAACTTCGGTTACACCTTCTACACTGCTTGTTCAAATCTCAATGGCTGCATAGCCGATTCACAAGCGCCAGATTTCCAAAATTTGGCTGGAAAACCGAGCGATTTGAGGGTTTTCACAGTCGCCGAGCTCAAGTTTGCGACTAGAAACTTTTGCACGTCTTTGAAGATCGGAGAGGGTGGATTCGGGAGCGTGTATAGAGGTGTGGTTAAGAGTTTGGAGTATCCGTTCGATGAAATTCAGATTGCTGTTAAGCTCGCCAAGGGCGGATTGCAGGCATGATTTTATCTTTTTCGGTTATTTTTTTTTTAAAACCATTAGACCCCCTCACTAAGAGATTGAAAGGCGAAGGGAAGTTTAGAAAAGCCTAGCAGACGAGACTATCAACCGATTCTATTGAGACCTCACCACCATCCTTACCCCACTACGAAAGATTTAGCCCTCTTTGTGGAGTGTTTTTGGTTTATTTATTGTGTGGATATTTTTTATTTTAAAGAATGACTTTTTTACGTGGCATATACGTTTTTAAGTGTTTTAGGGATTCCTCGTAGAGATGCTCTTATAGCATAATTGGATTCCTTTTGTTTTATTTATTAGAGTAAACTGCTAAAATCGTCCCTGGGGTTTAGATACAATTGGCAGATCTATCCAACAAGTTTTATTTTCTTAATTGAACCACTGAGGTTTCAAAATTGTTTCCAGATTTATCCAATTTTCTAACCATATTAAAAACGAATATTAAATGAAGGGTATTTTGATCATTCTCTTAACTCTTATTTGTTTAATCTAAATTGCTCTTTTATTTACTAAAGAAAAACTAAGAAAAAAATAGAAAAATTAAATAAATAAAGAGAAAGCTCAAAATAAACCTCACTTAACATTAGTTTTTAAAAACGTTAGAAAACTGGATGGATCTGACAACAAAATGAAAACCTCTGTGGTCTAGTAGACTTTTCTCTTGTAATAAACTCTAGCCGTATTTTTTGGTATACTATTGTCATCATCTCATTTGCCCTTTTTTTAATGAAAATTGGTTATTATGATGAAGGGACACAAGCAGTGGGTGACCGAAGTCAATGTTCTCGGTCAAATCGAACATCCAAACCTCGTAAAACTGATCGGCTACTGCACTGCAGACGATGCAGATAAGGCCCATCGGGTTTTAGTTTATGAATATATGCCTAACGGAAGTTTAGCTGACTGGTTATCACCCGAGTCAGTTGCACCTCTGTCCTGGCCCATGAGACTAAAAGTGGCTCGCGATGCTGCACGCGCTTTGGCATACTTGCACCAACAAATGCCGAACCCAGTGCGTTTGTATGACCAACTGTATTGTTATGACTTGTGAGCTTGTGTTGTTGGTTTTGTATGCGGGGTTGTAACTGTATCAGTTTGTTTTTACTTATATTTGCAGATAATCTTTCGAGATTTCAAACCGTCCAACATTCTTCTTGAGGAAAAATCGAATGTTAAGCTTTCAAACTTCGGTTTGGCTAGATTAGGTCCTTTAGATGGAGATACCCATGTCACAACACATTCAAATGACACTTTTATTTTATGTTGGAACACGATTATAATGGGCCACTTTGACCCAAATGGAAATTTTAGGGTCAATGTGGCTTATATATGTTGATCTTTTGGGTTTATTCGGGCGATCACACGTTATATATAACATTTAAGAAAAGGTGCTATATTGTAGCATAAGTCAAATCAACAATTTTTTTCTTTTTTGTTTTTTTTACTATCGACATTCAACATTGTCATTTACTCCCCTCACCTTATATATGTTTTCAGTTGGTCTATATTTTACGGATACATTTTCATGCATATTTGTATATATGTTTCATGTTTCAGTTGGTTTACATTTTGTCATATACAAGTTTCGACGCCGATGCAACGGGCGACGGGTCAAATACTAGTTTATAACAAGGTCCAAATGGGCTAAAACTAAAAAGCACAAATAGTTAAATGTCAACACATTTTTTTTATTTCTTAAAATAATCCGTTTTGGCCTGATATATCAAAGCATAAAACTTATGATCAATTATTTCAAGATCATGAACAATTTTTGTTGTAGGTTGTTGGAACACATGGATATGCGGATCCCGAGTACGTTCGAAACAAGTCATTTAAGAATCGGCTATGACGTATGGAGATATGGGGTGTTTCTATACGTACTAATCACGGGCAAACCACCTATTAGTCTCTATCTCCCTACAAACGAGCAACATCGTTTGGAATGGGTAGGGGATGGTAAATCCCGGCTGATTGTTGACCCGAGGATCAACGGTCAGTTTCCTTCGCAGTCAGCACAAGAACTAGCGACTATAGCCGAGAATTGCTTGCTAAGAAACCGAGACCTTAGGCCAAAGATGAACCATGTTTTAAATAAGCTTGATGAGCTTATAATGGACTCTTTGTTAGAAACTATCCCGCCATTCGTGTTGGTTGTTGACCGTGAACGAGTTAACGATCGATGGAAAGTTTAACAAAGTTTGACGATAGTGAAGGTTAAACGTAAGAGAAGATTTATATGTTTACCTCATCTAGGTTATTCTAAGAAATAAGATTAATGTGGCTTCTATAGAAAATTCAAAGTTAGATATATATGTTCTCTAATTTATAGTTGTTGCTATTGATAACAAATATAATGGATACATAAAAAAAAATTAGTGCTTGATGGCTCAATCTTATTTTTTTACCGCTTTCACTTACTTTATAGTTTATAGTATTACACCAACACTAACTTGCTGTATAGGCATTATTGTCTAGTGGTCCATCAGTTAGTCGTTAAAAAATAAAAATAAACACCAATACAAGCTTGTTATAACAATGGTAAGATACTAAAACTATACTTTCAAATAATGACACCGAGACACCTTAAGTTTATGGTCAAAGTTCAATATTCTCCCAAATCATAAACTTGGCTCTTCATATTTCAAATTTCTTCTTTATAACAATGTTGCTTCTCATCCCAGACAAAATGGGCCTCTTTTAGTTCTCTTTCTCATTGTCTTTTCGATTTATGCATTCGTATCCAAAGTGACCGAATTCACCACATTTATAGCATTTGAATTCGTTCTTGTCATTGTTTCTTTGACTCGTACCACGACTTTGATCACTACTCCTTTTTCATGATGCCAATCTTAGGAATGATTGTTTGAACCTGTCTTTAAGAGTTTTCCTTGATTATCGTTCTTCGGTTCGTCTTGGCTTCTGAGATGTTCTTCTTATTCTTCTCACTGCTTCTTCAAAAGGGCATTTTATCAATTTTTAAATATTGTTCGATGGATGACATGATCGGTAGAAACTTCTTTGAGACGGAGTTGGGCAACTTTCTCACAATTGCTTTTAAACTAGGCTTTTATACTGTCCAACTTCTCTGAGAAGTCACTTATGGTTTCATTTTCCACGTTTTGTATTTAGAGTTTTATTTTGAAAATAAACATTGCAAAATATCATATTATATTATGTTTGCAATCAACTAAAACATGTTAGGATTGAGCCCTCTAAGCCCAAAGGAATAAGGTCAAACACTCGGTCCAAGTTCGAGTGGGATTAGCCGATTAAGCTTTGTTTAACCGATCAATATCTTGTAAGAGTGAACCTAGCCTAATTTTTTTTATTAATAAATGAAAATCTTTTATGGACACGTGTCCCTTTCTGGTGTTTCCTTACCTTATTTTTCTATTTATTTCTTATATTAAATAAAAATAATAATAATAATTTTAAACAACACATTAGATAAGAATAAATATTTGTTTTTTTATAAATAATTTTAAACAAAAATTTAGATAAGGATAAACATTTGTTTGTTTTTCTATATATAATAGAAGATTATAAACCAAAAAGGAAAATATATAGAATAAATATTATTAGATTGATACCGTTATTACTCACTTCATTATCAAATCTGTTTTATAATTAGTATATTTGTTTCACACCCCAATTACTAGAACTATGTTTCATGCTAATCTTTATATATGGAAGAAGTAATAAAAGAATAAGACAACTAACATACTAAAAAAATGACACCTTTGACACATGAAAAGTGATTAATATATTTAAAAAGTTATAGAAGAATATGTCCTAAGAAGTGATTCATATGATTAAAAATAACTTTATTAAAGTGATTTATATGATTAAAATAACTTAATATATACACACGATATGATATTACCTAAAAAGTGTTTGATAAAGAACATTATTATATGTGAAATAGTTTTAATACAAATCCGCTCGTATTGATTTGATACATGCTAATAATTCATCTATGACAAAGGGCTAGGTTAACATCTTTGAATATGGACTAAGAAGTAATTTATATGTTAAACAAATAATTCTATATACACATGCGGTATAATATTTACGTAAAAAGTTGTAACATTTAAAATCAGAAATTTCATTAACTTATGAAAATCTAAGTTAGAATTGGATGGAAAGAAGTGTTAATGTAATTCTAAAATAGTTTTGAAATAGTATTAATTTGGCGGAAATACCCGTCGAGGTTGTAAGATTCCGTTTTGAGTGTAGTTGTAAAATAATATTTTATTGATTGTTTGGAATTATTAATTGAGGAAGATAACTTGTTGCGTAACAATATATTTTAACGGCTTGTATTTTAGTAACATAAGTTGAGAAATATGACGGGTTTGCTTTAGGGAAATATCGTTATCGAATCTTGTGACTCACCCAAACTTAAATGGGCATTGTTGTAAGAATCAAACTTAAGGGTGTATATTGCAATTAGGCAATAGTTGAATGTATAAAATACCATATTTAGGCTCATTTATTACAAATAATGGTCGGAGTTCGAGGGAGAAATGCATAGAACTAGAGAGAGAAAGAAAGTGGTGGTCCGATGGCGGTTTGCGGCTACAGGTGGTGGTCGGAGTTGCGGTTTCAAACCGAAACTATTTCTAGATAATACCAATGCAATGGTAAGCTCTATTTGCTCACAAATCCTAAGTTGAAGTCGTTTATAAATGTCAAAAGTTAGATTCATTAATGTGATTTTCGTTTTTATTTGGTCTAAAATAAATAGTAGTTACCGGAAAAATGACCGTTGGATCGATCCTAAATTTTTATAGTAGCTTTCTGACATATAGATATTAACATCCAACGGTTGGAACTGCGAAATATGTTCTGGAGGTATGAGCTTTACAGCAGCTGTTTGGATTTTCGGTACAGAAAATGTAGTTGTAAAAAATGCGTTATTCCAAGAGATCTGACCGTTGGATTGAGCTAAAATTTGGATAGTAGCTTCCTATGACATGGGTCATAAATCCTACTGGCTGAAATTCAGATTTGATGTCTGTAAGTGTGGTGTTGAAACTGATCAGTTTGTAACAGTTTGTTTGTGCGAAAATCAGGAACTTGATTGCGTTGCATGGATGGTCTAATGGAGTTGTATATGCAATTAGATACCGGAAAAACGTTTGTGATGCAAAAATGAACAAAACTACATAAGTGGGTCTTGTTGCACGTCGGCTACAAGAAAACTGCGTACATGATCCATACAAAGAAGGCAACGAAAGCTTGGGAGTTGACGGGATAAGATTGAAAGTAGCAATATCATATTTTCCTACGAGCAAAGGTGAGTGGTTTATCCACTTTGGTATGTATTATTAGTTTTGGTTTCTATAGGTTACAAGCACATAATATTGTTTATTCGATTTATATCTAAAAAGTCCATGTTGTTCATTGATTTTAAAGATCGCGTAGGTCCTTTCTCAATACCAGAAGTATGATATAACTGTGTAGTATTTCATTGGTCGTATGGATCAAATACTCTTGAAGCGTAAAAATGTTAAATGGTTATTTATGGACTTTGTTGGATCGCTTAGTAGAATCATTCTTGATTGGCACAATTGTGTAAGTTGTTTGTATTAGTACTTGTGTGTTAGAATAAGAGTTTAGCATAAATTGTTTAGCGTATGTTGTTAAGAATATGGTTATTTAACTTACTAAAGTATGGGCATGAGTAATACACGGTTTGTGTTTTTAATGAGTATAGTTACGAATTCTGACTCTTGGATTGCTAAGAGGGATTTACAAGCATATGTATGTGGGAGGAGATGATATTCAAGAAGATTTGAATGCAGTTCGAACTAGTCATGAGTTTGATTTCTTTTTGTTAATGGTAGTAAGTATCTAACATTAAATGTTAGTACAAGTATAAACCTTTGAATTATTAATTATTTTTATGGTGTATTACTGAATGTACTTGTAGATCGAGTAGAAACCCTCACTTAGCTTTGCTAATTTAATTTCTGTTGGATGATGTCATCAGGTTCGCGGGTCTTGAAATTGATTTAGAGATAGAGGATCAGGTCTGAAGATTTGATAGTACATGAACGACATAGACGAAGGACTTATAAACTAGCTTACAAATACCACCTAAAATGAAAGAATTCTAACACCTATATATTCTTTAAAAGTTTTTAGTTGGAAAATTAATGTTTGTGTGTATTAGTAAACACAATTTTTTTTGAGACCGTCTTTCCGCAACTAATTAAATAGCTAAGTCTTGTTTTCAAACTAGGGTGTTACAAAAGTGTTTGATAAAAAAAGGTTATTATATTATACATATATACATTTGCAAGTTACATGAACAGTAACTTGCAATTGACTTTTTTTTTTGTTTTTCTATTTTTTTACACTTTGTTCCTCAACTTTTGATATTGACACTTATAGTCCCTTAACTTTTTAAAGACTTTGTAATTGGTTCTACGTGTTTATTTTTATGTATGTGTCGGTATAAATTCAATTTGATTTTTGTTTCGACGTAATTTTTTCTTGAAAATGAGTTTGGTAAAATATAATATGTTTTTATGCTTAACTTGCATTTGACTTTTTTTTGTTTTTCTATTTTTTTACACTTTTGTTCCTCAACTTCTGATATTGACACTTACAGTCCCTTAACTTTTTAAAGACTTTGTAATATATACATTTGCAAGTTACATGAACAGTAACTTGCAATTGACTTTTTTTTTGTTTTTCTATTTTTTACACTTTGTTCCTCAACTTTTGATATTGACACTTATAGTCCCTTAACTTTTTAAAGACTTTGTAATTGAGTTCTACGTGTTTATTTTTATGTATGTGTCGGTATAAATTCAATTTGATTTTCGTTTCGACGTAATTTTTTCTTGGAAATGAGTTTGGTAAAATATAATATGTTTTTATGCTTAACTTGCATTTGACTTTTTTTTTGTTTTTCTATTTTTTTACACTTTTGTTCCTCAACTTCTGATATTGACACTTACAGTCCCTTAACTTTTTAAAGACTTTGTAATATATACATTTGCAAGTTACATGAACATTAACTTGCAATTGACTTTTTTTTTGTTTTTCTATTTTTTACACTTTGTTCCTCAACTTTTGATATTGACACTTTTACAGTCCCTTAACTTTTTAAAGACTTTGTAATTGAGTTCTACGTGTTTATTTTTATGTATGTGTCTGTATAAATTCAATTTGATTTTCGTTTCGACGTAATTTTTTCTTGGAAATGAGTTTGGTAAAATATAATATGTTTTTATGCTTAACTTGCATTTGACTTTTTTTTGTTTTTCTATTTTTTACACTTTTGTTCCTCAACTTCTGATATTGACACTTACAGTCCCTTAACCTTTTAAAGACTTTGTAATTGAGTTTTACGTGTTTATTTTTATGTATGTGTCGGTATAAATTCAATTTGATTTTCGTTTCGACGTAATTTTTTCTTGGAAATGAGTTTGGTAAAATCTAATATGTTTTTATGCTTATTATTATGTACATTTTTAATAGTTTTCGGTCAATTTAAAACATGTGTCGATATATTTTTAAGAATATCTCTTTCAGTTGCTATACTGAACCAAAATAGATATCGACCGAAACCTCGCAGCGTAGCGCAGGTTATCTCACTTTAGTTTTATTGCAACGCAAGTTGATATTTAAGGAAGTACAATTGATACCATATTTTTGTGAATTACATTGTTCACATCACAAAATTAACATCTTGTATTAGTTTAGCTAAAATCACCATTTTTTGCAATTTAGTGTTGGATTATCACGAAGGTTCAGTCTACACTTAACGATGATTATAACCATTTGATGCTCAAATTCTACTACACAAACTTCTACTCTAGGTCAAATTTCTCAAGACCCCCTAATTAAGGTGAATTTCATCTTTTTTATTTCTTTAGAATTTCTTGGTACTTTCTATTGGATTGATGGTCACATACACACATATGTGAAGTTAAACTATGTGGCTTTCTTTTCCAAAAAAAAACCCAATTAAGGGAAGAAAACTGAAAAAAATCGATTTAACCGAACTGAAAAAAATCGAATCATACAATAAACCAAATCGAAATTTACGGTTCGGTTATGTTTTTGCAGTTTGTAAAAATCGAACTGAATAACTTAAAAAATCATTTTTTAATGTATATTATATATTTATTTAAGAATTATCAATTTTATTCTTGAATGTTAACTATTTATAATAAAAATATTAGCATGTTTATTTATTTTTGAAATTATTTATCCATTGGCTATAAGAAATAACAAATACAACACAAAAATTACATGATTTTCAAAGTATTAAAAAAAAATATCTTAATAATAATTTAAAGAATAATAAAAATAAATTAAAATGATAGGTTTATGTGAATAATATTAATTAAAAATGGTTAAATATAATCACTTAAATGTAGATATTTAAAAAAAATTCTTAAACCTTAGATTATACTTTTTGTTTTTAACTTTTACGTAAATTTGTTCAGAAAACCAAAAAACTGAAAAACCGAATCAAACCAATGCTAAAATCGAAACCAAACAATTTTCAAAAATAAAAAATCAAACCAAAATCTAGACACCATCACCACTAGATTGAAGAATGGGTAGGATGGAAATCAAGAATAGCCCCACCCTAATAAAGGTGATACCTATAAGTCGCTTCAATCAATCTCACTTAGTTTACCAAACTAATTTATTTCAAAGTAATTTTAGTTGACTCGCTTACTCATTTTTTAATGGTCCGTTGTTAAGACTTTGATTTCGTACCCTACTTTATCAAAAGGATCATATATTTATTTTATGTTATTTAAAAGTATCATAACTTTCTTTTATTTCCCCAAAAGCCGATCATATATTTATTTTATGTTATTTAAAAAGAATATTAAACTTTCTTTTGTTACCCCTTAATATTAATTACAAGACTATGTGTTGTAAGCGTAGCTAGAGATGTACAAAGCAGTTGGTTCGACTTTTTAACTGGTTTTTCATGATGGAAACCCAAACTGGTATAACCATTTTGTGCAAACAAAAACTGGTTTATAACCGGTTTCGAAGATGAAGATCCCTAACCAGTATACTAACCGGCTGTTCAGTTCAGGTTGGAACTTGTTTTAAAAAAAAAAACAATTTCAGTTCTAAAACCGTTTTTTTTCTATACACCTCTATGCTCATCACAACAACACATATTTGGTGTTAAATGTTAAAACCCCAATATCTATATAACATATAGGTGAAATCGTCTTTTTTTTTTGCCCGTTCAAGCCGTAATAAAACACCACAATTATGAGTTAGAACAGGGTATTCTATAATCATCCGATCGATATCACATAAAAGAAAATAACTAATAAATGTGAAATAAATTATTTCTGAAAAGAATATATATATATTATATGGAAAAGACATATATTGAATTATTGATGTCTCAAAAGTCAAGAAACACGCGCCAAATTTATAACGGAAAAGTCAACCAAATTCCAAACCGTGTCAAGTGGAGTCAAACTAAACCTTTTCATTCCCTCATTCATCATCTGTTAAATTCAATGCTAATAATTCAAATTCAAAACAAAAAAATGGTGTTTTCTTGCCGATGTTTCTCCTTCTCATTTGGAGAAGAGATCGAATACGAAACCCGAATCGAAACCAAATCGACTTCGATCGACACTTTCTACACTGCTTGTTTTGATCTTAATGGCTGCATCACAGATTCTCAATCGTCGGATTTACAAATTTTGGCCGGAAAACCGAGCAAGTTGAGGGTTTTTACAGTCGCCGAGCTCAAGCTAGCGACAGGAAACTTATGCTCGTCTTCAAAGATAGGCGAGGGTGGATTCGGGAGCGTGTATAAGGGCGTGGTTAAGCGTTTGGAGTATCCGTTTGGTTAGATTCAGATCGCGGTTAAGCTCGCCAATGGCGGATTGCAGGTGAGAATATAAACGGCCTGTTCATGTTCATTTATTTAACTAAAGTCAACCCTGTTAGGTTTTTGATGACGTTGACCGCTTATGTGTCAATCAACAAACATCGACTGAAAATCCCTTCGTGTTTTTTTTGAAAAAACACGAATGTTTAAATGAAGGGATTTTTGGTTGATGTTCGTTCATTAACACATAAGCGGTCAACGTCATCAAAAAACTAACAGGGTTGACTTTCAGTTAGTATAGGGTCGCTAGAGAAAAATACATTCAAAGTTAGGACTGTTATATTCCAATTTACCTTTTTTTATGTTTGTCCGTTTCTTTTAATTTGAACAAGTTTTTACTTTACACGTAAACACCTGACTTTTCATTTGTAAGGATTTGAACCCACACCACATTTGTGACGGGCAAACATAATACCACTATGCCATAGGTTATGGGTATTAACGTACATAAATTAATGAACGTAAACGAAAGCAGTGGCGGATCTAGAAAATATTTGTAGGGGTAACGTTTTATAAAAAAAAGGGTAACGCTTTATAAAAAAGGTCAAATTTTTCCAAAATTTACACTACCGCCGAAGCGTCAAGGGGTAGCGGAGGCTACCCTTCGTATAAGGTAGGTCCGCCCCTGAACGAAAGCAAATGAATGTAAGTAAACGAAGAAAAAGAGCGTGTTCTTCTTCATCCGTTCAATTCATTAGCCGATCACCCGAGGCTTCGTTTTGGTTTTAAAATTTAATAGGGTCATGGATTGATACAAGAGATGCAAATTAGTATTACTTATAAATAATACATACATGTATAAACAAACATGTAATAGAAAGTTGGTTGTTGTGATGAAGGGGCATAAGCAATGGGTGACTGAGGTCAATGTTCTTGGTCAAATCGAACATCCAAACCCCGTAAAACTGATCGGCTACTGTGCAGAAGACGATGGAGATCGGACCCAGCGGGTGTTAGTTTACGAATATATGCCGAACGGAAGTTTAGCAGACTGGTTATCGTCCGAGTCAGTTGCACCTCTGTCCTGGCCCATGAGACTAAAAGTGGCTCGTGACGCTGCGCGTGCATTGGCGTACTTGCACCAACAAATGCCTAGCCCGCGTGCGTTTATTTGATCAATCGTATTGCTATAAGTTATAACTTATGAGGTTGTGTACTTGTATTCAGGGGCGGACCTACCTTATTGGTAGGGGTAGCCTCCACTACCCCTTGGCGCTCCGGCGGTAGTGTAAATTTTGGAAAAATTTGACGTTTTTTTCGATTTCATTACCCCTTTCTTTTAAAACGTTACCCCTATGAAAGTTTTCTAGATCCACCACTGCTTGTATTCATTGTTTTGTATATGGAGTTGTAACTGTATCGGTTTTGTTTATGTATGCAGATAATACTTCGAGATTTTAAACCGTCCAACATTCTTATAGACGACGATTGGAATATCAAGCTTTCGGACTTCGGTTTCGCTCGGTTAGGTCCTTTAGATGGCCATACCCATGTCACAACTCGGGTATGCACATTCTTCTTTTGAAATCGGAACATGATTAAAACGGGCCATTTTGACCCAAATGGAATCGGGTCAGTTCGGGTAAAACGGGCTAAAACTAAAAACTGCATATAATTACATGTCAACGCTAACACATTTTTGCTTTTGTTTCTTAAAATGGCCCGTTCTGACCCGAACCTTTTTACCCGTTACCCACAACTAAACAAAACTAGAATAATTGTTGTTGTAGGTTGTAGGAACATATGGATACGCAGATCCAGAGTACGCGTGGACGGGTCACTTAAGAACAGATTGCGACGTATGTAGTTACGGGTCTTTCTATACGTACTAATAACGGGTAAACCCCCTATTAATCTTGATCTCCCTAAAAACGAGCAACATCTTCTGGAATGGGTGAAACCTTTTCCACGACACGGTAAATTCAAGCTCATTGTTGACCCGAGGGTCAACGGCCAGTTTCCTTTGCAGCCAGCAAAAGAACTAGCGACTATAGCCGAGAATTGCTTGCTAAGAAACCGAAATGTAAGGCCGAAGATGAACCATGTTTTGAATAAGCTTAATGAGCTTATAACGGACTCGTTGTAGAAACAATCCCACCATTGGTGCCAATTGTTGATCGTGAACGAGTTACTGATCGATGGAAAGTTTCCCATGAACAACAAAGTTCGACGATCGTGAAGATTAAACGTAAGTGAAGGTTTGTGTGTCTACCTTCTTTAGGTTTTTACAAGAAATAAGAACAATGTGACTTGTATAGAAGTCACATTAAACCCTTATGTTATGTTCTATATGACTGATTCCAATGTGACTTCTATAGAAAATTCAAAGTCAAAGATATAGATGATATAATTTTGTCATCAAGTCTTACATTAAACACTTATGTTATGTAGAGCTGTAATTTTTTATCCTAAACCCGAATTCGAAATCACTGGAACCCGGATAACCGGAACCCGACCAACCCGAACCTTAAATGGGTCGGTTATCGGGTCACTTTTTCCCAACCAAAAACCCGACCTGAAAAACCTGAAACTCAAAACTCGAACATTAATTGTCGTATTTTATAGATACAATTTGATTTGGATTTTTTGTATTTGAAACATTAAGTTTTGAAACTTTTGAATATTATCATACCATATTCTTAAATGATGTTTGAATTGTGATGATATTTTTTTTAACAACATATATTTGGTGACATTTTATGAAAGAAAACATTTTTTTTTCATTTTACATCTAAACCTGAAAACTGAACAACCCGACCCGAACTAACCCAAATAACACGTATCCAAACAACTCGAACTTTAAATGGGTCAGTTATCGGCTCACCTTTTCCTAGCCAAAAACCCCGAAAAATAACCCAAAGAACACCCCTAAATGTTATGTTCTATTATTAGTTAGTATTAGTATGGCATTATGCAGCTCATAACTTTATAGACTAGTGCCATTTTAGGGGTGGGATAAGACTTTGGGACAATAGATTTTTACCATTTTATGTATTGTTTGGTTGACATGTGGGAATGGAATGAATTATTATTGTGTTTGGTAGGCAAGAAAAACGAAGGAATAAAATCAGCGGTAAGTGGTGGTGGTCGGCGATAGTGATTCTGTGTGGTTATAGGTGGCGGTGGCAGTGACGATGGGTCGTGGTGACGGCAGCGAGTGGCAGTGGCGGCGACGGCAGGCGGAGGCGACGATGGTGGTGGCGGAGGCGACGATGGTGGTGGCGAAGGCGACGATGGGTGGTGGCGACGACGACGATAGCTGGCTATGACGGGGTGGCGACGGTGTCGGTGGTGGTTGGTGGCGGCGGAGGTGGCGGGCGTCGACGGTGGTGGTTGGTGGTGGTGGCGGAGGCAGTGATGGGTGGGTGGCGGCGGAGGCGGTGACGAGTCGTGGGTGGAGGCGACAATGGCGTCCTTGGTGGTTGTACGAAGGTGGTGGGTTGTGTTGTTGTAGATGAATGGTTCAAGAGAGGGTGGAATGAAAAAAAAAACATAGGCATGGATGAAATGATTTTTGAGGGAATGTAATGCCTTATGGAATGGGTGATTCCATTCCATTGACCAACCAAACACTTTTTTCTTCATTCCCTCGTAATGATCCATTTTATTACGCCTTTCATTACTACATACCAAACACTACCTAATAGTCAAGGAGTTTTCAAGTGATTTTCGGAACAAAAAAATATCTATATATACCTCGTTGTAGAGGTGCACAAAAAACCCGTACACGTAACCGGACCCGATAAAAAACCGAAATCGGTTATTTTTGTATCCAGGTATTGTATACCTGTAACCGAACCCACCCCTACCCGTAAGGTATTGATAGGGTATACATTTTGAACTCAATACCCGTAACCGAAACCGTACCCGATTTATACCCGAAAATACCCAGAACCGGTCATACCCTATACCCGAACCCGGTTATACCCTATACCCGATACCGGTTTTCTAATACCCGATAGAATACCCGAATTTTTAAGGTAAATTTTTATGTTTACTTTGCAACTTTTATATTTTAGTTTTTTAGAAATGCATATTATAAAACAAATAGTTTGTATTTGAGTGAATTTATGTTATTGTAATTTGTTTTTAATTACTTTTACAAACCAAATTTAATTTTTAAACGCATTTATTTTTATGTAAAATAAAAAAAAACCATATTTTTTAAAATCAAGTATTAATACAAGGATCCATACCCGGTTATACTCGAACTTGATTATACCCCACCCGGGTACATAGGGTATGACTTTTTTCTTCAATACCCATACCTTACCGATTTCTCTTAATACCCGATTTTCCAATACCCGATATACCCAAAACCGGGTATTAACAAAAACCCGATTTGTGCACCTCGACCTCGTTGTATGCCAAAGGTGAAACCGACCTACTGCTCTTTAATAGGTTTGGCCCACTAAACATTTGTTGGTCCAGTGAGCCTTGGTCCACATATGACATATGTATCAAGTATAAAATAATTAAACTAAATGTTTTTAAATTGTATTATGAAACTAAATGTTTTAAGATTTGTATTATGAAATTTTATATTATGTTTTATTTAAATAATTAACCGTTGTTAGTAACAATTGGAATTCAAACTTTACAATAAGGCAAGAATAACTCCTTTACAACCCATTATATACAACCATAGACGACGTGAATCAACGGACTTAAAACATAAAAAGGGTTTGAAACCCTACATCTCGAGGCTCTTTCATAAATCCCAAAGACCCAACAAAAGTTTCACCAAAGGCATCCCAAATAAGACTACTAGGAGTCATGAGGCAAGGGCCTGCCACATAAGCGCCATGTAGACCATGTGCGCTTTGCCCTCTACATCACAGAAAGCATGGGTGGTCAAAGGCAAGGGCAAAACCCCATAAGTTTTGATAATTACAAAAAAAAAAAAAACAGTAGGTGAAGGTTTTGTCAAGGGGCAACGTGAAGATCCTCACATTCCAAAGGGGCAACGCACTCAAACATTCATGGATGGGTGGTGTTGGGGCGTGGAGGGCCTTTGCCCTCCCCTTTCCACAACATGACACAGTATAGTCTGGTATAGTCTAACGTAATATGTGTTTGACTCAATTAAGATGTCATCGAGTTATGTGTGAAGTGAAGTTTGTTAAGGTGTAAAGACTTGTACAAATATAGTTATTACATTCATGCTAGTTAAATGTTTGGATTTACTATTTTTTTGAACGGCAAAGTTTACTCCTATACTATTTACATCATTTATAGATAAATAATACTGTTGTCCAAATTTGAACCTAAGACCTCACCTCTAAGAGCTGGCAAATGTTCTGATCTACCAAGTTGCTTTAAGTAGATTTATGAAAGGTTGAAACTTGACTCTCTTTGTTACTTTTGTAAAGCTTTATTACATTTTAACTTTATTATTCTCTTTAGTATATCTCTAAATTTGTTAATAGTTTTGTGATGACAGAAATTATGATTTTGTTGAGATAGGAAGAGAATTAGAAATTTCTCACTAACATACTCAACATTTTCTTTGATTTCTGTTATCTAGTTTCTAGTTATTTTATGGATAAGTCTTTTGTTTGATATTTCAATATAAAGTTGTATATTTTCTCCATTTCACTTGCATAGCAGATTCCTTATGGTTTCCATAGTCAACGTTATGGCCAAAATTTCTATGAAGCCAATGCACTCAGGGGCGGATGTACCATATAATTAGGGGTAGCGATGTAAATTTTGGAAAAATTCGACTTTTTTCGATTTCGTTACCCCATTCTTTTAAAACGTTACCCCTATGAAAGTTTTCTAGATCCGCCGCTGAATCACTTATTGTAAGGAACATATGGTGTTTCATTGTCAATGCTTCTCCTTCTCTTTTGAACAAGATGAAGACATTGAAATCGATACTCCTCACTCAGAGAAGACCAAGTAATCGAAATCGATACAAGACTTGAAGGTAAGTACTCATTGGAGTCGCTACCAAAGTTGTCAACTACAGCGAACATGTGCTTGTCTAAAAACCACGAGTCAAGGCCATTAATGAGTGAGATTCTGGAAATGGTTAACCAAGAAACCAAACCCGATAGACCTCTTAAGAGTACGCTGGTCCGAGGTATTGCTATAAAGTTTTACCAAATTGTAAAAAGACTCACAAGCAGATATCTTAATTCCGCCGCTCATGGTTTGGTTGCACCAGTAACGTATATGTAATTGCAGATAGCTTAAAATTTTGGTTAGTTTGGGTGACTTAGCCTCTTTTTGCTCGCAAAGCTTTATGCCAAGTGTGTGTGCGCGTATGCGTGTGCACGCATGATGTGTAATCATACGAACTTCCTCTCATGATTGTGGAAAGAAACCCGTTAGAATTGTAGATGAAGTCAACAAAAGGTTGTTATATGTTTTTATATGTTTATAACAAAAATATTATATAATGGGATTTAGCCTTTAGGATTAACTTTGTGCACCATTTTTGTTTGGAAACTAGTAGAAAATGAAGAACCCATGTTGCCATGTATGATATGTTTAAAACTAGTCTTTGAATAAAGAGATAAATGCTCGAATAGTCTCTGTAGTTTAATGAAATTTCTAATCCCTGTGGTTTGGTGAAAATTTATCTATTGTCTCTATTTTTCTAAAATTACATCTATATTCCTCAACTTTTGCACACTAATTTTCGGATAGTACCTAACATATGGGGGTTAATTTTCTTAGTTAAGTGGTGTGAAATCACCTAAATACCATTACTGTTAAATTTTGGTTTTGGTTATAGTTATTGCTAAAATCTACTAAGTATGATGGAAAGAGTGGCATTCGTGAGCACATCACGATTATGAACAACCTGGACAACAACTTAAAGGACTGGACTTGGAGATCAGTGATGGTTATCCCGTACAGTTCATCATGACTTCTCTTCCAGCATCCTATGAAGCATTTTAGATCAATTACAACACTTAGAAGGACATGATGAGTGAGCTAATTGCCATGTGCGTATAGGAGAAAGAACATATGAAAATGGACAAGACAGCTGAAGTTGCTTATCTTGCCACCTCCAACTTTAAGAAGAGGAAGAACAACTATTCAAGAAAGGTAGCTTCTAAAGTCCAAAATCCTTATCCAAGTGCCATGACTTTACAGAGTGGCTGGCTAAGAAAGGTAATAATGTTTTTATGATAACAGCCATTATAATCATTTATATTATATTAGATCAAAATATTAAAACTATACCTTATTATTATATTAGTTGGTAATTGTTGATGGATTATATTACCTTACTAACCAGTTTAGGTTTCCCCTTGGATGTATTTAAGGACATAACTAGAGAGGTTAAAGGGTTACACATTACACATAACATCTCTTAGAATTCGTCCTCCTCTCCTTCCCAATATCACGAGTTCATCAATAAAGAACTCTTAAATTCCCATCACTTATATACATTCTAAATGGGAACTAGATCAAACTGACTATCATGTCTATCTTGGTGTCTTGATTAGTTACCGGATTAACTGTAGGCCTGAATGCTATAAGAGGTACACACTTTATATGTTTTCCATTACGTACTTACAGAACTGATCAACAATTAAAACTAATTTCTTGTTCTCAACATTTAGAAAACAATCAAACATATCAAGTGACTTGAGATTAATATGAGCAAAAAGTTACACTTGTGACTAGCCCTACTTTGCAAATTGCAAGAAATATTGTCTTGATAGCATTTTGTGTTATGATCGATTTAGAGATTGAAAGAAACATAGAGAAAGAAAGAGTTAATACATGACTAACAACTAACACCGGGCTTACAAATAACCCCTGTACAATACAACAATTACAAAGACCACCCTTGTACTCTTAGTATCTTGACATTTTGTCACGAAGTCATCTTTTGACCATTTTCCACCACAGTTTGCTCCAAGCTAAGCTAACCAACCAAGTAACTCTTTTAACAAGCAAGACTAATGTCAATATTTTGCCAGAAAAACAAGTCAATACACAATTTGAAACTATGCCTTTGATTAAGATGGGTTCTATCGGATGGACCTGTTAGCGACATATGTTTAACTATACGTTTCATCATATTCATGTCATATTGGTTAACCGTTTGACTCGATTATATTTCTTTTAACCGCAATATGTGTGAAAGTGAAGAGTGTTAAGAAGTAAAGGCTTGTATAAGGTTAGTTATGGTATTCATGCTAGTTAAATGTTGGGATTTACTAAGCTTCTTTAAGGAGACTGATGATATGTTGAAACTTGACTCTCTTTATTACTTTTGTAATGTTTTATACTTTTATTAGAATAAGTTTGAAAATGACATAGTAAATTTATTATTTTATTATGTTAGTGTGGCAAGTACGTAGTCACTTACGATATGGGGGGTTACATAATCACAACTTGGAAAAACAATCCAATATCACTTTCAACAATTCTTATTTCTAAATTTCACCCATCATCATCGTAAATGACTCAATAGCAATGGCGAAGCTTGAGATTTCCGATCGGTAGGGAAGAGGAGGTGCAAGTTACCGGACCTAAAAATTTATGTAAAACTGGAGGGGGGGGGGGGAGTCGAAAACGTATATACCCAAAAATTTCTATACAGAACTACATACTTTCCACTACTGAGCAAAAAGTTAAGGGGTTAGCCGCCCCCTTCCGCCCCTTAAAAGCTTCGCCCATGCTCAATAGTAGTCGTCGTTGTCTGCCATGTGGTGGTATATATTTCATAGGGGATGGAATTTATGTAGAAAGCCTTATCTTATTATGAAGGTATTAAGCTATCAAAATACGACACATGTATATATTAGGCGAGGGGCATTCATGTTCATATATAATTAGAGGCAAAGCTTTATTGGAGCCGATGGAATATATCAAAAACTTCCGAATTTATTATATTTGTAGTGTAAAATATTGAATTTTAAAAAAATCCGGCCTCCACTAAGTTTCCTTTCACCCTCCATCACTATAAATAATCATATACCATATATTTTGTAATTACATGTCATTTATATAATCACACACTGTTATAATTGTTCAAAATTCACACCATAGTTACGTATTACGTATATAATCACATGTTATCTTAAGAAAACAATACGTTACTAAGACTAAAGATAATAAAATTCTTTAATTTCTTTTTGGTATAATGTTTCTCTAAAAGTAGTTAAGCATACCCAAAGCAGAAATAGAACTAGAAATTTCACAATAAGATATGGAGTGGGGGCATGAAAGAATGACGGTAGTTGATATGTGTCTGTCACGTCAGTACGTGTTAGAAACGTGACATGGTGCAATAAAGGGAGGAGTGGGATGAGTCGTGAAAAGATGACGTTATTCGATATGTGGGACACATTTTTTATTAACATTTTAAATTTAAAAATTATATAAAATCTATTAAATTTAAAAAAAATCATAAATGCTAATATAATAAATAACATTAATAAAAAAATTACATAATGTAAAAAAATCATATAATGTAAAAAAATAATATAAGTTAAAAAACCGATAGAGGAGTGAGCGGTTGTTGTTGAGCTCGCATTTGTTGCGGAAACAGAAAAAGTAGGTTCGCAAGAAGATAACTGTACGCCAATATGTTCGGATCAAGACAACGAGGTTGAGGCGAAGTAGTGTTTGGTATTTGCCTACACCATGGAGGTTATTTGGATGAAGGTATGGTTGTGTGGATGCATATTTTTTTTTATAAAAAGTAGAGAGATGTTATATGTTTTTAGAGTGGAATAGGTTGGTTTTTTATAAGATGAGTTAATTAGTCGTTAGGGTCCAATGGTTATAACCCAAACCAGTTGAACCACGACACTCATCGCCGCATTTCACACCAGGCCAGTGGATGTTGCCCGCCCCACACACAACGCCGCCCTCCGTGCCGTTCATAAGGCCAGTGTGGAGAGGCCACAACGCCGTATTTCCACATCAACTCCGTTTGATCTAACATATACTCAACATTTTCTTTGATTTCTTTTATATACCTAATTTCACTTATTTTACCGAGGAACTTTTCTGGTTGATATGCCTAAATAATGTTCTATATTTTCCCTTTCAAGTACTAACAAAAAGGGTGTTGCTAAATGTACGTCATTTTTACCGAACGTACCTCCTCCCCTTAAATTTTACATTAATACAAATTAAACCTTTTTGTTTGTTTTTCGTCATTTTTACCCTTTATTTTATGTATTGTGATTTCATAACAATATATTGTCTTTAATTGGGATTAATCAGTTTATACATTGTCTTTTACAATCCAAATAAAATAAGTTTGTAAAACTAAGCTTTTTTTTTTTAATTTTGATTGAGTTTGTGTATTGTGTGTTTTGAAGGAGTGCCTCATTTTTTTTCTTCTAATAAAACAATAATCTTGTTACAAAAAACAAAAAAAAAAACCTTAAAATTCTAACTTTAAGGGTGAGCATTGAGATGCCCTATGTTGCCCATCGATTTGCCTTTATATTACATATATATTTTTTTTTGTAAACGGGTACATAAATAAATGTTGAAAATAAAGTATCAATCTTAAATGCAATAAACTTACACTAACTGTGATTTCATCTTTTACATGAATTTTATTTTCCTTATTCGTTGGTGTTGATGTTATAGCTCTATACAGTTATATGAGATGAAATTAATTTATTGTTTTTAACGTATCAAATATAAAAGATGAGTCAACTAATATTGTTTATTTAAAAATAAATCTATGTAAATTTGTATCTCTTTTATTTGGAACAGTCTCTGATAAAATCATAATATACAAATAAATTGAGTATTAATATATATTATAAAAGTATAGTTAGTAAATGGATTTAGAAGATTTACTGATTTTTATAATAGAAAATAAGGAACATAACACATAAAAAAATTGAGTATTAATATATGCTATAAAAGTATAGTTATGTGAATGAATTTAAAATAGAGTTAATTACTGTTTTCGTCCCTTTGCTTTGTCAAAAATCACTATTTCAGTCCACTAGTTTAAAAATTACGATTTCAGTCCCTGTGGTTTCACTTTCGTAACCATTTCGGTCCACCAACTTAACTCCATCCATTTGTTCTGTTAAATTTGGAGTGAAATTACTAAATTACCCCTAAGGTTTAATTAAAAAAAACGTTGGTCATAGGTTTCGAACCTGTGACCTTTGCTTTAGAATGTGATTGTTAAACCAATAGGCCATGTATAGAGATTGTGATTGAATTTAAATTATTTTCCTTATAACATGGCTTATCCATCATCTTCTTCCTTTGGCCAAAACCTTTCATCTTATCAATGGATGCCACCACCATCCCCATCACACAGCCACCACACCACAACCACCTCCGCCACACACCACCACCATCCTTGTCACACAACCACCACACCACAACCACCTCCGATACACACCACCACCATCCTCGTCACACAGCCACCACACCACAACCACACGCCACCACCATCCCCATCACACACAACCACACCTCCGCCACACACCACCACACCTCTGATTCGTATTCCGGCACCACCACCTCCGATTCGTATTCCACCACACACCACCAAACCTCCGATTCGTATTCCGGCACCACCACCTCCGATTCGTATTCCGGCACCGCCACACACCAACAAGTGAGTACTAATTCTGATTCGTATTCCGGCACCACCACCTCCGCCGCACCATCAGTTGAAGTTTTTCAGTCATATTCTGGCACCACCACCTCCCTTTTGGTTCTAAACATCAGTTGTTCAGTTGAAGTTTTTTGGTTAGAGTTTTCTGTTGCTTCTACCATTGATAAATATGAGAGAGTTTGATTTGGAGAAGATGACGGATATGCCATGTTATAAGGAAAACAATTTGTATTCAATCACAGTCTCGATACATGGCTTATTGGTTTAACAATCACATTTCATAGCAAAGGTCACAAACCTGTGACCAACGTTTTTTTTAATTAAACCCATAGAGGCAATTTGGTCATTTCACCCAAAGTTAACTGAATAAATGGATGGAGTTAAGTTGGTGGACTAAAATGGTTACGAAAATGAAACCACAGGGACTGAAAACTAATGGACTGAAATAGTGATTTTTGACAAACACAGAGACGAAAACAGTAATTAACTCATTTAAAATATTATAAATAAACTTATTCTTAAAATAAAAATCAGAAATTTAAAAGGGTGAAATTTAACAAAGTTCACTCATAACTTGTTGGATTTGTCTTCACTATCGTTAGGGGCGGACCTAGCCTTTGCGCTACGATGTCACTTGACACCCAAGAATATCTTTTATAGCATTTATGTTGGGTATAGTCTTTTCTCATAAAACAAAAGGTCCCAATTTACAAAACATACCTTAAAAAGAGAACCTTAATTTCACAAGTAACAATGATTTTTGACACAACCATTACTTTATGGTTTGAACAGTAATTTTACAGTTTAAACAATTGTTATAGGGATGCAGACCAGCTAGCTGACAGATTCTTACATGGATCAACTAGACGGAGCTAAACTTTAAACAAAAATAACTTAGGCTACAATTGGAGTTACAAGGCCCACGAGCAGGTGATAGAAGGATCTCAATGAGACGAATCAAGTGGCAAATGCCCTCCAATGGTTTGACCCAACTGTCAGACCCAACTTCCTTGGTCAAAGGCCCCGATTTTATCAATTAAGATTTTCCCCCAAATTTTGCAAACTTTCACACTTTCCTTCTATATCTTAAAACGCGTAAATCTCTTGTTAGTTTAATTTACACGTATATTTATGTTCTTAATTTTAATAATTGCCAGTCAATTTGTAATTTTAAAAATTTGGCAAACCTTCCAAGTTTAGAAACTTTTTATAAAAGAACACCTATTGTATTGGTTTTATCGTTCACTTTTGATCAAAGACATTTATTAATCATCCTATTTATTATTATTTGCTTCCACTTTGCGTCACAAATAATACTTATAGATAGTGATTTCACCAATGTCCTTATGTTATTGACTTTCTTGTTTCATTGACAACTTACACACGTTAGTTCTAATAATTTATACAACCGAAACCCGAGTGACCCAACCCAAACCGAAAAATATATATAATCAAGTTAATAGATATCCAAACGCCGGTATAATAGTGAAACCATTGAAAATAATCTTATGTCCTTGAGTTTTGCCTGATGATTTGATCATTGAAATCCACCTAAGTTGTTTGTATAATTCATAAAGAATTTATAGAACTACAGTCAAAATAATAAAAAGAAAGCTAATCAAATCATATCTTCTAATTAAGATCTCTAACTAATGTTTTTTTTTTTTTCTAAAACGAGCAACTTTGGTTGTTTTCAGAATAATTTGGAAGATTTCAAATCTTCCAACATTCTTTTGGACGAACGATGGAACACTAAGCTTTCAGATTTAGGGCTTGTTCGAGTAGGTCCTCAAGGAAGGCTTGCACGAACGATAAATTGCTAATTTATATTAGATTTCCGGTTTCACAATAGCCTTCATGAGTCAGTACGCGCTAACTGGAAGATAAATTTGGCACTGAGCATGTTCATGATCGTTTATACCACGAGTGCGATAAACTTTCATTCGGTGTTAAGACTTTTGACTCTGGTTACCAATGTTTGAACAATAGAAATCAAAACTTCATAACTGTTATGAAATTGTTCATAGTTAGTTATAAAGAGTGGCTTTATTGAAATTTTAACTTAGTAACTTGTTTTCGAATTCAACCTAAATATAACATATAAACATGTTAACTTTAAAGAATTATTTAATAGTAACATGATTTGTACCGCTAAAATATATTTGAGAAGACTAATGAAACAATTTTGAAACCTGGCTACTATTTAACACAATACAAGTAGGTTTGGGGGGGGGGGGGGGGGGGGCATGCGCAAACCCATTCAGGGTTCGAAGCCATGCGGCAACACCGCCGTCACCCCCTTGGGTTCGGCTTAGGTTCTTTCCATGGCAAACCTTTGCCGTGATTGTTTGGAGAGAGAGTGGTTTGAGGGTGTGTGTGATTGGTGGTGGAATAAAAGGGTGGGATACATGGTTTTAGGGTACTTGTGGGTAGGTGCCACAAGTGTTTTGGTGGTTCCTGGGTACTTGGGTGTAAGATTGACATGTCAGCGCAGGATTAGACGGGGTTAGGGTAATACCCTTGGGTGCCCCTTCCACCCTAACTATATACGAGTGCTAAACCATTAACATGAACCGCATTAACACTTGATTTTTCATCATTAACATTCAAATTTTGTGTTATATAGTTTGGATACACGGCCCAGCGCATCCAGTCAGGGTATCTCACATCCAAGAGTGACGTATGGAGCTATGGGGTATTGTTGTGCGAACTAATCACGGGTAGACGCCCACTGGATAAAAGCCGACCAAAGATTGAGCAGAATCTTCTAGAATGGGTGAAGCCTTACCTAGACTCCCAAAAGTTTCACTTAATAGTTGATTCAAGACTTGAAGGTAAGTACTCATTGGAGTCGCTACAAAAGTTGTCAATGATAGCGAACATGTGCTTGTCTAGAAACCACGAGTCAAGGCCATTAATGAGTGAGATCCTTGAAATGGTTAACCAGATCATCACGGTTCCATTACAAGAAACCAAACCTGATACACCTCTCAAGCTTACGCTGGTCCGAAGTATTGCTATAAAGTTGAAGAAACTTTTTATGTGCACCACCAAATTGTAAGAAGACTCACAAGCACATATCTTAATCCCACTGCTCATGGTTGAGTTGCACCACTTGCTATATATGTAATTGCACATAGCTTAATATTTTGGCTAGTTTGGGTGACCGAACCCTCTCTTTGCTCGCATAGCTTATGTCAAGTGTGCGCACGCATGATGTGTAATCATACGTTATAAACTTCCTCTCATGATTGTGGAAAGAAACCCGTTAGAATAGTAGATGAAGTCAACAAAAGGTTGTCATACGTTTTTGTATGTTTATATAAAAAATCTTATATAATAGGCTTTCGCCTTGAGGATTAACTTTGTGCACCATTTTTGTTTGGAAACTAGTAGAAAATGAACCCATGTGGTCATGTACGATATGTCGTCTTTAAATAATGAGAAAAATCTCGGATAGTTCTTATGGTTTTGTGAAATTTCACCTATAGTCTCTATCTTTCTAAAATTAGACCTATAGTCCCTAACTTTGCACACTCGGTTCTCGGATAGTCTCTACCTTAAATGGGGGCTAGTTTTTTTAATTAAGTGATGGTGAAATGACCTAAATACCCTTACTGTTAAGTTTTGGTTTTGGTTTTGGTTATAGTTGTTGCTAAAAACTGAACCGCATCGCGCGAGCACCCAAGTAGTATATGATTACTCTTTAACTAAAAGTAATTACTAACCCATTTCTCTAATATTGTAAGATACGTATAAAAACTTGATTTGAAGTCCGTCTCAGTACTTCTTGACGTTCATTTTTACAACGACGTAACTATTTCGTGATTTACAAGCATCACCGCGTACTTTTTTATGTACATTTCGATCTTCACCGCAACTTTTTTAATTATAAACACACCTATACTAATACTAATTTTTCCTCTATTAATTTAAAACATTTTTTCTTCTCCTCTAGAATTAGTGTTCAATTTTTAGTTGCTCTTGATTGGCAGCACTTAACCTTTATTGCTTTTGATTGGATCGATACTTGCAGGCTGTAGCATGATAGGATGGATAGGAGACCTTGAATAATAGAGGCTATGCTTTTAACTGTGATTTTCGTTTGGTTGACCATTTCATGGTTTATAACAATGTATATAGTTCATGTTTCTTACGGAATGGTATTAAATACAAACCGTATTTTATGTACAAATTGTAAAAATCATTTATAAAGTGTTATATGTTATCTAACTAATTACAGAGAACTGATAAAACAATAATCTAAATAATACCAATGATATTGAATTCTCTATAATTATACTAACAAACAATTAATTTTTTATTTTGATATTTCTTTTGTTTTCAATGTGCTGATAAAGAAAAGTGCTGATATCCTTCACATATGTGTTGAAATAAATTAACTTGATTAGTTTTCATGTGCTACTATAATTCAAAAGTGCTACTTTTATGTATGTATTGTCTTATTATGTGCTAATTTAACTTTTTTATGTGCTAGGATCTGTTCTCACGGTCAGGATAAATATGGTTTGTACCGGAACCAACCCCGTCCCCTTTCTTCCGAAATTATACTTTTTATAGTTAAATATATTTAAACTCATTAAATGGTCTCAAATAGATTGTTTATATATATATATATATATATATATAATATATATATATATAGGGGAGAGTTTAGATGAGAACCGTGAGAACAAATGAAAAAACCACTAGAACTTGGTCAAATACAAGTGAAATTCAAAATTTCTTTTTACACTTGTCATTGTTATTCGAATATAATTCTAGAAATTTAATTTACACATTTAAATTTACGTGTATTCGGAAACAAAGAAAATTTACACGTGTGTAAGTTTGCCATTTACACATGTGTAAATTTGTTATATTTACACATGTGTACAAAAGATTTTGAGAGGAGAAATGAATTATTTGATGTTGTAATTTCTTTTATGTTGTATTTTAACTAAAATGATGATTGTATTAAAAAATGGTTTTGATTGGTTTTCTCATTCGTTCTCACAGTTCTCGCAATATTTAGCGTTCTCAAGATAATCCTCCCTTTATATATATATATATATATATATATATATATATAAGTTAAATTTATGTTTTTAATAATTACAAGTTTCAAGCTGATATGAATAAGAGGAAATTAGTGGAGTTTTAGTTAATCTGTATAAGTTGGTTAATTAGCTCTTAATTTAAAAATTATGTAAGTTTTCCAAACACATTATAAACCCGGTAACTCCAGTTATATAAACCGATGCTAAAAAAGACATGTGATACTTGCTTAAAGGTTTTTGATATACATAAATATTACAATATTGTAAATGTGTATTAGTTAAAATATAACATATCATAAATAACACAGTTTAGTATATAGAATGTAACATATCATAAGGAGCTTATATAGTACGAGGGTAATCAACTTTTTGGTTTCTATACTAATTAGCATCAGTATCATAGCAATGCCGTAAAAAACGAACCAACAAAAACCGAATTCCTGATGGCACTGTAGCAACACCGGATAACGATTGAATACTCGCTAAATAGCGTAGTGGAATTTTACTATGAGAAAATGTCACAGAATAGTAACCAAGTTTCAAAAGTGTTCTAATTAGGTCACTCGTATCGTTTTTGTCTGAATTAGATAACTTAACATTCAAATCGAGTCATGTATTTTTTTCCATATGTCGAGAGAAAAATCTAGCATAAGATGCTAGGGTCGGATTGTATTAATATATGAAATTTTATTTATTAAAAATAAAAACATTTTAATTACATTAAAAATTAAAAAAAACAAGTTAAAATCCACGTCATCACTAGAAGTTAGCATCAAATGAAAGGGAAAAAAGAAACAAAAATTCACATCACCATGGTTACCTATGAAATGCATGAAAGACCCCTTAATTTTAATAAAAAATGAATGTCGAGTGACCTAATTGGAACAATTTTAAAACCTGAGTGACCTAATTGGAACACTCTTAAAACTTGGTTACTATTCTACAAAGTTACCCCAATCTTAATTAGCAAAGTTTAGATTTCATTTAGTACAAGTTAGAGGTGTAAAAAAACCGGTTTTAGAACTGAAACGGGGAAAAAAACCGAAATCGTTTTTTTAACCGGTTTTTCTATAACCGGTTTTAGAACCGAACCGAACCGGCGGTTATAGACCGGTAGAGATCTTGAGCTTTGAAACCGGTAAAAACCGTTTTTTTAAATAAATCGGTTAAAAACCGACCCTAACCGGTTGGACCGGTTATTGTTTTGACTTAAAAAAACCGGTTAGTAACCGAAACCGGTTATAAGAAAAACCAGTTTTTGTTTTTGATGTAAAAAACTGGTTCGGTTAAAAACCAAAACTGGTTATTAAAAAAACTGATTTGTACACCTCTAGTACAAGTCGTCAAGGTTGCTTCAAAGTTTCGGATTTTATGGGTTTTTTCTTTTTTTTTTACTTTTACAACCTTTAAAATATTAACTTTTAACACATTTTTCATACGATTTTACGCTCCCGCTGCAGCGTGGGATGGTGATACTAGTCAGCCATAAGTATAAATATAAATATAAAATAAATGATGAACGAGTCAACCGTAGTTTTAACGAGTTAAGTCAAAACACTTGTCAGACGAGTTGGATCTCAACTCACTGGGTTCACACCTTCATTCTTGTAGACAAATTCAATACAAAGACTTTCAACAATATTCAACACAAATCCAAAATTCCATAACACAAACCATCTTCATAATCATAAATCTCAACCAAACAATGGTGTTTCACTTCAGGTGTTTTTCGATCGAATACAAAACCCGAACCCACACAAATACAAAATCATCTTCCACAGGATCCTTCCACACGGCCGTACCCAGTTTCCCTGCAACAAGATCGTCACAAGTCTTAAATTCGGCAAAGAAACCGAGCAATCTGAGGGTTTTCACAGTCGCTGAATTGAAATTGGCGACTAGAAACTTCTGCAAGGGTTCGAAGATCGGTGAAGGTGGGTTTGGGAGAGTGTATAAAGGTGTGGTTAAGAGTTTGGAGTACCCTGGTTCTGAGATTCAGGTGGCGGTTAAGTATGGTGATGGGTTGTTGCAGGTGAGTTGACTTTTTATTAAAACCAGATAAATTTGACTATTTTTAGATAGAGGTGTAAAAAACCGGTATTATAACTGAAACCGGTTTTTTAACCCGTTTTTCTATAACTGGTTTTGTTATAGACCGATTAATGATTTTTATCTTCGAAACCGGTTATAGATAACCGGTTTTAAACAAGAAAAAACCGGTTTTGTTTTGCATAAACCGGTTGGACCGGTTATTGTTTTGAGTTAAAAAAAACCGGTTAGTAACCGAAATCGGTTATAAGAAACCGGTTATTTTTTTGAAGAGAAAAACCAGTTTGGTTAATAAACGAATCCGGTTTAAAAAAAAACGATTCATTCACCTCTATTTTTAGGCATGATTTTGTTGATGATATTTTGGGGAATATTGGGATTTGAGCCAAATGAAATTTAGGTTTAGACCCAATTGGGTCATTTTTCGGTGATTGACATTTTGGGTAATATTGGGATTGGAACCCTAAAAATGGAATTTAGATTTTACTATTTTAGACCCAATTGGGTATTTTTTACAGCAAATTTAGATCACCTATGGATATTATTGTGCCACAAAACTTGAGTATTATGGTGCCACAAGCGGAATCACCCGTATCTTCACTAGGCTATAATATTTATACACCAATTTAGGAGGAAACCCAATAAATCTTGAAAAACCTCCTTGTGGGAATCGAAGTTAGGACCTAATGGTACTAAGCCTTATCCCACCTACAAGATGTCACTGGGCTATAATGTCGTCGGCATTTTTTGTGGGGAATATTAGCACTAAAAATGGAATTTAGACCTAGATTGTGGGATTATGCCCCGTCTTTAGGAATTCGGTTGGTATCGATTTGTTTGTTTCATTACTGTAGAGTATCAATAATTGGTATTGTTTACGACACAAGAAAAATTATCTTTAACACAAGTCGGTTCGTTGCAGTATTGTACTTGTAAATTGTAATTTATAACTAAAAAACTTCATTTACTTACTACGAGTAATGGGTTCATCAACACAAAAGTAGTCAAATGTAACAAAAAAAGTCAAAAACATCGATCGGCAACCATTAAAAATAATATCGATACGTTCCCACAATGCCAACAATTGTACCGATGTCTAGTCGGTACCGGTTTCGTTTGTCACGGTATCTGTACAGTACTTGCACTGTATATAGCCTACGATTACCAAAAAAAATACTCTATTTGAACGTAGCTCTGTTTTCAAAAAAATATATGCCGGAATGTAGAGAAAAAAATGTGTATTTAATCTTTGAAAAAAACTAACGAACGCAAATTGTACAAGAAAAATCAAATTTGTAAAAAAAAATAATTTAATGGGTTAAAAGTTTGTATTATATACATTACATAGGGTGAAAATTAAAATGAAAATAATTAAAAAAATTACTGTATATATAGACAATTCTTTCAGTTTCTAATGGTATATATAGACAATTGTGTGTGTCTTTTTTTGGTGATGAGATTTGGTTATGTGAAACAGGGGCGCAAAGAGTGGTCAACAGAGATAAATATTCTTGGGGAGGTCAAACATCCAAACCTTGTGAAATTAGTTGGCTATTGTGAAGAAGAAGGTGAATTAGGAACCAAACTGTTTTTAGTATATGAATATATGCCTAATGGAAGTGTGAGAGATCATTTATCTTCAAGGTCCAAAGAGCCTCTACCATGGACCACAAGACTTAAAGTGGCTCATGATGCGGCTCGTGGCTTGACGTATCTACACGAAGATATGAAGTTTCAGGTTGAGTTATTTTATACGTGGTTAAGCGATCAAAGGTTCATAGACAAGCATGCTTATGTTAGGTGTAACTTTGGTTTTACGTAGGTTATTTTGAGGGATTTTAAATGTTCCAACATTCTTCTAGATGAGCATTGGAACGCTAAGCTTTCGGATTTTGGGGTTGCGCGAAAAGGTCCTGAAGAAGGACTCACTCATATTTCAACCAATGTATGTTACTTTGTAGGCTTCTAGTGTTATTTGTAGATGAAATATAGTTAGGCGTAAAGTCCGTTTAAAGTGTTTATATTAAGGCAGGTTGGATATTAGTAATCCAAGTTGTGATCCGTTGGTCGATAATAAACTAACAATGTGACTAATGACACTCCTTTCACTTTCGTTATCATGGGTTATCCCGATCTAACAAAAAAGTAACCTTGCATGCCCCTCATGGTTGTTGATAGCCAAGATAGCGTTCGCTATCACGCACTTCATAGGTATCGCCCATATCTTGCAATCTGTTGATTAGCGACTCCATAGTGTAATAGCGGGATTTCCGGGTTTTTTTTCTTTTTTTATTGTTTATATAAATAGCGGGTTTTTAGGCTTTTTTTGTGTTCTATTACAACTACTTAATATAAATTACGTATTTAGATGAAATACAACTTATTTTGATAAAAAAAAATATACCTATAAAATATTTCTAAAATTTTCTTCTAGTATGTCGCTAAACATATAATAGCATCCGCTATTTCATCGCTATCGCTACATAGCGTATAGGTAGCTTGTCACTATCATCCGCTATTCGTTATTGACAACTAGGATGCCCCTAATGAATTAACTGATTTTTACTCCAATAAGATTGTTGTAAATTGTTTTGAAAAGACATAAGTGAAAGTTAGGGCCAAACAGATTAACTTTTCCGTTAAGAAAGTGAAAGCTAGGAGTGCTACTGGTCACATTGCCATAATTGCTTATTATCGGCCAATATATCAAACTTTTTTTGTGAATGATTTAATTCCTCGAACTTTTTGTGATCGAGATAACGATATGTGAATTGTGATTAACATATAGCATTTATGGTTATTTTAGATCTGACTATATTAATGTTAACAGTTTGCTGGAACGAGGGAATACGCAGCGCCAGAGTACCTTGCGGTGGGGCATCTCACATCCAAGAGTGATGTATGGAGCTACGGGGTGTTCCTATACGAACTTATCACGGGTAGGCGCCCACTGGATAGAAAGCGGCCACAGGAAGAGCAGAATCTTTTAGAATGGGTCATACCCTACATCAACACCAAAAAGTTCATGCAAATCATTGATCCAAGACTCGAAGAAAATTACTCGTTGAAAGCAGCAAAAAGGTTGTCGTATATCGCCAATCTTTGCTTGTCAAAGGACCCAAAGTCAAGGCCGAAGATGAGTGAAGTCCTAGAAGAGGTTAGCAAACTCATTAAGGCTCCATCGCAAGCAACTGTTCCTACGCCTACACCGACCCTGATCCTAGAGGAGCCAAAGAAAGAGATTGTGGACCCCACCGAGGGCGAAAAGACTCGTGAGGACGTAAAACACAAAGGCGAAATAAGGTCTATGGACAGAGGGTCTGCTTCCATTCCTGGACCGCGATCTTTGAAGCTCTTGAAATCTTGTTTTAGATAATAGTTAATGTTGTGCACAAAAGCTTCTTACACAAGAAATGATTTTGAACACTGAATTGAGTAAAGAAATATAGAATTAAGAAGTATAAATAGTTTTTTTTTCAGCATTTTCTCATTGTTTTGTAATCTATCTTGATATTATTAGAGGTGTTTGTTTCAATCGCGGTCTAAAAAAAACGTTAGTTAGGTTTGTTAGTTTCTAACGGTGGTCTAGAACAACCGTTTCGATTCTGAAGTTATGTGGCAAAAGTATGAGAAATGGAAGTTTGGAATATGGATCTGCTGCTTTGTTTTATATGTTTCATCATATGCATAATTAAATACCAAAAGGCAGGAACATTTATGTTCCAGTCAGTCACCAACCCAACTTGATTGAGACTCTATTGACTTTGGCTTCAAACACCCATATGCCATTTTCCAGTTTTTCATCATCTTATTACTCAGAAGACTTTATCTCTCTTATGATTATGTGCCTTTTTTTTATTCTTCTTGTATGAGAAAAATTGGGGGCAACTGATCTTGTGCAAACAGATTGATCTTGAGCTGACTAAAGGTGACTGCTTTTTCTTCAATTTTCTTAGGTTTTTCTTTTTCACTTTGGTTTGATAGATTTGTGATTAATTCAATCAGAGTTTTTTAACTTCATTGCAAATTTTCAGTTTTTGATGTTGTGCACAAGTTATAAAACCTATAACGTGTATGTTGGTTTCAAGATTCTTGCTAGCGAATTAGGGATGACAATGGGTCGGGTTTGAGACGGGTTTTGTAACATTTGTCGAAAAACAGGTTTTCGAAACCCGCTTCGTTTAATAACCGAACAATCAGTTTTAAAATTTTGTTGTTCATTTACGGCTTATTTTAATTTTAAACGATTCATAATTGATCAACAATTTAAAAGATATAAATTAAAATTGTAAAAATATCAAAATGAATGAATTAAAAAGGAAAACCGGCTGCCGGGAGTCGAACCCGGGTCAGCCGGTTAATTCTTCAAAGTCTTAACTCACAACCATAAACCACTCCGCCACTTTGGTTTTCTGTTAAGATAAGGGATTTATTAAATCAAATAATGATATGCGGAATTCAAATTCGGTCAACTTGCGCCCAAACAGCAGTCGTCGGAAATCCCGACGACTTCGCCAATAAATTACGTTACCACTCGAATTAACCATTGAATTAACGTTAGCGACGGTTATAACGGACATCTAAACCCGCGACAACAGCCGTAACCGCCGGAGAACGGCTGACTTCGAATTAAGACCAAATTCAGACCACATTCACCTCGATTCTACCCTATAAATTCAACCACAATTCGCCAGAAACCTTTTCGCTCCCAAATCGCACTTTTTCTCGACGAAAATCTACTCGCCGGAAAACCTCTGCAAGTCGCCGGAAAACCGAGACATCCACCTGCACGGTAATTACTTCGATTTTTCTGGCTCATTCCTTTATTAGACAAGTTCTAATATAAATCCCTCACCCAGAATCCTTTGCAGTTGACGTTGCCGGATTATCTGATTCGCCGGAGAAATTTCTGAACTTTCAGGGGAACTGCTGATTATCGGTATAACTCATCTGTTTCACTGATAGTTATTACCCAGTAGTCCCACTTCGCATCTAACCCCTCTAATTTATTGATAGACTCTATCAGCCGCAGCTCACCAAGACGGAGCCGACGACCTTGCCGGACGTCTGAAGAAAAGCGAACAGTTGGTACAATAAACCCTCCAATCTCTTTCCATTCACTTTATTTTCGATGACTCATAACCTGCATTGAGCTATCTTAACAAATAACAGTCTCTTGATCAATGTTTATGTTTTGAACGAAGAAGATGAAGTGTGGTATAATATAAGTATAATTAAAATCGGTTTAATAAACGGGTTAGACACACAGTCCAGCGGTGGACTGTGTGCAACAAACATACACGAGACGCGAGTTCGAATCCTGTCCCCGTTTTACCCACTTGAAATAAAATTCCGCCTTTTTAATTGAACCGGGTTGAGCACAGTATATGTTAAGTATAATAAAAATCGAGTTAGTAACCAAGTGACACACACAGTCCAACGGTGGACTGTGTGTACGCTAACCCACAGGTCCCGGGTTCGAGACCTGTGGTCAGCACCGGTCCGTTAAGTTTAAAAGCTTTTTAAAAATAAATAATTTTCGGTTTAAAGTAAATAGTATATAAGTATAATTAAAAACAGAATTATTTCGGGTTAGACACGTAGCTCAGTTGGTAGAGCTGCGTGCACGCGTACGGGAGGTCTCGGGTTCGAGCCTCACCCAGCGCACAAGTTCGCACAATTAAACCGGTCAACAGTAACGGTCAACGGTCAACGGTCTCGGTCAACGGTCAAAGTCAACTTTTTTTATTATTTATTTTATTTATTAAATCAATTATTTAAATTAAAAATCAATTAAAAATACTTAAAAATAACGTTTTCAAGATTAGAAAGTAGTCTTAAACGCACAAATTTATACCCAAAAATCTTATTAAAATAGTTAATAAAATCCACATACTTACCGTGCCTTTTCATTTCTTATTTGGTTAGTTATCTCTCGTCGATCAATCCCCTAAACTCGTGCGCATCCATCATCTTCAAACAAACGCATCCAATGTGAGTGAATCTCTACAAATTCCCCGTTTTAATCACATTTTGGGGTGTATCATGTGTCGTACTTATTTATTATAATTAATCATTGTGCATCCATCATGTTTATAATCATTGTGTATTCAAGGTGTATCCATTGACTGTGTGGTTGAAGTTTAGATTAATGTTATCATTTCAGTACATACATTTCATAGGCCGCCGCTCCCCATTACCTATGAGCGTGAGCTGTTCCCCATTACCTATGAGCGTGAACCAGGCGTTGCCAACATAAGATCGGCTCCGTTTGATTGAGCCTTGATCTCACATACATTAGCATAGGCCGTCCGTTCCCCATTACCTATGAGCGTGAACGGGACGTTGCCAACACATACATTGTTACCTTTATTTCATGCTTAAGCAAGGTGGTTTGTGATTGTTATGTTTACATACATTTGTTTATATATGATTATTGCACAATTTTTCCTAAATTAAATCACAATAATTAATCAATAACAAATGTTTTAAACAAGGTTCACTCGCCAACTTTTGTTGACCCAAAATTTCCCATTTTTACACATGATACAGGTGATCAAGTTGAAGCAAGAAACATATAGGGCGGCCTAGAAGAATAAACCAGTTTAGATTATGGATTTGTTTAGTTAATCTTTCCTTTCCTTGTATTGTATGAATTTGACTTGGAACTTTGAAATGTAATTTGGATTTAATAAATATGAAACATATTAGTAAACATCATGGGCTTTGGTGATAACCCAATTATGCCCCGACTCTTGTTTCCGCTGCGGGTCGGGGTGTGACAGGTTTAGGTAATCCTAACTCTAAATCCGTCTCAAAACCTGTCAGGTTTCTAGTGGATAAATATCCATCGGGTATCGGGTATACCGGTGGGTTTCTGGTAAACCCATTATCAAGAAAAATTACTCGTTGGGTATACCCGACCTAAAACCCATCAGGTATTTATCGGGTAATAACTAATCAGTAAAATTTAGTATTATCACTATAAAAATATATATCACATAACTACCATGTATAAGGAATAAAATACATACATACATACATATATATAGGGTAGGGTTGTAGAGTGAACACTAGGTTGAGAGTGAACTGTGTGAACTAATCTGAGCCATTGGATTATATCATCTAGAGATTTTTAAACAATGACAAGATTGTAATATAATCTTGTAACTTCCCTTTAAATTAATTGACAGAATAGTATTTGCGTCTTTTGTAAATTGCATTTATTAAACAATATAATCAAAATTCCTAAAATCTTGCTAGTTTCCGTATATATAAGATACACAGTTGTTAGTGTATACAAATGTGTACAGTCTCAATAGTATTAGTTTATACAAGATACACAGATGTTAGTTTATACACATGTGTACAGTCTCACTAACTATCAATTTATACAAGATACATAGCTGTTAATTTATACACATATGTACTTGAATAATACGCATGTGTATAAATCTGGTTTATACCGACATGTGGGAACAAGATATAGTTATACACAAGTGTACAAGTCTTGTATATACTGACCTGTATACACATATGTAAAAAACATAATTTAATTAGGTTTAATATTCAATTTTAAAAAGAACATAAGAGTTTATTTAAAAATAAACATTAGCCTTTTAATCTCTTATAATTAGAGAAATAATTAAAAATGAGAGAGAGAGTTAATAGATGAGAAAATTAAGGGATTTTAATAAAAAAAAATACTTGATTAATATCAATCTTACCCTTTTAATCTAAAAATATCAAAGGTCAAGATTAGTTCACTCAGTTCACTCTCAAGAAGTTGTTCACAAATGATCCTAATCCTATATATATATATATATATATATATATATATATATATATATATATATATAGGGTGTGAGTTGGCTACAAAGTCCATTTTTCCTACAAAGTGTAAAAAGGCATAAAACACCATAATGTCAATCATAAAACACACTCGAAACCCACAAATAATAAAGTGAATATTACTAAAACGCCATATTTGTGGGTTTTGTGTTGTGTTTTGGATGATAAGGCTTTAATTATCGCATGACTAACATTCATGTGTTTTATGTTGATTATCATGTTGTGTTTTATATTCATAGTTCTACAATGGTGTGTTTGAAGTTTTTTATGTACTGTTAGGGTTTGGATATATATATATATATATATATATATATATATATATATATATATATAGAGAGAGAGAGAGAGAAACGGGATCAGGAAAAAACGATTGAAAGTGTGAAAAAGGTGAGAACATATCCTGGTCGAACTGGTGTTAGGAGGCGCTAAATGATATGCGGTGTACGATTGTCATTGTTCAAGTCCGACTAATAGATGGTGTTATTATTCATATTAAAACAAAAGTCCGTCAGACATGTTGTTCTTTATTCATGTTTCTATGGCGTTTAATTTTCAAATTTATTTTCAAAATATTTTTGAAAAATGCCGTTATGTCCTTCAACTTAGAATCAATATTCGGCGTTTTCATTATTAGAACTTACCAATGGCGTTTTACACCTTGTTACGCATATCTGAATTATGGTGTTTTCATTACAATATTTTTGGGTTACAGTAAATTTGTTATTCTTATTGTTCATCATTAGAATCTTCTTGATTCCGAGGGTGTATCTCTATAAAACGATGATTGCCATTTTTCTTCCTCTCAGAGTTTTTTGTTTTTGAAATTTGGCGTTTTGGTTAAAGATGGCGTTTTAGTATGATCAATTGAAGTGATAATGGAAGTGATGGTAACGTCGTTTATATAATGATTTTTTGGCGCGTTATTTAGGATGGATTTTTTGTAATAAATGTTAATAATTAACTTTCAGTTACTGTTTGTTCACATCTATTTGTTAAATTTGCAACACGTTTTATCATTAAGTTTTGCCGTTTTGTATCAATGGCGTTTTAGATAAATATGTCGTTTCATATGGAAGTGAGTGATGTGTATGGAATGTAGGTTAACGCGGGAATTTTGAATGGTGTTTTGCTCATTAGTGTGGCATTTTGAATTAGAGCAGTAAAAAGACCCTTTTACCCTTAATGAAGCACGTCAAAGTAATAAAGTTGATGTTACTTACGAAAATGTCACCACGCCATTCTAATCCATAGATTATTTTGATCCAACGGATGAGGGGTTGGGCGTTCTCACCGTTTTCATACTTTTAGGTGTTTTCTCTAAATCTTCACCATATATATATATATATATATAATATAATATAATATAAAAGTAACTATCATGTATACAATCAGGTAAACAGGTACACTTTATCGGGTAAACGAGTATATCACCAAATCCCAAACCCGTGAAAAAAAATAAAAACTAGTCCCAAACCTGACCAACCGACCCCAAACACGTCCCAAATATGTCGAGTTTTAGATTTACCCATCGAGTTCGATTGCCATCTCTAGTTATTGCTTTAAATTGCTAGTAACTATTGTTCGGCTACATGTTCATTTAAAAATACCTCTATTTTTATGAACAGTTTCTTGATTTTATTGCTAATTAGTACTTCATAGGTGTGGGTCTCGTATTATATTGTTCTTGTTGTTGTTGGGCACCAACAGTCCAAACATTAACATATTGGCCTCCAATAGACCTTGACTAACAGAACCCTAACGTTGTTAGTCTTCGGTCGCCGGAAAACTTCTATTTAGTTGGAAAACTCCACCTTTTCGTCCCAAACCTCTTTTTAACCTTATTAGGAACCTTTTTATAGTAAAAGCCCAATTATTTAGTGTCACACCCCGACCCGCAACGGAATAAGAGTCGGGGCATAATTGGGTTATCACCAAAGCTCATGATGTTTACTAATATGTTTCATATTTAATAACTTCAAATTACATCTCAAAGTTCCAAGTCAAATTCATACAATACAAGGAAGGAAAAGTTAACTAAAACAATCCAAAATCTAAACTGGTTTATTCTTCTAGGCCGCCCTATGTGTTCTTGCTTCAACTTGATCACCTGTATCATGTGTAAAAAATGGGGAATTTTGGGTCAACAAAAGTTGGCGAGTGAACCTTGTTAAAAACATTTGTTATTGATTCATTATTGTAAATAATATAGGAAAATTGTGCAATAATCATATATGAACAAATGTATGTAAACATAACGATCCCAAACCACCCTGCTTAAGTATATAATAAGTATGACAATGTATATGTTGGCAACGTCCCGTTCACGCTCATAGGTAATGGAGAACGGACGGCCTATGCTAATGTATGTGAGATCAAGGCTCAATCAAACGGAGCCGATCTTATGTTGGCAACGCCTGGTTCACGCTCATAGGTAATGGGGAACAGCTCACGCTCATAGGTAATGGGGAGCGGCGGCCTATGTAATGTATGTACTGAAAATGATAAATTAAATCTAAACATCAACCACACAAACAATAGATATATATAGGCAACACATTTGACCATGAACATGATGGATGCACAAGTGTTTAATTAAAATAAATAAATAGCGACACATGATACACCCCAAAATGTGATTAAAACGGGGAATTGGTAAAGATTCACTCACATTGGGTGCGTTTGCTTGAAGATGTTGAATGCGCACGAGTTTAGAGGATGGATCGACGAGGAATAACTAACCTAATTAATAACGAAAAGGTACGGTAAGTATGTGGATTTTATTAACTATTTTAGTAAGATTTTTGGATATATTTTTGTGAATTTAAGGCTATTTTCTAACTTTAAAACGTTATTTTTAAGTATTTTTAATTGATTTTTAAATTAAATAAATAAATAAAAATAATAAAAAATATTGACTTTTGACCGTTGACCGGTCGCTTATATATGTGCGCTGGGTGAGACTCGAACCCGTGACCTCCCGTACGCGTGCACGCAGCTCTACCAACTGAGCTACGTGTCTAACCCCAAATATTTCTGTTTTTAATTATATTTATATACTATTTAACTTAATCCAAAATCATTTATTTTTAAAAAGGATTTTAATTGAATTGAACCGGTGCCGTTAACCAGTCTCGAACCCGGGACGTGCGAGTTAGTGTTGCACACAGTCCACCGCTGGACTGTGTGTCTAACCTGGTTAATATTCCGGTTTTTATTATACTTAACATCTTACTGAGTTAACCCGGTTCGGTTTCTAAAAAAAAACATTTTTATTACAGCGGTTAAGGTTGTGATAAGAATCGAACTCGCGTCGTGTATGAAATTGTTTGCACACAGTCCACCGCTGGACTGTGTGTCTAACCCGTTCATATTACTAATTTTAATTAAACTTATAACATAACCAACTTCGTCTTCTTCGCTCAAGAACACAGAAAATGACAGTTCAACTGTTTCAGGTCTAATTCGATTAACAAGCATTGTAAGTAATTGAAAAGTAATGAACGGAGAGAGTTTGGGGAAAGGATGTATCGATCAGTGTCTTTCACAGTACTCCGGCAAAGATTCGTTGGCTCTGTTTGTGAACTTCGGCTGTTAGAATCAATTAACAGTTCTGTTCGATTAGTTATGAAATTGAGGTGCTTAAACAAGGATTAACAGAAGTTTGAAGGGTTATACCGATTCACAGCGTAAGATCAGAAATTTCAGAGTTTTTCCGGCGAGAGCTGAAAATTCCGGCTACGACGTCTGGGATTGATTCTGATGGTTGGATTGAAGTTAGTAACATTCTAACAACGGATTGAAACAGAAAGAGTCGAGGTATTTACCGTTTTGAGGTGAGTCTCGGTTTTCCGGCGAAAGTCCGGTGATGGCAGGTTCTTTCCGGCGAGTGAAATTTCTTCGAGAAAAGGTGTGATTTTGAGCGAAAAGGCTACCAGAGACTTGTGGGTGTATTTATAGGGAAGAACATCGATGAATTGGGTCTGATTTCCGACTTGATTCGTGGGTCAATAATTTTTCCGGCGGTTATGACTGATGTCGCGGACTGGACATCGGTTATAACCGATGTAATAATTATTATACGCGTTAAGACACAAGAAACCGACAGTGAAGGGCGAAATCGTCAGGATTTCCGACGACTGCGAATTGGGCGCGTCAGATGACTGATTTGAAAACGAGATTTTGATATTTGAATTAATTGTTTTCATACATTACCAAAGAACACAAGTGGCGGAGTGGTTTGGTGAATGAAAGTTAAGTCATAGGCTGACCCGGCTGACCCGGGTTCGAATCCCGGCAGCCTTGTTTTATTTTTAATTTTCTTATTTTTACTTTTTAACAATTTTTGTTTTTAAATCCTAATTTGTTTATTAATTATGTATCGTTTAAAAATAAAACAAGTCATAAATAACAACAAAAATTTAAAATTGATTGTTCGGTTAATAAACGAAGCGGTTTTGGAAAAACCCATTTTTGACAAATGTTACATTTAGGTCACCGGAAAACTCCTTTTTCGCTGGAACACTTCTTTCGGCATTAAAACACAACTTTTTGGCCAGAAAACTCAACATTTTCGTTCCAAACCTTTTTGTAACCTTAGATTGGATCTCTAGTAACCTTTTTCTGGCCAAAAACATTTTCCTGGCGACCGGAGACGAACGGCGTTAGGGTTTTGTTAGTAAGAGTCCATTGGAGGCTAATATGTTAATAGTTGAGACTGCCAATAATTATTTTGAAATTGGGACTGTTGACGGCAAATACCGAATAATTAGAATTATTAAAATCCAATATCTCTATTATTATATGCTCTCAAGGTTAGTTCATGAAAAAAGGATTAAAAAAAGAGTAAATTGCACAAAACGTCCTTTATGTTTCCTCAAACTTGCAGGTTCCAGCCTTAATGTTTAAAAGTTGCTAAAAACAGCCTTTAAGTATAATTTTGTAACGGGTTTCATCCTTTGTCACTAACCTAGTTATTAATCCTTGTTAAATGGCCTCACATGCATAGCATGTGAGGGTAAAACCGTCTTTTCTGCTAGTGAGGTTATAAAAACCCAAATAAAATCCGAGACCCATGTCTTCATTGCTCCTCTTCTTCAACCTACCACACATTATAGGTCAACTGGTAAAGTATGCACACTTTTATAGTTGAGGTGATGTGTTCAACTCTGTGTTCAACTGGTAAAGTATGCACACGATTTACTCCTTTTAGAAACCTAAAATCCAAATCCAAAACATGACCAAAACTTCTGTTTCAACCCCTTCTATCAAACATAGCACCAATCTCACCTTCAATTTCACACACAAAACCCTAGAATTTTCAACAATGGAAACCGAATCAAAACAAGATCATTCCGAAGATCCTCTTCATAATCCTCTACTAACAAATCCAAAGCCTAACCAAACCTCCATCACCGAATCACCGGAATCCACCGTATCCTTCGACTCATCTTCCGATCCAAACCCTAAAAAGACCAGAGAGTTACCGAACTTATCTGATTGCCACAGCTACGGCGTCCGGATCAACCACACAAACCCTAGGGATCGACTGCAACCGCTGGACAGCATGTGGCGCATTGTTCTGTTGTGCAAGAAATGCACTAAGCGAGTGAGTAATTCCGATCTCTGTTCGTACAGTTTTTCATCTGTTGTTGATGAATTAGATTGTGTTAAGTGTAGTTATTGTGACCGTAGTGTGCATAAGGAGTGTGTGGCTAGGTATGGCTCAGGGTTAGGGTTAGGGTTTACGGTTTGTGTTGACTGTTGGATTCCGGAAGCGACTGCGAAGTCGATTAGGGTGGTAGGTTGAAGAAGAGGAGCAATGAAGACATGGGTCTGGGATTTTATTTGGGTTTTATAACCTCACAAGCAGAAAAGACCGTTTTATTCTCACATGCTATGCATGTGAGGCCATTTAACAAGGATTAATAACTAGGTTAGTGACAAAGGATGAAACCCGTAACAAAATTATACTTAAAGGCTGTTTTTAGCAACTTTTAAACATTAAGGCTGGAACCTGCAAGTTTGAGGAAACATAAAGGACGTTTTGTGCAATTTACTCTTAAAAAAACAAACCTTTATGTTGTATGATTGTCACCCATTTTAGAAATTGTTATTACTTTTACTTGTTTACTCGAATTAATTAAGCAAAATGAAGTTTGTGGCATATAATATATTATCAACTTGAGGATTTTAAGAATATTATTGATCGACCACCTTACTGATTGAATGAAGTAATTGTATTATACATTATATTTTTTTTACTAAATGAATTTTAAATATTTTGTCCATACATAAAAATATATAATTACTATTTTATTATTATTAAAATACATTTTTTTATTATTATTAAAATACAAGCGTTTTGCTACTGTAGCGTGTAGCTTCTGTCCTACAATAAACTTCTTTTTTGTCTTTTAACATAAAATTATATTTGTTTTTAAATAAAATAGTTATTTGAAAATTCTGAGAACTTTGAAAAGTTTTAATTGAAAAGCTGTAGACAACAGTTAATAGAAAAGGAAATTGTAATTCAATTAATAAGTTTTTTTATTCTTTTTTATAATTTAGCATAAAAATTGTCATATCTGAAAAGGTATAACAAGTAGGCAAGTTGCTACTTACATATACACTTATATAACATTACATGAAAGTTTATATAAAATTTAACAGAATTAAAATGAGTGCATTATGTCTTGAGCGTTGACACAGTTATATTTTAGCCAACCCAAAACCCGTTTTGATTGTTTTCGTCAGCCAAACCGAAAACATGTTGATATCGTTTTGGTTGTATTGTGTCAGTTTTATATTTTTCGTCTTCTCTTTTGGTTGTTAACGGGATCATATTTAGGTTTTTTCTTTGGTTACTATGCCGAGTTCGGTACTGTACAAACTAGACGATACCGACCAAAATAACTTACATGATTTTGAATACTCATTAGTTTATTACGTGATTACATAATTTTGAATATCCAACACATGACTACGTGTTTTTGAATATTTATTATGTGATTACACATTCAATATAAATCCATTACGTGATTACACATTCAATATGATTTGTTATAACTAATGTTATTACAATTATGCTTATAACGTAATCACTCAGTGTGGTTTCACATAAAATATAATATAGTGAAATCACGTAGTCATGTAATAAATACATAGCCAATTATTGTTACGTAATTATGTAATAACTTACTACGATTCCACATGAGGTAATAAAATCATGTAATCACGTAATGGGTATTCGAAAGCATATAATCATGTGCTAAGTATTCAAAATCACGTAATCACATAACGCATATTCAAAATTATGTAATTTTTTTTAAGAAAACTATAGCAATAGGCAGCTCGAATTAAAGAAATGAAATTTTCGTTAACACATGTGTAATTTAAAAAAAATATTAACATATGAAAAAGTTATAGCCAATTGAAAATCGATGAGAGAAGGAGTTCAAGTGGCAAAGGACCAGAATACCCTTTATCTATCTGTTTCTTTAATTGTTTGAATCTCATATTTACGAAAATGTCACCGCCTAGTTTTGAGCAATTGATCTCGGGAGATCATTGGTTAAGCTTGTCTCCTACACTTCGTACAACAAATCTCTCTTCTACATGATCTCTTATGTATAATATATATATAAAAGAACACTTTTCTGAAGTATTACATGTTATTTACAAAACATAAAACCAAAAAGGTTTTGTTGTAATGTTTGTTTAGTTCGGTTATATACAGTGGCGGATCCAGCCCTGTTTTGTGGGTTCATATGAACCCACTCGGTTTGGAAAAAATGGAAAAAAATCAGTGAGAACTTTGTATAATTTGAAAAAAAAATAGTGAGAATCTATCAAAACAAACCCACGGAAAGAAGTTTCTGGATCCGCCACTGGTTATATATACAAATATATACAATGTAACCATAACGGAACCATAAAAAAGGTTTTGTTGTAACTACTGTTTTTAGATTATTCTTGTTAGATATGCACTTGTGTTGAGTTCTAACCTTCTTGAAATCAACTGTTTGAAGAAACAATGGTGTTTCATTGCCGATGTTTGGCCTTCTCATTAGAAGAAAACGAAGAGATCGAATATGAAACGATAAATCAAACAAACTCAACTACGACAGAAACCTTTCATACCGCTTGTTCGGATCCTAGTCTGTCTGCACCCAACTTTCACTCAAAAACTACAGAATTTCCAAATTTGGCTGACAAACCAAAAACTTTTGTGGTGATTATAAGCTCGGCGAGGGTGGATTTGGGAGCGTTTATAAGCGTGTGATTAAAAAAGTTTAGAATACCCTTTTCATCAAGTTCAGGTGGCGGTGAAGTACGCAGAGGGTGTATTGCGGCAAGTTTGTATTTTTCAACTTAAGGTCGCGTACAGTGCCGGGTTGGTGACCGCTCAGGGCCCAAAGTCGAAAAAAAATTAAATTTTCTTATATGGCCGGGGTTTAAAAAAACTCTTAAATGGCCATAACAGTTTTAAGACTTTTGGATTGTGGCCCAATTTGCCAATGAAATTCGTAAAGGGTCTGAATGGCTAAAGTCTTTTGAGAATCCTAACTTATGGAAGTGTCATGAAAGTAACTGAGGGCCAATTGAATAAACAAAACTAATTCAAAACCCAATTAATGAATTAAAGGGCGCTGCTGGGCCAAAAAAAATTGCAAATAGGGCCCAAATTTTTTTATTCTCGCATAGGGCCAATTCTATTTATTTATTTTTTATTTCCGGAGACGGCCCTGCTCATGATCTTGGTTATGTGCAACAGGGACACAAAGAATGGGTTACAGAAATTAGTATTCTTGGGGTGGTTAAGCATCCAAACCTTATCAAACTAATTGGTCACTGCATAGATTACAATAAAAGAGGAATACAACTGCTTTTAGTCTATGAATATATGCATAATAAAAGTGTGAGAGATTATTTATCTTCACAATCAAAAACACCTCTCTCCTGGAACAGGAGACTCAAAAGTTGTGTAACTTTAAAAAAATTGCCAGTTCCGTCCAAGAAAACATGAGTTAACTGTCATTTTCGTCCCTGTTGGTTGTCCATTTATTCGATTCAACCTTAGTTTATTGGACGAAATTAGCATGTTTCAAGAATGTCAGGGACGAAAGTGGAAGAAATTTGAAATTTGGTCTAGACTGGTATAATTGGACAAAACACAGGGACGAAAATGGCAGTTAACTCCAGAACTTTTGAGTGGGGGGGGGGGGGGGGTCACTATAATGCTCTCTTCAACTCTTTACCGGTTACATCTAGGGCATCAAACTCATTTTACTCGTAAAAATGAACTTAGAACTTTATAGGAAAAATCTAACAAATTATGGTGACCGGAGGTCATCAACCCTCTTGATCCCCTCCAGTTCCACACCCCTGTGCGAAAACGATCCATCTTATCTATAGCTTGATGTAGCTAATGGACATTTGCAAGAACTTCAATTTTTTTCATATAATAACTTCATTTCCCCTTATATAATGACCGCTTCAGTTCGCTGGGACGATGACATATGCAACTCAAGAGTACATCGAAACAGGGCGTCTTTTAACTAAGTGTGATGTATGGAGCTACGGGGTGTTCCTACTTGAACCAAACTAAATATCGATTCAAGGCTTGAAGGTAATTACTCAATTAAATCGGCACAAAAGTTGTCCTATATAACTAGTCGAAAGACCCGAAGTTGAGGCCAAATATGTCACACCCCAACCCGCAGCGGAATAAAAGTCGGGGCATGATTGGGTTATCACCAAAGCTCATGATATTTACTAATAAGTTTCATATTTATTAAATTGAGATTAAATTCAAATATCCAACACAAAAATTCATACAAACACAAACAATAAACCAAACGATTGTTTCAAACGAAATAAATTGTTTATTCTTCTAAGGCCATCCTATGTGTTTCTTTCCTCGGCTTGTTCACCTGTATCATGCGTAAAACGGAGAATTTGGGTCAACAATAGTTGGCGAGTGAACCTTGATAAAACATTTAAAAAATTGACTTTTATGTTTGTTTAAATAAAATTGTGCATGAATCACATGTGAGCAAATGTATATATGTAACAAATCACAAACCACATTGAATGAACATATGACATAATGGATGATGTATTTGAGATCAAGGCTCAATCAAATGGAGCCGATCTAATGAGGCACCTGATGCTCAACCCGTATCCCACGAGAAACTGATGGGCCTAATGAAATGATTGCACTGAAATGATAAATGTATCCACATATAACCCACATAACAACAACACACATTTGATCACGAAATGATATTAGTATAAGCGTTAAATAAAATAATAGAAATGGTACGACACATGATACACCCCAAAACGTGATTAAAACGGGGAATTTGTAGAGATTCACTCACATTGGGTGCGTATTCTTGAGTGGGAATGAGAGCGCACGAGTTGCGGGTTTACCGACGAGAAAGTACTAACCTAGAAATGATAACTCGGTAAATAAATAAGCTATTATATAGGTTATAATCTTTTGTTTAAGTTTTTAGATTATTTTTGTGAGGTTTATTGATATATTAAAACCATATATATATATATATATATATGTTTTTAATTTATTTAAATTAATAAATCAATAAAGTAATCATTAAAACAAAAATAAGAATAAAATAAGATAAAATAATATAAAAAATCTGTCAGACTCACAAGCTTGTCAGCTGAACGGTTCATTCGGTTTTAAGCATGCGTGTGGTGAGGCTCGAACTCGTGACCTCTCGGTTGCGTGCACGCAACTCTTCCAACTGAGCTACGTATCTAACCCGAAGGAATCATGATTTTTATTATTCTTATACACTTCTTAGATTTATTCAGATTTAATTAAATTTCAAAAAGATTAAACTGGGTCGAACCGGTGATAACCAAGCGACTCGAACCCGAGCCTTGGCGGTGTGATGCACCCAGCCCGACCAACTGGGCTGGGTGTCTAACCCGGCTATACTCGTATTTTAATTAGATTTATATATTAAATAAGTTTATTCAGAAAGGGTGAATTTAGAAAGAGGGTTTAAAGTGACGGGCCGGTGTGTGGGAAGGGTTTCGAACCGGTGATTGTAGGTTTGGTTTGCACCCGGCCCAACCAGTTGGGCGGGGTGCTTACCCGGTTTGTAAAACGACTTTTAATATATAAAACACATGCTACACTTCATCTTCTCCATCTCTGAACTTTTATTCCCAACCAGTACCCGCCTGTTTTCTTGATATATATAAGTCAAGCTTCTTTTTTTACAACTGAATATTAGATTAAGCTTCAACAGAAAGGAACAAAAAGAAAAGAAAATACTATCATAAGACAAAGATGGTGGGTTTGATTTCGGCGAGCAACTTCTGATGGATTCAGTAGTTTTCCAGTGGAAATCAATTTTTTCCGGTGACAGCGGACTTGAGCGAACAGAGGAATGAGCGAGTTCTGATGAAGGATTCGACTGGTATTTATAGGGGAGAAATCGAGAGCTCGGTTTTGGTAATTGGCTCGAATTGATTGCCAGTTCATTCGTGATCGGAGGTTTACCAAAATTAAGTAAGACCGTGGTAGATCTCTTTGGCAATACGCGTGCATTGCCGTGATTTCCGACGAGGAGATTTGCAACCGTTTAGCAGGTTCATCTCAGTTTGCATATTAGAATAATTGAAATCCCACCTTAACACATCTAGTGTGTGTATCGCATTGGTGTTGGTGGTGTGTGTTAACCGGGGGAACCTGGGTTCGATCCTGGTTCCTTCTTTTAATTTTTAAAACCATTTTTCCTGTATTGTTTTTACTTTCTTTTTGAATTATTGTAAATAATTATTACTTAGTTGACTTATTAAAGGATTATATTATTTCTTTAAACTTACATTATTAATTTATAATAATGTAAATAAATATATAACTAAACAACATAAATGAATGTTTTCCGATTGATAAACTGGGGCGGGTTTTTGAAACCCGATTTACACAAATGTTACAGTATCCCCTAGTTTTAGAAATTTCGTCCCGAAATTTAAGTAGTGATTACAACCGGAAAGAGATGCGGGTATTTCTCGCGCATTGAGTCTTCACTTTCCCAAGTAAACTCGGGCCCTCGTTTTGACTCCCAGCGCACCCTGACGACTGGAATACGGCTTCGCCTTAGACGCTTCTCACCGAAATCCGTGATTTCCACTGGTCTTTCAACAAAGTGCATTGATTCATCGACTTGAATATCTTCTAGAGGGATGTGGAGGTTTTCGTCGGCAAGGCACTTTTTCAAGTTGCATACGTGGAACGTTTGATGTATTCTGTTGAGTTCTTCCGGTAGGTCAAGCTTGTATGCTACAGGACCTACTCTTTCGAGTATCTTGAAAGGTCCTACGTAGCGTGGTGCTAGCTTGCCCTTTTGACCAAAACGAACCACTCCCTTCCACGGTGATACTTTCAAAAGTACTTGATCACCAACGCCAAACTCCAAGGGCTTTCGTCGTTTGTCGGCATAACTCTTTTGACGACTTTGAGCCGCGAGAAGATTGTTTCGAATTTGAAGGATTTTGTCGGTTGTTTCTTGAATCAATTCAGGTCCGGTGATTTGCGCTTCACCAATTTCGTGCCAACATACTGGAGATCAGCACTTACGACCATATAAAGCTTCGAAAGGAGCCATGCCGATACTTGAATGGTAGCTATTGTTATACGAAAACTCGACTAACGGTAGATGAGCGTCCCAATTCCCTTTGAAGTCCATGACACATGCTCGAAGCATGTCTTCGAGGGTTTGGATAGTGCGCTCAGATTGACCATCAGTTTGAGGGTGAAAGGCGGTGCTGAGGTCTAAACGTGTACCCAAAGCGGTTTGTACGGCTCGCCATGTTTGTGAAGTGAAACGACATCACGGTCTGAAATGATGCTTAATGGTACACCATGACGACTTACGATCTCGTTGATGTAGATATGAGCTAACTTCTCGTTCTTGAAGTCCTCGCGAATCGGAATGAAGTGAGCTGATTTTGTAAGACGATCGCTGATTACCCATATGGTGTCATACCCACTGGAGGTGCGAGGTAACCCGGTAATAAATCCATGGTTATATTTTCCTACTTCCACACAGGTATTTCGGGTTGGACTAGAAGTCCTGAAGGTCTTTGATGTTCAGCTTTTACCTTGGAACATGTAAGGCACTTGGAAACAAAGACGGCGATATCCTTCTTCATGCCAGGCCACCAGTAGGTGTATCGCAAGTCTTGATACATCTTATCGGCCCCTGGGTGTACAGAGTATCGTGTTTTGTGTGCCTCATTCATGAGGAAATCACGAAGGTTGTCTCGATCGGGAATCCAAATACAGTTTAAATAGTACAGAATACCATCGGATTTGGTTTCGATTTTGAGTTCAGCTCCACACGACATCTCATCGCGTACGTCGTTTTCCGTTACGGAAGTATGTTGAGCTGCCCGTATTCGATCTTTGATATCGGTTACAATTTGAGAACATAGAAGATGAATGGAATTCGCATAACCCTTTCGACTGAGTGCATCGGCCACAACTTTGCCTTGCCAGGGTGATATCGAATCTCACAGTCATAATCATTGAGAAGTTCGACCCATCGTTATTGCCTCATGTTCAACTCTTTTTTATTAAAGATATGTTGGAGACTCTTGTGGTCAGTGTATATTTCACACTTGGTACATAGAGATAATGTCTCCAAATCTTTAGAGCGAACACGACCGCTCCAAGATCCAAGTCATGAGTGGTATAGTTCTTCTCATGTACTTTGAATTGCCTAGAGGCATAGGCTATCACCTTTCCTCTTTGCATTAGAACACAGCCTAACTCTTGCCCTGATGCGTCGCAATAAACCACAAAGTCTTCGCAACCCTCAGGGAATGTAAGGATAGGTGCGTCACAAAGCTTTTGCTTCAAAGTTTGGAAGGCCTCCTCTTGCTTGGGTCCCCAAATAAAGGGTTTTCCCTTGTGAGTCAAGGCCGTGAGTGGAACGGCGATACGAGAACAATTGGCAATGAAGCGTCGATAATATCCAGCCAAGCCAAGAAATGACCTAACTTCAGTAGGAGTGAGGGGCGCTTGCCATTCTTGTACTGCCTTGATTTTTGAAGGGTCGACATGAATCCCTTTGTCATTAACTAAATGACCAAGAAATTGTACCTCTTTTAACCAGAATTCACATTTTGAGAACTTAGCGTAAAGCTTTTCAGTCTTTAAAAGTGTAAGGATAAGCCGAAGATGTCGCTCATGATCGGATTTTGACTTGGAGTAGATGAGGATGTCATCAATGAAGACTATGACAAAACGGTCGAGATAGGGTTTGCATACCATATTCATTAAATCCATGAAGACAGCAGGGGCGTTGGTTAAACCGAAGGGCATGACCATGAACTCGTAATGACCATAACGAGTTCGAAAGGCGGTTTTTGGAATATCTTCTTCGCGTACTCTGAGCTGATGATAACCAGAACGAAGGTCGATTTTGGAAAAACAGGTGGCGCCTTCAAGTTGGTCTAGCAGGTCATCAATATGAGGCAAAGGATCCCGGTTTTTAACAGTCAGCTTGTTGAGTTCTCTATAGTCAATGCACATGCGAAACGTTCCATCTTTCTTCTTCACAAAAAGAACAGGTGCACCCCAAGGCGACGAGCTAGGACGTATAAATCCTTTGTCAGTCAGTTCTTGCAGCTGACTGGCCAACTCTTGCATCTCTGATGGGGATAACCAATAGGGAGATTTTGCGACTGGTGTAGCGCCAGGCACAAGATCGATTCGAAATTCGACTTCTCTGTAACATTTGTGTAAATCGGGTTTCGAAAACCCGCCCCAAGTTCTCAATCGAAATGTATTCATTTGTGTCGGGTGATTTTTTTTTGTTTACTGTCTGATATATTAGAATTCGTTTGTTCAAAATAACTTGAATAAAATAAAATAAATAATCCAATCAAATATTAAATAATCATAATTAATAAATAGTTTAACTTATAATAGAAAAAAATAATAATAAATAAAAATGGGCGAGCCGGGGATCGAACCCGGGTTCCCCGGGTAAAACACACACCATCAGCACCGCTACGCTACACACACTAATTGTGATATTTATCGAACCTTATTTCTTTTATGTTCACAATAAAAGAACCTGCAACACCCGCGGATTCCCCTCGCCGGAAATCTCGGCAATCAACGCGTTTTACCTTTAGGATCACAACTGTCCGGGTCTATATTCGGTAAACTCCTTGATTGATCGCTGACATTTGACTTGAAATCATAGTAACCGGAGCCTCAAACATCCCTATAAATACTGGTCGATTATCCCTCAATCCGAACTCGCTCACTTCTTCTGCTCTTACTCTAATCACCTCAGTCGTCGGAAAACTTGTTCCACCGGAGAACCACTGAGGCGTCGAAACCCATTCACCGGAATCACCAGTACCGGCATTCGGTAGTTTTTCTTGTCTTATCCTTTTTAAGTTTTCTTAAATTAGCATCGTATACATTCAATTGATAAAATCACAAAGAATCAGGGATTCGATTCAGGCGGTAAAGTTTTATTCAAACGAAGAAGACGAAGTCAACAAGCATATTTGTAAAATAAAAACTTATATTTTAAACGGGTTAGACACACAGTCCAGCGGTGGACTGTGTGCATTTTTATATAACGATACAGAGTTCGAATCCATGCTCAATCACTGAACCAGTGATTTTTTTTAAACAACTTTTTAAGAGACTACTGTCAGAACGTCACTAGTATATAAAGATAATAAACGTCGGAGTCTTTAACAGGTTAGACACCCAGCCCTGGGAGCACACTAATCTCGAGGTCTCGGGTTCGAGACTTCACTGTCTCAACTGGCTTTGAAGATTTACAAATCTTTTTAAAATAAATAAATTTTGTATTAACCTAACTAGTATATATATATAATTAAAATTGATATTATTTCGGGTTAGACACGTAGCTCAGTTGGTAGAGCTGCGTGCACGCATACGGAAGGTCACGGGTTCGAACCTCACACGCTGCCAAACTCTCATTTAATCCGACCGGTTGACCCGGTCAGACCTGTCAAGGTCAACCTTTTTTTTATTTTATTTTATTCATTATTACTGTTTATTTATTTCTTTATTATTATATTTAAAAAGAAAAGCATTTAAAAAATGCTTAAAAATGAGATTTTAAAGTTAAAAAAAATTAAATTATATTAAAAATAAACCTTAAAAAAATCTAATAAAAAGGCATTAATTAGAAATATTAATTTCAAATAGAATTTATGTATTTATCGAATTATTACGTGATTATTTAGGTTAGTTTTCCCTCGTCGGTTGAATCATAAATTCGTGCGCATTCATCATTATCAAGGAACGCAACCACTGTGAGTGAATCTCTACTAATTCCCCGTTTTAATCACGTTTTGGGGTGTATCATGTGTCGTACTATTCCTTTATTTTATCTAAACACATGTGCATATATCATTCCGTGATCAAATGTGTATCGATTGTTGTGTGATTTATATGTAGATTAAATTTATCATTTTAGTGCACGCATTTCATTAGGCCCATCAGTTCCCCGTGGGATACGGGTTGAGCATCAGGTGCCTCATTAGATCGGCTCCGTTTGATTGAGCCTTGATCTCAAATTCATCATCATTCATGTCATATATTCATCCAAAGTGGTTTGTGATTGTTTACATATATATGTTTGCTCACATATGATTAATGCACGAATTTTCTTTAATGAATAAAACAAGCAATTATTTAAAATGTTTTATCAAGGTTCACTCGCCAACTTTTGTTGACCCAAAATCTCTCCTGTTTTACACATGATACAGGTGATCCAGTTGAGGATAGAAACACTTAGGATGGCCTAGAAGAATAAACAAGTTAATGCTTTGGAATGAATGTTTAGTTTTGTTTTCCTTTGTCACTCAAACCAACCCTCCTATCACTGCTGCACCAATCACCCAAATTGCTCCTCCAGCTGCACCATTCAAAAGGCCATACACTGGCCCACACCCAAAGTGCAACCGTTGTCAATACCATCACCCTCCCGAAAACCCCTGCCAACATTGCACAAGTTGTGGCCGTTCGGGTCACACCATCCAAACCTGCCGTACCCTTCAGCGAATGAACCGCAGTCAACCTCCAACCCAAACCCAAAATCAAATGGTGGGCCAAGCCCAACAACCCTTACTTCTACCACCTGCACAACACGCAGCCCAATCTTACTACCAACCCAACTACCCCATGATGCAACCAATACGAGTCTATTTCAATTGTGGAGACCCAAACCATTTCAGGAACACCTGCCCACGCCTAGTGAACATCATCCATGCCCAAGCTCAAGCGAACCCGGTAAACCAAGCCAACCAAGCTCCCCCACCTGCCAGAGGAAGAGCTTTCAATATTAATGCCAACCAAGCCAGGGCTGACAACAATGTGGTCAACGGTACGTTTCTCATAAATGGTAGTTATGCATCCATATTATTCGATACTGGTGCGGATAAGAGCTTTGTGTCCTTAGAATTCGAATCTATCCTCAACCAACCTCGTGATAATCTCATTGAATCTCTAACGATGGAAGTTGCTGACGGAAAACCCACTTCACTAAATTCTATTATACACGATTGTACTCTCACCCTAAACGATCACGATTTTCCAATTGACCTCATTCCTATGAAGTTGGGAAGTTTCGATGTTATAATCGGTATGGACTGGCTCAGCCAGCATCACGCTGAGGTGGTGTGCCATGAAAAATTCATTCGCATTCCTCTTGCAGACGGTCAGACACTACGTATTTTTGGGGAAACCCCTTCGAAAGGACTCAAATTGATGTCCTGCCTTCAAGCCCGAAGTTATCTCCGCAAGAACTATGTCGCATTTCTAACTCACGTCGTCAAGTAGGGAGGCAAGGAGAGGAAACTCGAAGATATCCCAATTGTGAAGGAATTCCCACAAGTTTTTCCCGATGACGTTTCAGGACTTCCTCATGTGAGAGAAGTCGAATTTCGCATCGATCTTGTACCTGGCGCTACGCCAGTCGCAAAGTCTCCTTATAGGTTAGCCCCATCCGAGATGCAAGAGTTGGCCAGTCAACTGCAAGAGCTGACTGACAAAGGATTCATACGTCTTAGCTCATCGCCTTGGGGTGCACCTGTTCTTTTTGTGAAGAAGAAAGATGGAACGTTTCGCATGTGCATTGATTATAGAGAACTCAACAAGTTGACGGTTAAAAATCGCTATCCACTGCCTCGCATTGATGACCTCCTAGACCAACTTCAAGGCGCCACCTGCTTTTCGAAAATCGACCTTCGTTCCGGTTATCATCAGCTTAGAGTGCGCGAGGAAGATATCCCAAAAACCGCCTTCCGGACTCGTTATGGTCATTACGAGTTCATGGTTATGCCCTTCGGTTTAACCAACGCCCCCGCTGTCTTCATGGATTTAATGAATAGGGTATGCAAACCCTACCTCGACCGTTTCGTCATAGTCTTCATCGACGACATCCTTATCTACTCCAAGTCTAAACCCGATCATGAGCGACACCTATGACTCATTTTTACACTCTTAAGGACTGAAAAGCTTTACGCTAAGTTCTCAAAATGCGAATTCTGGTTAGAAGAAGTACAATTCCTTGGTCATGTCATCAATGACAAGGGAATTCATGTCGATCCTTCAAAAATCAAAGCAATACAGGAATGGCAAGCGCCACGTACCCCTACCGAAGTTAGGTCATTTCTTGGTTTGGCTGGTTACTATCGACGCTTCATTGCCAATTTTCCCGTATCGCCGTACCACTCACGGCCTTGACTCACAAAGGAAAACCCTTCATTTGGGGACCTAAGCAAGAAGAGGCCTTCCAAACTTTAAAGCAAAGGCTTTGTGACGCACCTGTCCTTACACTCCCTGAGGGTTGCGATGACTTCGTGGTTTATTGCGACGTGTCAGGGCAAGGACTAGGCTGTGTATTGATGCAAAGAGGAAAAGTGATAGCCTATGCCTCTAGGCAACTCAAAGTTCATGAGAAGAATTACACCACCCACGACCTAGAACTTGGAGCCGTTGTGTTCGCTCTCAAGATATGGAGACATTACCTCTACGGTACCAAGTGTGAAATATACACTGACCACAAGAGTCGCCAACATATCTTCAACCAGAAAGAGTTGAATATGAGGCAACGAAGATGGGTCGAACTTCTCAACGACTACGACTGTGAAATTCGGTATCATCCTGGCAAGGCAAACGTGGTGGCCGATGTGCTCAGTCGAAAAGGTTATGCGAACTCCATTTGTCTTCTATGTTCGCAAATCATAACCGACATCAAAGATCGAATCCGGGCAGCTCAACATGTTTCTGTAACAGAAAATGACGTACGCGATGAGCTGTCATGTAGAGCTGAACTCAAAATCGAAACCAAATCCGACGGTATTCTATACTATTTAAACCGCATATGGATTCCTGATCGCGATAACCTTCGTGATTTCCTCATGAATGAGGCACACAAAACACGATACTCTGTACACCCAGGAGCCGATAAGATGTATCAAGACCTACGATACACCTACTGGTGGCATGGCATGAAAAAGGATATCACTGTTTTTGTTTTCAAGTGCCTTACCTGTTCCAAAGTAAAAGCTGAACATCAAAAACCTTCAGGACTTCTAGTCCAACCCGAAATACCTGTATGGAAGTGGGAAAACATAACCATGGACTTCATTACCGGGTTACCTCGCACCTCCAGTGGGTATGACACCATATGGGTAATAATCGATCGCCTTACAAAGTCATCTCACTTCATTCCGATTCGCGAGGACTTCAAGAACGAGAAGTTAGCTCGTATCTACATCAGCGAAATCGTAAGCCGTCATGGAGTACCATTAAGCATCATTTCAGACCGTGATGGTCGTTTCACTTCACGAACATGGCGAGCCGTACAAACCGCTTTGGGTACACGGTTAGACCTCAGTACCGCCTTTCACCCTCAAACTGATGGTCAATCTGAACGCACCATCCAAACCCTTGAAGACATGCTACGAGCATGTGTCATAGACTTCAAAGGGAACTGGGACGCTCACCTACCATTAGTTGAGTTTTCGTACAACAATAGCTATCATTCAAGTATCGGCATGGCCCCTTTCGAAGCGTTGTATGGTCGTAAGTGCCAATCTCCAGTATGTTGGCACGAAATTGGTGAAGCGCAAATCACCGGACCTGAATTGATTCAAGAGACAACCGACAAAATCCTTCAAATCTGAAACAATCTTCTAGCGGCTCAAAGTCGTCAAAAGAGTTACGCTGACAAACGACGAAAGCCCTTGGAGTTTGAGATTGGTGATCGGGTACTTTTAAAAGTATCATCGTGGAAGGGAGTGGTTCGTTTTGGCCAGAAGGGAAAGCTAGCACCACGCTACGTAGGACCCTTCAAGATACTCGAAAGAGTAGGTCCCGTAGCATACAAGCTTGACCTACCAGAAGAGCTCAACAGAATTCATCCCACGTTCCACGTATCAAACTTGAAAAAGTGCCTCGCCGACGAAAACCTCCATATTCCCCTAGAAGACATTCAAGTCGATGAATCGATGCACTTTGTTGAAAGACCAGTAGAAATCATGGATTTCGGTGAGAAGCGCTTAAGGCAAAGTCGTATTCCAATCGTCAGGGTACGTTGGGAGTCAAAACGAGGACCTGAGTTTACTTAGGAACGTGAAGACTCAATGCGCGAGAAATACCCGCATCTTTTTCCGGTTACCACTACTACTTAAATTGCGGGACGAAATTTCTAAAAGTAGGGGATACTGTAACATTTGTGTAAATCGGGTTTCGAAAACCCGCCCCAAGTTCTCAATCGAAATGTATTCATTTGTGCCGGGTGATTTTTTTTTTGTTTACTGTCTGATATATTAGAATTTGTTTGTTCAAAATAACTTGAATAAAATAAAATAAATAATCCAATCAAATATTAAATAATCATAATTAATAAATAGTTTAACTTATAATAGAAAAAGAATAATAATAATAAATAAAAATGGGCGAGCCGGGGATCGAACCCGGGTTCCCCGGGTAAAACACACACCATCAGCACCGCTACGCTGCACACACTAATTGTGATATTTGTCGAACCTTATTTCTTTTATGTTCACAATAAAAGAACCTGCAACACCCGCGGATTCCCCTCGCCGGAAATCTCGGCAATCAACGCGTTTTACCTTTAGGATCACAACTGTCCGGGTCTATATTCGGTAAACTCCTTGATTGATCGCTGACATTTGACGCGAAATCATAGTAACCGGAGCCTCAAACATCCCTATAAATATTGGTCGATTGTCCCTCAATCCGAACTCGCTCACTTCTTCTGCTCTCACTCTAATTACCTCAGTCGTCGGAAAACTTGTTCCACCGGAGAACCACTGAGGCGTCGGAACCCATTCACCGAAATCACCAGTACCGGCATTCGGTAGTTTTTCTTGTCTTATCCTTTTTAAGTTTTCTTAAATTAGCATCGTATACATTCAATTGATAAAATCACAAAGAATCAGGGAGTCGATTCAGGCGGGTAAAGTTTTATTCAAACGAAGAAGACGAAGTCAACAAGCATATTTGTAAAATAAAAACTTGTATTTTAAACGGGTTAGACACACAGTCCAGCGGTGGATTGTGTGCATTTTATATACACGATACAGAGTTCGAATCCATACTCAATCACTGAACCGGTGATTTTCTTTAAACAACTTTTTAAGAGACTACTGTCAGAACGTCACTAGTATATAAAGATAATAAACGTCGGAGTCTTTAACAGGTTAGACACCCAGCCCAACGGTAGGGCTGGGAGCACACTAATCACGAGGTCTCGGGTTCGAGACTTCACTGTCTCAACTGGCTTTGAAGATTTACAAATCTTTTTAAAATAAATAAAATCTGTATTAACCTAACTAGTATATATATATAATTAAAATTGATATTATTTCGGGTTAGACACGTAGCTCAGTTGGTAGAGCTGCGTGCACGCATACGGGAGGTCACGGGTTCGAACCTCACACGCTGCCAAACTCTCATTTAATCCGACCGGTCGACCCGGTCAGACCTGTCAAGGTCAACCTTTTATTTTATTTTATTTTATTCATTATTACTGTTTATTTATTTCTTTATTATTATATTTAAAAAGAAAAGCATTTAAAAAATGCTTAAAAATGAGATTTTAAAGTTAAAAAAAAGTATATTATATTAAAAATAAACCTTAAAAAAAATCTAATAAAAAGGCATTAATTAGAAATATTAATTTCAAATAGAATTTATGTATTAATCGAATTATTACGTGATTATTTAGGTTAGTTTTCCCTCGTCGGTTGAATCATAAATTCGTGCGCATTCATCATTATCAAGGAACGCAACCACTGTGAGTGAATCTCTACTAATTCCCCGTTTTAATCACGTTTTGGGGTGTATCATGTGTCGTACTATTCTTTATTTTATCTAAACACATGTGCATATATCATTCCGTGATCAAATGTGTATCGATTGTTGTGTGATTTATATGTAGATTAAATTTATCATTTCAGTGCACGCATTTCATTAGGCCCATCAGTTCCCTGTGGGATACGGGTTAAGCATCAGGTGCCTCATTAGATCGGCTCCGTTTGATTGAGCCTTGATCTCAAATTCATCATCATTCATGTCATATATTCATCCAAAGTGGTTTGTGATTGTTTACATATATATGTTTGCTCACATATGATTAATGCACGAATTTTCTTTAATGAATAAAACAAGCAATTATTTAAAATGTTTTATCAAGGTTCACTCGCCAACTTTTGTTGACCCAAAATCTCTCCTGATTTACACATGATACAGGTGATCCAGTTCAGGAAAGAAACACTTAGGATGGCCTAGAAGAATAAACAAGTTAATGCTTTGGAATGAATGTTTAGTTTTGTTTTCCTTTGTAATTGTATGAATTTTGTTTATTGGATATTTTAGTTTGTAATTTGAATTTAATAAATATGAAACTTCTTAGTAAATATCATGAGCTTTGGTGATAACCCAATTATGCCCCGACTTTTATTCCATTGCGGGTCGGGGTGTGACATTCTCGCACAGGAGGAAGTCCTGAAACGTCGTCGGGAAATACTTGAGGAAATTCTTTCACGATCGGAATATCGTCGAGCTTCCTTTCTTTGCCTTCCTTCTTGACGATGTGGGCTATAAATGCGACGTAATTCTTACGAAGATAACTTCGGGCTTGAAGGCAGGACATCAATTTGAGCCCTTTCGAAGGAGTTTCTCCAAAGATACGCAGGGTCTGACCATTGGCGAGAGGAATGCGAATGAACTTTTCATGACACACCACTTCGGCGTGATGCTGGCTGAGCCAGTCCATTCCAAATATAACATCAAAACTTCCCAATTTTATAGGAATGAGATCAATCGAAAAATCGTGATCATTTAAGGTGAGAGTACAATCACGTACAATAGATTTTAACGAAATGGATTCTCCGTCAGCAACTTCAACCGTGAACGATTCAGCAAGACTAATACGAGGTAGGTCGAGAATGGATTCGAATTCTAAAGATACAAAATTGTTATCCGCACCAGTATCTAATAATACGGATGCATAACTACCATTTACGAGAAACATACCATTGACCACATTGTTGTCAGCCCTTGCTTGGTTGGCGTTGATATTAAAAGCCCTTCCTCTAGCAAGTGGGTGAGCTAGATTAGCTTGGTTCACCGGGTTTGCTTGGGCTTGGGCATTGATAATGTTCACCAGGCGTGGGCAAGTATTTCTGAAGTGGTTTGGATCACCACAGTTGAAGCAGGCTCTTATGGGTTGAGTCATGGGGTAGTTGGGTTGGTAGTTGGGTTGGTAGTAAGGTTGTGCTATGGGTTGGGCAGGTGGTAGAAGTAAGGGTTGTTGGGCTTGGCCCACCATTTGGTTGGGTTTGGATTGGAGGCTAATTGCGGTTTGATCGCTGAAGCGTACGGCAGGTTTGGATAGTGTGACCTGCACGGCTACAACTTGTGCAATGTTGGCAAGGGTTCTCAGGAGGGTGATGGTATTGGAAACGGTTACACTTTGGGTGTGGGCCAGTGTATGGCCTTTTGAATGGTGCGGCTGAAGGGGCAACTTGAGTGATCGAAGCAGCGATGATGGGAGGGTTGGTTTGGGTAACGGCGAAGTTCTTGCCATTTCGTTTCCTCTTACTAGCAAACTTTGAGGATGAGCCATATTGGGTTGGAGTTGGAGCTTCAACAGTTGTTTTCTTCTTCTCATATTTAAAATCGCCATTTCGAATGCGATTTTCAGTAAGCGCCGTAGCTAATTCCCTTGCGGCTTCGAGTGTTGCGGGAGAAGTGCTTAAAACCGAATCTTGGATTTTCGAGGGGAGGCCTCAAATATAGTGCTCGATCAAGCGGTATAACGGAGTGAACAGGTTGGGAACCATCTGATTCAATTCAAGAAACCTCTTGTTGTAGGAGGTGTGATCCCCTTCCTTTTGCTTTAGAGAATAGAATTCATCTTCAAGCTTTTTGATCTCGCTTCTAGGGCAGAAGCGTCTTGTCATTATTTCTCTTAATTTCTCCCATGATAAGGCCATGGCATCTTCCACACCCCACATACTTTTTTCCGTGTTCCACCAGATAAGGGCTACCCCAAACAAACATCCGGTAGCGTAACGTACCTTGCGATCCTCAGGACAGTCGCAGTTGAGAAATGTGTTTTCCATCTCCTCAAACCAATGGAGGAGAGCGGTGACACCTTCAGTCCCTTCATATTTTGGGGGATCGCAGGACTTAAAGTGTTTGTAGGTGCATTTAGTGGTTTTGGGTGAAGAGTTGGCGACGTTTTGGCCTTCTTGGTTCGGAGGGTTGATGAGATTTGCGGTGAGGGCTTGTTGAACTTGTAGCACGATGTCAGGAAGCACTGCTGCCATTTGTTAAGAAATTTACGTGGCCAAGCGTTCGCTTGACTTTCCTGACTTTCTATCTCCTCGTAAGTGTCTAGCAGACATCTACAGGAATATGTAAGGAGATTGTGAGTTTGATAACTTTCTAGGTGTCATGTGTCGTAAAAAGAATGAAAACAACATTTATAAATAATTGAAAATAACTTAACTACATCCATTGGATGTCTTGGGCTTACTCATGTTTAGGCCTCCAAATGTCTCCCATACCATAGCCTGTATAGTCATGTGGGCCCCATGACTATTGGGCTTGGTAGGGTTCACATTGGTGTCGGCTGGTTAACACTCGCATCACCCGAATGAAAATCGTAAAACATGATTGCGAGATGTAAGGTCGGAGGGTGTCCAGGTGTAGACACAATGATAACTCAAAGTGGGGTTAGTTCACACGACGTTTGGTATAGCATGCTTTGGCCTAATAAGTGCTTCGTACTCTCGTCGTTAGTCCCCAGGTAGACAAACTGGTCCTTTGTTTTGGATTTATACGAATGCCAAGCCTAGATAAGACGTTCCGACTATCGGTACTCATACCCTTCCAGTTACTACATGCTCGTCGTGAAAACTTACTTTGATGTGATTTGAAAAATATGAAAACATTGCAAAAATCTTTGAAAAGAAATCATGGAAATTGTGAAATCGTGGGATGTGTGCTTTCATAGATATGACACGTTATGGAGATATGAACTATGATGAGCATTGCATATTAACAAGTACTTATGAATGTGCTTGCATATATTGTGTGTGAAAATAAACATGAAACATATAAACATCATGAATTTTGCATGTAACACATAAACAATTAAAAGCTAATCAACTATAGTATAGGCTCTAAGGGTCTAATAACATATCCTATATCCCTATAGTCACAAGCTCTAATACCAATCTGTCACACCCCAACCCGCAGCGGAATAAAAGTCGGGGCATGATTGGGTTATCACCAAAGCTCATGATATTTACTAATAAGTTTCATATTTATTAAATTGAGATTAAATTCAAATATCCAACACAAAAATTCATACAAACACAAACAATAAACCAAACGAATATTTCAAACGAAATAAATTGTTTATTCTTCTAAGGCCATCCTATGTGTTTCTTTCCTCAGCTTGTTCACCTGTATCATGCGTAAAACAGAGAATTTGGGTCAACAATAGTTGGGGAGTGAACCTTGATAAAACATTTAAAAAATTGACTTTTATGTTTGTTTAAATAAAATTGTGCATGAATCACATGTGAGCAAATGTATATATGTAACCAATCACAAACCACATTGAATGAACATATGACATAATGGATGATGTATTTGAGATCAAGGCTCAATCAAATGGAGCCGATCTAATGAGGCACCTGATGCTCAACCCGTATCCCACGAGAAACTGATGGGCCTAATGAAATGATTGCACTGAAATGATAAATGTATCCACATATAACCCACATAACAACAACACACATTTGATCACGAAATGATATTAGTATAAGCGTTAAATAAAATAATAGAAATGGTACGACACATGATACACCCCAAAACGTGATTAAAACGGGGAATTTGTAGAGATTCACTCACATTGGGTGCGTATTCTTGAGTGGGAATGAGAGCGCACGAGTTGTGGGTTTACCGATGAGAAAGTACTAACCTAGAAATGATAACTCAGTAAATAAATAAGCTATTATATAGGTTATAATCTTTTGTTTAAGTTTTTAGATTATTTTTGTGAGTTTTATTGATATATTAAAACCTTTAGAAAATATATATATATATATATATATATATATATATATATATATATATATATATATATATAATTGATTTAAATTAATAAATCAATAAAGTAATCATTAAAACAAAAATAAGAATAAAATAAGATAGAATAAAATAAGATAGAATAAAATAATATAAAAAAATATGTCAGACTGACAGGCTTGTCAGATGACCGGTTCATTCGGTTTTAAGCATGCGTGTGGTGAGGCTCGAACTCGTGACCTCTCGGTTACGTGCACGCAACTCTTCCAACTGAGCTACGTGTCTAACCCGAAGGAATCATGATTTTAATTATTCTTATACACTTCTTAGATTTATTCAGATTTAATTAAATTTCAAAAAGATTAAATTGGGTCAAACCGGTGATAACCAAGGGACTCGAACCCGAGCATTGGCGGTGTGATGCGGGCTAGGTGTCTAACCCGGCTATACTCGTATTTTAATTAGATTTATATATTAAATAAGTTTATTCAGAAAGGGTGAATTTAAAAAGAGGATTTAAAGTGACGGGCCGGTGTGTGGGAAAGGTTTCGAACTGGCGACTGCAGGTTTGGTTTGCACCCGGCCCAACCTTACCCGGTTTGTAAAACGACTTTTAATATATAAAACACATGCTACACTTCGTCTTCTCCATCTCTTGAACTTTTATTCCCAACCAGTACCCGCCTGTTTTCTTGATATATATAAGTCAAGCTTTTTTTTACAACTGAATATTAGATTAAGCTTCAACAGAAAGGAACAAAAAGAAAAGAAAATACTACCGTAAGACAAAGATGGTGGGTCTGATTCCGGCGAGCAACTTCTGATGGATTCAGTAGTTTTCCGGTGGAACGCAAATTTTTCCGGTGACAGCGGACTTGAGCGAACAGAGGAATGAGCGAGTTCTGATGAAGGATTCGACTGGTCTTTATATGGGAGAAATCGAGAGCTTGGTTTTGGTAAATTGGCTCGAATTGATTGCCAGTTCATTCGTGATCGGAGGTTTACCAAAATTAAGTGAGACTGCGGTCGATCTCTTTGGCAATACGCGTGCATTGCCGTGATCTCCGGCGAGGAGATTTGCAACTGTTTAGCAGGTTCATCTCAAGTTGCATATTAGAATAATTGAAATCCCACCTTAACACGTCTAGTGTGTGTATCACAGTGGTGTTGGTGGTGTGTGTTAACCGGGGAAACCCTGGTTCGATCCCGGTTCCTTCCTTTAATTTTTAAAACCGTTTTTCCTGTATTGTTTTTACTTTCTTTTTGAATTATTGTAAATAATTATTACTTAGTTGACTTATTAAAGGATTATATTATTTCTTTAAACTTACATTATTAATTTATAATAATGTAAAAAAATATATAACTAAACAACATAAATGAATGTTTTCCAATTGAGAAATTGAGACGAGTTTTCGAAACCCTATTTAAACAAATGTTACAAAATATGAGTGAGGTCCTAGAAATGGTTAACCAACTTATTTGGGTTCCATCATAAAAAAACACATCATGCACAACCATCTTCTTTATTGAGATAATGGTGTATTTAGACGCGCACTTTTTTCATATCTGTAGGGGTGAGCAACTTTAGATTTGGACCGAAAATAACTCAGAACCGAACTGAAAATATACCCAACCCGACCGAACCTAAGCACCTAGGTATTTAGATCGGTTCCTTTTTTTCATATAAAATCGGGTTGGGTCGGTTCTTGGTTATTTCCATGGTGAAACCTGACTTGAACCTATGGATCGAACTAAAGTGCTACTTAAAAAAGACTGGGCCATAGCCGAGTAGCGATTGGGGCTTAAATCCTTAAAATATATAACATATAATGACTATATGTATGATGTTCCCACAAATACGTTCGTATAGAGAAAAAACCATCTACATTGAATTTGCAGTCGACTTATAGGCTGCTACTATGATTCATTGACGAGGTACGTTATCTAATATGTATCATTATTTTTTTAATCGGTGTTGTTTTATTGTTGTTTTTGGAGTTAAAGAGAATACAATAAGGTATATGGCGAATAATCGATTAAGCGATAAGAAAGCATAGAATTTGTTTTAATAAGTTTGACTTTCCGAAGTCAAAGCGAAAACAATAAAGCATATAGTATTTATTTTTATACACTTGATCGGCGATAAGTATCATAAGAATAACCGATTTTGATGATATTGGAGAATGTAAATTTGACATATACACTGATACTAAGTTTGTTGTTTATCAGTAGCCTTCCAAAGTTCATAACAAAATATGTTGAAAAATGAAATACGTCGGGTCGGTTTTATACTTAGTACCCGATAAGCCCGATTACATAAAAACATGGAACCGACCCAATATTTAGGATAGTGAATCGGTTATGTTTTTATGTTTGATCAGTTCTCGGGTCGGGTCGGGTAATTGTCAGGTAGGGTCGGATTTTGCCTTTTGCTCACCCCTACATATCTGACATACGCAAACTATATTTTCATAGTTGTATATCCAATCCAGAAAGGTTGATGTGTCATTATTATTACACAAATAAGAAGTATGTCGTAATATCATGAATAAACCAAAGGTATGTCATTATACATCCATTTGGGAATAACCCAATAATGTTGGTGAGTTTAGATAGAGCTTAGAATAGGAGAGATCAGGGGTTCAATCTCCATGATGTGCAAGTTTAGCCATTAAAAAATGTCATTATACAGATTAGTTCGGTTCAGGTTATTTATAACATGTAAACGTTTGTGAATATTTTTTCTTGATTTGTTAAACGGTTTATGAATGGTCATTGTAAATATCGGTATTATCGACTTGTTAGTTCTATGAATTGGGGACTACATTCATTCGACAAAGAAGTAAGTACCGAAAATAAGTGAAAAACGAATCATTCCTAAATCATGAAACACTATCACATTATTAGAAATCTTTCTCACCATAATACGATAATTTGGTTTCTAAGAATAGTAACAATACCTAGAAGTTTTTGCCACATGTTTTGTAACACCTGAAATGCGCTAGTGTTTATATAAAAATGGTATATTTTTAGTAAGTTTTACACTGGTTCAAGTTTTAAATTTAGAAAAAACGATAAACTATCACTTTATACTTCATGTTGGAGCAAATGCACTTATCGTAAGCGTAATATAGTGATGGTAAGATACAACATATTTTGGTACGGAGTTGTTATCAACGTCTAGTCAAGACAAAAGGAGAGTTGTTTTTGTAGTTTTATAAAAGAAAACATTGAAGAGTAAAAAAAAAGATAGTTTTGTAATTAATATAAAAAAATAGTTGTTTGGGGTATTTGTTACATCTTAATGCTTCATTAACTAAACTTTACAACGGATCACAAGAGCTCACTTGAAAGTAAGTAGTTGTATTATGGTAATGCCATAAAGTCGTAGAGTTTGGTTTTAGTGACCCTCTCACATCTCAACTATATTGGTTTGAATCAGCAGGGAAACTCTTCGCAAAGTCGGAATCAATCCACAACAATATTGTCGAATCAGCAAGGAAACCATATACTGTTATGGTTTAGTATTAAGTAAAAAATAGTCATAAGGGGTTTATACGACCCATCACTATGGACCTCTTAGCTTGATCGTGTCTCCCCAAGAGTAGTGCCAATAATATAAACCAAGTCCTCGACGTCTTGATCCTATCTTCAAGCTTTGGCAAGAATTTACACTGCGTCAAAATTTGGCTACAACCACACCAAAAAAACTATGATCATATGTCAACCGCCACAAAAAATGTTTTTCAGCCAAAGTGTGACCAAAGGTCGAGTCATTGTAGGCATCATATGGCCACATTGACGTTTAGTGGCCATAGTTACTTGAATGTGTAGCTAAAGGGTATCTATGTTTATTGTTGGAATCAAGTAATGAGTCCATTAAGTGTGGCTAAAGGGTAGTAATAATCATATAACTTTCTTTTTAGCGTTATCGTTTCTGTTATAAATAAGAGTAAAAAATTTGTTTTAGTCACATAAATTTAATAATACCGTGGCAAAAAGATTGTTGTAATCAAACATTTTATCTCAGTAAGTATGGCTATAGATATTTTAGGCACACAAGAATTTTTTAACTTTAAGAGTTGCTATTGTCTAACCTTTAATCACACATATGGTTTTTGCCTATGACATATGCTATCATTCTATCACATCAACAAAATAGCAAGTAACAATGGTGAGGATACTGGTTATGTAAAGCCGCATGAAAATTTGTAATGTTTAGTGTGTCCATTGGTTTAACTTCGGTCATACATAATATTTCCGTGTCGTGACATTTGCTATTGTTTCATCCAAAAAAGTGGAGATGGTGTGGCTAATGGTTATGTAACGCCACGTGATATTTTGTAAGTTTTAGTGTAACTATTGTTTAAGTTTTGGTCGCACATAGTTACACTCCGCATAACTTTTGCTTTAAGTTAGTCACACAAAATAAAATCAACCGAAGAGGGCGTATCTAAGGTTATGTAAAGCCACATGAAAAATTAAAATTTTTAGCATGACTATTGCCTAACATTTGGTCACACATAATTTCTTTTGGCCGTGACGTTTATTATCATTTCGTTACACAAACAAAATACCAAGTAACGACCCTGTGGCTAATGGTTATGTAAAGCCACATGAAATTTTGTAATTACAAATGTGGCTTTTAAGTCCCGCAATCTTGCTTTTCGTAGACAAATGTTGACCCTCCCGACTACTCTTTTTGGTCTTCATCCAAACTTTAAGGTGGTTTTTCAACCACCTAAGTTTGGTGGTAAGACACACATCTACCGCTTCGCTAAAACTGAAAATATGGCAAAGATCCAACATATAACCTGTGAACCTGATATGAGCAAAAATGCACATGTTTTATGTCAAATTATCACTCATTTATAATATAACGAGGGAATATGTAGCGCCAGAGTACCTTGTGGTAGGGCATCTCACATCCAAGAGTGATGTATGGAGCTATGGGGTGTTCCTATACGAACTTATCACGGGTAGGCGCCCACTGGATAGAAAGCGGCCTCAGGAAGAGCAGAAGCTTCTAGAATGGGTCATACCCTGAACCGACACCAAAAAGTTCATGCAAATCATTGACTCGTTGAAGGCAGCACAAAAGTTGTCATAGATGGCCAATCTTTGCTTGTCAAAGGACCCAAAGTCAAGGCCAAAGATGAGTGAGGTTCTAGAAATGGTTAGCAAACTCATTAAGGTTCCATCACAACATGATTTTACGTACGCCTAATTCAATACGACACGACACGAGCATATATGACTCGTGTATGGCCAAAGAACTGGGTTTTCCGGTTTTTATTAGTCACAAGACTTATTCTCTCTGTTTCTCTTGATTGTGTGCCTCTTTTATCTTCTTAAATGTGAGTAATACTGGGGGCAGCTGATCTTATGCAAACAGATTGATCTTGAGCTGACTAAAGTGAATACTTTTTCTTCAATTTTCTTAATTTTTTTTTTCTCTCTGGTTTGATAGATTTGTGATTAATTCAAATTGGCTCTTTTAACTTGATTGCAAATTTTGGGTTTTTGATGTTGTGCACAGGTTATAAAACCTATAATGTGTATGTTGGCTTCTGGATTCTTGCTTTAAATTCAGTCTTGATCACAATCAACCCCCTTAGACTATGTGTACTCGATTAACACCCTCATGATAAATCAGCATTGGGGCTTTAAACACCTGCCCGTTCCACCAGTGAGGGGCGTGGTTGGCTCCTCCACCATCCGGTTAACGAGTGCCAAAGGGAAATAAGTGGGCCCATGCCCGCTTCAACCAATCACTCTTTTTTCTTTATATTTGTATTTTTTATTTAATTTAATTTTTAGTTATTTCATTACACTATAGTCATTGGGTAGTTTAGTTATTGCCCACTACATTTTTTTAAGGGGAGGGGGGGGGGGGGGGGGGGGGGAGGTTAAGTTATTCCACTACAAATGTTCTTATAGAAGATAAATAGCTAGTAACTGAACATGTTTCGTTACATGTTCATTTTAATATACCCTAATTTTTTAATAAATTGTGTTGCGAAATTTTAAATTGCATCTAGTAATTGAACTGGATATTTAAATAGTGATCTTGATATTACTACTAATCATGGTTGCAAAAGTCACTAGGCGATCCCTAGTCGGATTTCACAGTATTCAGGAAGTACTTGGCCTACGCGAAAATTACTCGGGGAGTAATTGTCCTAGGCGAATAGTACTCGGCCTTGGCAACCTACCTTATAGCGAGTACTCGAAGCCTAGGCGGGACTTTTATACCCATGCTACTAATTAGTACTTCATAGGTGTGGATATGGTATTATAACTATGCAGTGGCGGATCTAGGTTCCTAGGAATCCCCTCGGTTTGAAAAAATATATGCAAGGCTAAAGATGATGAAACATATGGAAACAAGATAGTCCCCCAAGCCGAAGATGATGACGAAGTGACAATCAATTTCAAGACATTTTGTTCATTTACAAAAAACAGAGTTCTTACCAATCTGCATAATATTTTGGTTATCACAGTGTAAGGGTGTAGGCTGAGAGATGGTAACCCTCATATTTGCAAAAAGCCATCGTAACCAAATAATCTCACATGTAGGCACAACCATATAACATGATATTCAAATCATTAAAATATCTTGAAACAACATCTCGTTTCTTACTTTTCCATGAGATTAACGAATCTCTGAGGAAAACACAAAAACCAATGATAGATTTGTGATCATTACGATCACTATCCAATTAGAATCACTGTAACACATAACTCTAGAGAAGATGTTGAGAGAAATAGAAGACTCTTAAATTGAGTGCCATGAAGATATCTCAAAATACGAAGAACAGCACCCCAACGAACATACATAGGGGCAGTAACAAAGGCTAACCACATGAACAACATGAGCAATATATGGATGAATAATTGCAAGATAAACCAAGCTGCCTTCAATAGTACGATACAGACGCATTGGTTTTTATAGGAGTTTCGATCTATGTTTTGTTTGAGAGGGGAAACATCCTTTCAGATACTAAGCCACCACAATACCCAATAAATATTGTAGCATGCCCAAAGCCTTCAGAGCAACACCGTGAGCCAAATCATATCTGAAGGACTCAATACCATCATAATGATCTCCTGTAATAATCATATCGTCAACATATAAAGACAGAAGAATGCATCATGCATCCGTACATCGAACAAATAATATTGAATCTTGATTACTAGGAACAAAACCAATGGAAGTAACCACTATAGAGAACTTCTCAAACCAAGCATGAGGGCCATCTTTAAAACCATATAGAGCTTTTCGAAACTGATAGACTTCACCGGGTTGATGACAATTCCCGGGGAGGAATCATGTAAACCTCCTCATAAAGATCACCATTCAGAGACACGTATTTGATAAATATTCCACTAACGAATAGATGCAGCAACTATGAGAGTACGAAATTGTAGTCAATGTGCCACTAGAGCAAATGTCTTCTCATAATCCATACCATACTTTTGTGAATATCCTTTTGCTACAAGTTTGTCCTTATTGTTCAACAGACCCACTAGACTTCGTTTTAATCTTATATACCCAGCGACAACCAATTGCATGTTTACCAAGAGGCAGTAGAACCAAATCCCATGTATGTCTAATGAAGAGAGCTCTTCAGCCATAGCATATTGCCAAAGAGTATTAGATACAACCTCTCTATACGATTCTAGTTTAGATTTCTTATGTATATTTGCAATAAAGGAAGCAACAAAGTAGAGTAGGCAAAATATGATGGTTAGGTGGACTTACGTCCCTATTCATCGACGAAGCAAGGGAATCGAGCAGCGCTGTAAAGGTGATGGTGGTGAGGTTATAAAACCATACCAAATGCATAACAAAAGAAGCATATAATAGAATAAAGAACCATAAAATGCTCTCAAAACACAAAATACAAACACCAATACACTATAAAGTTACAAGTTAATACTATATAAATACATCACAGAGAGTCAAAACTTTCCATATAAAATACAAAGGAAGTTTGGTTGGTAGCATGACTTAAATACTAATAATTGCAAATTGAAAAACAATTATATAAAAAATAGGTGGGTGAACTTGCTTCAAGACCTTATCACTAATTCTAGGATTGTGTGACGTGAGGTCGAAGTCTTACTTAAAAATAAACCAATTACACTAAATAGATAGTGGTAAATGTGTATCGAACACAAGGAGTTTGTTGAAAATGTGTTTACTAAGTTGTTTGCAAAATAACTAAATTAAACTAGAATGCTGAAAAAGTAATTTCAATGATTTGGTTATTTGGTTTTTAAAACTAGAATTAACTAAAAAGCACTTAACAAGATTTTAATTCAGAAATAAGATGATATGTTCTCTCTCGGTTTCAGGTTTCTACGAATAATAATGTGAAAGTTTAATCTGAGATTAACTACATAGACATAGTTTGTGAATGCATGTTTGATTGTGATAAAAGGGGACTAAGTACTTGGATTACAAGAACGCAAGGTAATCGTCACCTGATAACTAGTTTAGTATAGCCAACCCCGTAGCACTCCCAATAAATCCCGATTGCTTATGGCACCAAGAACTGATGGTTTAGAACACGAAATTCAACAATATAAACAACTACAAATCAAACTCATAATCACCATAGTAATATAATCAAAATGACTAAAATACTATCCCATAAATAACATAAACAATCACAAAATTCGAAACCTTACAATCCAAGGAAAAACATACAAGAACTTAGCCACACATCATTCGGTTGATCATCACTTCAATTTCGTTATTCATTTGAATCAAATATCTAAAAGCAATAATAAACCAGCCCAAAATAGTGTTTTTTTCACCCTAAATTCGCCCCCAATCTGTTCTCAACCGAAAACAATGATAAGATCATGAAAAGTCACAACCACCCACCATAAAAATGGGAGTTACAAATTTCACGCCAGATTCCACCGTACGGTGGCCATAAAGATGCCTACTGTAGACCTCTACTGTCTTACGATAGAGATTTGTTTATCTGAGGTTACCATAGCTTACGGTAGCTATCGTAAGCTACGGTAGAGGGCGGTTTGGCTCATCTTGATTTCCTTCGAAATTCCATCTTTTCCATTTTGCATCCATTAGTTGCCAAACTTCCTTCACGCACTTCATTCCCGCTTTTTTATGCCCTTTTGTACCTGAAGCAACAAATAACCGTAGCTATCCAATTATAACAATAACCCAATTAAGTGTATGATTTTAATACCGTTTATAATACTTAAGGGTTATCCTACGAATCACCCATCCCTGTGTGGCTCCTTGTTATTATTAAAATAATAACAATAACAACAACTGTATAATTATTATCATCATAATTGTCTTCGTCAACAAGCCCATAGATATGAGATGGAAATAACTCGAAAACCAAAATATTTTGCAAGAATATATGGGTATGAGATTAATATTAAAAGCTTTCATGGGTCTAGGATGGATATCTTATTACATGATACATACATATTACCGTATCTAACTTCTAAACCAAATTTATTACTACTTACTATACAACTTCAAAAATATAACATACCCTATGTTGAATTCGTTATAAACTTAAAATTATTATAATTTTACAAATGGTACTCACTAAATTATAAAACACCATAACCTCTTAACAAACTATACAACTTCAAAAATATAACATACCCTATGTTGAATTTGTTATAAACTTAAAATGATTATAATTTAACGAATGTTACTCATTAAAGTATAAAACACCATAACCTCTCAACATGTGACTTTTAATCATGCACTACCGTAAACGAATATACATGATACTCGCAGTATATCCAAAAACGAACATGTAATAAATAACCTACATCGATACAAGATCCGGTACGAGACATTACGTGTCCAAAATCATTGACCAATTGACCAAGACGTAATGGTGAGTGAGACAGCAAGTCATTGCTTGAAGGACGAAATTAATAGAGAAAATGAAAAGTCCACATTCATCAATGCATCATTTTTATAAACTTATAAAGTCTTTTTTATTTATTTTTTTCTCCACACTCTATTGACTTGACTTCAATTTTCAATCACCCAATTCATACGCCACCCACCCACCCACATTTTCTATTTCTGCCTTCAAACCCACTTCACATACGTCTAGAAACAAATCTTTTTGTTGAAAAGTTTCAATTTTTATTCAAGTTTATTCATTTTATATTCAAAAGACTTCATCTTTAACTCTCTTTCTCATGATTATGTGCATCTTTTTCTTATATTTGAGGGAAAAGATTAGGGGCAGTTGAACTTTTGCAAGCAGATTGATCTTGGGGTGGATAAAGGTGACTGATTTTTCATCAAGTTTTAGTTTTTACAGTCGGGTTTGATAGATTTGTGGTTAATTTGATCTGGGTTTTTTATCTTTATTGGAAATTTTGAGTTTTTGTTATGGAAAATTGTGTTTGGTTGTTGGTGTTATGTGTTGTTGTGCATAAATTAGGGTTTAGAATGTGTATGTTGGTTTCAAGATTCTTGCTTTTTAAGTCTTGAATCTTGATTACAATTAATCCCTTTTATAGAAGATATATTGTTAGTAATTTGCCATGTTTGGTTGCCTGTTCATTTTAAGAAAAAAGTCTATTTTTTATGAATTTTGTTAGGAAATTTTTAATTTAATTAATTGAAGTGAATTGGAATTTGTTATAGTGAAAAGGGTTTAAGTGTTTCTTGATTTTTACTGCTAGTTAGTACTTCATGTGTGTGGATAGATAATTGAATATGATCTCAAACTTAATTCATGAAAAGTAACAAAATCATCATCATCATACTTAGTAATTCCTACAAATAGCAAAAGCTAAGGTAGCGTTTGAGGAGGGTAAGATGTAGGCAGCCTTACCTCTACTTATAGGAATAGAGAGGCTGCTTCCGGTGAAACCCCAACTCGATAGTAGTTTTGCATCAGGCCTTGGACATAAGGCATATAACACTAGGCAATTAAGACAAAGGCCAATTAGTGCATGTACTCCCTTGTCTTTCGGCTATCAACGCCACCACATGATGCATGATTAACCATCCCCCTCTTTTAACATTATTTTCACGAAATTAGTGAAATAACGTTAAAAATTAGTGCACTTTCACTTTTGCCCCCCGAGCGCCCACACATATATACATTATATGCGCATACCGCAAGTACGGCGTAATGAAAAGTAACAAAAATAAACCTTTATGTTGTATGATCAAACCGAACCATAACCGAAAAAAAAAAACGATTTAACCAATGTTTTGGTTTGAAATTATTTGTTAACCTTGATTTTACTGCTAATTGGTACTTCATATGTGTTATAATTAATCAGACATGATCTCAACAGTAATTCATGAAAAGGAACCATAATAAACCTTTATGTATTATGATCGAGCCGAATCATAACCGAAAAACCCGATTTAACCAATGTTTCTCTTTTAGATTTTTTGATAACCGGTGTTTTTCGGTTACACATATTACTTGTAAGTTATGTTAATTTCAGTTTTAATTCCAGTTTTGACAGTTTAGAAGATCAAACTAAGAAGCTATGAGGTGTTTCGGGTTCTCTTTCGATGAACCAAAGGGAGAATCCTTAAAAACCTCAACAAAATCAGTTTCCAATTCCATCCAATCATCCAGTTCTATGTTCACAACAGATCGCGATATCGGACGGTCTGGATCAGAACTAAATTCTCAGAATGTTTCCGATCGTAGCTTAGAGTCAGTCGGTAGCATGAACTTTCCTAGTTTTTCACAAAAATCGAGTAATCTTACGGTGTTCACATTTGCTGAACTCAAGACAGCTACCAAGAACTTTAGCCGTGCTGCAAAAATCGGCGAGGGTGGGTTCGGGTGTGTGTATATAGGCGTCGTTAAGAACCCTGGAGATCCTACTAAAGGGTTAGAAGTGGCGGTTAAACAGTTAAGCAGAACAGGTTTACAGGTAAGCTTTGTTTCTCTATGTTTGACACTTGGATATTGATGCTTTGACTTTTTGATCGTCGACTTTAACTCGAAGATCAGTTTCGATTTTCTGATTGTTGGAAAATGTTTATAGTAGTTACATTGAAATATAAATAAATGGAGTAAAATGCCATTTTCGTTCCTGAGGTTTGACCAGTTTTGCGACTTTCGTTCAAAGGATTGTTTTTTCGCATCTGGATCCAAAAGGTTTAAAATCTTGCCATTTTCATCCGACTCGTTAACTCCATCCATTTTTCTCCGTTTGTCAGGGGTATTTCTGTCTTTTTACCTACTTTGTTTTGTTTTGTTTTGAATACTTGTACATTATGCTAAATGCTTGTACATAAAGTGAAAAAGACCGAATTGCCTTTTAAGTTAACAAAAAAGACGAAAATACCCCACTTAATGAAGAAAAATGGATTTAGTAAACGAGCCGGATGAAAATAGCAAGATTTCAAACCTTTTGGATCCAGATGCGAAAAAACAAACCTTTGAACAAAGTCGCAAAACTGGCCAAAGCTCATGGAGGAAAATGACATTTTAGTTTAAATTTTATAATCAATATGTTTTGGAACTAAAAACAAATGATCCATGTGAGTAGATTTCGATTATTTGTCATGTATGTGATACCTAAAATACCCTTTGTCTATGAATATTTTTATAAATTTGCAATAGGGGCACAAAGAGTGGATAACCGAAGTGAACGTTCTCGGTGTGGTTGAGCATCCGAATCTTGTAAAACTAGTTGGTTATTGTGCAGAAGACGATGAAAGAGGAATACAACGGCTTTTAGTCTATGAATATATGCCTAACAGAAGTGTCGAAGACCACTTAAGTGCAAGATCCGGTACACCACTCTCGTGGGCCATGAGACTCAAAGTGGCTCAAGATGCGGCTCGTGGGTTGACGTACCTACACGAAGAAATGGATTTTCAGGTATTTTAAGTTTTAAAGCCAATAAATGATAGTTTACAAATGGGCATATATAATGAGACTAATAATAATTTTGATATTTTTGTAGATTATTTTTAGAGATTTTAAGTCTTCCAACATTCTGCTAGACGAGCAATGGAATGGGAAGCTTTCGGACTTTGGAATGGCTCGGTTAGGTCCTCAAGAAGGACTCACCCATGTCTCTACTGCGGTACGTGAATTTGATTTTAGTACAAGTGGCAAATGGGACGGGTTGAACCGACCCACAAACACTTTCTGTATTTCTTATTATCATTTTTCTCAAATATGAAATGTATAAATATAAATAAGAAAACTATATTATTACAATTAGTATCTAACATTTGAAAGAAATGATGTTGGAGATTTTATGCATTTTGAATACACTTTGGATGACTTTTCACAATCTTGACCCATTCAACCCATTTCCATCTTAACCATATATTTGAAAGTTCATTCTCATTTGACCCGTTAAACGCAAATAGTAACCCGAATTGACCCGTTAGACCCAAATTATAATCTAAAGGGTCGAAAATTCCAGATTCCCACTTCAGGATTTCTGTTTTAAGTTTTAACAAGGAATAATGGAACTATCGGTTGTTGGCCGGCAACGGTCCCAACTTAAAAAATAACTAGTTGTGGTCGCACCTTTTCACATATTGTAAACCAATGGACCTTTGCTAACAGAAAAGGAAAAGGGGACAAAAAGAAATTAAGGTTCTGTTAGTAAAGGTCCATTGGCTTACAATATGTGAAAAGGTTAGACCACCACTGGTTATTTTTTGAAGTTAGGACCGTTGCCGGCCAATGGCTAATAGTTAGGATTATTAAAATCCATTATTCCTTTGAACAATTAAAAAAACTTTTATTAGCCACAAGTGTATCTCACTCTATTACAAAAGTTGCAATAATTTCCATTTTGGGATGTCATATGAAATTTTCACTTCAATTTTACCAATTTACAAGGTCCCTTTATTTGTCTAGTAGAGGGCATTTTAGACATTTTGCATTCCATCACAAGACATGAAGTTGATGTGACATTATATTACCAGGTTGTAGGAACCATGGGATATGCGGCTCCAGAATACATCCAAACCGGTCATCTAACATCCAAAAGTGACGTATGGAGCTACGGGGTGTTTCTATACGAACTTATCACGGGCAGGAGCCCACTGGACAAAAACCGGCCCAAAAACGAGCAGAAGCTTCTAGAATGGGTAAAACCGTACCTAGACTCCAAAAAGTTTCGGCTAATCGTTGACTCAAGGCTCGAGGGTAAGTACTCGCTAAAATCGGCACAAAAGTTGTCGATAATAGCGAATAGGTGTTTGTCTAGAAACGGTAAATCAAGGCCGAAGATGAGTGAGGTTCTAGAAATGGTTAACCAACTCATTGGGGGTAAGTCACAAGAGACCGGTCCTGCACCACTCAGGAGTCCGGCCCCGGTGGTTGCTATGGAGCCGAGAACAGCTTTTGCGGGTCCCTCCCAGCGTCAAAAGACAGGTGCGGACACGAGATCTAAAGTTGAAAAATGATCTCATTTGGATGATCAGTCTGCTCATTTTGAGCATCCGAAGTTGGTGACAACTTGTTGATTCCTAGTATTTGGGAATGAGTTTTGCAGTGTATGTTATTGCCCTGTTGGTTCTGAACTTTTGGGAATGACTTTATGGAAGATGTATGTTATTATATTGTATTTTGTTATAAATGTAAATATATTACAATGCTTTAGTATAGTTATGCTTTTTAAGCTATAAAATTATGTTCATTTCTATATGTTTTGGCATATTGAGTTCTATCTGATGCAATATATTTTCATCTAACAAAACCCTTACAACAGTAATGTTATAACTAATAATTACTCTATTTCAAACATGATAGTTTAAATTATTACTTACCTATTATGAATCATTTTTTTGATTGAAGTTAATTTATAAATATACACCCCCGTGAATGCTCATGGTTCGGATATTTAAATTTTATTAAACACAACAGTATATATATTTTAAAAAACAAATATTGTGTGGCGAGAAAGGTATATTAATTAAGTGTATGAAATTATAATACAAATGCATTTAAAATAATTATAAATCACTAAATATTCCCTTGTAAACAACATTTGATGTATTACATAATATAAAAAAAAGTTATGACAAAGAAATATAAAAAAAGTTGGTCGAAACAATCTACTCTTTACATCATTATACAAATAAGTTATAAAATATAAAAAACTTACAGTGGTTGAACAATATAAGTCTATGTTATAAATGAAATTACATACTTTTTAGATTAAATAACGAAAAATAATAATTTAAAACCTATAAATAGACAATCTTCATGTAAGAAATCTAAGCGCAATAGATTTCTTACATGTTTTTAACTCATGGAGATTGTCTATTTAATCCGATTAAGTGGTTGTTGGCTTCTTATTGCGAAAGTATCAGTTTGACCCGAAAAGTAAAATCACTGAAACCGACCTTTTCAACCCATGGATCACGCACCGGAGGTATAGAAGCAAATGCAATCGACCGAACCAGTTCAAATTGTTTTATTAAAATCATTTTAGTATATACTCCACTCCTGCTGAAACAGCTAGTGGCAATGATGTTGGAAAACCAAACACAATAGGAGAAGTAGTCCCATGAGGCGATTTCATAAAACCCGATGCGTTACACATTTAAGGTTAGCAGATTCGATGCAGGTGTATTAATGCCGGTAATCACAACCAACCCAGTTAAACACCAATATTCAAACCCGGCTCCAATAATCACAACCAACCAGCGCTAGTCCTCACAAAGTGAAAAGGGCTCAGAATGACACTTCATCATCGTCGTTACCAACAAAACACGGCTCAGTGCTGCTACGGCTGCAAACAGAGTTGCCACGCCAAGTAGCAAGCCACCATCATTGCTGGATAATGCTTCAAATCCCAAATACTTTTCACAACGAAAATAAAAAGCTTGTCTTTTCACTACTAATGTCAACATGACCAACACCACTAACACAATCGTTTAACCAATCTTTAGCTTATAGCTTATTAGCTCTTTTTAAGTGTTTGGATTAGTTTATATTCTACAAGTTGATAAGCTCTTTTTGAGTGTTTGTGTTAGCTTTTTTTTATTTAGCTTATGTTAGTAAAATGATCAAAAGGGACGACATGGTTACATATTATGACATAACTTATATTTTATATGTATCTATTTTGTTTTTATTGTTTTATGAGTTATACCATATTTTTGGATAAATTTATATTGCGGATGACGTAAAACTTCTACAAAAATACATTAATATTCAATAAGCATTCATCTTGGTTTGGTTAGATCTCCTGCAATTATATCTCTAACTGCACTCATGTATAAATCATATATTCTACGTTGTGTACTTGTGTCTTCATCTATTTCATTAATGTCACTAGATCCTCGACTATCGATACCATTATTTGGAGTGTAAGATTCTTGTTGTGTCACACCCCAACCGATGGCGGAACATCGGGGCGGGACGAAATAGATTGCTCGAGACTTCACAACGCTAAACTTGTGACAAGTAATTAAACAACAAATTTCCATTTCATTTCTAAAATTTCAGGTACAAGGCTTTTGGAAACAAAATACAACATCGAATTCAAATTACAAGTACGACAACATGATCAAAAATTTCAAAGTACAACAAGATCTAAATTAAAGTGGGTTTCTAGTTCTTCATACTAGATTCCATGCGTTCATAACATCATCATCATGCAATACATGTTAAAGTATAGTTCAACACACAAGGCATTGGCGAGTATACAAGTTTGACTAATAGAATAATATAAAGTTTAACAAATCCTCATGCATAAATGTTAACTCAAAACTAACATGGCAAAAACTATCATGCAACTATACGTGTCAAACCAAAGTTTACCGCTAGCATAATCTAATCATAGCAATGACTAGACAGTTTTGTTTACTTAACATGACATCATGAATACGGGTGGTGCGTTAATCCTATAGCGCTATACATGTTAAGGGAGGCTTGATCGAAGTTAATGACAAAGTATAAGCATAACGAGTATAAGCATGTATAAATTCAAGTTTGGCACATAAGCATGGATAAGGATTGTTTGTGATTAAGTATAAGCATGTTCGTGTGATTTTTGATAGATTACATGTATTACACCCAAAAGTGATAAAGGTAAAATGGGTCGAGTATACTCACGGTTTTGCAAGCTTTCCAAGAAATCCGCGAGTCGTTGAGTTGGAGTGTTGAAGGGATGAACACCGAAGTTACCCTACAAGAGGTAAACAGAGGTGTGTGAATAGATTGTGTTTGGCGAAGGATTCAGATTTGGATTCGGAAAGTATGAAAAGAAAACGTAGGAAATGCCACTTCGTGCGAAGTGACAGTTCTGGAATGCTTTAGCTCGTTTTACACTCGATTCACCAAAGCACTAAGTTTATCAACCAAGTTGATATACCCGGTTGGTCATGAATATGCAGAGATTTAAATAATATGTTTAAGTGAGGTGTGGAACTTAATTCGGGCAGCCAAAGCTCCCAACGTTCTCACACTTTGCTGAGACACTAGTCCAATCCTATTGAGGATGATGAACTAAGTCAGGTTTCACACTTGGTACAAAAGAAAAAGAAATAAGTAGTTATAAAAAGTAAGAAAACTAGTGAGGTAAAACTCACTTAGAAGCTGGGAATAATCTACCACAATTTCGGAAATTTGAGAGTGAGAGTGAGAGTGAGAGTGTACGGAAAGTTTGAAGGTGTGAAGTGAGGTTGTATTTATAGGGAAACGTTGCTGCCAGCTCCACTTCGTGCGAAGTGGGTTCAACTTGCACGAGGGTGTTGGTTTGCGGCTGTTTTCGCGTATTTTAACCGGTTTTCGAGTATTTCTAGCATAAGGTTGTAACGTATAAGTATTGCACGTACAATGAGCATGATTTGCATGTAAGTATGTATTCGAGTGATTGATTGCAAGTATAACAAGTATAGGTAAAATAAGTATTTCATTATGATCATCGTCTCGGATTACAAGTTTGGAAAGAAAATACGAATAAGACACGAGTACAAGTTTCCATAAATAGAAATACGATTACACTTTTTATATAAGGAAAGTATAAGAATGCGAAGCGTTACATGTTGTGCCTTGTTAAATCCTTCATCACATGTATCTTTTTTTCTAATATAATTATGAATTGCCATAGATGCTAGCACGATCTTCACTTGTGTCTCGCAGGTGTAACTGACATGCATATGTTGTACTATCTCCCATCTAGCCTTCCATACTCCAAAAGTTCATTCAATGACATTTCTCAATGATGAATGATGGTAGTTAAATATCTCTTTAGGTCCTCAAGGAGCACGACTAGCAACCGTTCCACGAGGAAAATCTGTTATTACTATATGTATATATATTATATATATATAAATTTTAATATATCAAACAATAACAAAAATGTTAAAATCAAGCAACATAAATAAATACGCTTTGATTGATAGTTTAGGCCGGGTTTTCGAAACCCAATTTACACAAATGTTACAGCTTTAATTTGAATCTATGGTTCCCCTGTTTCCTTTCAATTTATGTCAAGCATGGGATTTTACCATTTTGATATTTACTCTGTTTTCTACTTTAACTTTATGCAATTTTAATAATTCACGTATTAATTGAACTAATTTCCCATTGTTTCCGGTTTTTACCATGTTAAATTTGTAGTTTATAAGATCGGTTAGCATTCGAAAGCTCAAAATGGATGAAAAACAGCTGGATTTGAATGCCCCTCTACTCTCGGTCAGACGATTATCAGCAGCGGGCTCAAATTCGGACCGAATAACTCCAAATTCCGCTAGAAAAACAATAACAACCCAACAACAAGCGCTTCCTTTTTGCTAGATCCCAATGGGAACCTGAACAAGAAGTCACGAAACCCATGACAGTTCCCTTCAATTCGGAACAGATTCCGGGCCAAGTGAAAGATGATAAAAAGTCCGTTTCGCAGCAGCTTTTCTGATCGTCGGAAGTTATGAATTGGTGGTGGTGAGTTGAAGGTGGCAGTGGAGGTGGTGGTGGTGGTGGTGGTGGTGGGTTGATGGTGGCGGTGGAGGTGGTGACGGGTTAAAGGTGGAGGTGGTGGTGGTGGATTTAAGAGAGAGAAGGAAGAAGATGGTGGTGTTGTTTTAGAGAGAGAAAAGGAAAGAGTGAGAGAGAGATCAGGGTGAGGGTGTTTATTTATTTTTGTTTTTAATAATAAGGGCAGTTTGGTAATTTTATATAAATTTAACTAAGAAATTTAACAGAGGTTAGTGATAAGGATCACCCGAGTGCAAAAATTACAACTATTAGGACCAACTTTGTAATTAGTAAACCATTGGGACTCTGCAATTTTCGCAAACCACAGGGACCAACCAGGCATTTAACTCTAATAATTATAATTATAATATTTACTAATTAATATAAAATGGCTTCTGGTATATTTGGCAGCATATCCCCAAGATTAATGGAGACATACCTTTAGTTGATGAGGCTACTTCTGATCATGAAAGACTATTGGAGAGGTTTCACATATTTTTTGCACATACTATTGGTTAAAGTTGTTAATTTCATGAAAGATAGATTATTAATATGATATCTTATATCAGTATTAATATATACATTTGTATATTTGAAGCTAGACTTGTCTGCTTTCAGGTTGCAAGTATATAACTTAATTGAATCTAAAGTTCAACGCGTGGTAACTGTCAGGTCAGTTATAAAAGTAGTGAAAGTGTAAAATGAAATATTGCTTAACGTATGAGCGTACGTTGTGAAATTAAGCATGTTGAAAACATAATTACGCATGTTGAAAGAATGAAGATGATTCCGAGTTTGTGAAGTAGGTGTTCCAAGTTTATGTTTTGTGTCAACGTGCGTGATCAGGGTTTTGAGTTTTATGACGTGTGTAATTTCATATCGTACGCGCGTACGTTAACCTTTCCCCTATAAAAGTATATATGTAACTTTTTTATATATTGTAGTCGGTGTAGGATTCATAAAGTCATTTTTTTTCTCCAATTTCGAGCTTTATCTGACCAATTTTACCGTTCACCAGAGCATCATAAATTTGTGAGACGACAAGTGGTTAATGAGGTAAAATCTTTACTTTGTAAGTTTAATATTTTGTATATTTATGGTTTCTGATCCGTAATCATATCAGCTGAAATCACATCCAGAAATATACGAAGGATACGTCACCATGGCATACAATGACTACTTAAAAGGGATTTCCAAGTATGTCACTAAAAACTTCTTTTCTGTTTTTTTATATTTTTATTTTTTTGGGATTTTTCATGATATACATATTTGATTATAGGAGTGGAGAGTGGGAAGATCATGTCACCTTGCAGGCAGCTGCAGATTCTGTATGTTGACCATCTCTTTGACTTTAGTGTATATTAAAATTTGAGTTAATTGCTATTTTCGTCCCTGTGGTTTGTCCAATTATGTCAGTTCATGCCAAATTTCAAATTTGTACCATTTCCGTCCCTAACATTCTTGAAACATGTCAGTTCCGTCCAAAAAACTAACGTTTGTTAAAACCTGCTGTTTAATGAAGGGTAAAAACATTATTTTCCTTTTTTTAAGGGGTGGGATTTTAATAGGGTTTAAAAAGGGGGAAATAAAAGGAAATGATGTTTTTACCCTTCATTAAACAACAGGTTTTAACAGACATTAGTTTTTTTTTTGGACGAATCTGGCATGTTTCAATAATGTCAGTGACGGAAATAGTACAAATTTGAAATTTGGCCTGGACTGGCATAAATGGACAAACCACTGGAACGAAAATGGCAACTAACTCTTAAAATTTGGATTCCAAACTCCTTCTTAGATTTTTCATATGTTTTACATGCAGTGTGGTGTCAAAATCTTTGTTCTAACCTCATTTAAAGATACTTGTTCAATTGAGATTCTTCCAAAAGTGCAGAAGTCAAAACGCGGTAATTTTCAGATTTTTGTTTTTTATATATGATATTCTTTTACTTACTGTTATAACTTGCATTTTCATTATATCTGCTAATATAGTAAAAAAAAAAATCATTTTTACTGTTGTTTTCTTGAGCTTTTGGGCTGAGGTGCATTACAACTCTATTTATCCTTTTCTTGGTTCTGTCTAGTGAGTTAATGTTTACTTTTTATTCTTAAAATATATAGCAAATAAATTATAGTTATACAGACCCTTTTCTTGGTTCTTTAAAAGGTGCAGTGGCGTATCTAGAAAATCTTTGTAGAGGTAACGTTTTATAAAAAAAGGGGTAACGAAATCGAAAAAAACGTCAAATTTTTTCAAAATTTACACTACCGCCGGAGCACCTACCCCTTTCCCTAAGGTAAGTCCGCCCCTGAAAAGGCGATTATGCCGATTTAAACATGTTTAGTTTCAATTAGCAATGGTTATGGTATTATCATATTTCAGCTGGCCTTGTTTGCAGCTATATCATTAGTTCCAGTTTAAATATCATGGTTCATATATGGCCATTTAGCACTCCAATACTTGTTTTATAGTGTCCATGGTCCGGTTGTGGCGGTTTTTAAGTCAAATTTTGAAAATTGTTAGCATCCGTAAACCAAAACCAAACCGTTAAAAAATGTGAAACAAAACTAAGGTTGGGTTTATCTGTTTGGGCTTATTGTGCCTTCAAAATAACTAACCACTTAAAAAATGTTTATTCAATTAATATATAGATAAACAAACAGAAAAAATTAATAAAAGGATTTAAAGTACCACTTAAAAATTATAATTAATAACTCAGAACCAAAAGTTTATGATAGAACTTTTAATGTTTTGTTATAATCTAAATAAAATAACTTACTTTACTATAATTTTTGTTATAATGTAAATAAAATAACTTTACTATAATTTAGTAAATAGATTAACTATATTTTTGCTGTAAGATAAATTTATTCTGGTTAGTAAAAAAGAGTGATAATGTTTATGTTTATTTATTTTGATTGCAAAACAGCTATTTTTAATAATCATTTGATATTCAATTTGATTTTTTAACTTGAACTTATAAATTTATCGGTGGCGCCAGGTTTAAACCTAGACAAATGAATAGTTCAAATCTAGGTAATATGTAGTTTAAATTTATTGGTGTAAAAAAACAAATAATAATCAACATAACAGCAGGGGCGTACCTATCTGTCTTGGTGGATGGATAGGTGCACCCCTTGAAAAAAAATAGTGTATTCTTCAGAGAAAAAAATCCGACCGCACCCTTTAGAAAAATGTTGAAACCCCCATTCACACCCCTAGCAAATAATTGCTAGCTCTGCCACTACACAATTGGATTATTAAGTTACATAGAAATTTAAACAAATAAATGTATTAGCAATAGGTCAAAAATAAGATTTTATGATATTAAAAATTATATATTATTGTATTAATAAACTGATATTTGCAAATTCAAAACGATTTCATTCTGTTAAAAAGTAGTTTTTACAGCTATTAATTATAATAAATGTAAGATAAGCTACATATAATCAGAAAAAAAATTAAGAAAAAGATAAACGTAAATTGTTTGTTTTATTTTAAAAACATCACTTTAATAAATAATTATATATAGTTGTTTTACTATCAAAATAAATAAATAGATAAGCATTACTCTTTTACCTCTTGAACATGTTAATCTAATTAAGAAAAAAAGGACATATCGTTAGATTACATATTTTGATGTAGATGTAGATTACATAAACGTACTAAAAATTCTATCATAATTTGTAACATATTAATAATAATAATAATAATAATAATAATAATAATAATAATAATAATAATAATAATAATAAGCAACTTTATCTCAAAATCATAACTATTTGAATTTTAAGTGGATTATGTAGATGTTTGATTTGATGCAGATTATGATAAATAAAACAAGATTTATCCTCAACTTTTGGTCTTGTGATATTTTCTTAAAAAATTGGATGCTTGATCATGTGTGGTTCTATGTCTGTTTCAGTGGTTTGTCTTAGGTTGATTGGTACGACAGTTGTTTGTTTCCCAAAGGTACTTATTTTTACGTTAAAACACAACTCAAGTTGACCCGTTCATGATGGATCATGTTGCTAGTTGAAATGCTTATTATAGATATGTACTTTTTTTTTGCAAATTTCTAGTTTTAATTTTCATTAATTTTTTAGCCCATCCAGACCCAAACCCATTCTCACCCGGCAACCAAACCAATCCAACCCGCCCATTTTGTCACCGCTAATTAGACAATAGATAGTTTTTTACAAACTGAATTTTAACCCATCTATCATCTCTTTTTAACGTGTTTACAACTTGAATTACACAACGTTTACAACTCGTTTGATTACATAAGTTACATAGGTCATGTTAAGATCACATGATTTTAGTGGGATGTTATCTTTGACACGAGTGAATGTACAAGATTTGGCATCAACCCAACAAGATTTTCATCCTTATGCAACCAAACCATTCAAATTGTCAAATATGAGAAGGTAAAAGCAAAAAACTATCATCATTATTTATGTCATACATCACCATCATTTGTTCCACTGAATATAAACTTTATAAAGTGGCAAAGCAAACAAAAGCATCACAAAAACGTCTGATATCTCTGTAGGTAAGGTGTTTCCTCTCTATCCAAGAGGTGAAGGATTCAAATCCTGTAAGTTATATAGTTAATAAGAGTAGGTTAAGATTAGGAGCCAATCTAAAAAACAATCACAAGAACAGCCAAAACAATACTACTTAGGGATGTAAACCAATTGAACTTTCGGCAGGAAGTTCGTTTATATTCGTTGAACACGAACAAGATATTTCGTTTGATTTACTAAATGAACGAACAGGAACAAAGGTATCATTTGTGAAACTTTCGGTAATATGTTCGTTTATGTCTGTAAGGTACACCCGTTTATATTCGTTCATGTTCGTTTGTTTATGTTAATTTGTTAAAAGTTTTTAATATTTCACTTTCCCTCTTATATTTTTCTTTATTCCCCCATAAACAATAGCTTATAATTATATTTAAAAAATACTAAAAATGTAAAACCTTATCTTAACAAATGTTCGTTTGCATTTGTTTATGTTTATTTGTGTTCGTGACCAACTTAAATTTCTTAACAACGAACTGTTCGACATGTGTTCGCGAACAGTTTACCAACACCTGCAATTCCTTAACGAATGAACACGAGCATGGCCTTGTTCGTTAATCGTTACGTATCACAAAGCGCGGAATATAGGAAAGTGTAGAAAACACATAGAAAAGGGAGATTGCTCTCAAAATCATTCGCTATGGTCATCTCAGTCTTATTCTTCTGATCGTTCAAGTACAACCATGATAACAAACAGTTACGTAATCGACCCTTGACAATACAACAATTACAATATATACCCTCTACTTATTGTCTACAGTACACTACTACTGCTGTACATAAACCCCTTGTACTATCTAGCAATTACAATATAGTCCCTACGCTAATCATTAATTGGATATGTTTAATAAAGGAGGTGACGTTAACTCCGGGACCAGAAACGTTTCCAAGAGATTTACTTTTTTAAATGTTTCAATTTATATGTTCAAACATAAAAAAAAAAGTTTCTGGTCGGTTTGACGGTTCGGGTCGTATAAGGTTTATCACATAATAAAAATACGACATAATAATGAGACAGCATGATTAATTAAAAAACATTTAATATAAATAAGATTGTCTTTACGAATAAGAAAAACATACCTACAATTGTTCCCTGCGAGGTTTCAAAAACATTGCATTACATTCTCGGTCGAAACTTGATGTAATAATTCCTTTTCAATGTAGCAAACGCAAGAATCGTTCATGTATCCATCACCTATCCTACCATGTAATTTTTCCTTTACGTGCTTCATTGAACTCACACCACTTTGTGAAGCCAAACACTATACCACTTTTGATATTACTTTCAAAGAATATTCAAGTTGTGGCGATAGAAGAATCTCAAAGCTTGATGATAAAGAATTAAGATGATATATTTAATACAAAGGGGAAAATTATGAGTAAGTGAAACATCATTAAAGAAACTTATATTTGATATTTCTGAGCTTGGTTTAGAACGTAAACAAACCAAGCTCGCTCGACCATGAGTTACTCAAAACCAAGTCTTTAAAACTTGAATCGGGTCGAGCTTAAACGAGCTCTAGTATGAGCCTAAAAATAAGCTTAATAAACAAATTCGGGCTTCACTTATAAAATTCAAGCCGGATTGCCCGACTAAACGAGCATGAGCTTGTAAAACTGCTCATAAGCCATGCTCGAGCTTTAGAAATAGAGCTCTAACACTTGTATGTTAAACAGGCTCGAGCCTAGTCAAGCTCGGACTTGGCTTATTTACGCCTCTCGTTTAGTTGAATACATATGAAATTTAAGAAGTTTTTATAAAAATATATAAATGAAATTCCCCTTTTTTTAATTTAATTTTGGTCATTAAAAACAAAATTAAAATACAAAAACATACTTATATATCAAGCTTAAAGCATAATTTTATTTACCAAAAATAAACAAAGAAGACATGATACAAGCACAACCACCTTTTCGAAACTTAATAGCACAAAAAATAAGCATTGAGACACTGGTGGTAATGATAGGAGACTCAGGAAAATCTGGGTTTAATCATTGAGCCAAACGGGTTTTACTGATAATTTCACCGTCGTGTCTATGGGCGGGTGGGTTATCGGGTTTCCCCGGAATTGATGGTGGACTCGGGTTACTCTCAGAGTACTTCGTTTGGTCCTGTGGGTGCCTCGAGAGTGCTCGGGATCGATTACGTTGGTCGTTAAAAAAAATATATTAGGAAAATGTTATTGCATATCAACATTTATTTAACCCGTATCTTGGTTCTTTAAAAGGTGATTACGCCGATTTAAACATGTTTAATTTAAATAAGCAATGGTTATGGTACTACGATGCTTTGTTGTCCTTGTTTTCAGATTCAGTGGTTAATAAAGCTTTATTTACCTTGTAGCACCTATATCATTAGTTCGAGTTAAGGGTGTGCCAATCGAAACCGAACCCGACAAGTAAATCCGAAACCCGTCACAGGACGGGTTTGGGGTCGGGTAATTGGGTATGGGATCGGGTTTGGGATTAGTTTTTATTTTCTTCGTAGGTTTGGGACAGGTTTGAGATTTGGTGATATACCCGACCTGATTACCTGATAAAGTGTACCCGTTTACCCGATAATTATTTTATTTTTTGTATATATTTGTAATGATATATCAATTATTCGCATACACTATTTTTGTCATATATGCATTTAAGTATATCTTTTTATATACATTTTGGTATTTTATTTATATATTTTGTAGTTATTTGATATATTTTTTATAGTGATAATGTTAAATGTAATTGTTTAATAGTTACCCGGCGGGTTTTTGGTCGAGTATACCCAATGTGTAATGTTTTTAAATTAATGGGTTGATCCGAAACCCGTTGGTACACCCGGTATCCGACAGCTATTTACTCGATAGAAACTCGGCGGATTTAGGACGGGTTTGAGACAATGTGTTCTAATCGGGTTTGGGGTTGGTATTACCTAAACCGTCCCAAACTCGCCCCATTGTCATCCCTAGTTCCGGTTTAAATATCACGGTTCGTATATGGCCCTTCAGCACTCCAATACTTGTTATTATGGTGTCCATGGTCCGGTTGTGGCGATTTTTAAGTCTAATTTCTAAGATTGTTAGCATCCATAAACCAAAGTCAAACCGTTAGAAAATGTGAACCTTTCCAAAAAAAACTAAGGTTGTGTTTTGCTGTTTTCACTATTTGGACTTGTCAAGTAACTTTTGGCACATATTGGGTTGGCAATTGCCACTCGGCCCGAAAACTTCTAAGATTAGGTATATATTAATTGACATGTATTGATTATTTAATTTTAGAGACAAGAAACTTAAGAGAATATTTTAAAAACTACGTAACATCAACACCATACAGTTTTGATCAATCTGCAACTAGAGGTGTCAATTGCTAACACGACATGAAAGTATTCACGTTTGGGTCCTAACCCGCCTAAAACTATACTAAAAAATATTTCTATAAGGTCAACCTGCCACCACGCCGTTATGTTTAGACATTGGTTTGTTAGGGATAATCCTTGGAGTTTTGGTGATAGTATGATTACAAATCCAGAGTGCTACCGTGTCTAGAGCCTAGGGGGGATAGACATTGCTTAGAACCTCCTACCCATTGTTTGTTAGGTTTAATTTTGCGAGAGCATGTTTTGCCTTTCACCCGTGGTGTTAGTGTTTTCGGGTATTCGTATAGATTAGGTTCGGGTTATTCTTCGTTCTAGGGTTGTGGATCACAATCTCTGACCACAATGTGAGTAAAAAGCCTAGGGTGATATCTCATTAGACATTTTGTCAAACGTATCCCATTCTTCCCACGTTTTTTTGGTTTTCTTAGGTACTAGAAACATACCTAGTTAACCCTAGATTCGTACCTTTAGAGATAGTCATATAGTTGATTACAACGAGTCATTGCATGTTAATTGGATTCCTTCTAATGTAACCCACTTTTGTGTCCTTAGTTGTTTTCCTAGTTTTCTTGTGTTTTTGTTAGTTTGCGTTCCGTTTCAGCCTTTTGGCTTAAGGTTGATTGGTACAAACGCCCACGGCAGTTATTGGTTTCCCAAAGGTACTTATTTTTGCGCTAAAACACAACTCAACTTGACCCGTTCATAATGGGTCATGTTGCTAGTTGAGATGCTTATTATAGAAATAAATGTAATTGTTTTTGCAAATTTCAGGTAGTGAACTAATAAGCAATAATTGCATGGCAACTGATTGTTGTATAGCAACTAAGTTTTGGTTATTATATTGTGAGACTGTTGCTTTATGCTCTTTATGTCATCTTCATGTCATATGCACTTGTATTTTTGTTTTCAAAGGTCACTTGGCATACATGAAATTCACAATTAAAAGGTGGTTTGCTGCAACATCCCATATATTATCATAGGACCCATGGAATGAAAATGGGAATATATCATAACACCACCTGTAGTGAGGGATTTTGGGCGTTTTATCTTCAAAAAGTGCCCCAAAACGCCTAGGTGACCACCCTCTGGGGCGTTGTTTTCCAAAAAAAAGGCCGGGAGCTTCCTTTAGTCCACACCTCTTGTTAAATGGTTTGGCCAATCACAGGCAAGCTTCTTTTTGTTGTCCAAATTACCTGCTTTTGATGGTTTTTTTTTAAATTTAATTCGTTACGCCCTTTTAACATAATGCCCCACAATTAGAGATGTACAAAAAAACTGCTTTTAGAACCGAAACCGGAAAAAAAAACCGAAACCGGTTTTTTTAACCGGTTTTTCTATAAGCGGTTTTATAACCGAACCGACGGTTATAGACCGGTTAGAGATCTTGTGCTTCGAAACCGGTTTTAAAACCGAAACCGGTTATAAAAAACCGGTTTAAACTGGTAAAAACCATTTTTTTATATAAATCGGTTAAAAACCGATCCTAACCGGTTGGACCGGTTATTGTTTTGACCTAAAAAACCGGTTAGTAACCGAAACCGGTTATAAGAAAAAGCAGTTTTTGTTTTTGATGTAAAAAACCGGTTCGGTTAAAAACCGAAACCGGTTGTTAAAAAAAACGATTTGTACACCTCTACCCACAATGCCCACATCCCCACTACACCCATTTTAGAAAAAAAAAACGTCCCATAATACCCCTTTGCTGACTGGAATGACATGTGTCGCACAATGCCCATGGATTGGGGCATTATTCATATGTACGATTACACATAGGCTAATCTTTGAGATCGTATGTACATAAAGTGGTCCTTATGAGAACATGACGCTCATTATTATTATTATTTTATTTTGTTATGATTTTTTCTCTTTTAGATATAGTTTTAGCTAGAGATGGGCATAAAAACAGGTTCCGAACCCGAACCGGTAGAATCGAACTAGAACCGGTTCCAGTTCCTACCCGACATTAAGTAGAACCGGTTCCGGGTTCAAAATACCCGTTGGTTCCAACCCGGTTCCACAATTTTACCATTTGAATCGGGTAGTAACCAGTTCCTAACTGTACCCGGTTCCTACCCGTACCCGGTTCCTACCGTGGAACCGGTTCCTGACCGTTATAATATTACCGTTGGAACCGGTTATAGCCGTTAAAAATGTTACCGTTGGAACCGGTTATAGCAGGGTTTTGTCAATTAGAAGAACAAGACTAACTCCGGAATCGCTAGAGATGGCAATATGCTTAAAGGACCATTTGGATGCCGTTGATCGTGTTCAACATAAAACTAGTCTAGAAGATGAAGTTGAGTTAAAGCATAAAATTGTTGACGAAGAGGAGGACGAAGAGGTGGAGACTAACGATTCGGACGACGATTGTACCGAGGTACCCGCACCTAAGAGAAACTCATCGGAAAGTGTTGCACCTGCCGCTAGTAAACGATCAAAGAAATAAAATCTTACTAGAACTGGTTCTGAGTAATTTTTTATTTTTTTTTTGTAACCGGTTAATTTTTTTTATATATTGTAACCGATTAATTTGTTTTTTAATTTTAACCGATTATTGTTACTATTTTTATTTATCAATGTAACTAATAATAAAAATCAAACATAACAAACACAATAGAAAGAAACATTACACAAACTTTATTAAAACACCAACGATAACATTTATCAGGAACCGGTAAGTAGGAAGGGGTTTATATAAAAAAAAACGATTTTTTAATCAGGAACCGGTTCCACCGGTAACATTTTATCAGGAACCGGTTCTGAACAGTAAAAGTCAGGTTTTTACTGTTCAGAACCGGTTCTGAACAGTAAAAGTCAGGTTTTTACTGTCAGGAACCGGTTCTGAACACTATCAGGGACCGGTTCCGCACCATACCCGGTTCCACACCATACCCGGTTCCATAATACCGGTACCCGGTTCTACACGGTTCCATATTCTTGGGTGTGAACCCGGGTAGGAACCGGACCCGGTTCCACACCATACCCGGTTCCAATGACATCCAAGCAGAACCGGTTCCGGGTTGGAACCGGTTCCGGGTAATAATAAAACCCGATTATGCCCATCTCTAGTTTTAGCCCATCAAGACTTAAACCCATCATAACCCGGCAACCAAACCAATCCAACCCACCCATTTTGTCACCTTTAATCAGAAGCGACACAAACAATAGATGATATTAATGGGCTAATGTCTTTGACACAAATGAATATATAGATTCGGCATCAACCCTTGGAGATTTTCATCCCTACCCCAACCAAACCATTGAAACTGTCAATAGGAGAAGGTAAAAGCAAAAATCGAAAAGATCAAAAGAACCACAAAACCAAACCAATGACCGATCAGGCCGACAGGTTCACCTGTTCAAACCAAGCACACTATACGACGGTAGGGTTCAAGCTTGTTTCCAATAAATGACTCGCTTAGATCAAAATATAAACATTAGTTCTTGAATACCAAAAGTTTTATAACATTATAAAGATTGTCCAATGGAAAAAAATATAAACTAGAGAAGTTAAATAAGCGTGTGCTAGTTTCTAGTTAGTTATATAGGTCATCCTCATCAGCTGCCCCTGCAGAAGCAGCAAATGGGTCCGAGCCACCCGCACCAGCGGCTGCACCACTTGTCTCAGCAAACTTGAACTCGGACCCAAACCCTCTCGACTGCTGAAGTGTCTGAGCAAACGCCTGGTATTTACGTATGTCAGCGTCACTAACACTTCTACGCGCAAATTTCATCGATTCTTCAAAATGTGTTGCCTTGATCTCCGCCACCTCATCGTCCACGTCCTCCTCCATTGCCTCCGGTTCTCGCTTCTTCTCTTCTCCCTCTCAATATCCTGAAAACATACAAATTACAAATCCATCCCTTCAAATTATAAGTCCTTCAAACATGAACATTAAGGATCCTTACTTTTTCAATGTTTTCACGAATGGCGTACTTGCACGCGCGCTGGCAGATTTCAGTTATGTCAGCGCCACTAAATCCCTGAGTATATTTCGCAAGTGCATGAAGATCAACATCTTTTGCAACGGGTGATTTCCTTAAAGCTGACTTGAAGATCGAATAACGGGATTGCTCATCTGGGAGAGGAATGTAAATCAACTGATCAAGACCACCGGGCCTCAAAAGGGCTGGATCAATGATATCGGGCCTGTTAGTTGCACCAATAATAAACACTGTTTTCTTAGCCGACATCCCGTCCATTTCGGTCAAAAGTTGGTTCAAAACCCTGTCGGCTGCACCGCCTGCATCTCCTTGACTACTCTCTCTCTGTAGAAAATACAAACATAAGTTGATACAAATAGACATGTCCCCCATTGTTTTCTTTTATTATATCGTATAGACGTAGATATAGATAAAGATTTATGAAAGATTTTATTGTTAACAGAGAAAATAAAAAACAAACCTGGGTAGCAATGGAGTCCAGCTCATCGAAAAAGAGGACACACGGAGCGGACCCACGGGCCTTATCGAAAATCTCACGAACGTTAGCTTCACTTTCACCGAACCACATGGTCAGCAGTTCCGGACCCTTGATGTTGATGAAGTTAGCTTGGCATTCATTGGCAATAGCCTTGGCTAGAAGCGTTTTTCCACACCCAGGTGGACCGTAAAATAGGACTCCTTTCGATGGTGACATGCCGAATTTCTCAAACTTTTCAGGGTGTTCGACTGGATATTGCACGGTCTGCGTGACAGATCAATAGATGTTAGCAAACAAAAACATATCAATTGTTAATTATTAGATATAATTGTTTAATTATTATTAAACATATCATTTTTATCATTTTTGACATGAATGTATAATATGATAAAGAACATATTAGAGTCAGAATGTGAGAATATACCTCTTGGAGCTCTCGTTTAACGTTTTCAAGCCCACCAATATCTTCCCAACTAACATTCGGGCACTTCAACAACCGTCTCACGAAGCGCAGACGGGTTACTGGAACCAAGTGCGGTTTTAAAATGCTCGTTCTAAACCGCCATAGAATTAAGAATCTCCGCATCAATCGACTCATCTTCCAAATCAATCACATCCATCTTCTCTCGAATACACTGGAGTGGACTCGGTACACAAAGCCGCCAGGTCAGCACCTAGATACCCATGTGTCTCTTTCGAAACCTTTTCCAAGTCCACATCATCAGCCAGCTTCATGTTCTTGGTATGAATACGAAGAACCTCGAGCCGACCCACTTCGTCAGGAACACCAATATCGATTTCCCGGTCAAACCTACCGAATCGCCTCAAAGCCGGGTCAATGCTGTTGGGACGGTTAGTGGCACCCATGACGATAACGTGGGCCCGCGATTTCAGCCCGTCCATTAACGTCAAAAGCTGTGAAACAATCCTTCTTTCAACTTCTCCGTTTGTTTTTTCCCGTTTAGGCGCAATCGAATCGATTTCGTCGATGAAAATAATCGATGGGGCATTCTTCTCAGCTTCCTCGAACGCTTTTCTAAGGTTACTCTCGCTTTCTCCGGCCCGTTTATACAGAAAAAGAAAGCACCAGTTTCGTTAGCAACAGCTCGGGCTATTAACGTCTTACCGGACCCAGGAGGCCCGTAAAGAAGAATACCCTTCGGTGGTTTGACCCCGATTGACTTGAAAAGCTGTGGATGTCTTAGAGGAAGCTCGACAAGCTCACGGATTTGGGCCATCTGTTTGCGGACCCCCCCGACATCATCGTAACCGATTTCGTCTAATCGATCTTCGTCCTCCCTTTTAATGGGCTCACCTTCACAGAAAATTTCGGTATCGGGTGTCACTACACAGTATTCTGCAGGATCGGTTTCGATAACTTTGTACTCTACGGATCGCATGCCTCCCCTCACGAGGAAAAAGTCTCCTTTTCTAACGGGTCGGTATGCTTCCAAAAAGTATGCTGCAAAAGACAATATTAGCACATAAACATGATAACTTGATCCACATAAATAAATGAAAGCTTTTGAAAATGTCTGGCTTACGTTTTAAGTAGGAGTCAAAGAGATTGCCGGTGACGCCTTCGATTGTATCATCAACTGGAAGGATGTGAACCCGTTTGCCGTATTTCACATCAGCGCATTGGTGAACCGATACTACATCACTGAGCCTGACCCGTAGGTTAGCCCTGACAACCTTGTTCATTCTAATTTTGGGCTCATCACATGTGTCATCAGCAAGAGCTATACATACAGTATCTTTTCTCTTCTTTCCCTGTAGACAGACAAGAAAACATTTATTGATTGTTCAAAAAGACTATTGATAAATCTGTCCATGACAAACCTTAGTTTACCACATTCAGAAAATCTAGTTTTCAGAAAGAGAGAATAACTAGTCATGATTAATAATAAATTCAGACTTATACAACACACAAAACTACAACTTGACTCATGGTTACAGTTATAGTTGATGTTTTCTGAACAGATAAGAGGTTTATAGAAGAACCATTAAATTAAAAAAGCAATCAAGCAGAGACAAAAAGTGATCTTTTAAATCATAATAACAATGGATTCTTACACAATAAAACACATGATTGGATCATGATATCCCTTCAAATTCAACCTAAACTAGCCCTAAAGAAGCCTATGGTTATATGTTGTAGTTTAACTAGAAAGTGCATAACGCCCTACCACGTAGACAATGGGTTTTAACTAACCCACCCTTTAACTATCACGTTATGGTTTAAGATTAAAAAAAACAAAACCAAAAAACAAATCGTGATCAATTGATGCGCATGCGGACCCCTCTCAATTTCTCTTTCACGGACGATAAGGACATAACCCCCCCCCCTCTCTTTGGGGTCCCCTTTAACTATCACATCATGGTGTTTGGTGGTTTAATAAAAAGTGCATAACGCCCTACATGTAGACAATGGGTTTTAACTAACCCACCCTTTAACTATCACGTTATGGTTTAACGTTAAAAAAACAAAAGAAAACCAAAAAACAAATTGTGATCGGTTGATGCACATGTGGACCCCGGGCGTTAAGTACGTAACAACCCCTCTCTTTGGGGTCCCCTTTAACTATCATATCACGGTGTTTGGTGGTTTAACAAGGTGAGGTGGCATGTGCTTAACACCCCAACAGATAGTCTAAAACATGTCTAAAGCCCTAAAAGTTGTCCTTTAATAGTACACGTCTCGCCTAAAAACGCCACGCCTTGCACTGATCAATCTAACAACTAAGCATCAATACAACAAAAACCTAAACCTAAACCAATGAAGCCAAACCAATGCATGAAAACACAAAAGCTCACATCAATCAACCAACAAACAAACAAACTACCTTAATCAAGATCGTATCGCCTCGAAAAAGCTGAAGCTTCTCCATCGTCTCCGGATGCAGAGCAACAACAGAGTTATCATCATTAACAGCTTCATCAACGACCAATCTGTTGGCAGCCTTCTTCCGTTCCAGAATCGCGGTACTGTAATCACGCTTTGTGCCCTTACTGCACACAAAATCAATATTATACGATAAAGCTATTGAAATTCGCGATCAGAATCAATCAACGTAAGAATTATAAAGGTAAGAATTGTGACTTACGAGTCGGATGATTCAGGCTGATTGCTCATAATGTTGTTGTTGTTGTTGTTGTTGAAGAAGAAGATTGATAGATTGATTTTGAAATTGATAGTGAAGAATGTACAGAGAGATACTGGGGATTTGCGAGGGTATATATAGTGAATGGTTTGAGAACAGGAATCCTTTTCTTGCTGGGCAAGAAATTGTTTTTAAGCTCCTTTGTTATTAATATTATTATTATAGTTAAATGCTTGGTTGGTCCCTGTGGTTTGCAAAAATTACAGACTTGGTCCTAGTGGTTTACTAATTACATGCGTGGTACCAAAACTTGTCAAAAATGAACTCCTTTGGTCCCCAGCCCTAACATCAGTTAAATATCTCTGTTAAAACACCCCATGTGCTTGGCACATGAGGGTAATTTGGTCCTTTCAGTCCAACCACTATAAAAGGAGTTAAATACCCCCACCCCCTTCTTCTTCCCCAAACCACCACTACCATCTCATCAGAGAAGATCATACAGATGTGTTAGGCCGCTCACATGGCGTCAGAGGATGTGGTAGGTAAAACGAGCGCTACGATCGCTAATCTCGCTGAAGAAGCTAAGATCATTAGTGAAGGTGTCAAGGCTCCCAGCCGCCACGCTTTACTCTCCATCTGCAAGTCTCTCGTCGCCGGAAGTGTCGTCAGAGGAGTGTTAGTGCTTTCAATTATGTTGTTTTGTTGTTGCTTTATGTTAATTTGATTTCTGATATGTTTTGAATAAGTTTATTGTGTAGATTTGTGTGTTTTGAGATTGTGATCATGTATGGTTGAATGATCTCTGTTAGATTGATTAGTTTACCTGATGTTGGTGAAGAAATTTTGTTTTTGTTTCTAGAAAGTGACTAATTGCAAAAAGTGTTGGCTTGATGTTGAGAGTGAGAGCTAAATTTTAGCTAGGGTTTGGTCATTCTAGGTTTGGTAAATAGGTTTAGTTAGAAGGAATCTATCAGTAAAGAGATTGATTTTATTATATGAAAGTCGGTTATGTGTAAATTGTAATTACTCTATTTGTTATATACAGTGATGAGATTTATTTGTAAGAAGTCCACCACATCTACTCTACTTTGATCGTATATAGTTGTGTGGTGGTGGGCTCGTTTTTCCAGCAGCATATCGGGTGGTGAGTGGGAGTTAAGTGGTGGTGGGTATTCGGTGGAGGAGATGAGACGGTGATGGTGGTTTGGGAAAGAAGAAGGGGGTGGGGGTGGTATTTAACTCTTTTTAAAGTGGGCTGGACTGAAAGGACCAAATTACCCTCATGTGCCAAGTACATGGAGTGTTTTAACAGAGATATTTAACTGATGTTAGGGCTAGGGACCAAGCGAGTTCATTTTTGACAAGTTTTGGTACCACACGTATAATTAGTAAACCACTGGGACAAAGTCTGCAGTTTTTGCAAACCACCGGGACCAACCAAGCATTTAACTCTTATTATTATTATTATTATTATTATTATTATTATTATTATTATTGTTATTATTATTGTTATTATTATTATTATTATTATTTATTATTATTATTATTATTATTATTATTATTATTATTATTATTATTATTATTATTATTATCAAATATATGGATTCTTATATATCCTAATCCCAGCGGAGTTATGATTATAATCAAACGGATATTATTTCAAATTCTTACCTTAGTACATGTCTATTACTTTAAATAAATCTTTCAAATAATTAATTAATAATTTCTATAAATCCGATCTTACTTCAATATATTTTTTATTATAATTTATAGTGATACTAGTTTAGAACCTCGTGTTGTATACGGGTTACGTAAATTAAATTTTATATAATAAGCAATATAGTTATATCTTTAAAATAGCTTGTATGTTACACGAGTTAAAAAAAATATAATGTGATTGATTAACACGTATCGTCGTCAATATATGTGTTTAAATGATAACTTCGATGTACTATTTACTTATTAAAAAAATTAATTTGTTTATTATTTATTATTAGGTTAGAAACATATATATTACACGTGGTAGAAACAATGAAACATTAGATGATTATTAGTAAGCGGAAAAATAAAAGAAATAATAAATAAATAAATAAATAAATAAGAGAGATCCATGAAGTTTGTGATTTAATAATTTTGTTATATTTGTATCTTATAAAATACTAAATAATAATAGTATTAAAAAATCCTTTAACTAAATCTAATTTAAATAAGAATAAAAATATATATAATTGCCATTCTACAAAGGAAAGAAAAAAGAAAACTTATTCAGTTATTCGATTATTGTTAGAACCATATAACAAATTTATTATTAATATACAATTGTACTTCGTTCTTCATTTACATAATAGAAACTAACATATTTTCCATTAAAAGGTTACATTCAAAGTTTGATATCCATTAAAAGGTTACATTCAAAGTTTGATAAAAAAAATTATTATCTTTATCTAACTTATATTTAGTTAAACTATTGGTTAATAGAAAAAAAATTGAAAAATAAGATAAGGAGATTATTAATTCAAAGTTTGATAAAAATAATTATTTTCCTTATATAAATTATATTTAGTTAAACTTATTGTTTTAAAAAAAAGAAATTAAAAAAAATAAGATAAAAAGACACTAGAGATTGACATGTGTCAAAAAAAAATCATTTACTAATATAGAAAGATTTTTAACTATACATCACCAAAAAAACAAATTTATATGAAAATATTTTATATTAGATTTATTAGTAATATGTTTTTTGGTTGTTTTACTAGTGTATTTTTTAAATTTGACTTGTAATTTTATTAGACACCTGATTTTGTTTATAATTCAAAGAAAGTGGAATATATGAATTAAATCGATTTTATTATTTAATCCGTATAATACATGATACTATAATCTATTATTTAATATTTAACTAAATCATGTGACCCAATCATATTTCACATTTTATGAGGCCAAAATTATATTTCTCGTTTCTTTTATTGCATCTCTCATATTTCTATCTCTTACTTTTGTATATATATCTTATCTTAATCTTCAAACTATTCTTTATTCAAAAGGTGTAACACGTGGGTTAAACCATGTTCCCAATTTTTATTTAAACTTTTTAATATTAAGTTTGGATCGTGTTCAAATACGGAAAAAGAAAAAAAAAACTTTTTAAGTGAAGCCATGAGACAAATAGTGTTAACCAAGTGAATCGGAAGGGAGTGGATTGATAAAATAGTTTAGAACACCTTATCTATAAGTAATTATTTTGTTTTCAGAGAGATATTAAATTTAAATAACTTAAACTTTTATCAATTGACCAACAACACTTTCAATTTTTGATTTGTATATCAGTACTCTCAACTTTTTAACTTATTTCTTTTCTAACACTCCCTAACTAATTAAAACCTAACCCATGTAGTTTTTGCTGATGTGACATTTGATGTAGACCTTTTTTGCTGACGTGGCATATGACGTGACAACTAATGTGGTATTTTGAAGACGTGACAGTTTATGTGGTAGTTGATGTGACTTTTTTTGATGATGTGACATCTAACATCAACTACTAGGTTTGGGTTCAGTTAGTTAGGGGGTACCGGAGGAAAACAAGTTGAAAGTTGGGAGTAATGGTGTACAAATCAAAAATTATGAGTGTTATTGAAGTTGGTGTTATTTAAATCCAATATCCATTTTAGAATTGAGGTAAGATTTGTCTACATCTTATTCTTTCCAAACCCTACTAATAGCTAGGGGTGTTCATGATCCGGTTTGGTCGGTTTTCGGGTCAAACCATGAACCAAATAGTTAGTCAGGGTTTTTGGTAATCGAAAACCGAAACCAAACTGTTGATTTCTTATACCAAACCAAACCGTTATTAATGGTTTGGGTTTGGTTCGGTTTCACAGTTTGGGCTATTTGTGTCTTATTTGCTAAAAATGAAAAAATAAAATAATAGAATGAAAAATATGGGCTGATATTAATTAGTGAAATTGAAAGTGGCCTATTTTATAGTTAACAATATTTGTTTACTTACTTAGATTAAATTTAGATGTAAATTTATTTATGTGTATATATATATATATATATATATATATATAATGTAATATAAAATATTAAAAATAAAATAAAATATATTCATACGGTACGGTTTATTACGGTTGGTTTTTGCTATAAACCATAAACCAAACCGTTTGCTACGGTTTACAAATATTGAAACCGACCGACCAAATAACTAAACAAACCCGACCATAAAACCAAACCGATGACCGGTTTGAACGGTTTTACTGTCTGAAACTGAACCGTGAACACCCTACTAATAGCTTTGTAATATGTGAAATTAGTTTGATATAATTGTTGTTGTTGATATACAACTATTTATACATGTTTTACTTAAAAATCGTTTTGTATTTAAGCCCCTTCATAAAATAGTTATCGTGATTTCTTATTTGAAAGTTGTAATAACTATATATCCCTTTGCAAAAATAATTACTTCATTTTTATCATGTCATATATAATTATTATTAAAGTAATAAAATAAATGTTGAAGAGAGTAATTCTGGAATGTTCCATTATTTGACGGTAGCGAGATGTAAATACAACTATAAGTATTTCTAGAATTTTAGTTGATCTCGAATGTTCCTTATTTTGACTGCAATATTTAAAAAAAAATACCAATTTTAAGATTATTATCAAAGGACAAAATAAATACCCTTCGTCTTGTCTATTATCAAACAATTAAACAAATGGATAGTTTGATCTAGGGTGTACAACTTGTAAAGTCAGTTTGGTTTTTAATCATAATTATAACTGAACTTCGATTATAGGGAACTGCTTAAGCATAATCATTACTGATGATCGGTTAAGCAGGGTTTGGTCAACCGTTTGGTTATGGATCGGCTTATGTTATTTTTAGTTAATTGTCCAATGTATTTAATTATATTTGTTAAAATTGAAAATAGTTCGATTATGGTATTCTATGCTCGGTTTATACATGAAATATGCATGATTCATGTCAAAAACATAATTGAAAAAATAATACTGAAAAATAAAGAACAAATCTATAAATGTACAAATTTGAAACGAACTACAAAACTCGAATGATCTCTATTGGTTTCTAGAAACACAAAATAGGATTTATATATAAAAACGGTGGTTAAGACTTCATAACCTAATAATCAAGTAACAACAAACATTTCAAGCTATTAAAAAACAAAAAAGATAATGTATACTAACTTGAATTATATATTTATTAGTTTGGTTCGGTTTCGATTAACCATAAACAGCATCATAACTGATAGCTCGGACCATAACCGATAGGTTTGGTTGGTTTTCGGTTAATTTTTTCAGTTAATGGTTTGGTTTTCTGTTATTGTTCATTTTTTGAACACTCCTAGTTTGATCAAGCATTTTTAATAACTTGTTTTCAGGGTCTGGATTGGTTGATGGTTCTTACATATTTTAATGACATTATTTTTATCTTATAACAAATGTTTCATAAATATATAGAGAAATAATGTTATACATTACCATAATTTTATATTAATAAGTTATCTTCAACTTTTATAAAGATATATATGTAATTATTCCTAATAAACCACCTCATACGACGATCTTCCATCAAATGCCCTTCTCGAAGATAATCATTCTTCTCTTTTTGTGTCGATTGGGCCTGGGTTGGTTGGTCTAGAATCGGTTTGGGCCAGACCCGTTATTGAAATTGGGCTGTATTATTTGGGCCTGCTATTTACCGGCTTAAGAAATTGGGTTGTAATTATTTTGTACAATATTTGCCAAGTTCTCCGATGTAGTTCATTCCAAATATGCAGCAGCATCAGGCCTTCTCTTATTTAAACAAATTAAAAATAATAAAAAAGAATATATATATATATATATATATATATAATAGGTAGGTAGAGGATCCTGTAAAAAGGACCTAAAGTGTGAGAAGTGTGCGAAATATTGTGAAGATGACATGTGTTCTCAATCTAAATTAATTCAAAAGGGTAAACAAATAATTTTCTAATTGATTCAATTAATTAATAACCTTTTATAACCGCCACTCATTATTATAAGAATACGATTTTGTAACAGGTCTACGATAGATGTATAGTGTATATAGTGTTATGTATTCTGTAACAGATTTATGATGGATGTATAGTGTTATATAGTGTTATGTATACTGTAACAGGTATATGATGGATGTATAGTGTTATAGTGTTAAATATTTTTTGGTATCAGATCTATGATTAACATAGAAAAAACACCATGGACTAAAATATCCAATCAAAACATAATTTTTTTCTCTACATAAGTATATCAATGTGGTACTCATATTAAAGATAAAAAAACACTCGTTATTATGTTGTAATTTTTTTTTAAAAAAGAGCTACGTATAGAAATTTATTGACGTTTAAAAAGAAGGGAAGAACTTGCATGTACATTAATGTTAGTTTCTTAATTTAAAAATGTTAAATTTACCTTTATACTTTTAATCTAGAAAATTAATTATTTTAATGGTAAACAATATTTACAAGATTGTTATCAAAATCTCAACTATTAAATTGAAGATCAAATGATTTAGATTATTTCTTATCATTCTCAGAAAACATCTTTTTACAATAACCTAACCCTATATATATATATATATATATATATATATATAAACCATAGGCAGCCCTCTCTCTCTCACATTATCCGTTATCTCACACAAGATTTTTCATCATCTCTTTCCTTGTCACTTCCTCCCACTTATCAGTCTCTTCCATATCGGTTTTTAGGGGGTCACAAATGAAGATGCCATGTGTAGGTTATTTTCCTATATTCTTCGTTTGGTCTTTCGTTAAAAAATGCATATTGCAAAGCAAAATTATTACGTACGTTAACTAAAATGATGATGAAAATTAACTAACCGATGTCTTAAAACAAAATCTTGAATCTCCTAGGCTTCAAATGAAAGTTTTTGAGGCGTGACAAAAAAGATTTTCAAGAAAAATCATTTTCATGAAGTATAAGTTGAGTTTATACAAGAATAGTAGGGTTTTTGTTTGAACCAACTAGATAAATGAAAGTGACATGTGACCTGTTTGAAGTTATTGGGCCCACAAGGTATGGCCGAAAACGTCTCAACTAGTCTGGTGTTTAGGTAAATATTCTGTCTTGTGGATGATTTGATTTCGTTTAACTATAATAACGCAATTTTTGTTTTTCTATGATATTATATTGGTTTAAGCAATCGATAATAAAACAATATGCAACATTATTTCAAAAGAATCATTTGTGTATTTGATGATGAGTAGAAGCCACAACTAGATCAATATACAATTTTCCTTTAAAAGAATAAACAATATAGATGTGTAATTTACCATTTGGATCATAATTCATGATCTCTAAACGAACATCAATCTACTTCTCTTTTATTTCAAGTAAAATCATTTGCAACTCATGTTTAAACCCGTATTCTTCACCCACCTTTTTTAACAACCTCAAGAAACCAGGGTTAGTTAAGCATCTTAACTCAACCACGAACCTCTTTGGTTCCTCGCCACTTAACCGCAACAACTGCAAATTGTCCTTCCTTTACGTCTTTTGGCACCGCTTTCTTCTCCCACATATGTTCAAACTCGAATTCTTCGATGTAACGCAATCTATCTAACATGCAATGTTTCATTGTTTTCATAAGAATCTTGATAACGCATGTATGCTTATTATATCCCCCTTTCCCACCATTCTTGCCCATGAATATCTTCATACCAAACTTATAACTTCCAAATCAGATAGAAAGAATGATGAGAAGCTATTAGTTTTATTAGTTTGTTAAGATCAGTGGCGGATCCAGCCCTGTTTTGTGGGTTCATATGAACCCACTCGGTTTGGAAAAAATTTGTGAGAACTTTGTTTTATTTGAAAAAAAAATAGTGAGAATCTATCAAAACGAACCACCGAAAGAAGTTTGTAGATCCGCCGCTGGTTGAGATACAATGAAGAATGTATTTGTATTTAAAGTGAATGTATTTTGGGTGGTGAAGGAAGAGGGAAATGAAAGGGAAGTATCTAAGATACAACCTAATCAAGTGTCACTAGTGGCACTAATGAATGCAATGAAGAAAATGGTGTTTATGTGTAGTGGTCCAACCGTATATGCATTAAAGAATGGATCAAGTCACAAGTGGTATTCGTGAACAATTCTGTATTTTTTTAGAACGGCATCAACTATTCTCTTTTATTTTTTTTATTGGAATTTTTTAAAGATTTGTGAAGTTTATTTTTGTAATTAACCTTTTTATTAAGATTAAAAAACGAAGCATAATATTGGGAAAATTACCAAAATATCAGTTGACTAAAATGTTTTTCAAAATTGTCAACGTCATGCGTCCATGGAGCGAGGCATCATGCGTGGGATGCGTACGGCAAGCACGGTATGCGTCTGTGGAGCAAAACCCAGTAAAAAATGGACACGTGGCCAGGGGACGCGTCTGGAGTGAGGCATCATGCACGGGATGCGTCCGGCGAGTTTCGGAAGGCAGTTTCTGAAGTGTCAGGCGAGTTGATTGTGTGATTAGTTGAAGCATCAAAACCTAAACCTTCTCCTGTTGTTGATATTTCTAGATCAAAAGGACCGATTAAAGAAGATGTTCAGCAGGTTAAGGATTCGGATTTGTCGATAGCGAGAAAAGCGTTGTTGCATAAGTTTTTGGCAAACTGTTAAGAATTTATGTATATAAACACATCAACTCGCCGGAAACCTGTAACTCGTCGGAAAACTCGATGGACACTTCAGAAACTCCACGCATCCCGTGCATAATGCCTTGCTCCAAGGACGCATCATGTGGCCACATGTCCACTTTTTATTGGGTTTCACCCCACAGGCGCATCTCATGCTCGCCGGACGCATCCCGTGCATGACGCCTCGCTCCACCGACACAGAAGGTTGATATTTTTAAAAAACATTTTGTTGAACTGATATATTGGTAAATTTGCCCATAATATTTATATAATATTGGGCCTAATTGTCAACTTGCATACTTGATTAAGCTATTGGTCAAATTAGGCTTTGTTGGCTTGTTTGACAATGCATTTGTTTATTATTTTTACCTTACATGAAAATAATGTTTGGACGGTTAAAAGTCTATAGCTAATGGGTAAATTCAAATAGTTACGATTAGCTAGTTAATTGGTTAATTAGTTAGTTACAATTAGAGGTGTAAATAAAAAAACCAGTTTGGGCCTGACAAACCGGTTTACAAAACCGACCCACTTCACGAGAGAAAAAACGGTTTAGCCCAAACCGGTTTGGATCCGACCCAACCTGTCAATTTGTATACTAGTTCATAGTGCCATTTCCTAAAACCGGTTTCGACCTGATTCGATTTGAAAAATATGTAAAAAAAACCGGATTTTTTTGTCCCAAACCGGTTTAAACCCCATCCCAATCGATTTTGATAGGTTCAAACATTTTCCTCCTAAACCGGTTCTATAACCTGAGCCAGCTTTTTACAACCCATTTTTTTGTACATCAACCCGGTTTAGTTTATAACCCTAATTATTAGTTCTTCTTTTAACTATAATGAACTAATTTTTTTTTGTATAGGTGGCAGAATAAAATAAAGACCTACATGAATGCAAATACAATGGTAGAACCAAAAAAAATATATATAAATAAAATAAGAATCTTGTGAAAAATATATGCAATGTTATATGAAAATTTCATACAAAGCTAACGGGTGTAATATATATTTTGGACATTATTTTATATATGCACATTTTATTTGCATAAAAAGAATTTTAATATACAGAAAGTAAACACTTGTGTATTTATCTAAGATTTTAACATAACTATAAAATACATAACTTATTTCTTTATTCATCTAATATTTCAACAATGATATGGAATTTTTTATTTGAAGAAGTAACACTTACTTCTAATATTGGTAAACAAACGTATGCTAAATCAAATCCAAGAACGAAAACAAAGCAAAACAACACATTTCTTAATCTCCAAAAGCAAATTTGTCAAAAACAATAACATTTGAGTTGATAACTAACCGATTTCTACTCGAGTTTCACTTCTCTAGTTGGGGGTGGCAACTGTAAATAGTAGAATGGTTCAGTTGGTTCCTCCCTGCAAAAAGAATACATGAAATACAATCATCATCTTTACAGAACTCCCACATATAGGATGCGGGTCATCCAGCCCGGTTGTCTTTTATATTTATATGTAACACTGTAACGTATATAAAGGTTTTCTGACCAGCCCTTGAAATTTTTGAACGCCATAGATTTTTTGAATTTAATTAGAAAAAGTTAAACACATACATTTTGCTTTTGAAAACAAAGTAAAAAAAGTATTTCACTTATTTTTTTCTAAATGGTTATTGGACGGTACAAATCCTTTTCATGGTCATGATTACCTCATTTTAGCTCTTAGTTTAACCAGTTAAAAAGACATATTATGACTATTTGTGTGACCCGACCTGACTTGAACAAAAAATTTGGACATTGAGTAAAGCGACGTTCGACCATCGAAAAAAAACCGACCCAGGGAAAAGAAATTGTCCGCCACTGGATATTGCGATTGAGAAATAACAAACAGAGATACTTTGATTGGTGGAAAGGACCAGAAATATTATGTTAAACAGTTCAGATCCCACAATTACCATTTATTATTGTGACATCCGATCATTAAATACGAGTTACAGGCATAAAAAAAAGTTGCATTTAACATGGAAGGCAAGAACTCATACCCAGGGTTGGACTGCATGCATTGCCAGAAAAGCTTGAATGGGCCGGGAACCGTCTTAAAAGGGTTACCTTCAAAGCATGCCTGAAAACCGAAAGAGTTACAAAATCTAAAAGGGTGAACTGAATAAAAAGGTATGATAGTTTGGTAACTTTCTTGTTTTGGGTAATATAGTATTTTCCCTCTTATATTAACTTCCAAATTTTGACAAAAAGACTCAACTTTCAAAGATTTCTATCGAGAATTAGATCCGGTCGCCTGATCTAGATCACCTATGACATGCCAACTGGCAACTACCATGTCAGCAACTTTTGACAATCTTGATTTGATGTGGTGTATGACTGTATGGCAATCAGTTAAATATAATCTTTTGAGAGCAAAATAATTTTTAAGAGAGTAAAACTGTGCCACCCTTTTATGTAATTCACCCTATTTATAAAAATTAAAAAAAACCAAAAAAAAAATTATATTGCACAAGAGGAATTAGAACTTCTGAATATATTTCAAAGCTTTGTAGATAATACTGTCTCTATGATATAACCAACTTAGCAGCCTATGGTGGATTACCTTCCAATCCAACTTAAATTGGTGTAGACCATCTGAACATTTAGATGAAAACAACACTAACTACTTTAAAGTTTAAACCATATAGCATATGCATATGATAAAATTATCGAAATCTACATAAAAATTCAGGTCAGTTTTAATTCAGAAATATTAGATTTGAACATTAAGTTCATAAGGTGGCTTTACTTCATGAATTAATAGGATGAATACCACAATTATCTCTATACATCGCAAACAAACACCTAAATCGTTTAAAAAACCATGTAACCTAAAAACTCAAGATCAAATTCACATAATCACATATTGATTAAGCTACAAACAAACAAGAAGAGAACAATGACATTAAGAACAGACCTAGATTTGCATCAAAGTCCAAGTCAGTTTTGTGATCGAATGTACTAGGTTTGAACATTAGCTGCATTATGCAGCTCTTATTTTCCTGATTATGCAAGTTCTTCTATAACTCAGTGATCATTATGCGGCCTAATTACGGATTCAAGAAAAAAAACGCATAGGTAGATTTAACATCGATTAAGATAACACCAAACACAGATCAAACAAACCAAAAGGGAGTAGTGAATTAAGAATAAACCTAAATTTGCATCAAATTCCAAGTAAGTTTTGTAATCATATGTACCAGATTTGGACATGAACTTCATAACATAGCTCTTATTTTCCCGATTAAACAAGTTAGTTTATACCTCAGTGATCGCCATGCAGATTCAAACAGGATAAACCAACAATTTATCTAAACAAATCGCAATCAAACAAATAATTCATTTGAAAAACAATCGCATAACCTAAAAACTCATGAGCAAATCCACACGTCATTCAAGCTAACAAAAACAACAAAGGAGTGACATTAAGAACAAACCTAAATTTGCGTCCATGGTTGTCAAAATCGCTAGGCGCTAGTCGAACGGTTGGGTACCGACTAGCGATTAATAGGGATTAATCAGATTGGAATTTTCTATGTATTTTTTCAATCTTATATAAACATTATACAAAATTTTTCAAATTTATATATATAACTTTATAAACTTATTCATCGGGTTAATTAATAAGTATAATTTTTCAAATACTTCAAAGACTTTCACCAATTTTGACTGCCTTTGACTGATTACCAATTTTAGGGGCCGATTAGTTGAAATCACACTGGCAGCCCAACGATTAGTGAGTAATCGGCAATTAATCGCCGCCTAGAACCGCTTTTTACAGCACTGTTTGCATCAAAGTTCAAGTCAGTTTATGATCAAATGTACCAGGTTTGAAAATCAACTTAATGATAAAGCTCTTAAATTCCTAAATAAAAAAGTCTGTTTATACCTCAGCTATGCAGTCAATAGCGGTGCTATGGCACTGTCATAGCGGTTAGCAGACATCCGATCGCATAGCGGTCCAAATAGCTGTTCCGCTATTAGCAGTGCTAAATGCCGCTATTTGACCGCTATTTTGAATCCCGTATGGCGGTCGTAGCACCACTTTTCTAGTTTTTTTTATTATTTTGAGGCCAAAAGTTGGGTAAAGCCCACATAAATCGTTATTTTGTTTGAAATAACCCAAAAGTAAAGGCCCAACCACAAATTAAACCTAGTCCAATTCTAAATCAATTGTGTGGACATTCCGACTGAGGCCAAAGTTCAAATTTCAATCCTAATTCGCTGAAAGCTGCTGGTTCTTCATAGTCCATAGCTTATGATTAGATACTGTTTCAAACATTGACACTTTTATGTTTTGAATTTGATATTACTACTAGTATTTTGCATGATATTACTATGAATTTTGATATTACTATTAATATTTTTCAAATATATATACACACACGCATAAATATAAAATTACCGATATCTGGCTATAACCTATATATCATATAGCGGACCTTGACCGCTATTTGATTTTGGACCACTATAACTGCATAGTACCTCAGTGATCGTTAAGCGCCTAACTACAGATTCACACAGGATAAACAGACAATTTATCTAGATTAATCACAACCAAACATGTAGTTCATTCGAAAATAACCATATAACCTAAAAACTCATAAGCAGATTCACACATCGATCAAGCTAACAACAAACAACAAAGGACTGACATAAAGAACAAACCTAAATTTTAATATTTGCATCAAATTTCAAGTCAGTCTTATGATCAAATGTGCCAGGTTTGAAGATTCACTTCATGATGCAGTATTGCAGTGTTCTTATTTTCCTGATTAAACAAGTTCATTCAGACTTCAGTGATTGTTACGCGCCCTGACTACAAATTCAAACAAGACCATTCGAAAAACAACTCTAAAACCTACAAACTCATAGGCAGATTCACACATCTACAAAGACAGCACCAAACTCAAATGAAACAAACAAGAAGGACTAGTTACATAACAAACCAGCCTAGTTTTTCATCAACTTCAATATATGGCTCTTATTTTCCTAATTAAACAAGTTCGCATATACCGCCCTAACTACAAATTCAAACACAATGAAACCGCAATTTATCCAAACAAATCGTAATCAAACTAATCGCAAGCAAACATTCATTCGATAACAGCTCTAAAACCTAGAAATCCATAGGCAGATACACAGATCGATTTGAGATATAACATTACTTGAAAATTACACAAACGATGAGAGAGATTAAGATTAAGAACTAACTTGAACAACATCTTCAACGCGATCGTTGCATCGGTGAGCTTTGGGCTGACGAGTGTCTCCTTCTGGCCTTCCCCATGGACTCTCTCTCCTAGGCACTTCTCTCTCGCTCATCTCTCTCCCTCTCTCTCTCTCTCGTCGTCACGAAAAGTAAGATGTGGATATTTTGTTGGTTACAAATGGGCCTGGGCCGAATCAAATAAAGTATGGGTAATTGGTTAGTCCAAATCAAAGGATTAGCCCAAATAGTTTAACTAACACAGAAAATTGACCCGTTTAATGACCTTCGAAGAGGTAGGGTGCAAAACCCAACCCAAATGAATAAAATAGTAGTTTTGCATCAAGTCTTGAATACAAGACACATAACACTCAGCAATCAGGGGAAAGGCTGATTAGTGCATGTACCCTTTTGTCTTTCGGCTATCAATGATACCACATGATGTATGATTAACGCTATTTTCACGAAATTAGTAAAATAACGTTAAAATTAGTGCAATTTCATTTTTACCCCCCAAGGGCCTACGTATATATACAATATATGCGCACACCTCAACCGAGGTGTTAAGTTTGTAAAATCATGATAAAGGGAATGTTTAATATCAACCAACAGGGAGAAGGATGTCATCATCCAAACGGTTATGTATACCTCTGAGGCGGGGCATCTCGTGTAATAATGACATCAATCATAAATCTCTTTCTATAAATAGACAATGGTTTTGACTCTCTCACTCTATATTTTAAACTATGATTTTGACAATCAAGGATTTATTCTCACACAAAATAGTGGTCACAAGGAGACCTCTCTTCCAGTAGCGAGGCTCATGGCGTTTTGTTTTGTACGAATCTTGTCGGGAAAGAAAGTAGTCTACATTCCAACAAGTTAGAAGGTCATCAAAAGAAGTGATCCATAACCCAATCAAGTGATAATTGGATTTCTCTCTTCAACTTTAATTTTATGTGAAAAACCAGATAGAATTAACCAAGTCGCCATTTTTTAAGTATATGATGAGCTATTATATTTTTATTAAACGATAATATGTTATATATGGCCCACAAAAACTATTGGGCCATAGTGAGAAACCCATAAACTTTGGTAACCGTCAATAACTCACACTTCATTTTACTTTGCAACTTGTCTTGTGGTAATATTTGCTTCATGACAACTATGATTCGTGGCTTATCTAGACAACGTTTGATTTCAAAGAAAATGATGGAAATCCCCTTCACTACTAAATTTCTTTGTTCTTAGAGATGTGAAAGCTTAGAGGTGCACAAAATCAGTTTTTTTCGGCAAAAATCGGATTGGTTGAAAACTAGCGCGGTTTGGGTCCAATGAAATTTAAAATGAATTGGCCCAACCCAGTGCAATTTGATATCCTGTTAACAAAGGAATAATACACAAGGTCAGATCGATTTGAAATGTATTTTATTGTGGTCTTTATCACTACAGTTGTTTGATTATCTTTTGAGGTTTCGGTTTTCCAGATAAGGTTAACCTTTTTACTAATAAGACCACCCAAATATTTGAAATAAAAGGCAATCAGATATTAGTACAACCCACTTAACCTAGAAAAAAATATACCTTTTTGTGATATCAAGTTTAGTGGTGAGGATAATCGACAATGGTTATAGTTCATGCATGAGAATTGTGTTTGACACACGAACCAGAAAATGACTTGCGTATTCGTTGGGTTGGATGATACTAACACAACCAGTTTAACCTAGAAAAAAATGTTGTATAATTTGTCGTTATCACTCTAAAATTATAGATTTACATGCTTAAACATACCAAGTGTTTGTAAAAGCACATACTTCACTTCTCTTCTAACTTTTTTTTGTTTTAAATCTCCCTTGAAAATTACAACAAAAAGAAAAAAATTAGGTGAACTTATGAAGACTTTAGGTCCAAACATGATTGTTTAACTAACATGGCAAACTTTTTATGAGTTTTATCTTATCTAAATAATTCAACATCATCGCATAAGATTTTAACTCATAAGTGGCGTATTTAATGAAATCAAAATTTAAAAAAACATTTATCTAAAAATAAATTCCGTTGCCGGGACTTGAACCCGGGTCTTTCGGGTGAGAGCCGAATATCCTAACCAACTAGACTACAACGGATCATATATTAGAACGTTAGAAAAAGATATTAATGTCATAATCCGTGATAAATGCGTTTAACCATAGCAGAAAGCAACAGATATTTTCGAATCAACCCATCGCGTACACGGGTTTACGAATCATTTATTAGCTTAATATATATATATATATATAAAGGTGTGGGTAGTTTAAAACGACTAAACGAGTTGGATGAATCTTTTAAGGTGATCTGATTACCCAATTCAGATATGGCTTAAGATATATATATATACACATATATATCCACCACAGCCATTATCAAGCTTGTTCAAGCTGACTCAATGTGGGTTCCTTTTCGTTTCAGTTTTTTCGGTCACCGAAACCAAGTTCTAAACGTTAACAGCCAAGCGTAAAGTGTGTTGACAGTACTTTTATGTGTAAATGTTACCATCACCACCACCGCCGTCGATGCATCTCTGTCCGTAGCCACTAGTCATCATAAAATGATATAGCAGATGACCCTGTTTTGGTATTCTATTTTTCTAAAACGACTCATTTCAACACAAGTCTATTTTGATCATTTCAACGCAAGTCAATTTTTATCGTAATTTAGTTTGACCCCCAAAAAAAATTGATACCTTTCATAATAGCTTGTAGTTTACCATTTATATATGATATTAATAATTGTTTATGGTAACTTGTGAGAGGGTAGAGAAAACTGATACAATCCAAACATGAAAAACACATTAACATCACTAAGTATGGAATCTTTGATTATAAACTAGAAGGATGTAAATATGTAACATATTAATTTGGTCATAAAACATGTAACAGTTAAGAGCCTCGTACCATAGTTACACATGTAAGAAAATTACAAGCTAAGCTCGGATATCATTCGACAAGTACAGAACATGGCAACCTCCCTCCTAACTAGAGGAAAGAAAACCCAATCCGACCCGACCCGCTTCGTTTCTTACTTGCAAGGCATTAAAGCAATACGATCGATCATTTTGCTACTTCCTTCACTTGACCTTCTTTCCTCCTCTCTTCACCTCTGTTGCCTGTAATTCATCCATGGCACAATCAATATGAATTCAGTTGATAAAATTCACATTTCAATTGACTGTCAATCTTTAGTGGGTTAATTATTAAGTACAGTTTTACTTCCTGATTTAGAGTTTTGCTAAGCAGTTAATTCGGTAAAAATCAGATATCTTCTAATTTAGAAATTTGCTAAGCAGTTAATTCGGTAAAAATCAGATATCGGTCAAGGACGGATATTTGAGATATATGTTATTGCGGTGGGATATGGGTAATTGTAACATTATGCAGAATTTATATATATATATATATATATATATAATTCAACACTAACAATTTAGTATACTCTCCTACCATTATCAAATTGACCTTTTACAACAATTGTAGCAAGTAGGAACTGATTAAAACTTAAAACACTAACATTTAACAATTAAGACTTAAAACACAAATAGCAGCAATAAGAAAAAAGACAATGCTAGAACTAAGAAGAAAGGTGCTAATATCGGGAAAACCGGTGATATATCTGTCGAATATCGGTCAGATATCCGAAAATATCAGCAATAATATTGGTACTAATATTTTGACCAATATTTAACATAGGGAACGATAACCGATATATCGGTGATATGCCAATGATATTAACTGCATAAGATTTTTGGTAAGAAGCATGCAATATTATTGTTATGTATTTTGTCTTTGACAATATTCTATTTTACATGCATAAAGATGAACAAAAAAGATATAATAATTTTCCTTTTTGGACAAAAAATCAAACACATTTAGTTCAGAAGACTTACACAAAAGCTGTGTACCCGGTGCCAGCAGATAAAAATGCTGACCCGACACCTGATATAGGGTCCTGTCCGCTGGGATGCCTTCGGTCCTCGTCAACCTTATCCCACTTAGATTTCTTATTCGGTCTACCCTCTCGAGTCCCCGTTGCTGAAACACGATTTGAACCACCGCCAGCTAGCGGTGGCACAGCTGCATATATAGCACCATCTATCAGTCACTTATTAACATGTAAGAGACCGAACGTTCAGTGAACTGTTCATGAACACTTAGGCGGGAAGATTTTTTGTCAATTTAACATAAACAAACTAACATAAGCACGCCCCGCCCCGTTCATTCATTTACGTTTGTAAATGCTTGTTTATGTTCGTTCATTTACGTTGTTTATGTATTACGTGTATTTAAATCTAATGCAATTTTTTATCACCAATATTAATTAAAAAATCAATTTGATATTCATATTATAACCATTAAGCCAAAATTTTAGAAATAGTCATTTGACGGTAGGTATAAAATGATATTTTATAAAGTTTAATCCGGATACTCACTTATACTTCTAATTGGTGTTTGTTTGTGTCTGTTTATGTTTATCTGCTTATGTTCCATGTGTGTTCGTTCAATTATAATATTAACGACCGAACATAAACGAACACAAGCAAGTTCATTTACTTAACCAATGAACACGAACAAGATAATCCGTTCATTTAAGTGTTCGTGTTTGTTCGGCTCCTTTACAGGCCTAATCATTAACAATCCCTTGCCAAGTGAAAATCCATTCTCTGTTGTGCGCCTACCTAGAACCGGCATGACTTTTGGTGTCGGAATAGCTACTGCAGACTGTGTTCCACCAGATAGAAACTCAATCTTCTGGTTTTTCTTTTTCTCTTGCTCTTTTCTCTCCATCTCCCTCTTGATATCAGCCTCTGTTAAACATAAATAAGCAATCACACGTAGACCACACAGGCAGACCACTGGTTTTTCTTTTTCTCTTGCTCTTTTTACCCAAGAGAACCGAATTTTTTCCTTGATTAAAAGAACGGTTTTTTAAAAATCATGTCAGTTTTTAAACCGGTTTGCATGCATCAACATCCGAAATGATCAAAACCATAAAAAAATTTCCCCAATATTAAAAAAAAATAACTGTTTCAAGAAAGAAAGAAAAAATCGCCTGCAAAATTAACACACCATAAAAAAACTTATGGGTGACGTCATCATTTTTAAACAAATTTACATCAGTGTAAATGGAAAATAAGTACCGACTCGGCAAATGTTTTTGTAACATTTTCATCTACCTACGTGCAAAAAATGGTGGCAAAACTCGCACGAAAAGCAGGAGTTCTCATAAGTCTCAAAACTTGAAGTTATTCTTGATTGAACCGGACCCCCCCCCCCCCTCTCTCTCTATATATATATATGTGTGTGTGTGTGTGTAGGGGAGGGTTTAAATGAGAACGCTAAATATTGCGAGAACCGCGAGAACGAATGAAAAAACCGCAATAACTTGGTCAAAAACAATTCAAATTCAGTTTTTTTCTTTTTCACTTATCATTATTATTATTCGAATAGAATATTAGAAATTAAATTTACATATATTTGTAAATAACGAAAATTCACACATGTGTAAATTTGTTGTATTTACACGTGTAAAAAAATTAAGAGTGATTTTGAAAGGAGAGATGAATTTTTTAAAAAGTACATTCTTTTTTTAATGTTGTATTTTAATTTATAATGAGGTTTGTATTAAAAAAATGATTTTAATTGGTTTTCTCATTCGTTCGCACAGTTCTCGCAATATTTAGCATTCTCAAGATAACTCTCCCCTATATATGTATGTGTGTATATATATACCTACCTATATTTAAAACTGAAACAAACAATTAACTAAAAATTTCAATGTAAAAACTTTTAAAAAACCATGTTTTTTTTGAAAAAAAAGGTTCTTTGAAACTGTAAAAAAGACGTTTTTTTTTTAAATCGGTTTTCAAACCGATTTTCGATGCGTGATAGGGAAACCACTAAACAAACCGGTGGTTCGAGCCGGGTTAAAACCGCTTCTTGTATAAACCGGTTTTTTTTCCCAGGTTTTTTTGCCCACGTCCAGGTAGGGGTAGGGGGTCAAAAACATGTACAGCAAATTACCTATCTCATCATAATAATCAGCCTTATCATAACCATGCGGATCAAAAACATCTTTACTGAAGCAAGATCCAATCTGATCAATATCCTGATACGTGACAGCATGTAACAAAAAATCCGGATTTCGGTATTCTTTCCTATTGCGCACTTCTGAATTAAAGCTTCTCCCGGTTTTCTTCTTCAGCAAAATGAACTTAGTGATCTTTTCTTGCAGTTCATCCGAACACTTGGTTGTTGGCGGTGGCGGGAGAAACTTGTCCAATGAACTGCGGTCGTCTTCGGTAGGAACGTTGATGGGTTCATCAGCCTCTGCGCGTTCTGTTTCGTTTCGGTTGGAGTTTAACAATGCGTCCGATTGTGAGTGGTCGGATGATTGAGGGGGAGTTGATTGTGTGTTTGGCGGTGTAGTTCCTTGTGGTGTTCCTGCCCATGAAGATGAAAACTACATGATTAGATTGTTAGCACACAGCCATTGGATATTTGGATCATTGGCAAAGATTGTAAGAATCGCTAGGCGCTAGTCGGCCGGTGAGGTACCGACTAGCGATTAATCAGGATTAATCGGATTGGGATTTTATACGTAATTTTCAGTTTTATATGTATATACACCATTTTTTACGTAATTTTTAAGTAGACATGTTTTAACTCCTTGTTCAACCCATATTTTCAAGTAGATAGAATTAATTGCTGGAATTTACAGGTTTTGGTCAAGAATCTAGCCTAAATTTGGCCGGAATCGCTAGACTACCACTGTTGACCACTTACTGATTAATTGATCGATTAGATAAAAAATACTCGGTAAACCTGAGACTAGCGATCAGTCGAAGGCTAGTCGGGATTTTTACAGCCATTCATTGGTATCATCGCAACTATTCATCATGTATCAGGTCATGCTGTCTTGAAATTCAGCGAGCATACTAGATACTATAAAGCAACAAAAAAGTGGTTTTATCACTGTCAACAAGTCCTACGTTAGCCTAAAACATCATCACCAATAGTTGTTCAAACTGAAAACTACATTTGTTATTCTTCGACTTTTCAACGCAGTGGGTGTTGTGGATAGTTGTCAATAGTGAGAGTAGCGATCACTATAGCGCGCTACGTAGCGTATAGGTCTAGGCTCGCTATTAGGGTTGTAGCAATAGATAGCAACAATTTATTTATTTTTTATTTTTTAATAGAAATAGCAATAGCAATAGCAATTAAATATAGCTATAGGTTTTTGTTAAATATACATGTAAAATAGCATATATACTAGAGTATTTTGATATAATGAACATATAAACTTTTTTAAAAATTTCCTTGTGTATCGCTATTCATAAAATAGCCGCCCGCTATTTATCGCTATTCGCTATGTAGCATATAGGTACCTTATTGTTATTTGTCGCTATTCGCCATTAACAACTATGGTCTTGTGTCTCTTTCTTCTTTAGCCGATGCCGTATTAAAGTTAGTTTTGGGCTTTATTCATTTTTTTGTCTGGGCTTTTTTTGTTAATCTTTCTTTTTTCAGCTTTATTTACATGATTAGTGTCTAACTGGGTAGAATTAATGTAGTATTCAATTAACTGCATTTGATTTTCTTAGTTGGAAGATTCTAGTTGCTACCTATATTAGGTTTGTTATTATATTTGGGATTACTATTGATTTTATAAGCCTATTGTTTATTTGTTTATTTCACTTTTTCTTGCCTTGCGCCTAAGTGACACGTAATGACTTAAGCCTGCCTTTTTTTTGTTTTACTTTCACTAGTCTATAAGACTATAAATACTGAAAAGCTTAATGTTGTATCTACAAAATTCAGTCATCCAAAAGACCGAAACTATGTTATGTACCTTCATAATCCATGTTTCTAAAGGCTTACAACTTGAGACATCACATTACCATTCATAACTTACATCAAGTTCTACACCTACCTCTTTAATTTCCTTTAGACTAGATAAAATTTTCTACAACAATCTAATGCAACAAGAAATCTCCAAGAATTGCAAGCTCTCTCTTAGATCCACACGCACTCAACTTCATGCAAAATATTTTTGTTTCTTCATAACAAGAAACCACGCATCCTTACGTGCCTTAATAATCTGAATTCATCGTATAAATCCCTCCTCTTCAACAAATTATAATAGGAGATATAGCAAACACATGAGTACATACCATTTGCAGTATGAAGCTCTGCACCAAACATTACTCGACCTGCTGCTGCTATTTCCCCTTCCTACAATATTAACCAGAAAAAAACAAGACATATCAGACAAAAAAATAAATGAAATTGTTAACGTTTAACCTATCTATACACTGACCACTGAGATCGTGCTTATTGAAAATTCACAACAGCTAACATAAAGAGAATCTTGGTTCTAGAATGCGTTAGGGGCACCGAGACGATAGGGTCCCATGCTGAGGCGCAAAAGCACCCATAATTCAGCTATTAATAAACTTCATATAAGATATAATATATAAATAGCCTATATATACAACCTAAAAAGCTATATGTAAACATCCCAATGCACAAAAAACTTTCATGTACAGGAGGTGCACCTCACTCACTTTTTTGTGCGCTCTATGTATACGATACGCTTTTGAGTCAGAAGCGACCAGCCTTGTGCCTGACGTCACACCTAGCACGCTTTTTAAAAACCCATAACAGAATACAAAACCTGAAGTGAGAAATGAAATAAACAAGTTGACAGTTCATCTCTTTGATACAAGACACTTTCTCCAACTAAAAAGTTCAAAAGTAGGCCTGTGACTATGTATATAGGTGTGAATCAGAAAGTCAAAACTATTATAGAAAGTCTTAGAATTTTACTTGAATTATAAAAAAGTGGCGTGGCATTATGATATATAAGTTAGAAAAGTATAGAATTTGGTTGCCTCTATGGCATCAATGTAACATGATTGGTCAACCTACGTGACACCAGTAGACAACTAAAGAAATAATAAGAGACATGACATGTCTATGCTCTATATGACGAGATAGTAAAGCCAATTGATTCAGAAAACTGGCACAACACTTTACATGGTATATTGACACCTTCTAAAGTAGCAACTGAGTGATTGTGCCTAAATAAGTACTTACTAGTGAATTGGGTCCAAAAGAGCAAGTATGATCTTATACAATAGAAACTTAATTGTGTTATTGATAATGTCTGTACTTTGTGCATTGGTATGAACTATGGAGTTATCTACATTATTATTCTTTTTACACAACAACATTCTATTAGCTCTTCCATTGAAGGATTTACATGTAGCTGGAAGAAATAACTGTTAACCATTGATTATACATCTGTTGTACTTACAATGAATGTTAAGTTTCTGATTCAATCATGTTCCATAACCATGAGCGATGCACAATTGAATATTTGTCTTAGCTTTACCTATACTTTCGGTGGCCTTTGCATTTTACCTTGACCTTGTTTTCGTGTCTCTATGATGTTTTATCCATGGTTTTGAAAAACGGTTGAGGCGTACGCCTCGAGGCGCACCTCAGGGGGTTTCTATTGTAGGTGCACTTCAGAGGGGCTGAGGCACTAAAAAGGTTGCGCCTCAGGGGTTTTTGATACTTGTTTTTGATGTTTTTGACGTTTTATGTCGATTTCAAGCAATTTATGTCTTTCTTATGTGTTTTTTTGATGATGAATTTAGTTAGCATTATTATTTTTATAAGATATACAATTTTATATTTATTATTTAATTCCGCCCTGGGCTTACGCCTTGGTTCGCCTCGAGATTACGCCTCGTGAAGCAAAGGGAAAACGCTTCGAAACTCGTTTCCGTTTTTTTAAACCTTGGTTTGATCTATACCATTTTGCTTTTCCACCATTTTCTGTTATTAGTAGCTTACTAATATTATCTTTTTTAGTTCTTTTAGTATTAGTAGCTTACTAATAATATCTTTTTTAGTTCAATATATTCTTTACTGTTTAGATTCCATGTGTAGAGCTCTATATTTCTTTTATACCGTTCATATCCAAATAGGGTTTTAAAAACTGGGTATCTCCCTACAAGCAGCATCTATATCCTCCGGGATTGTGATACAATTTGCCTACATCCCACCCCCTAGGAATGTTCTTATTCGAATAGCAAATTCACAATTAAATAACTCAAAACTCGATTCGATTCGAATTTAAATACATAAATCATATTCGAATTTAAGTAATTGTCATTCGAACTTATTAGAATAAATAGGGCTGCAAACGAACCAAACGTTCGCCGAACAGTTCGTGAACTGTTCGGTGGGAAGTTTGTTTGTGTTCGTTCGTTTATTAAACAAACGAACACGAACAAGAAATTTCGTCCGTTTAGTTAAATGAACGAACATGAACAAAGGCCGGTTCGTTCATTTAAGTTCGTGAATGTTCAGTAACGTGTCCGTTTGTGTTCGATAGTCGATTAGTGTTTTCAGGCTTTATATTTTATACAGAAACTTCAAAATTCCAACAAATAAAATATTTAATCAGTTTCAGTGTATTGTGTATTCTGTTCATGAACGCTTGTTTGTGTTCGTTTGTTTCCATTTGTGTTCATGAACATTAGTTTGTGCTTATTTGTGTTCATCAACAGTTTGTTTTCGTTCGTTACCTAAAATTAACAAACAAACAAGAACAAGTTCATTTCCTTAACAAACGAACAAGAACTTAAACTACCGTTCAGTAAGTGTTTGTGAACACATATATTTCTTAACAAACAAACACGCACAACTTGTTCGGTTCGTTTGCAGCCCTAACCATAACTATAAAAAAAACCTAACCCAAATGCTTGTGTGTTTTTGGGCTTGTCTAAATGTCTAGTTCTTCTAATGACCCAAAAACAAACCCTTTACCTAATAACCTAATTAGCAAACAATCACTCATCGCCTCATTCCGTCATTCTATCTGCTATCAGACCACAAACCCCACACACACAAGTTAACCCTAATCCCAACATTCATAGTCATTCAGATTGTTAAAAGTCAAACAAACTAGTGATTCAGTTTTTTCTTTTTGTAATTTTGAACATTTCTCTAACTTTGTTCCTAATTCAAATAACTCGAAAAAAACCCCGAATTCAAAAAAAACCAGTAAAAGAACATAACATATTACCTCTGCTTCAGGCGACAGTGCTGCTTCATCATGCCCATAATCAACAATCGTTAAACTCCCCTTCCTCCTAACAACTTGTTGAGTCGGAGAAACCGACGTCGTATTATCATTATCATTAACATTAACGGCCTCTAATGCATCATCTTCTTCCATATTCGCAACAACTTCATTCTGCTCCTTGTTCTCCTCCAAAACGACATCGTTACGGTGGTTATCATTATCTACATCGTCTTCTTCCATATCGTCATCTTCTTCGTCGCCGTACATGGAGAGTAAGGCGATGCCTTCGGATTCCTTCTTCTTGGATGCCATGGGGGCTGAATCACAGGTGGTGATGCAAATTGGTGGAGTGTAGATTTGAATATGTAGATAAGTTATGGATCTTCGTGTGTGTGATTTCTAGGGTTTGAGCTGCGAGTATGTCAATTTGGGGGTTATGTTGTGGGTTGCGTCTTTGTATCCGGAACTTTGAAAGTCTTTTTAGTTAAATACCTGGTTAATCCATGTGGTTTGTGAAAATTGCAGATTTGGTCCTAGTGGTTCACTAATTACACACTTGATCCCGGTGGTTGTAATTTTTGCACTCGGGTGGTCCTTATCACTAACTGATATTAAGTTTTCCAGTTAAGTGTGTGTGAAATGTCTGTTTACCCATAAGGTTAAAAAATAATTTAAATCATAATCATCAGCAGCAGCTTCTTCTTCTTCTTATCTCCTAAAAAACCCTACCACCCAAACAAGCAGCACAACCACCACCATATCACCTCCGCCACCATCTCACCTCCACCCCCGAACACCCAACACCACTATCTCACCTCCGCCACTTCTCACCTCCACCCTCGAACACCAAAACATCCACCAACACCGAAACCCACCACCATCAAAGAACACCGTTCTGACACTCGTTCCTGGTAGAGATATTCGCGTTGAGCAGCGGCGGTCGGCGAGATCGTTGATTACAGTTGGAGGTGTTGATATTGTGGTTTCTGGAATGTTCTACGGTACACATCTAGCCGTAAACCGATTAGGAGGTATTTTGGAGTACAGACATAGACGCTCTTCGGCGAATTCGACGGTTACAGGTGCTTCACTGTAGAATCTCTCCGGTAATTTCACTTTACAATCGCCTCCGGTATACAACATCACTGGAAATTACACATTTCAGTTTTCGTGGCGTTAGAGGTGTTCTTTGGTGGTGGTGGCCTGCCCGGTGGTGGAGGTGTTATTTGGTGGTGGTGGGTTTTGGTGTTGGTGGGTGTTTTGGTGTTCAGGGGTGAAGGTGAGAAGTGGCGGAGGTTAGATGGTGGTGTTGGGTGTTCGGTGGTGGAGGTGAGATGGTGGCGAAGGTGATATGGTGGTGGTTGTGCTGGTTGTTTGGGTGGTAAGGTTTTTTAGGAGATAAGAAGAAGAAGCTGATGATGATGGTGATTTAAATTATTTTTTTAACCTTAGGGGTAAAACAGACATTTCACACACACTTAACTGGAAAACTTAATGTCAGTTATGTAACATCTGTCGAAAAAACGGGTTTCCAAAACCCGCTTCGTTTATTAATCGAATAGTCAGTTATAATTTTCGTTGCGTATATATTGTCCATTTTAATTTTAAACAATACATAATTAATAACATTTTAGAATTTAAAAACTATAATTAACAAATAGTAAAAACAAGTGAAGAAATAAATTAAAGGAAGCTGCCGGGTTTCGAACCCGGGTCAGCAAGTCCAACAAACAAACATTACATTACTCCGCCACATGAATCTTTTGTGTATATACTGAAACAATTAATACTTAAAATAAAACTCGAATCAAATCCTGAGATCAGCGCGCCCAATCCGCAGTCGCCGGAAATACCGACGATTTCGCAAATCACGACCGTTTTTCTTTGACTGAACGCGTGAAATAACTTCGACATCGGTTATAACCGATGTCTAATCCCCCAATACCAGTCGTAACCGCCGGAGAAACATTGACCACGAATCAAGACCAAATTCGGACTCAATACATTCTGTTTCTTCTCTATAAATACTCACCCAAACCTCTGGTAACCTTTTCGCTCAAAGTCGCACAATTTCTCGAGCTTTAGCACTCGCGGAGATATTCTGCATTCGCCGGACTTTCGCCGGAAAACCGAGACTTACACCAAATCGGTAAATTTCTCGACTCTTTCGTTTTCAATCCATTATTAGACAAGTAATAACATAAATCGTTCAACCAGAATCCGACTCAGACAACGTTGCCGGGAATTTCTGCACTCGCCGGAAAATCACTGGAAATTCCGAAGTCTCGCTGTGAATCGGTACAGTCATCTAAACCCCCTGATATCCCTTGTTTAGTAACCTAATTTCACAACTCGTTGATCAAAACTGTTAATTGATTCACTCAGACGGAAGTCACAAATCAGAGCCGACGACTCTTGCCGGAATTCTGAAGAAAACATTCTGATCGGTACATTCGATTCCGTAACCCTCTCTATCCATTTTAATTCAATCAATTATATGATAGATGACCGATTTAAACAAGAACAGTCGGTCACCTTCGTTCTGTGTCTTTATAAATGAAGAAGACGAAGTCGAAATGTGTATAAGTATAATTAAAACTGAATGATTAACCGGGTTAGACACACAGTCCAGCGGTGGACTGTGTGCAAACATAAACGCACGTCACGAATTCGAATCATACAACGTACCGACTTTCAGAAATAAAATCAATATTTTTAGAACTGAATCAGAACAAGTCATAGTATGTTTATAAGAGGAATATAATCCGTAAGATAAACAGATTAGACACACAGCCCAACTGGTTGGGCTGTGCGCATACGAACCGAAGGACACGAGTTCGACTCCGGGTCCCTGCAAGCGGTTCGGCCATTTTAAATCATTTTAATATTAACCCAATAAAAATAACAATTAATTAGTATATATATATATAATTAAAACAGAGAATATTTCGGGTTAGACATGTAGCTCAGTTGGTAGAGCTGCGTGCAAGCGTACGAGAGGTCTCGGGTTCGAACCTCACTCAGCGCACACTTAACCACAGTCCGACCGGTCAACGGTCAACGGTCAAAAAAGTCAAAATTTTTATTTCTTTTTATTTATTTATTTAATTTAAAAATTAATTAAAAATACTTAAAAATAATATTTTTTTAAAGTTAGAAAACGTCCTTAAACTCACAAAAATGAATCTAAAAACCCTATTAAGATTATGAATTAAAATCTATTTATTTACCGAACCACTTCGTTATTATTTAGGTTAGTTTTCCTCGTCGATCAAATCCCAAAACTCGTGCGCATCCAACGTCATCAAAAGAACGCACCCAATGTGAGTGAATCTCTACGAATTCCCCGTTTTAATCACGTTTTGAGGTGTATCATGTGTCGTACAATTATGTTATTATATAAATATAAACACTTGTGCATTCATCATATCTGTGATCTAATGTGTATCAAATGTGTACAAATTGTTGTGTGAATTATGTTTAGTTTGGATTTATCATTTTCAGTGCAAGCATTTCATTAGGCCCATCAGCTCCCCGTGGGATACGGGTTGAGTACAGGTGCCTCATCCGATCGGCTCCGTTTGATTGAGCCTTGATCTCACATACGTTCATGTCATACGATCGGCTCCGTTTGATTGAGCCTTGATCTCACAGTCATCATCATTCATATCATATACTCATCCAATGTGGTTTGTGTTTTGTTATATACATACGTTTGCTCACATGTGATTATTGCACAATTTTTCAATACTAAATACAACAAGGAATCAATAATAATGTTTTAACAAGGTTCACTCGCCAACTTTTGTTGACCCAAAATATTCCCCGTTTTACACATGATACAGGTGATCCAGTTGAGGCAAGAAATACATAGGAAGGCCTAGAAGAATAAATCAGTATAAGCTTTGAATTGTTTTACTTAGTTTCATTTCCTTGTAATGGTATGGATTTGATTTGAATATTAAGTTGTAATTTGAATTTAATAAATATGAAACATTTTAGTAAACATCATGAGCTTTGGTGATAACCCAATTATGCCCCGACTTTTATTCCGCTGCGGGTCGGGGTGTGACAAGTTAGTGATAAGGACCACCCGAGTGCAAAAATTACAACCACCAGGACCAAGTGTGTAATTAGTGAACCACTAGGACTAAATCTGCAATTTTCGTTAACCACAGGGACCAACCAGGTATTTAACTCAAAGTTTTTTGGTTTTGTAGTTTTGTAGGCGGTCGAAGATATGTGAGTTTTCTCCGGTTATTTTTTACGGGCGAGCTTGTTCGGGGTTTTTCCTAAGAAAAAGTTACTCGATAACTGACTTGTTTAAAGTTTGGGTATGGGTTATCGGGTTCGGGTTAGTTCGGGTCGACTTGTTTGATTTCGGGTTAGTTCAGGTTGTTCAGTTTCGAATTTAGATGTAAAAATAAAAAAAAATCTTTTTTTTCACAAAATATCATCAGATAGGTAGAGGATCACGTAAAAAAGACAAAGTGTGAGAATGATAAGAAAGATTATGGTGGTGATACATGTCCCTTTTTATTTTGGTAGTTTAAGGGTATCATTGTAATTTACTAATAAATCTAATTAAAGATATAATCTTGTAACCGACATCAGTTATTTTAAGAATTCATTTCATCAGTTATTTTAGGAATTTATTATCAGTTCGTATAAAACACCATACGAATTCCAAAAAACACCACAACTTTAATCGTAATATAGCCGTGGTGTTTTAACATGTGTAATGATTTTTGTTAGTTTTGCAGGTATAAAACACCATACAAATTTCAAAAACACCACGAATTGAATCATAATACAGTCATGGTGTTTTAACATTTAAAATGATTATATTGCTATTTTAGATGTTAAAACACCATGACTGTAATCACAATACAATGTTACATACTCTAGATGTTAAAACACAATGACTTGAATCATAATTCATTATTTGCAATCTTATGGTGTCTTATTTATGTTCATGGTGTTTTACTGTAAAATACAATGCCTTGAATCACAATACAATTAATTCACCATTGTATGAACATAGAAAAAACACCATGGACTAAAACATCAAATCGAGACGTAATTTTTTTCTTTACATAAGTATAACAATCTGGTACTCATATTAAAGATAAAAAAACACTCGTTATTATGGTGTAATTTAAAAAAAAAAGAGTTACGTATAAAAGTTATTGACGTTTAAAAAAAGGGGAGGAACTTGCATGTGAATTGCATGTGAGTTTCTAAACTTTAAAATGTTAAATTTACCTTTATACCCTTAATCTATAAAATTTAATTATTTTAATGGTAACACTATTTACAAGATTGTCATCAGGATCTCAACCATTAGATTAAAGATCTAATGGTTTATATTCTTTCTTACCCTTCTCACAAAAAACATATTTTTTACAATAACCTCACCCTCATCAGATATATCATGTTGTTAAAAAAATATTATCACAGTTGAAACATAATTTAATAATATACCATAATTATATTAAAAGTCTCACAACTTAATGTTTCAAATACAAGACACTTCAAATCAAATCGTAGTTATAAAAACAGACAATTAATGTTCGGGTTTTTATTCAGGTTGCAAGTTTCGGGTTGTTCGGGTTTTGTTGGGAAAAAGTGACCTTATAGCCGATCCATTTAAGGTTCGGGTTGGTCGGTTTTTCGGTTATTCTCTAATTCGGGTTCGAGTGGCTTCAAATTCGGTCGGGTTTCAGATAAAAAAGGATAGCCCTATATATGTGAGGTATTTTATGTAAAGGGTGAGCAATATTATTAAACCATTAATTAAAATCAAACCGAAAACAGATGTATAAATCAAATTGACTATTCGAAAATTGATTGGTTAATAACATTGATTAACTGGTAACCTCGGTTTTAGTTTTGATTGAGGCTAAGAACCAAATTGTGCACACCCTTAATTTAAAGAAAAATAAATTATAAATTGAAGAAACTTGACTTAGAATTTGAAACGAATTTGCCATGAATTTGATTAAATAAAACAACGCAAAGGAATTAGAATCTAACACCCTGATCTCGACTAGATCTGTGGACCTATACAGCCGACCTAATTGCGAGCCGAACCGTCACCCACACACCCGAGTCAAACTACCACCAGAATAGACCCAAAAGCGACTTGACCTGCCGCTCGATCTGATTCAGATCGCCAGCCTATTCTTGATTCAAACATGACCCAGACCGCCGACCCGTTGTAGATGTACCCTCTTCTTATTCGACCTTAGTCCTCTTCCTCGAGGGGCAAATCTTTCTAGTCGTCGGGTCACAATAATTAGTACCAATGACACACCACCTACACACGTGAGGGTGGTCTCGAGCCTCTAACCTACAATTTCATTATATTTAGGTTCTTTATTGATATGCTTGCATTATGATCAAGTCATCAGATAACTAAGACCAATTTAAAAAGAACCGTATGAACCTATCACATTTGGCAAAATTTATTTCTGTCACCCAACTCTATCTATGAAAAAAAATGAGTCAGTATGGGAGATGTGCTGGTATGTCCCAGTCTCATATCTAATTATAAAAACATATCCTATACCTGGCTTCAGCCCTATAAGGTACCCCCGACACTCAATGCTCATGTGGTATACGGTATACCCACGGGCATCAACTATACCATGTTTAAGATCTTCTATTCTTAAAAGTTATATGTTGGTATGCCTATTACTTGTAAACCGATATTGAATTCACTTTAATAATCAGCTTAAAATATTAAATACTTAATTCCACGTATAGAAATTATATACTTTAAACAGTTTCTAACAACATTAACACGCTATTTATTTGCGTACATTTTAAATAATATGATACATTAATATAATTGCTAAAACTAATCTCATACCTTATCTCGTACCCTGAAACTTATCTATTACTTGTCCGGATATTTGGTGATTTTTGTTTCAGTCGGTATTTTGCTAATGTGATGGTGAGATATGAGCATTTTAAGACGAAACGACATAAGAAGCGGTATTTTTTATGTTTATGGAACCAGTTTGTTGCTTAATTAGGTTATCGTTAGCTAGGCTAGTTCATGGTTCGGTTCGGCCGGTTTTGACGAACTTTTTTGGCCGAACTTGTAACTATGGTCTTGGGAAAATACAAAGCCAATCGGCTGGGTTGGTTGGGCATGACCGGCCAGTTTTAACGGTTTTACAGTTTGCTGGTTTGGTTTTGCCGGTTTAGACAATCTTTTTAGAATCATTACTTTTAATTAAATTATAAAAAAAAAAGATAAGGACTGTTCATATTGTATAATATATATATATCTAAAAAAGAAATAAATAATAAATGTTAGTTGATAAGTCTGATAACGGTCCAAAGCTCATGTCAATGTGAGCCTAGCTTCTGTGTACTTCTTAGTTCAGTTTTGGACAAACAATCACAAATATATTAAAATGTACTAGTTTTGGTTTTTTATTCATGCAATACAAAAGTTGCATATAGAAATAAGAACCTCATAGTGACTTAAACAGATTGGTTACAAACTCATGTCGCTCTATCGACCAAAGGTTTGTTTTTCTGCGTTTGGATCCAAAAGGTTTGAAATCTTGTCATTTTCATCTGGCTCGTTAACTCCATCCATTTTCTCAAGAAAAATATTGGATTGAGTTAACGAGTTGGATGAAAATGGCAAGATTCCAAACCTTTTGGATCCGGATGCGGAAAAACAAACTTTTAAACGAAAGTCGCAAAACTAGCCAAACCTCAGGGACGAAAATGACATTTTACTCTTAAAGATTTATACTAAGTGATGTTATACATGTTTGGATTATATCAGTTTTCTCTAGCCTCTTAAACAAAAGTACCTACAGTTATTTTATAAATTACTGTAAACATTAAAGGCTACACAACTAATACTAACCAACATAAAGTGAAGGTACATCCCAAAAATAAAGAAATACAACACAAAATATTACAAATCAATCATCTTGTTCCTTAGAGTTGTGTTGATGAACTCGAACCACCCGACGCAATGTTTACAACTTCATGTCCATGCGAAAATCTTTGTAACTGAATCATCTTCACGTAACATCCGTCAGCATAGTTCTTTAACAACTGCGAGTGCGATCCTTGTTCCACCACTTTTCCGTCATCAATAACCGCAATAGTATGAGCATTTCGTATCGTCGATAACCTATGCGCAACAACAATCGTTGTTTTTTCCCGAACAAACACGTTCAAGCGCCTCTTGAATGCACTTCTCGGACTCTGCGTCTAGCGCACTTGTGGCCTCGTCTAGTAGCATGATCTCGGCTTTCCTTAAGAACGCACGTGCGATCGCAACACGTTGCTTTTGCCCTCCCGATAGTTGCACCCCTTGTTCTCCCACAAACGTGTTGTATCCATCCGGTAACGAAGATATGAACTTATGAGCATTTGCGAAAGTGGCTGCTTCGATAATCTCCGCCTCGGTTGCTGACTCATGCCCGTACGCTATGTTTTCGTAAATCGTGGTTGCGAAAAGACACGGTTCTTGTGGGACCGTGGCAATGTGGCGACGTAGGGATTTTAGATTATATTTCCGGATATCTTTTCCATCGATCGTGACACGTCCATATGATGGCTCATAGAATCTTTGTATGAGTGCAATAACCGAGCTTTTCCCGCACCCACTTGACCCGACTAGGGCCAGAGTCTTTCCCGCTCGGGCTCGCAAACAAAGGTCATGGAAAACAGAGGTATCAGGACGAGACGGGTAAGCGAAATCCACATGTTTAAATTCTATCTCTCCTCTAAGCCCGTCTGGGACCGGGGTCGAGTCAGGGTCATCCGACTCAATCTCGGTTTTCCGGTCAAGAAGGTTGAACACGGACCTCATCGCTTGACCACCCTTGACGAAATCAGGAGCCAGGGTCAGTGTCTCGGCTGCACCGTTGGCTGAGACCATAAGAACCATGAACACGCGAATGGTCTTCGAGAAATCAGAGATCCCATGCTTTACGAGCCACGACGCGTACCAAAGCCCAAGCGCGTACGAACAATAGAGCAAAAACTGAGCCACCCCGAACCCGCTACCCACTATCTGTCCTTTCCAGAAGCATCTACGAAGCGGCCCGTCAAGACTTGTCGTAAAAAGGATGACAATTTTCGACTCCGAGTTGAACGCAGCCACTGTTCTCATATTCGATACCGCCTCACCAGCAAGCTGCGTAGCTTTCGCGTGTGAGCCTTCTAAGTCGCCCGAAAATCCTTGCATAAACATTTTCTGCTCAAGTCACGAAAACTCAACAATCAAACTAAACCCAAAAGAAAATAGATAGAAGAGTATTTCGTCCCTGAGTTTCGGCCAGCTTTTTCGATTTTCATCCATTTTCCTCTGGCTCGTTAACTCCATCCATTTTTATTCGTTAAGTCAGGGGTATCTTTGTCTTTTTTGTTAACTTAAAGGGCAATTCGGTCTTTTTCAATTTATTTACAAGCATTAAAATACTTCTGACCGAATCTGTTAGACCATATTGGCTTTTAAGTTAACAAAAAGAACGGAAATACCACTGACTTAACGGAGAAAAATGGATGGAGTTAACAAGCCAGATGAAAATGGAAAGATTTCAAACATTTTGGATCCAGATGCAGAAAAACCTTTGGACGAAAGTCGCAAAATGACCAAACTCTAGGGACGAAAATGGTATTTTCCTCTAGACATAATACAAAACTGCATGGTTAATGAAAAGGTGCATGAAAACGAACCTGCAAAACAGTTGCAGCAACCACCACAGGGAAAACTGCAACAAGAACAAGCGCAAGCCGCCACTGTAGAACAAAACCTGCGGTGCAAGCAACCAACATGAGGGCAGAGTTCTGCATGATGACCGAAATCCGGTCACCAATCGCTGACCGAACATTATTCGCGTCCAAACTCAACCTCGCAGCCACCCGTGAGCTCTCATTCTCCTCCTGATCGAACCACGCCATTTCATTCTTCAAAACCGCAGCCAACATCTTCTCACGAACCCGTTTAGTCAAGTTTTCTCCAACAACATCCCAGAAACAATGCTGCAACGTGTTGAAAATAAGAGCAGCCGACGACACTCCGATCAACAGATAACAGTATTTCCCGATTTCCTTAACCATGTATTCGTGATCTTGATTGTAGTACACGCTCAGAACAGCGCTTAGAACGTATGCGAAGAATGCACTGAGGGAGCCACAAACTACAGAACCCACTGAGCCGATTAACGCATAGGTCCATTCGGGTGAGTTCATTTTGGCGAGCCGCCAGAAGGAACTTGCTTGCTCTTTGAATGGGAGCTTCTCAAGCCGGTGGTTCGGGTATCCGACTTCAAGTGATAGGCTAAAGTCTGAGGTTGAGAAGTCAGATAACCGTCGAGAGTATGGTGATCGACCGTAAGATGAGTTTCTTGTCATTATTGGTGAACTCACTGAGTTTCTTGCACTGGAAGCCCTATAAACAAGTAAAAGTTGTATTTGTGTAAAGTTTAAACATATCTGTCTGTTGGGTTGACTTTTGTGGTCAAACTGTTTAATTTTCGTCGATTGGAATAGATACATGTTTTAACATGAAATGGCCTAATATATGTTTACATGAACTACTGTTACGAATATGAATCTGGTATATGTTTTATGCTTCTCTATAATTTGGAGGTATGGTGTCAATTTTGATATCAGAAATCAGTTTTGAAAGATGGTGGCATTTAGTGACATTTTGTTAAAATAGTAGTATAAATTCTTGCTTTTTACAGAAGTTTAAAAAAAGTGGGTAAACGGGTGCAAACTAGCCGAGCGGCTCGCGAGCTACTAGAGATCGGCTTGAGAAAAAGCTCGAAATGAGCCGAGCCTTATCGAGCCCGAGCCAAGCTTGAGCCTAAAATAAAGTTCGTTTATTTATCGAGCCCGGGCCCGAGCTTGGCATGTGAAGCTCGCCAGCCTCATCGAGCCTTAGTGTAATATTAGTTTTTATTAATGTTTAATAACATTTACCCCTTATTTAAAGTTGTCTTGTAAACGAGCCGAACTTATTTAAACTTATTTACAAGCCGAGCTAGAACCTAAAAATAAGCCTTTTTAGTAAACGAGCCCGAACTTCACTTATCGAGCTCGCGAGCCTAAACGAGTCTATTATTTATGTTAATTTTATTTAATATATTAACTAAAAGATAATAAATGAGCCGAGCCAAGCTCGATCCTGGTCGAGCTTGGGCTCGGCTTGTTTCGTTTGCACCGCTAGGTAAAAGGTATGAATATCAGGCTTAGTACATCTTTTAGTCTTTTATGTCACATGACAATTTTTTGTAGTGAATTTGTTTGACCTTAAAAGTCAGCTAGACCAAGGTACCTTGCACTGCTTTTTCTAGCATTGTTCATAGCGGTTTCATTAGCAACTTCTTGCATCTTTATAAGCTTAGCATAGACACCATTTTCCCCTTTGGCGATAAGACCATCATGCGTTCCGATCTCCAAAACACCTCCTTGTTGCAGAACCGCCACGAGATCCGCCTTGCGTATGGTGGAGAGACGGTGGGCGATCACCAAAGTTGTCCGCCCGATCATAAAACGGTCCAACGCCTCTTGTACTAGTTTTTCGGATTCCGAATCTAAAGCGCTTGTAGCCTCGTCTAAAAGCAAGATTGCAGGGTTCTTTAACATTGCTCTTGCTATTGCTATTCTTTGCTTTTGACCACCTGATAATTGTAATCCTCTCTCCCCAACCTGCACATAACCTTTTGATAAGTGTGACCCGACCTGGCCCGACACTTGACAATTTTTTTATTGTTTGACTTTTGGAGTCAAACTTGTAACATTCTAAATATATGGTTATCACATAAAAGTAGGGCCTTGTTCGTGTTTGTTTGTTAAGGAAATAGACGTGTTTTGTTCTTCATGAACAAATACAAAACGGGATTTTCTGTTCGTGTTCGTTCATTAAGGAAATGAGTGTGTTCGTGTTCGTTCGTTAATGTTAGGTAACAAACACAAATAAACGTTCATGAACACAAACAAACGTTAATGAACACAAACAAACGTTAATGAACACAAATAAGCGTTTACGGAGTATTTAAATAAAATGTAAAAATTAAAAGCTCTAATGAACCATTGAACAAACCAACATAAATGAACACGTTACCGAATGTTCACGAGCATATATGAATGAACGGGGCGTGTGTTCATGTTCGTTCATTTAACTAAACTTTCTTGTTCGTGTACGAACACAAACGAACTTCCTGCCGAACAGTTCACGAATTATTCGCTGAACATTCGGTTCGTTTGCAACCCTACATAAAAGTTTGAATCATGAACGATAATTCCTAGTGATATTTCAATTTTTTTTTCTTTTTGGTACACTTATTGAGTTTTCTTCACAAACTAAACCATATTCACATCAAGTTTGAAACTGAAAGTAGAATGTTTGACTCCTGAAAGTCAAAACAATGCAGACAGTTTGTCTTAGTTTTACATATGGTCAGTCAACGGGGTTCCTTAGAACATGCTCTTAGTCAAACAAAATCTGTGAGTCTGTCAGTCATGTGGGGTATTCAATATTTATTATTTGTTCATTTATCTAGTTATTTTTATTTTTTATTTGTTTGTTTATCCTTCCCATCCTGTGATGTTGCAGTTAAGTTCTTGTTTCTTGCATAAATCTGCACATGCAATGCTGACACAACAAACTTCTAAACTATTGCATCACTCATAATATTTCACCTTGATTTGACTTATAAATTTGACCAAATTTTCCATTGAGATTTGATCTTTAGAGTGAAATATTAAGCTTACCAAAAACCTATAAACTTTAGAGTCAAGTACACGGATGGTCCTTGTGTTATCAAAATATTGGATTTGGTCCCTAGCTTTCCAAAAGTACACGGATAGTCCTTATGGCTTGCACTTTGTAACGCATTTAGTCCTCAGCCAACGAATTCAAAAGTTTTAGCATATATCCAAGTTAGGGACTAAATGCGTTACAAAGTGCAAACCACAGGGACCAACCATGTACTTTTGGAAAAAGCTGGGAAATGTGTTACAAAGTGCAAACCACAGGGTCATCTATGTACTTTTGGAGACCTAGGAACTAAAATCCAAAATTTTGGTAAACCACAGGGACCATTTATGTACTTTACCACCAAAATCAAAACTTGAGTTTCCCAGGCGGGCCAACGCTATAATCTACACGGGTCAGGCTTTAAAGATAAGGTGAACAAGAGTACATACATGTTAATTGTCATGGTATTCAACAAAAATGATTGCCCATTCAATTCAAGAATCAGGGTCAGGTCAATCATCACCAACTTTAAAACTTGAGAGGGGGCCGGTGCTATGAGTGGCGTGGACCGCGCTTTAAAGATCAAATGACCGAAATGGCCTTACGCTCAGATGCTAAAAGGTCTATCAAAATGGTGTAGTATTTGAATATTTGACTAAACATTCAAGATTCAAGTTCAATCACCACCAATGTTTAAAGTTGAGTTTCCAGATGGGCCCACACTAGGAGCAACACGGGCCAGCTTGAAGCTTAAATGACCAAAATACCCTTGGAACCAGATGCTAAAAATATTAATACAACATAGTATATGACTAACCGGCTGAACATTTAAGAATCAATATCCGTCACCACCAATGTTTAAAACATGAACACACTGGTCGGGCTCTTAAGATTAAATGACCAAAATGCCCCTACCCTAAGGCCTATCTTTCGATAATGTGAACAAGATGATATATCAACACCAATGTAAATCTCTAGAGTTACCCTGAGTGGCTTACACTATGAGCAACATACGTCGGCATAAAAGATTAAAATGACCAAAATGACCTTCTGCTCGAATGCTAAATATTTGAACAAAATTGTCAATATGATCTAGTGACTGGTATTGGACTAATTGACTAACCTGAGTATCGTACGCATCAGGTAATTTAATAATGAATGAGTGAGCATTGGCGACACGGGCTGCTTCCTCGACTTCAACCATGGATGCATCGGGCCGACCCAAAAGCATGTTTTCTCTTATGGTGGTTGCAAATAGTGCGGGTTCTTGGCTAACCAGACCGATTTGTTGCCTTAGCCATTTCAAGTTTAGTCCTTTAATGTCATGCCCATCAAGCATAACTTGTCCTGAAAACAATCAAAGCGAAAACATTTACAAACAATGTGTTGTACACTTGTATGTAAAGTTGTACATTGTCGTTAACTCATTACCCGAGGTAGGATCATAGAACCTTTCGATGAGCGAAACAACAGTGGATTTTCCCGAACCACTGCTTCCAACCAAAGCAATAGTTTTCCCGGCAGGAACACTTAAAGTGAAGTTGTTTAAAATTTTAACATCTGGTCTTGAAGGGTATGAAAATTCAACATTTTTCAGCTCTAGTTGACCCGAAACGGGTTCCAACTCCAAACCCGATTCACAGTTTCTGTCAACATTTGGCTTGTGATCAATGATCTTAAAGATTTTAGCTGCGGCTACTCGTGCTTTTGTGAATGCAGACATACTTGGAGCCGATTGGCCTAACGCACTGTCAAATTTGAAAATTTGATCGCTAGAACAGATCAAGATTTATTTTAAAAAATAGAGTTAACTGTCATTTTCGTCCCTATGGTTTATCCAATTATGCCAATCCAGGCCAAATTTCAAATTTGTACCATTTCCGTCCCTGACATTCTTGAAACATGTCAGTTCTGTCCAAAATATTAACGTCCGTTAAAACCTGCTGTTTAATGAAGGGTAAAACCGTCATTTTCCAATTTTCTTTTATTTTTCTTTTTTAAACCCTATTAAAATCTCACCCCTTTTAATGAAGGGGTGGGACTTTAACAAAGTTTAAGGCAAAAAAAAAAAGGAAAATGACGTTTTCACCCTTCGTTAAACGGCAGGGTTTAACGGACGTCAAGTTTTTAGACGGGACTTGCATGTTTCAAGAATGTGAGGGATGTGAATGGCACAAATTTTAAATTTGGTCCGGACTGACATAATTGGACAAACCACAGGGACGAAAATGACAGTTAACTCTTTTAAAAAATATGGTTTAGAGAGAGTACTTACAGTCCACCAATCATGACAGAGAACATTGTAGAAATGGCAAGTCCTCCATTGGTGTAATGGTTTCTAACAAGATAGCCTCCATACCATAAGAGAAGTGCATAACAACAAAAGACAGTGAAATAAGTTGATCCTAATCCTAAACCTTTTGCAAATCCACTTTTGTATCCAAGCTTCTGCGCGATCTTTAACGCTTCAGAGTACGCTTGCAACGCTCTAGATTCACCAACATATGCCACAACGGTTCGAATTTGCGCTATTGTCTGCATTTTTCGACCGATAAAGAAAATTCACAAACATGAAAAGTGAAGCTTAATATATGAATAGCAGTCTCTTGATTTCAGCTTAAATTCAAGTAACACAATACTCACATGGAAAGACTGATTTTCTTTTTCATTCAAATTTAGCAATAGTTAAAAGGAAACCATTAAAAAGCTTGATTTTTTTCATAACTTTAGCTCACATTCAAGATGCCATTAGTTAAAGGTTTCACCAAATTTCAACAAAAAAAAATCATATACTAAAATTTACATTAGTGTAACAACAATTTAAATAAGTGTTACCCGCCAAAAAAGGAATGAACGCTGGGCCATTTATTATTATTATTATTATTATATATTTTTTTATTTTTTATTTTTTAAAAGTTACATGATTTTTAAAAAATTGGCGTAATATAAAAAAAGAACTTTTTTTGCAAGGAGTTGTTAAGTTCTATATATAGCTAAAATTCATGGAAAAGCCTAGTTGATAAATCAAATTAAAGATTGATTTTATGTGATAAAAAACAGAGGAAAATTGCCAATTTCTTGAAACAATTTAGGATTTTTTTTGAAGGGAAGTTAGATGAAACTCACCTGCTCAACAATGTTTCCAGCTTCTGAAAGAGCTTCTTGGCTTTTCGACGACAATTTCGCCAATGTTGTCATATGAATAGCTCCAATTATAGCAATCAAAGGCACCACTGCAAGTGTCACAAGTGCTAATTGCCAAACTGCTGTGAATCCCACCACAAAACCAGACACAAATGTTGCCAAATAGTGTATAAAGTTCCCTAGCTGCCACACATTCACATCATTAGAATAAAAGTTTTATTTGTGCATAATCTTGGGTGCTAAAGAGTTCGCGTTCGTGGGTTGACGGTTTAACCCGACCCGACCCCTAAAATTTTAGACGAATCTAAACACGACCCGAACCTGAAATTCGTGTCATACATATGAACCCAAAAAGACCTTACCCGTTCAACCTGAATTTTTTATTTTTTTTCCGTAAATTAATATTTAAATTAAAATTTACTAAAAAAACACGAACGTATATAATACAATTACATTTAAGTTATAAAATTTTATGTCAATTCTCTTTTTAAATTATTTTTATGGCATAAAATACACGTTTAATTTAATTTATGACATAAAACATATTATAAAAAATATAATATAATATAAATGGGTTAAATGGGTCAACTTGCCAACCCGACCGGGTTGACCCGAACCCCACCCCGTTTAAACGGGTCACTGGTTCAACCTGAAACTGACCCGAACCCGTTTAAACTAAACCCAAACCTACGAATTTCGTGTTAGGTTTGTGTCGTGTCAGAAATTCACACCCCTGCATAATTCCACAACAAAACTTGATTATTTTTTACCTTTTCACTAATGGCATCTTGAACAATAACAGCATCAGTGTTGATAGCAAATACAACATCTGAAGTTCTGATTTCAGTGTCGAAAAACTGAATGTCTTGACTCAATGCTGCTTCAAGATATTTGATCCTCATTTTTGTTGATTGTCTCTCTCCTGTCCACATCCAACATGATATTTCTGAAAATAGATATACTTACATGTCAAATTACAGTCATTTTCAAGAATATTTGATGAAAAACATGTTGCTAAAAGATGAAAAAGCTGAGCACATATTACATGTACCTGCCCATGAAGATGCCCATATTGCAGCTCCAACTATAATAAAGTACATTGCATACTGCAAAATTCAACAAGAAAGATCAAGAGTTTGAGGAGGAATAAAAAAAGATTGATTTTTTGTGGTGAATGATATTGAATTATGATAAAAAGAATGTTAATCTTTATGCGTATTGCAAAATCCAACAAAAAAGTCAAGAATTTGTTAAGTAATATGATAAAAATGATCAAATTTTTATGTTGAATGACGTTGAATTGTGATAAAAAAGAATGTTAATCTGTATGCATATTGCAAAATTCAACAAGAGAATGCAAGAATTTGTGTGTGTGTGGGGGGGGGGGGGGGGGAATAAATTTTATTTAAAAAATGCTGGATTTGGAAAAATAAAATAAAAGGAAAGTTGCCCTTCATGCATACTGCAAAACCCAACATGAAAAAAAAATTTGGAATTAAAAACAAAAGATAACAGTTTTATGACAAAAAAGTGAATTTGGAGAAAAAGATTGCTACCCTCAATACTTATCACTCTTTATACAATATGCATATTGCAAAACCCAACAAGAAAAGCAATAATATGAAGAAAAAAAAATAGATCAAAATTATTTAAAAATCTGGATTTGGAGAAATAAAATAAAAGGAAAGTTGCCCTTCATGTATACTGCAAGAACCTAACATGAAAATAAAAAAGATCAAATTTTTATGACAACAAAAGATGAATCTACAGAAAAAGATTATTACCCTTAACACTTCATCACTCATTCTATCAACATTATGTGAATTGGACCCAAATGAATTAACAAGATCAGCAAAGAATCTCAAAAAGATTGGCAAAGAACACCCATGAACAAATGCACCAATTGTACCAATACCCATCAACACATAATCCAAACTATCTGCAAATCTAAACAACTCTCCAAACCCAACTGAAGCCTCTTTATCTTTCTCTGCACATTTACTCTTTTCTCCTTCCATTTCCATATCACTTTCAGTCTCTTTATCTTCTTCAGTCAGTGATCCCAAGGGTATATTTGGGTTTTCACAAAGTTCAAGACTTTGCATTTCAGACCATTTGCATTGATCTCTTCCTCTCTTTATCTTCTCCTAAAAGCCTTTTGATGCCATTTTTTAATATATTTTTATTTTTTTTTTATTTTGATTCTCTCTCTTTCCTACACTTTCTCTTTTGTCTGTTTATCTTTTTTGTGTAAAGACTTTGGATCTCTGTTTGGTTTTTTTAATTTGGTGTTTTGATTTGCTTTTTATACAATAAAAAAGAGACAATAAAGAAAATAGTAGTCCCACAAAGATTCTTTGTTTACACTTCATACATCACTATTGCATGTATGTGTATATAAGTATGGAGAAGATATGGTTAAAATTCAAGAAAATTGTTACAATAATTAATACTGATAATTATATCTTATAATGTATTTAGTTATATAATCGTTTGTTATGTAATTGAGTGTTAATAATGTTATATAAACAGGATTCGTAAAATTTCTAAAAAAGTGTACGTAGGAGTTATCCAACAACGTCATTTTCTTACGATAACTTGTTATCAGTTTCTATTACGACCCTCGGTTGAAAAATCTGTTTGAAAAATATTTTTTTTTATGTGAAAGTATAAAATGAGACGTATTTATACATTCCAAAACATTTTTAACAATTCACAAATATGGTGGAATCATGGGTGTAGAAATCGCTAGTCGCTAGTCAGCTGATAGGGTGAGGACTAGCGATTAATTTGAATTAATTAAAATTAATCAGGATTAACTCCGATTAACCGATTAATTAGTGTCTGTTTTAGATTTTTACAACCATGGTTGGATACATGAAATTTGCATATTATAGCAGGGGCGGATCTACCATAAAATAGGGGCCTTAACGCTCCGGTGATTGTGTAAATTTTGGAAAAATCTGACATTTTTTTAACGTTTTTTCGATTTCGTTACCCCTTTTCTTTGAAACGTTACCCCTATAAAGATTTTGTAGATCCGTCACTGTATTATAGTTAAAATCTTGTTTAATATTACCATTAAATATTTAAATCTATATGATTTTTTTAAATAAAATGTAAAATGAGTTGTATATTGGAAACGTGGTGTGATATTTTACTGTTAAACTTGCAACAGTTTCGGTGCCTCTTACAAAAACAGTGTAGTAATAGTGGAAGACAGCGAAAATGATGTATGATGATTGAGGATGTTATTTTTTGTTTTTTATATTCTTGTTTTTATTTTAGATTTTTATCAATTAAATCTGAACGTTTCAGAGCCATCATGATATTTTGAAATTAATATAATTTTAATTGAAGTTAACTATAGGGTTATGATTTTTTATTTTTGCAAAACAAATATTTTTATCAACAATATAATTTTAATTGAGGAATGTTAACTATAGGGTATGATTTTTTATAAACCGTTGTGCATGTTTATAAAAATATTCAACCGTTGTAAAAATAAAAAAATCATCATAAGGTTACTTTGTTTATCTAGAGTTAACGTTCTGCATGGTAATTTTTTAATTACACAAGGTTACTTTGTTTATGTTTGCAAAAATAAAAAATCACTAAAGTCGAGACATTATGATGATTTGTTGCCAATCCACTATCGATCGTGAAGTTTGTGTACCTTTTTTACAAGTAATCTTTTAAGCTCTTGATTAACTCAAGAATTTGAGAGATTTTGTGTATGAACATACAATTTAATCATTTATAATATTCATATTGTTTTATAACATAAACGCCCAAACATATATCATTATCAGAATATTCATATTGTCTTATAGCATAAACGCCCAATCATTTGATATATAAAAAATATACACGAGTTTCATATAACATAACAAAGAAAAATATAACAATCCATTTTGCCATCGTTTTTTATATGTCTTGCATCACATATTCATCTACATCTAACATATAAACCCTCTCTTTTTCGTATCCGTTACACAAGCGATTAGAGCATCCCAACATGGGATCTTGTGTCAGCTTAGGCGGATGGATGGAGAAGAGAGCAGGAGGAGGAGGTTTGTCGATGGGGCGTGCATCCATAGATGCTTCAACCTTGTTTTATACATGTTTTAATGAAACCAAAAGAGAAATCTATAAAAACGTTAACTTTTACAAAACAAACTACAAAATCGTGATGAATGTGAAGACTCTAAATCACACATGATGTCCCTTCTATTCCAAACGGAGTTCCGAAAACAGGCTTGCCTCTATACCCCACTTTTATTTTTCTTTTGGAACGAAAACTTAACATCTAAACGTATAAAAATTAAAAACACTCTCACATATGATCTTTAAAATAATGTGAACTACATTATATTTATTCCCACTTACATTTAAATAATCTAATCACCATCATAATACAAAAGGAAATGTACGGAAATCTTATTTGCATCATTACCAACTCATTTATAACAATTTCATCAAATTATTAAAGCAATACAAAGCAAAAACTCCAAACTTTAGAAACCTTTTAATTGGCATTGCAACCCTGGCAAACACACACACAAGATACATACATACATACATATATATATATATATGTGCGCGCGCATATGGTGGTTGATTTAAAATATGCATGCATGATTCGAAGAAAAGTGACAATGGCTGGTTGGAATCCATTTGTCAAGAATCAACCATATGGCTTCTCATTTCCTTTAAAATAAATATAATATAATGTGGATTTTAGGGAAGTTAGTCATCAAAGTATAAAGGTAAACTTAAACTAAAACCTCATGTAACCCATAAGAATGTTCTACTTGTCATATAGTTGATGTAATGCTCGTTTAAACGAAAACTCATTTTGCTATAGAAAATACGTGTCACGTTAACAAAAACAATATGTACTTGTTGCGAAATAAAATGAGTATCGCTAACTATATACTTAGTGTTTAGTGATTTAGGTTAAGAAAAATTGTAGACATGTTTTCATATTTTACTGTTAAATAGGTTATTTTCAACAAGTTTACGAGGGTTGCTTATTTTAAACTAGTTATTCTTAGTAACTACTGTAAAATTACATGTCTATCATTGAAGTAAAATACATATTTTTATAATTTTTATTTTTATAGAAGTAGGGTACATATTTTTTAAAATAAACAATTCAACACATTCCTAAATAATTGATCCACAAGGTTTAAAAAAAACTAGTGAGTAATTGATGCACAAGGTATTGAAAAACTAAGCGAGGGGCACATGTTGATGAAGTGATGGTGATACATTGGAGGAAACATTGATGGAAACTACACTTTGTCATTGTCCACACAATTTGCTTTCACAAATTCATGTAGATTAGTTACTTGTTATCTCTCTCTCTCCCCCTTTTCATAATATAAAATACACTATCATTGTGTTTCTAATTTATTTTTTCTAAATTACTTATTTTAAGAATATATTATAAAAACATAATCTTATTCGAAAAAAAACGACTCTTAAGGTGTTCGGCGCGTAGCTTGGGTACCTCATGCGGTTTGTGCAGGTAGCTCGGTAATACCGACACAAGCGGATCGGGTATTGGAATCGGTAAGTGGGATCAACTTATGCTACCCAATCATGTGATGGTGGAAATTAAAGAGGTGACTTGCGTTTGGGTAAACAAATTGGGTAGTTTTGGTAAACCAAAACGGGGATACTGGATTTAATAACCCAAACTTTAATCAATTGGTCGATAACACTCCCAACTTCTGATTTGTATCACACCACTTCCAAGTTTCAACTTATTGGACGATGGCACTTTCAAACTAACTGAACTCTAACCCAGTTAGTTTCTTGCTGATGTGGCACTTATGTATTGACGTGGCATCTAACGTGAAATTTTTTTGATGATGTGGCTGCTGACATGGCATCTTACTTGTTTTTTGTTATGACGTGTTAGCTGCTGTAAGTAAACTGGGTTAGTTTTGGAATGCTATCGGCCAATAAGTTGAAAGTTGGGAGTGGTGTTGTACAAATCGAAAGTTGGAAATACTATCAGTCAATTGGTGAAAGTTCAAGTTATTTAAATCTAATCTCGCAACAAAAAATGAGGTGACTTAGCATCATTGATTGTTTTCATTTAGGTGTTTTAGATTGTGCCCCTACTAGTACCCTTAAGTCTTAACAATGATCTTGTAAAAAGTTTACCGTGTAAGCGGGTTCCCGCGGTTATGAAAAAACAATGATCCTGTAGGGTGTGTGTATATTATATCACTATATCCTAAAAGTAGAGGTGCACAAAAAAAATCGTACCCGGAACCGGACCCGGTAAAAAACCTGGAACCGGTTTTTTTAATACCCAGGTATTCTATAACCGAAACCGGAACCGACCCTGCCCATAGGGCATAGACAGGGTATGCTTTTTGATCTCAATACCTGGAACTATGATACATGATTCTAATATTTTTCTTTTAAATTTATGTTAGTGCATTTATTTTAGTTTTCATACATTATACGATGCATATTTAATAATAATAAACAAAAATATGAGAAAATAGGGTAATAAAAATGCAATAGAGTATTAAAAAATCCGAAAATATAGAACTAAAAAACTCGGAAATAGGATATAAAAAACCTAAAAATAGGGTATTTTAATACTCGGTTTCTTAAGAACCGGAACCGGGCACATAGGGTATGGTGTTTTGGTCAAATAACGGAACCGGAACCGAATCGGTTATAGCAATAACGGGTTCCAACCCTTAAAATCAGAAATCAAAACCGATTCCATAAACGAATCTGGTTCTTAAAAATACCTTGTTTATGCAACTCTACCTAAAAGTATTGTATTTTCAGAAAAAAGCTTTGGTCCCAAAAGAGTAAATGATCCAGAAAAAGACCCATCATAAAAGCCCGGGTACTTTTACAAACTATATGGGTTAGTTGGGCCTGATTGCGTCCAAGATATAATAAATATTACTTTTTCAGACCCGGTTTGTCTTTTGGCAAGGACATTTAATAAAAGGAAAAAAATTATAGAGAAATAATAAATAAAATTAATTTTACATCACATAAGGATATTTAATAAAACGAAAAAAAATAAAGAGAAATAATAAAAAAAATTTCATCACATAAATTGATTTTAAGTTTTAATATATTTTATAACAACACCTAAAAAAAATAAACCACTGTGAGGAATTCAAAAATCATATGGGCTTAATGAAAGGCTTTTTTTAGTCAAAACGGGCTTTTGAGCTCTTTTGGGCTTGCAAGAATGCAAGCTATCAGTCTATTACGATTTACTCAATATCAGGTAATGCAGGGGCGGACCTACCTTAGGCGGAGGGGTAGCCTCCGCTACCCCTTGGCGCTCCGGCAGTAGTGTAAATTTTAGAAAAATTTGACCTTTTTTTTGACGTTTTTTCGATTTCGTTACCTTTTTTTATAAAACGTTACCCCTACGAACATTTTCTAGATCCGCCACTGAGGTAATGATTATAGCGACTTTGCATCTCATCTCACATGTAAAATATTTGTCTCAGGAACGAATTTCAGGCTCAGGTTTAATGTAAACGGGTTCGAAATAGTTTGGCTTATGTTAGGTTTGGGCTAGTTTGGGTTATGTCTTGAGTCAACTAGGCGGGGATAGTGGGGTTAACCCTTTTCACAAGCTTATTTTTTAATTTTAATGGGTGTTAGTGTAATAAATTAACATGGTTGAGTATTGTATGCTAAAATTAGTTAAAAGAGAAATTGATATAACACTTTATAACTAAAATCTAATTGTTTATACACATTAATATTTTTTTAATGTTATGGAGTAAATTATAAGTTTTGTCCTTTATCTATATGTCATTTTTCAGGCGGTCTCCTTTGGCGTAAACTTTGACAAGTTATGTACTTAATGTTTCAAAATCTTACACGATATGTTCTTTGATCTTAACCCAGATTTTTTTTTGTTAAGTATGATCATGTGTTTTGCACATGAGGGCAATCTTGTCATTTCACCTCTATATGGACTATTGTGTAAAACAAGTCATACAAGGGACTATTGTGTAAAGAGTAAACACCATTTTGTTCCCTGAAGTTTAGTTACTTTTGCAACTTTACTCCAAAACTCAAACCTTTTGTATCTAGGCCCCGCCGGGGTGACCCTCCGTCACCACCACCCGCCTCAACGGCTGCCTTCCTCGCCGCCCAATCACCACTACTCAAAACTCAACAAAACAATTGACCAACAAACTCAACGAATTCCGATTCAAACCGGTACCACCAGCACCAGCAATACTCCCAATAACACACAACAAAGTCGGTTTCGCATTAAAACCATCCGATTTGACCAACTTCAGAACCCTAAGCAACAACTTCTGCAATTTATCCGGCTCAGGATCCGGCGGGGCTTCAATCGCCGCCGATAAACACAATGCCGAGAGTGAGATGATGTGTTGGTGAGGTAGGTAATGAATGGAGCGAAAGAGGTGTGGTTGAGAGTGATATGATGTTTTGGGAAGAGGAACAAAGCAGGGTTAAAGGGATAATCTGATTTCACTGAGGAAAAGGAGGTGTAATTGTGACCATTTTGCCCTTGAGGAAAATGACAAAATAGCAGGATTTTATTAGACAAATATGAGCTGATTTCACTTTTCGACCAAAATGGCAATAAAACTGAAATCACAGGAACCCAGATACAAAAGGTTTGAGTTTTAGACTAAAGGAAAAAAAGTGACCAAACCTTAGGGACCAAAATGGAAGTTTACTCTTATATAAATTACAAAAAGGATATATAAATAACTATAGAAACTCTGCTCTCTCTTCTTTCTCTCTCTCTCTCTATATCAGTCGTTTCAAGCTAAAGATCGGAGACGGTGGAACATGTCTGAAATCGAAGACGGCGGCACAAGTCTGAGATCAGAGACGGCGGAACATGGCTGAGATAGGAGACGGCGGAACAGATCTGAGACCGAAGACGGCGTAACAGGGCTAAGATCGGAGACGACAAAATAGATCTGAGATCAGAGATGACGGAGTGTACGACGGTGACATAGTTGTTGCAGGTCTGAGATCAGAAATGTTTGTAGATTATGAAGAGTGGTGGTGGTGGAGGGTGGTGGCTGGGGACGGAAGATCGCTAGAGAGTTCAAGGATCCAATCCTTGATATATATCTTTGTATTCGAGCATTATCACTTTTCTGTTCAAGGCATAGATTTTGGTTAGTTGGATGATTATTTTTACATTCTTGTTTTGTTGCTTGTAGACCAATGCAAAATATCTATATTTTACAATAATACAATGTGGGAACTTTATATCACGATACAATCTGGTTATCAGAATTGATGATTTACAAAAGCCATTGAAGACGAAATGGTCAATGTTGACGATGGTGGGTGGAGGGTAGTGGTGGTGGTTGTTATAGATGATGAAGGGTGGTGGTAGTCGTGACGGTGGTGGATGGTGGTCTTATAAACTATAATGTTTTAAGAAAATGCAATGGTATTAGACTTACTTATTTTTGTCGACGTTTTGATAGTTGTTTTAGTCAGTTTTGTTGTACGGATTAAATTGTACAAGTAGATGATACATTGGTGTACAATTATTAAACCATTGTGTCCTATCACATTTCAAATGTTTAATTTAATGATTTTCCAACCCTTTTCACTCCGATTTCGTTTGATTAAGATTATTCACCAATTTGTTCCAGCAACTAGATAAAATTATGAAACCTTTCACATACGATTTGATGTAAGCTTGATCGGAATGTTGCGCCCCGGTCAAAGATAATATTTATAGTCCCAAATTACCCTTAACAATGCGTTAGTGGTAGTAAGGGGTCGAACCACAAAGAGTTTGTGGTTTGCGACGTGACTGATTATTAATATTGTGACACTTTATGAAGCTTGCTATGTTGTTAATTTGAATGTTTGTTTGTTTGAAAGAGTGTTGTAATGAACCGACAAGTTTGTTTTGATTACTTAACTACTAAAACTTGAATAATTGCATGAAAACTTAAGTAACGATTTTAAACAATATTTGAGAACAATGTTCACACCCCGTTCGGTAGTTGAAGTCCTACGGTTCCTACACGTTTTTAGATTCAATTCATATGTATAATTGACCAACGAGTTTAGTGTCGTGTGGCTTAGGTGCCAATAGCTATCGACGTCGTAAACGACGGACCGCAATGCACTTCGTTACCAAGAACATGTAAACTCTAACCTAGACAAGGCATAATTGCACATAAACATTTCGCAAAGTCAAATTTAATCTTCACTCGACAATTTACGAATATAATACAAATGCAAGACAATTATCTTAGGTTTCAAAATCAAACTATAACTTGTCACAAATCAAAACTCAAAACAATGTTAAACCCTAGCAACTTACAAAAACCTACACCGGGGTGAAACCCAAAAAGACTAGCGCTCATGGTGAACGGAACATGATTGCTGGATGATTGAGACTTTAGCATGAACATCTTGAAGCTTTGAGAATGATGGAGATGATGGTTAGGGTTTGGAATGGATGGTGTATATGAATGAATGATGGCGATGATGATGGTAGGCTAGGGTTAGGATCGAAGGTTGTGATTCGGATGATTGGATGGAGTGGAAGTGATTGAGGATGATTATGGCAGGGTTCTTGGCTCCCAGAAAAAGTTAAAAACTCAAAAATACGTAACTCCCTTGAAAAATGGTCAAAACAATATGTTATAACCGTCCCCAAACCTTGGAAATCAAAAGTTCACGTTCTGGTGCAGAAGAGGTTGTCGCCGACGGCCAGAGGGGGCGTCGGCGACGGCCCTTAGTTTCCTGATTTCTTTCGACAGTCAAATCTACTGTCTACGGACCTTTTCTTCCGACGGCATAACTACGGAGCGTCACCGACTACCCAGGAGGGCGTCGGCGACGGTGCCTCCAACTCTTGTTTTTCTGTTTTTGCCATTCTCACTCCCGGTTGACCCGATTTCCGTCCTGATGCACCGTTTAGCTCTCGAATAGCTCCTTAAACTCCGTTAGACCTGCAAAACACAATTCCAATCAAAAGTAGGATATTCGGAACTAAAATTTACGTAAAAACATCAACTAAAACATAAGAGAACACCGATTTTTGACCACACATCAGAGCTTTGCTCATATTCTGTACATTGTGTATTTACTTGGTTGGGTGCACACACTTGCATGGATTAGGAGTTAGTAAATTGACATCAAACAAACTCAACTGTTTTATCAAATTGGTTTCATTAAAATAATGTTTTATTAGTTTTCTCCATCTAATAATGTCTTATACCTAATTAACTAGTATGTGGCCTTAATAAAAAAGAAAACCTTTAATAGGCTAAAACACACTTGTTTAAATTAGATGATGTCCCCTAAATAATGGAAAAACTTTTTTGTCGATTTTAGTAGGTTATTTACATTGCGTTTTTTTAGTCGAAGATCCACATGCGTATGCAAAAGATATTTTTATATGTCCATAATATTTTATTTAAAGGATAAGCAGGTTGAACAGAAGTAAGCACAATAAAATAATATCATTTTACTTATACATATTTAATTGCAACCGTAAGTATTGTGCGGGTTAAAATGTGCAACGTTACCTTGTTTGGATTTGTCCAGTTTACATTGTCATATCCTTTTTAGGTTTGTGAACCGTTCATTAAAAATTTAGATCTTTATATGTGTGCTTCTATATTAACTCTTAACATCCTATTTGAATTTTTTATGTATACTTATAGATATAAACTCTTAACATCCTATTTTATAAAAAAATATATTTTTTAATTTTTATAAAAATAAAATTTTGTATATTTATAAGAAAATAAAATTTACAATTGAAGGTAAAGGTCTAAAACATACTTAAGAGTCAACTACTATTTTTTGATTTAATAAAAAATGATTTTTTTACAATTTTAAAATTAATTGGATGATTACTATATAGATATTTAAAAAAACTTATGAACTTTATAAATGTAGACAGTAGTAATAATTGTAATACAAAAAAAAGAACTTAACAATATTACCAAAAAATAAACTTACTTTACAACTATAACAACATATCTTTTATTTGTTATCTTTTAGTATTATTTTTTATTAAAAAACAAAACTTTACAGGTGTAAAACAGACAGTTTTTTAGATACACAAAAAATTCTAGTTTAAAAAAATGTATTTTTATAAAAAAAAGCTTGTAAAAAGTAACAAAAAAATAATACAAAAATTTTCAACCTTAACTAGATACTTACCAGATTGAGTTGCAATTTTAAGGGATAATAAGTTTAAACTATATACTTTTATTCTCTTATAGATAAGTAAGGGATAATAAGTTCAAACTTTACTCTTATAGTTCATAATAGTTAGTTGCAAAAAAAGCTTTTTACTTGACTAGATACATACTAGATTGTGTTGCATTTTTAGGAATTATAAGTTCAAATATACACTTATATATAATATTAGTTAGTTGAAAAAAGCTACACATTATTCAATTTGTTGGTTTATAGGTTCTATGTATAGTATAGTTATTCATTAGTTTTTTTAACTTAAAAAAATTTCTTGTTCTTTAAAATTCTTGGTTTACATGTACGTTAATTTTCTGTTTTATATAACTTTGATTTATTCTACTATGCTCACACTTAATTAAGAATTTTTATGCATTTGGTCATTTACGTAATTACATTTTAAATATAGTTACATGATGTTATTATTTTACACACTTTGGTTTATTTTACTCACTTATTTATTTTTCTCTTACAAACTGATTAAGAATTTGTTATGGATAAAACAAAGAGTAAAATGTAAGGTGTTTCAGGTATCTACCTTTTTATCCTATATTATATTTAACGATGACCTGATAAATTATGTAACTAAAATACTTAACAAATTTTTTTAGTTCTTCAAACAGCTTCAGCCACTACTAATGTATCAGTTGAAGAGGAAAACAAAAAAGAAATTCATCCTCCAAAAGATGTAACAAACAAACAGGAAGAGATACAAGAAGTTCCAGAATTTCGATAATGACAAATGGTGATGTGACAATATAAATGACATCCTTGAGATGTTTAAGTCGTATGGTTACTAAATTGATCTCATCATGATGCAAAGTACTTGACACTTAAGCTTTTAGTTTTCAACTTTTATATTTAAGACTTATATTTCCTTATTCGTGTGCTACTTTATATACCTTTTATTTAATGTTTAAGACTTATTTTTTTATTATGCGTGTGTTACTTTATTGCATCAATGATTTCTTGGAATGCTTGATAATTTAAATTCTAAATTTAATAATTATTAAACATGTGTAACACTTATGACATATATCAACCATAACAATACTACCATAAATATTATATGAATAAGAAAACTAACAGAAACTAGTGACGCAATACAAAGTGTCGCCCCTGTCGCATCCCGCAGGCACCATACTAGTATTATTATACACACACATATATACACACACACACATATAGGGTAGGGTTCATGTGAGAACCACCTTTATTGCGAGAAACAATGTGAACATAACAAATAAACCCACTGCACCACCACCGAAAACCTAAAAAAAACATAACTCTCCCCAAGCTAAATGATAAAAATTAAACCATAAAACTAAACCCCCCAAAAACCCTAAAAAAACTAAGGGCCCACCCCCCACAAACCTAAAATAATCTAATCCCCCAACCCAAGCTAAATCTAAAAACTAAATCATAAAGCTAAACCTCACAAAAACCTAAAAAAAATCTAAAAAATCTAAAAAACACATAATTTTTATAATATTTTTATAAAAAATCGCTACTTTTCGTCATAAAAAACTTTTTAATGACGAAAAGTAGCGATTTTTTATAAAAAATATTAATTTTTTTGTGTGTGTTTTTTTTAGATTTTTTAGGTACTTTTTGTTGTATTCATATTAATTCTCGCGATTCTAGCAATAAAGGGTGGTTGCTAACGGATACTTCTCCAAAACACGTATAAATAGAATTTGTTGATGAATAGTGTCATATCATTTTTAATTATTTGATTTTTAAAGGGAATTTTATTTATCAATTAATTTGAATTTTTCGTAATAAATTGTTTTCGTAACTTCTAAAAATAAATTCTAAATTCATATCTATGTTTTTATAACATTTGTTGCACTAGATTGGTATCAGTTTGGTTCGTTAAAGTATTTGGTATAGAAATCACCACGCGTTTTACATCGAACACAAACGATAAAAACGAACACCGGTAACGACACTGATGTTGTTCGAACGATGTTGATCGATTCAGATTGTCATGATATTAGTACCAATATTCAATTATCGTTGCAGAATGCGTTGTATAAGTGAAATAAAAATCGAAATTGAAAACCATAAAAATAAATATAGGTATCGTTACGATACGGTATGTTAGCGACACCGTGTGAGTTTATCGAAAGAAAAAACAATAAAAAATAAATATATGTACTGAAACCAATGTACGTTTGGTTTTGATTCGATTCACTACGGCAACAACATGATACCCGTTATCATACAGGAAACCATAAAAATAAATACATACTGGTAACCATGTTGTCCGATTTGGTTCAGTCGATTTCGGTTTGATACCATAGCGGCATAGTATCCGTTTTCAATACAACTTATATTGCAATATTGAAGACAAACAAACATAGAGTGAAAACAAGCCAAATCGACATCAACTAAACAACATTGGTACCTATAACAAAAATGAACCAAATTGATGTTGAAAATTTGGTGAATAGATATTTAATATATTTATAATATAATGAAATTATAAATATTAATTAGAATCTTCATGTGATAAATAAAAGAGAAACTCTTGAGTAGAGCTTCTTATGATATTTAATTAGTTTTAATAGAGTTTTTAAGTCTAAGTAACTAATTAAGTGAAACATACCACTAATCATTAACTCTTGTACATTTAGTAGGCTATATGCTTCTTTTTGTGAATATAAGAATATGGTATTGCTTAATACATGAAGAATACTATGAGGATGAACACTTGAAGACCAACTAGAGAGATGAGTACTCTCTACTTGTTTTCCACCACCATCACATTCTTATTTGTTTCATAAATTCAAACACTACAATTACCCGGTGTAATCTCGGGCGCGTGAGCCATCTTCGGCAGTACATACTGCTTCGGCTGTTGTACCCTGAGAAACAGTCGCGTCGTCTTTAGTAGAGGCGCAAAATTTGTTTTAAGGAAAACGTGTTGAACACGTGCCTCAACCAAAATCGTCAACGTTTTAGTGTGCTCTTTGTTGCAGTCTAGGATGCTATTAAGTGTGGTGAAGGACCCACTAGAGATGCAACTTGAATCAAGATTGGTATCTATAATTTTATTTTATATTCTTTTTATTTAGTTATTGCAACCGATATTGTATTATGATATTTCCTATGAATAACGAGAGTCTCGTTATTATATATTTTGTAATTATATTTTATAAAAAGTGAACCTAGTTCTTACAACTGATATCAAATAAACAATATCAGTATCGGTATTGATATTCGTTTTTATTGTTTTCGATCGATGTAAGGTTTTCTCTTTCGATTACTATAGCGAGTGGTGGTACCGTAACGAACCGAACTGATACCGACCAATTTTCCTCCGCGAAGCACGGGGAATATCACTAGTTCAAAATAAAAACAAAGTAAGAGAAAAAAGAAGCAAAAAATAAAAGAAGTATGGATCGAACCCATGGCTACCGTGTAAACAACAGAAACCAAAATCACCAGACCACCAACCATTACGCTTATGAATTACAAACTGCGAACATATATACATAATACATATAAAATTTTACGCCCTCAAAAAAACGGGCTTGATCCTGAGTACGACTCACGCACCCCTAGAGCCGGCCCTGTTGATGGACGTTACTAAAAACAATACGTCATCTTTTAACTGCAAGCCTACTATATTTAAAATCAGCAACTAACAAGTTGCTACAACCGCCAAGAAATAGTACATAGATACATTTTACGACAATGCAGCTTTGATAATCTCCCAGTTACAATCAAACACAAACCATTTTAACCATTCCAAGTGTAATAATCTAGCTCAATTTTTCCCTCATAAAACGTATCCAGTTATATTATGTTTACCCATAATTTAAAATATTATTTTTGTGTATAATATTACAATAACAATTTGGTTACACAAAAAAGTTACCGATGACAATTGATAGACCTATTTAAGACACGATTAAATAAGTGTAACAAAAAGTACATTATGTAATTTTTATTAATTAAAAATAGAAAATTAGGCTTTATTACTTCTTCTTCTTAATACATTAAATACATAACTAATTATAGTCATGAGAACATAAAGTAGTTAAAAGATTCGTATTCGTCTTTCATATTTTACATGATAACTACTAAGTTTACGTGTTCATATTTCTTACGTTACATGATAACTGCTAAGGCTTCATGTTGTAGAAGGGGTGAGCACCCGATGCTAGCCACACAATCCGCCACCTGGCTCGCGAACACCACAACGCAGCTAGGCTAGCGCCAATGCGAGTGGCCAAAGTGAGTGTGGTCAGTAGCGGATTTAGAAAATATTCGTAGGGGTAACGTTTTATAAAAAAAGGTAACGAAATCGAAAAAATGTCAAAATTTTTCAAAATTTACACTACCGCCGGAGCGCCAATGGGTAGCAGAGGTTACCACTGCGTCTAAAGTATGTCCGCCCCTGAGTGTGGTAGGCTGGGTGAGCAGGTGTTTTTGGGTGTGGTAGCTTGTGCGAGCAGAGGTTAACCACAACAGCCTCAAGTGAGAGGAGGCGCAAGTGAGTAAGGTGATGAACGGACGTCTAATATGCGTTATGTCGCAAAATTAAAGGATAAATCCGAGTTATCAAGCGAGTGACAACGGGTAGTTACTCTTACACAAAATGATGATAATTTTATGTTTTCCAACAAGAGATGTCAACTACCCACGTGTCAAGCAATGTGTGGAACAAACAACAAACTTCATTTCTTGTCCTATTCTTCTTCTTCTTCTTCTTCTTCTTCTTCATCCACCCCCAATTTCTCAACCCTTTCCGATCAACAACAACAATGGCTTCCTCATCTGCTCCATCGTTCTCAACATTCACTTCCACTTCTCGCTTCAACGACGTCGTTCCGTCCTCCTCTTCATCTCCCTCATCACTCCTTCACCGACTCTCCGATCGCCACTCTCCATCACGTTCCGTTTCACTCACCGCCAAATCGTTCAATTCGTCTGGCGATTTTTCCGGTGATGATCCGTTTGGATTCTATCCTTGGGAGTCAGGTTCTGGAGATAACGGTACGGATACGAGTTTTTTAAAGTTTTGCATCTGTTTTTGTTCGATAACTTGAATTTTAGGTTAAAAATATTAGCACCGTAAGTAATTGTGTGATTGTGTAGTAGACGATCTGATTAATATGAATATCGATATGAATTATTAATAGTTCAACATCCTTTTGTTCTTAGATTACATGAATTTTAGGTTAGAAATGTCGGTACCGTAAGCAATTGTGTAGTTTTTTGCTTTGCAGATCTGATTTTATTGTATCGATTATCGATATGAATTATTATAATTCCACATACTTTGGCTCTTAGATTACTTGAATTTTAGGTTAGAAATGTCAGCACTGTAAGTAATTGTGTGGTTTTATGCTCTACAGATCTGATTTTGAGTTACCCTTTACGTTAATATTGATATGAATTATTTGTAATTCTACATCGTTTTGTTCTTAGATTACTTGAATTTTAGGTTAGAAGTGTCAGCACCGTAAGTAATAGTGTAGTTTTATGCTCTGCAGATCTGGTTCGGATTTACATTAATATCGATATGAATTATTAATAATTCTACATCTTTGTGTTCTTAGATTACTTGAATTTTAGGTTAGAAATGTAAGCATCATAGGTAATTGTGTAGTTTCATGATCTACAAATCTGATGTTGTTGTATATATTGATATGAATTAGTAATAGTTCTACATCCTTTGTTCATAGATTACATGGATTTTAGGTTAGGAAAGTCAGTACCATAAGTAATTGTGTAGTTTTATGCTCTACAGTTTGATTTTGTTGTATTGGTATAGGAATTTGTAGACTGTGTTTGATGGTCTGATTCTGATTTACATCAGTATCGATATGAATTATCAATTATTAACAATTCTACATCCTTTTGTTCTTAGATTACTTGAATTATAGGTTAGAAATGTCAGCACTATAAGTAATCGTGTAGTTTTATGCTCTACAGATTGATTTTGTTGTGTTGGTAGAGGAAGTTGTAGTTGACGATCTGGTTCTGATTTACATTAATATCGATATAAATTATTAATAACTCTACATCCTTTTGTTTTTTAGATTACGTGACTTTTAGGTTAGAAATGCCAGCACCGTAAGTAACTGTGTAGTTTTATGCTCTGCAGATCTGGTTTTGTTGTATTGGTTGAGAAACCTTTTAGTTGTAGTAGACGATCTGATTCTGATTCTGATTAACATCAATACCGATATGAAATTGTTTATGAATTTGTTATTTACGTATCTGAAATAAGAGGCAATATTGTGTTAGTAGATGAATGGTGGAAGTTATAATATTTAGGTTATTAATGTTAGCTATATAAGTTATTGTGTGATTTTGGCTATACAGATATGATTTTGTTGTAGACTTGTATCTGCTGAGAAATTACTAGTTGTAGTAGACGATCTGATTCTGATTAACGTCGATATGGATATGAGTTTTCCAACCTTTGATCGGTTGTATTCTGGTACCGGAATTGTTTTTGAATTTGTTATATACATTTGAAGTAATAGGCAACTCTTCAACTACTGTGTTAATCATGGATATTTTAACTAGGTCCTGTTGTATTGGTTGAGAAATATTTAGTTGTAGAAGACAATCTGATTCTGATTAGCATCGCTACTGATATTAATTTTTAACATTTGATGGATTAATATTCTGGTGCCGGAATTGTGTTCGACTACTGTATTAATCATAGATTATTTTTAAGCTTTTGTGGGTGGGGAACTGTGGAAGTTGTGGTTTTATTTTATGATATTCAGGGATTTTTTAGTGGTGTAAGTTCTGTGACAGATTACTCAACTATTGACACTTTGATTTATAACAAAGGACAAAGAAATTAGAATGTTCTACAGATGATGATTATGGTCCACGACATAATGATTCCGTAGCAAATTGCATATGACTTTTAGAAACTTTTGTGAACGGGGAACTGTAAAAGTTATAGTTTGAACTCATGATATATACTTATTTTGGGCTGTTTTTGGTGGTGTAAAGGTCTGTTGCAGAATACTCAATCTTTGACATTTTGCTTTATAACAAAGAACAAAGAAATTTGAATGTTGCACACATGATGATTATGGTCAAAGATATAATGATTGCGTAGCAAATTGCATATGATTTTTACAAACTTTTGTAAATGGGGAACTGAGGAAGTTATAGTTTGATGCCATGATATTTAGGGCTTTTTTTGGTGGTGTAAGACTGCAAGTTCCGTGACAGATTACTTAACCCTTGACACTTTGATTTATAGTTTATAACAAAGAACAAAGAAATTAGAGTGTTGCACGGATGATGGTTATGGTAAAAAATATAATGATTCCATAACTAATGGCATATGATTATTAGAAACTTATCCCAACAAGTAACATCCTATCATGTCAAAAAGTTTAGGCATCCTTTTCTGTCAACATAATTTCTTGATTTCATGAAATGTATCTGTAATGTCTACAGGTATTGAATGGGAACAGCAGGAAACGATTACATTGTTCACTGCTGATGGGCTTGTTCAAATTGGAGGATTAATGGTTCCTAAGCGCGTCTCTTCATCACAGGTATGTTCAAAATTTGCTCTCTTGCTTTATACCCGTTTACAATGATAGCAACATAGCAACCAACTGCACTTGTAGTATATAGTTATATAGTATTTACGCCTTTCATGACTTGGCATCGTTATTCTGTTTTTGCAATTTGTTGGTGTTGACTACGTCCTTTTTGGGGCGGCTGGCTCTTATTTAGTTTTGTAAGGCACTATATTAAAGCTGAACACCATATGACGTCTTGCCATAAGTTTTATAAGGGTACAGCCATATACCTACTCGTGTTCGTTCCTGATTGCTTTTTATGTGACAAGTACTGGGTAGGCAGGTTGGGTAACGGGTCAAAATGGGCAATCTTTGATTCTTTGTGTAAAGATCGAAACACCCTTTTTCCATGTTTCTTTTTAACTTTCTCACAAATATAGTGTTAAAATGATTAATGAATTTATATACTTCAATAATACTATATTGTTTTGAATAAAACAATTTTAGAAGGTTGTATGGGGTGGGTTGGCTGGTTGGGTAGCGAGTCAAAATTGGTAATCTTTTGGTAAAAGTTGAAACGGGTCGGGTTGGCATCAAACACCCTTTGCATAGTTTCTTTTATATTTTTGAGTAAAATGCCATTTTTGTCCCGGAGTTTTTGCCAGTTTTGTGACTTTTGTCCAAAGGTTTGTTTTTCCGCATTTGGATCCAAAAGGTTTGAAATCTTTCCATTTTCATCCGGCTCGCTAACTCCATCCGTTTCCGTCTTTTTTGCTAACTTAAAGGGCAATTCGGTATTTTTCACTTTATGTAAAAAGACCGAATACCCTTCAAAATGACCGAATTGCTCTTAAATTAACAAAAAAGATGGAAATACCCTTGACTTAACGGAGAAAATGGATGGAGTTAACAAGCCAGATGAAAATGGGAAGAGTTCAAACCTTTTGGATCCAGATGCAGAAAAACAAACCTTTGGACTGAAGTCGCAAAACTGGCCAAACCTTGGGGACAAAAATGACATTTCACTCTTTTGAATAAAACGATTTTAGGAGGTTGTATGGGGTGGGTAGGCTGGTTGGGTAGCGAATCAAAATCGGTAATCTTTTGGTAAAGGTTGAAACGGGTCAGGTTGGCATCAAACACCCTTTGCATAGTTTCTTTTTTTTTTTTACTTTCTACCAATAACTAGGTGCTTAATACGATCACCAAATTAAATTATGTCAGTAACACTACTATATAGTTTTAAATAACAAGACTGTAGGCAACCTTCAGACTCGTTTGTTTTTTGAATTATCTAATTCATTTATAGAACAATCTGATAAACGTTGTGGTTCTTGGGTTCAGAAGAAGCAATCGAAGTCAAAGATTTCCCGATCACAACAATTTAAGGAAAGCAATTACATGGATCCAGCTCAAGGCCTGTGTTTGGGTGCACTCTTTGATATTGCAGCTACCAATGTAAATCTTCACATTCTATCGTTCAACAATTGCTTAAATCTTTTTTATGAGTTTGAAATATCGGTTTCAGGGACTTGATTCCGGCCGAAGACTTTGTATAATCGGATTTTGCCGTTCCATTGAGATGTTAAGTGATGTAGTTGAGGATACCGTTTTGGAGCATGGTGGAGAAGTATGTATTATGTGCTTTCATTCTATGCAGTTAATATCGGTGATATATCGGTTATCGATCCCCATGTAAAATATCGGTGTCAAATATCGGTCAGGATATCGGTACCGATATTGTTGGCGATATTGACCGATATATCAACGATATTTGACCGATATATCGCTGAATTGTTAGTGTTAAATTGCTATATATATATAAATTCTGCATGATATTAAAATTACCAATATCCCACCGATATCTCATTGAGATAACCTATACCTCAAATATCGGTCCAAGACCGATATCTCATATTTTACCGCATTAACTGCATAGCTTTCATTGCACAAATCCCGGGTCATAAAAAGCTGGTTCTTGACCAAAACAATTGGGCCTGTCGCTCTACACAGGCCCAAACCTTTTTTTTTGTTTTTAATCATTTTAATTTGTGAAATTGATTTAAAAACTTAAACACGAGTAAAGTACACGGATGGTCCCTGTGGTTTATCATAATTTTGGATTTGGTCCTTAGCTTTCCAAAAGTACACATATGGTCCCTATGGTTTGCACTTAACGCATTTAGTCCCCATCAACAAATCTAAAGATTTTAGCAAGTCCAAGTTACGGACGAAATGCGTTATCGAAATTTTGAATTTAGTCCCTAGCTTTCCAAAAGTACACGGATGGTCCTTGTGGTTTGTAATTTGTAACGCATTTAGTCCCCAAGTTTTTTCAAAAGTACATTGATGGTCCTTGTGGTTTGCACTTTGTAACGCATTTAGTCTCCAGCCAACTGATCTAAAGCTTTTAGCAGGTCAAGTTACGGACGAAATGTGTTACAAAGTGCAAACCACAGGGACCATCTGTGTACTTTTAGAAAAAGTTGGCGACTAAATGTGTTACAAAATGCAAACCGCAAAGTCCCTCCGTGCACTTTTGGAAAGCTAGGGACTAAATCGAAAATTTGGTAAACCATGGGGACCATCCGTGTACTTTACTCTTTATTTAAATATCACATCAGTCGCTGCCAATATAGTTTATAGTTTTATACAACTAAAACTTTCAAACAAGTAGGCGTTTTGGTCTTTGGATCGGGCTTCCGGCTTAATGGGCTATTTTGTTTGTTATTGGACCTGTGTCAGGCCTAAGCCCGTTTGTTCGCCTATAATTGTAATTCATATCTATTTCTTTATTGATGTCAGGTGGTAGCAGCAGAGAAGGGAAGTAAGGGGGGTTTAAATGAAAAATTAAAGATGACGGTCGCTGTGCCGCTACTTTGGGGGGTGCCTCCGGTGTCGGAATCACTTCAGATTGCGGTTCGTAGCGGTGGAGGAATTGTTGACAAGGTTTTCTGGCAATGGAACATTTGGTAAATTGGTTTAAAAAAATGAATGTTATTTTGTACATAATTGCTGTATAAAACTTATGCTGTATCATATCACTAACTTTAATAAGTGTATATCTAATCATTCATGTGAATATCAAATTGATTCAAGGCAATTGTATCATTTTATAATAATCTAAGAAAATATATCTTGAACATGTTATTGGTTTTTTGGTTGTTATGATGGCGTGCTTGTAAATAGTGCGTGTTTCTCAGTCGTCTGTAATCCGCTGTTTAGCTAAAAAAAATGCGGTTAATACTTTTAGGAGGGAGGCGATACCTGCCTACCGTTAGGGGACTAAGGCAAGAAAGATAGATGCGTTTATACTGTCAATAGAGCATGGTAATCTTTTCAACATGTGTGCGTGAAGCGGGTTGATTTATGTGCTTACTCGGGGAATCACTTTTGATTCGGTCATCCCATATGCCCAAGGTGTCGATTCCTAACATGACTTGAACTCTGAAACGAACTCGATATGAAAATGACCAACTTTTGGGGGTAGCCATGTTTAGCTTGTTTAATAAAGAGATTGCCTTCGAGGTTGACCCGTCTAACTATATTAATTAAACAATTTTTGTATGGTTTAACCAGTCAAACTTGTTTAACTAAGAGTCTAAGACATGCCAACCTGTTTATATTAGAATAATTTTGTATACGGACTACCAACAACCCGCTCACCCATTTAGTCTCGTTATTACAACGTTTTGATCTTACTAACATGCCTACGACCTTATTACAACTTATTTACTATCTACCAAACTGTTTACAACTTGTCAACCTGTTTGGCTCATTGAGATAAAGTGGGTTACTTACACAAGTCATGTTCTGGCTACTCTGTTTTAAGTGTGTATAGGTTAGAGTTGATGTCTTCAACGCGAATAAATATATGGATTGTATTTAGGTTCATCCTGGTTCATCCATTCAACATGATACGATTGCCAATCTACACACGTCTAGGTCATAGACAAGTACCCATGATATGGAACTTGAGGGATTTTTGTGTATATACACACGTGTTAATTATATACATACATGAGTTGGTTAAGAGCCTAAAAGGAGTATATGTAATCCTGAAATTATTAAAGTCTTTGAAGCTATGAAGGTTGTCGTTTAGACAATTTTATCAAACAAAAATGATGTAAACGTTATCACTTACACACTTATAGTTTTAAAGTTTAAATTATTGTCATCCGATATGATGATAAATTAAATAAAAATATAATGGACTTTCACTTAGTTATCAATTATTTAGTAACAAACTATAGAATTTAAGTTTTAATATAATAAACTGTAAATGTATTACCACTTGATGTTAAATTGCACTAACAAACTGTGTCACCATCATTTGATAACACAATCAAAGAGAGTTAGTAATATTATGAAAAAAAATCTATATATTTCCTAAATATTGGGTTTCATTTGCAATTTTTGAGTGTTTGGGTTGAGGTTAGTGATTTTAAAAGGTTTCTTCTAGGATTTCAACAAAGGGATAACAGCAATGTGATTGTTTTTTAATTTAAATGTTGGAGATGTAGTCACGATCGAACCGTAGAAAACCCACGTATCGAAAGAATGAACGCCTAAAAGCTTAAATCCTCTGAGATAGACGTAAGGTTTGCTCCTATTACACCCATCCAAGATCTCTACCAAGTTTCATTGTTCCATGTTAGAAAAACTAATTATAATAAGTATTTAAATAATAATATATTTGTAATAACAATATATTAAGTAGATTTCTAAATAAAAATGTTGTGATTAATATAGGTAAAACTTAAAAGGATATTAAGAAGTGTACGACACTTGCAATGTCTTATCATCTCAGGTCCTAAAACCTACATGAAAAAATAAGAAGAAAGAAGGTAGAAAAAAAATGAAACGAGGCCTCCCAAAATGTAACGGAGGTGTGCAAAGGTTTCCTCGGGCCGCGCGGAGATTCTCTTTCTTGTTGATCTTCCCTACTTTGAAATTGAAATTTAAATGTTGGAAACGGTCAAAAATTTCCACTATGCTTGTCTATTTTGACAATTTACTTCCTCTAGACCACACACCATAAGCAAATCATTATCATCATCAATCATGCATAGGAGAAGTTATTTATCATCATCAATCATGCATAGGAGAAGTTATTGAAGAGCATGCCCTTATAATTAAAATTTTCTTTTGTATTTTGTTATGCAACGTGGGTGTCATTATCAACATAATTCGAGTGGATTTGTCCTAAAGCTCGTATATGTTACGAGGGGTGTCGAGATGTTTATGATGCTACGTATAGCGTACATACGTGTTTTTTAATCCTCAAAAGATTTGAAACATTTAAAATAACCTTTTTGTAAACACTAAAATTGACGAGACAAATACGATACTGGTATCCAAAGAAACTACTGAAGAATTGAAGGGCCAAACCTTACATGAACTAAAAAAATTTACATGAATTAAAAAGCTATATACGGTCTTAAACATGACAATCCTATTTACAGTTTAACGTAAACACGATTCATATAATTCTTTTATAAATATCAATCCTTTAAAATTACAAATATGCACCAAAAGAAAAACCACAACTTAGAAGTTGATTTCAAAAGGTATCTAAAACCAAAACATGCCAAACATCAATCCAAACCAATGGTTAATCCAACAATTGTGAAGATCACAATTGATCATCAATCCAAACCAATAGTTAATCCAACGGTTGTAAACATCTTACTTGACCAAATATCCACTAAGGTGAAAAGGATTGGTAAAAGGGTCCCACCAAAAGGTTAGAGGGTTGGTGAAGGCGCCAACCATATGGGAGTAGTTGAGTTTCCAAATGTACAACCTTCACTGCATAACGTACAACCTCACTTCAACATTCACCAAATTCATATCCTTCACATCCACACCTATAAATTTCACACAACTCCCACACTCACTTTGAATCATCCACCTCTTCTTCCTCATATCTCTCTCACAATATCAACCAACGGTACGGTCAATTTACTTCTATTATATCAATTTCATTGCAAATTTTCGAGATTCGGATATCGATTTAGGGATGAGAAATTCCATACCGTATCTATACCTGGTAGCGGACCCAGAATTTATTTTCTGGGACAATCCAAGGCTTAACCGAACTATTAAAAGGGCGATTGAGATTTTTGTCTAAAAATTACACTAATTTTTTCAGTGGTGCCGCCATCCCCACTCTATAGTGTAGGTTCATCAGTGCAGATACCGATCTAAAATATACGGTACGATATTTGATTTTAAATTTGTCTTAACTTCAATATCGGTACTATGCACTACGGTAGTGGCATATAAGGTATAGTATTCAGTTTTAGTTTTAACTAAATTTCGGCATCCGTATTCCCTACTATGCGATACGATACCAGTATCGATCTCATCCCTATATTGATTTGTGGTTCTGCGATCTGATTTTTCACTTCCTGAATTTGAGCTTGTGTTGTGGGATTTTGTTGATTCATTAATAATTTTTGTACTTATTTGTCACAGAGATGGAGACCTTCCTATTCACATCCGAGTCGGTCAACGAAGGACACCCGGACAAACTCTGCGATCAAGTCTCGGACGCATGTCTAGAACAAGATCCCGAAAGCAGAGTGGCCTGCGAAACATGCACGAAGACGAATATGGTTATGGTCTTTGGCGAAATCACCACAAAGGCTAATGTCGACTACGAAAAGATCGTCCGTACAACTTGCAGAAACATCGGGTTCACGTCTCCTGATGTTGGGCTCGACGCTGACAACTGCAACGTTCTCGTCTACATTGAGCACAAAGCCCGGATATCGCTCAGGGTGTGCACGGTCACCTAAGCAAGAAGCCGGAAGAAATCGGTGCAGGTGATCAAGGTCACATGTTTGGTTACGCAACCGATGAAACCCCTGAGCTTATGCCGCTAACACACGTGTTAGCGACTCAGCTCGGGGCTAAGCTAACTGAGGTTAGAAAGAACAAGACGTGCCCGTGGCTCAGGCCCGATGGCAAGACCCAAGTAACGACCATGGTGCTATGGTTCCAATCCGGGTTCACACGGTGCTCATCTCTACACAACATGATGAGACCGTGACTAATGATCAAATCGCGGCTGATCTCAAAAAGCACGTGATCAAACCCGTGATCCCGTCTGAGTATCTTGATGAAAACACTATCTTTCACTTGAACCCGTCTGGCCGGTTTGTGATTGGTGGTCCCCACGGTGACGCGGACCGGAAGGAAGATTATTATCGACACGTACGGTGGATGGGGAGCTCACGGTGGCGGTGCGTTCTCTGGGAAGGACCCAACGAAGGTGGACAGGAGTGGGGCATATATCGTGAGGCAAGCGGCTAAGAGTGTTGTGGCTTCGGGGCTCGCACGCAGGTGCATTGTTCAGGTTTCTTACGCTATTGGTGTGGCCGAACCATTGTCTGTGTTTGTCGATACGTACAAAACCGGAAAGATCCCAGATAAGGATATCCTTGCTCTGATCAAGGAGAATTTCGACTTTAGGCCTGGGATGATGGCGATTAACCTCGACTTGAAGCGCGGTGGCAATTACAGGTACCAGAAGACCGCCGCGTATGGTCATTTTGGTCGTGACGATCCCGATTTCACCTGGGAGACCCTGAAGATTCTCAAACCGAAAGCTTGAGTAAAACGATACTTTTACGATATTACCCCTCGGATCGGAGCTTGTCAAACTGTGGTGTTTCTTGTTATCTCTTTTGTTTTGTTTGATTGGAAACGTGTGTATATATTCTATTATATAAACCATAAAGCAATTCCATTTGATTTAAAAGAACTATGAAGATTACATGAATAAAAGTGACTTGCATTGCAACATTTGGTTTAAGCTATTTTAGTTAAAGAGTGTAACCACAAACGGTCGTGCAACCTTTCTTCACCGGCACCAAACATGGCATCAACCCGTTCACCGTCTCTATAGAAGTGGAATGTGGGTGTGTATCGAATGTGTTGAGTTGTTTCTGGGCATTCGTCGATATCCGCGTACACGAAAGAAAGTTTTGGGAACTTGCTGCTTAATTGGTTGAATGAAGGGAGGATGTCCGCACAAACACGACACCTGTAAACAGAAAAAAAACATTACAAATGCTAGTTGAAACAAGACAACAGTTAAGGGCGGATCTATGTGTTCAGTTGAAAGCGGAATTCCCCCTTAAAGACGGTCTCCAAGTATTAAAACAATCTCGCTCTTTTCTCACTTCTCACTTTTCCGGACTTGTCATGAATCATCATATTCAACGGTTGTTATACAATGCATTTGTATGAATGTTTAGTTACTATGTTGGGAAATGATGAACTGATGATATTTGTTTGACCCGACCCATTTCGACCCGTAACTATTTGCAACTGTTTTTATCGCTAGCTGATTTTGGTTACACGTAACAAAAATTATTGGATCCGCCACTTAGGATGGCTATATATAATCCTAAAAGGAAGCTTACTGTAACAGATCACGATTAGTTAAAAACGTAACATGATCAGGTACTACACTAAAATGCTGGTGTCAAAGCAACCATGACATAAGTTGCATTCCTGCATGTGTTTAGATATAGCTAAATGAAATACTTAAATGAAACTAGAGGTGAGAATATGAACCCGTTTGTGAACCGGAACCATAATTTAACCCAAACCAAAACCTATAATAAAACTGGTCCCAGTTTCAAACGGAACCGCCAATTTGATACAGGTTCCAGAACTCCTTTGAAACTGAGCCGGTTAAAAAACCGGTTTCAAAACCGAACAGTTGGGAAAGAACCTGTTTTTACCATCTTTGACCGAAACCGAACCGGTTGGGCTCAAAAACGGTTACAGTTTCAAACCGAAACCTATTATAAAACCGGTTAGAGTTTCAAACCGAACCACTAGTTTGACACCAAGAACTCCATTGAAACTGAGCCGGTTAAAAACCTGTTTCAAACCGAACCAATCCTTTTCCACTTGAAAACTTGTCTCAAAACCAAACAAGTTTGGAAAAGACCGGTTTTGACCATCTTTGACCGAAAGCGAACCAGTTTGGGCTAAAAAACTATCTGTGCACCTCTAAATGAAACAATTCACTTTAGCATTTCATCAAACACCTTGCCTTCAAGTTTTACTTTCACAGTCTCAAATGCTCCAAACATAAAAAAATATTATCAATCTGTACTCTATTGTGCAAAACGATTACCCGTAAACTATATATAAATATATATATATATATATACACACACACCAAACAGAATCTCTCAACAGCAAAATCAATTGTTTAAAAACTAGCAATTGACATACCAAGATGCACCGAAGTTGATGACAGCCTGCAATTGGATAAAATCATGAAAATCAAGAACGAAAAGCAAGATTGTAATGAAGATGATGAAGGAAAATGATTTAGAAGTAGTGAAGATTCATACAGGGGATTTAGAAGTTCTGATTTGATGAAAGATGTTTGTAAGATGCTCATCGCTTGTTGCAGTGATGAGGTTACCATTGGGGTTTGTTTGATTGTGGGTGTTTGTTGGTTTCGTTTTTGTTCTTGTGTTCTCGTTTTGTCATTCACGTCTCATTGTTTTAAAATGTTGCACGTTATGTCTTTTGATGCTAATTAAGTTAGATATTTTGGTTAGATATGATCATGTGCCTTACACATAAGTGATTTCTTGTCATTTCACCTTCTCGATAGCTATTTTGTAAATAAAAAAGAATATAAAAACTCTCTCTCTATTTATTGAGTTTTGAATGTCTGATTAACCCTCTTTTTTTCAACCGCACTTTTCTTTTATTCTCTGTTATCTGTGGGACTTGAACCCAATGCCTCTCTCTCTCCTATGGTGTTTAAAGGTTTTACCTTTTCCAATAGACCACCACCCTATTGGTTATTAACCTATAGTGAGTTTTGGCTAATGATTGAATCTAATGTTCAAAGAGGTTGGTTAAGAGCATCAGTAGATTTGAGGTTATCAAGGGGTGTGGGTGCGGTGGTGAATGTTGACAGTGGTTCTTGGTGGGGGTGAACAGGTAGAGAGAGGGTGGGGGGAGAGGGGGGGGGGGGTTATTTTATATATTAAAACTTTTTAAATAAATGAGGTAAAATGTCTAAATACTCTTGGGTGGTCAGATTAAACAAAATAAAAATTAACTGGGTTAGGCTCAAAGGACATACCGTGCAAGATTTTGAAACATTAAATACAAAACTCGTCAAGTTTTACGCCAAATGACACCGCCTGAAAAATGGTATATAGAAAAGGACAAAATTTGTAATTTACTCATCTTTATATATATATATATATCAAAATACTAGGGGTCTAACGAGGAGGGGAGTAGCGAATAAGGTATTAAGATCGGCGTTAAATAACTTAAATCAAGTTGAATTTAAACTTTATATCTTTTTTATTTAATATATTTAATATTATTTATATATATAATAGTTATTATTAGTAGAATTATGATGAAAATAATTAACACTTATATGTTATATTATACACAAAAATAATAATTATAAATATGGAGGTCGGTTATCGTATAAGAGTACTTTATCGTGCTTTGTGTACGTGAGTATCTCAGCCACACATTGATATAATCTGCTCCTCCACTCTGTGCGGTGGCAAGATCGTAAATAACAAAGAATTAAATTAGAATTTAAAGAGAGAAGGACATAATTGTCATTTGAGATTCATACATCTAGAAACTAAATATTTTTGCTCCGAAGCGAAATCTAAGCCCTAAATCTCGATTGTTTGCTTCGGATGCAAATCGCATCCCAAATATAGAGATTCGATTATGACAAAAACTAAAAATGCAGGTAATCTTTCATCCTACTCTGCGTATCGTCTGCTGAAATCCTAATAATCAAAATTGAACACTCTGTTTAACTAAATATAATTTGATTGGGAAAGACGAAGCAAGAAGAACAACAAACTAAAGCAAAGAAGATGAATTCCGGTATGAAAATCTTGTTAAACATTGAATCCATGGATGTGACATGACTTTCTAGTTAGGGTTTTTGATAATGTGTGTGTGTTAATATAATGTGTGCTTATATAAAAGCAATCAAGTTGTGTTTGTATAACATGCGTCTCTGATTTGTATAATGTTTGTATCTGAAATGTACAATATGTGTCTCTTAGTTTTATAACGTGTGTCTCTTTGTTTTATAATGTGCATCTCTAAGTTTTATAACGTGTCACTTGTTTTACGACGTGTGCTATTCGACTACACACATCACTAAATCCTTAGAACATACAAAATACTTTGTTTTTATTAAACCACCATGAATAAGTTCACCACCTTTTCGGAAAACAAAAGTTACAACTACACATGAAAATACTAAAAGAATCTAATTCGAGCTACAAGTAGTCTATCTGACGAGGATATGGCAGATTTCAATGCCTTTTAGACTCTAATAATCCTTTATCATAATAGAGTTCAGGGCAATGGAACATTTGCATAATACGTAGTTAAAGTATGTGTAGGTGTTGGACTCCTCCTTCAAGGGTTTTCATTTGCTACAAAAAGAAATCCACACATCCCATGCTCCTCAACTTCACGCCCGTTATACTACGAACACCCAAGTCCTTAGCGTCCCTCTTTGACGTCCTGTAATGGTGTTTAACACCCTTCCACAGTGAGGTGTATATAAAGGTGTACAAATAGGTTTTTTTTTTAAAAAAAAAACAGTCCGGTTTTTAACCGAACCGGTTATTTTTGTGCGGGAAAAAAATAGGTTTGGTTTTTTAACCGGTTTTTCAAGATTGGAACCCAAACTGTTATAACCGGTTCGGTTCAGTTTATAACCGGTTTATGTAAAAAAAACCCCGCTTTTTAAGCGGTTTAAACCCGTTTTTTAAAACCGGTTTCGAAGATCAAAATCACTAACCAATATACTAATCGATGGTTCGATTCGGTCCTAAAACCAATTAAAAAAACCGGTTTCTTTGTACACCTCTGGGTGTAGGTGGGTGTTAACCCACTACACTCATTCTTTATCAAACTCAAAATAAAAAAAAAGGATTATATATAAGTTGAAAAGATGTCAAGTTGAAATGAGGTCGAGGTCGAGGTCGAGGTCGAGAGAGAGAGAGAGAGAGAGAGTGGTTTGGATGGGAGAGAAAGAGTGAGTGTGTATATAAAATTGGCATTGGTTGGTATAGTACTTAATGATGGGTGTGAACCATTACACCGTAAAATGGTCTTGATGTTAACAAAACCTGACAAAAAAATAGCATTTCACTTGACTTATCACTACTTATGATCTTGGTCTTATATCATTCGGTGTGGAGGGTCATGAAGAGATGACGTTAAGCGTCATGTGACAACCACGTAAGCAAGAGGGTACGGTAAAAAAAACACGGGGTGGTGTTGGGCGTGGAAAGAGGCCCACCTAGTGTTTATAAAAAAAACTAACCAATCACAAATCTCCTACCACAAACTACCAATCACCACGCCACATCACCTATCAAATTGCCCCCACCCGGTGAAGAATACTCTGCCCTACACACAACTTGATGGAAAATGCCAAACACAGGGTGATTTTATAGACGTAAACTAACCTCCACACCAGATTTCCACACCAACGCTGTATGGTATTAAGGAATTGACTGGGTAGGGATAGATTAGTACAAGACTTCTCGAGCGACTTAGTAATATGTTTAATTCCAAGACGTTATCCAACAAAATATTCAAAGTTACCTCAACAATAAGCTAATTATAGAATGTATCCATGACAACACAATTTTGATATTACTATATGTATATAACAACATATCAAATAATCATTTTGGATAATTATTCATGTATCTAGTTTATGTTTTATGTACGAGCAAAAACTGTCTTTTTATATTTATATATTTTTATATTTATACCCACTCTCACACACTCTCGCTCTCCTTATCGCCACCAATCACCATCGCTGGTCACAGGATCGCCACCACTGCACTACCGCCGGTCACTCCATTCTCATCCTTACCGGTACAACCGACACCTTTCAGTTTTTCTTCCGCTTTAATCGCTAAATCACTGACCTAGGGTTTTGAACTTTTAACTTTATCAAAATCATTAGATTCTGTTAAAAGTTGATAGAGGTTGATTCAGAACTATCAATTGAGGTATGTATTTCTGTATTTTTGATTACAATGAAAAGTATTGAATTTATACACAAAACCGTAATCTAAACATGGATGATAGCAGCTGACTACTAGCTGTCATTGATTTGCTGTTGATTAGCTGGATGGCTGGATGTCCGGCTGTTGATTAGCTGCTGCATCGAGTCCTGCTGTTGATTTGCTGCGGTTATCTCCAAGGTCAGACTTTCCTTTCTAACACTCCCCCTCAAGTTGAATAGTTGGATTTCCAAAATTCAACTTGCCCAAACAATCGTTGAAAATTTTTCCGTTAACTGCTTTTGTTAGAATGTCAGCCAGCTGATCCTTTGATCGAACGAATGGCAGTTCAATCGTACCATCTTCCAATTTTTCTTTGATGAAGTTCCTATCAACTTCCACGTGTTTTGTTCGATCATGTTGTACTGGGTTCTCTGAAATCTGAATTGCAGCTTTATTATCACACATAATCTTACTTGTTTCTTTTGACGGAAAACCAATCTCAGCTAAGAGTCTTTGTATCCACATGGCTTCTGTTAAACCTCGAGTTATGCCTCTAAATTCAGCTTCTGCACTTGAAAGGGCAACCACTTTTTGTTTTTTACTCCTCCAAGTGACAAGATTCCCACCAACTAGAGCGAAGTAGCCTGCTGTTGACCTCCGACTTCCCTTATCTCCTGCCCAGTCTGCATCAGTATAGATTTGAACATTTAGGTGTCCATGTGATTGAAACAGGACTCCATGACCCACCGTTCCTTTGAGGTATCTAATAATCCTCCAAACTGCTTCCATATGTGTCTCTTGAGGTTGGTGCATGAACTGACTTACCACCCCTACAGCATATGCAATGTCTGGGCGAGTATGTGAGAGATATATTAGTTTTCCCCAGCCGTTGATATCTTTCTTTGTTTGCTAACTTTGCTCCTTCCTCCATATAGAGTTTTTGGTTTACACTCATAGGAGTGTCTGCTGGTTTGCAATCTATCATTCCAATCTCTGCCAACAAGTCTAAGACATACTTCTTTTGATTAATGAAAATTCCTTGTTTTGACCTTAGTACTTCAATTCCGAGGAAATACTTCAGCCTGCCCAAGTCTTTCATTTCAAATTCGGCAAACAAGTCTTCTTTTAGTTTTCCCATTTCTTCTTTATCATTCCCTGTAATGATCATATCATCTACATAGATAATTAGACAGGTTACGAATTTTCCTCTTTTTTTGAGAAACAAAGTATGATCGGCATTACTTTGTTTATATCCAAACTTTTTCATAGCTACCGTAAATCTGCCAAACCAGGCCCAGGGAGACTGCTTTAAACCATAAAGAGACTTCTTCAGACGGCAAACTTCTCCAGTTTTGAAATCTTTTGTGAATCCTGGAGGAGCATCCATAAATACCTCTTCGTCTAGGTCCCCGTGTAAAAAGGCATTTTTTACATCAAACTGTTGAAGTGGCCACCCTTCATTTGTAGCTATCGAAAAAAGAACCCTGATTGTGTTCATTTTTGCAACCGGGGAGAATGTTTCAGCATAGTCAATCCCATGTGTCTGAGTATACCCCTTTGCTACCAGTCGGGCTTTATATCTTTCAATTGTACCATCTGGTTTATACTTAATCGTATAGACCCAACGGCACCCTACGGATTTCTTTCCCAACGGAAGAGTACACTTTTCCCATGTATTGTTCTTGGTTAGAGCTTCCATTTCTGTGTTCATTGCTTCCTTCCAATGTTTAGATTTTAAGGCTTGATCCACGTTTGTAGGAGTTTCTTCGGAATAAACAGATGAGATAAATGCTTTGGCTTCCTTAGTGAAGTTTCCATCGGCCACACTAGCTATAGGATAACTAGATCTTCTTGGTTCTTTTTCAGGAGAATACCGTTTCGGAGGAACCCCTCTGTTTGTTCTAGGGGGTAACACATATCTCGATGGTGGTTCTTCTTGTCTGAATTCATCTGCCTGCAAATTTTCAGTTTGTTCTGTGGCAGTTTCGTGGTTAGAAGTATTGGTATCCTCAGATTCATTAGGAACTTCAAAAGTACCACCGGACTGAATAGTATGAGTATTACTTACCTCGGACACCAGGTTAGGAGGAACATTAGGACCGTCAGTGGCACTGAAATTTGACTCTGGTGACTCTGTGGTTGGTGACTCTGTAGTTGGTACATAGGGAACATATTTCAACCAGCTTAGTGTGTCTAAACATTCCTTCTCCCCCTGACCACTGAGTTGGGAATTGTAGTAATACTCGGTTTCAAGAAAGTCACAGTTCATTGTGGTGAACATCTGACGTGTTTTTGGATTATAACATCTGTATCCCTTTTGATTCATTCCATACCCGACAAAGACACATTTTACAGCACAAGGGTCAAGTTTGGTTCGATCGGATTTAGGTATGTGAACAAAGGAAGTACATCCAAAGATTCGTGGTTGAAGAGTGAGAACTGAGGGTAGTTTGAAGAATTTTGAAAGGGTGCGTAACGGAGTGTTAAGCTTTAGGATTTTTGTTGGGAGTCGGTTGAGAAGATAGGTAGCAGTAGCAAGGGCTTCAGGCCAAAAAGATTTCGGGACCTGGGATTCAATTAGGAGAGCTCGTGTCATTTCTAGTAAAATGCGATTTTTTCTTTCGGCGACACCGTTTTGTTCTGGGGTGTTTGGGCATGTAGTTTGGTGGGTTATTCCCTTGTCTTGGAAAAAGGATTTAAACAAGGTATTAACAAACTCACCGCCATTATCAGATCGGAATATTTGGATGTTTGTTTGAAATTGGGTTTGGATCATGGCATAAAACATAGTGAATTTTTCAAATACTTCGGATTTGTTTTTCAAAAAATAAACCCAGGTCATTCGGGTACAATCATCAACGAACATCACAAAGTACCGAAGGTTTTGCCCCCAAGAACTGGGGCAGGACCCCATACGTCAGAATGGATTAATGAGAATGGCAAAGCAGCCTTAGTGTTATTGGGTTTAAAAGTTTTTCTATGGCTTTTTGCTAAAACACATGTTTCACAATGTGACATAGAATTAGCTGGAAATAGTTTTGGAAATAAAATATGCGAATAACTTGTAGAAGGATGACATAATCTTCGGTGCCATAGCCAAGCTTCTCGTTCCGATGTCCCATGAGTCAGCATCACAGCACCCCTTTGAGTCACCTCATCCACATAGTACAACCCTTGACTTTCAGTGCCACGCCCAATGATCACTCCCGTCCTGATATCCTGTAAAATACAAAACGTAGGGTACATTAGGACAATACAGTTAAGTTCCTTTGTGACATGGCTAATGGAAAGCAGCTTATGTGATAACGAGGGGACATAAAGACAATTAGAGATTTTTATTGTGGGTGAAATCTCAATAGTCCCTCCCGATTTTACATCCATTATCCCGCCATTCGCCGTTTGAATATGTGTTTTTTCTGGTTTAGTTGTTGAAATAATATCCGATGACTCATAAGTCATTGTATCGGTTGCACCGCAATCGAATATCCATCGTTTTTGTTTACCATAATGTTTTTGGGCCATATTAGCATTCCCATTTTTTTCAGGGACTAAATGTGACATATTCACATTTTGACTAAATGGGTTCGGTTTACCCGCCCCAAACCCATCCGCCCAAACCCGTCCGCTTTTCTTTCTTCTTCTCCGCCTTTACCTAGCCATTCATCTCCTTCACTTGTTGCCTCGGCCATTCCGCCGAACCCTGATGTGTTCCGGCTTTCATCTCTGGTGACATCTCGGCTGCTGGTGGCGGATGACCTCCCCTTTTCCGCAGTCTTTGTGCCTCTCTTCTGACCATCAGACCACCATTCGGGATATCCAACGAGTTTGAAACATTGTTCTCGGGTATGTTTTGTCATACCGCAATGATCACACTTGAGGTGAGCTTTGTCGTCTCTGTTACTTGTTCCGATTCTTTTTCCCTCGGCCCGTCGGTATCCCTTTGATGCAAACCCTAATCCGTCAGTTTCAGAGGCCATTAGACCCACTGTGATACCCTGTGTGTCACTGAGAGGTGTTCCCAGAATGTTCTGGTGAGCGGCTTCCTTGCGGATAGTGGCGTATGCAGTTTCTACGGTTGGGAGGGGTTCTAACCGGAGTATTTCCCTCTTTATAGGGTCATATTTCCAGTTGAGGGCGTTTAGAAACTGAAACAGTTTCTGCTCCGTCCTGATTTTGTGATATACTTGGATATCGGTTGGGCAGGTCATAGGGTTTGGGTCAATCCGATCAATTTCTCCCCATACTCCTTGGAGTATAATCCACAATTCTTCTAGGGAGAGATTGTTCTGTTTGATTTCATTAGCCTTGACATGTAGGTTGAAAGTCTGGAGCTTGTCACGCCCACTGCTATATGTTATAGCTAGGGCATCCCACAACGATTTTGCTGTTGGGAATTCGGTTAAATTGTTGGCAAGGATTGGTTCGATGTTCTGTATGAGCCATGAGAAAACGACTAGGTCGTCTTGTTCCCATTGCTCATATTCCTCGCTGGTTTGGTTTGGCGGGTTGGTTGATAGATGATTTAGAAAGGCTTTTGATTTACCGCCTATGGCTACCCTCATCATCCGGGTCCATAAGGCGTAATTCTGGCTGTTGAGCTTGAGGTTTATTTGAAGGTTATCGGATAGTTTCGGGTTTCGGTTTTGTGGGTTAAGGCCATTCTTGAGCAGATTGGCGATTTGAATGGATAAATCTTCTCCCAAGTTACCGGCTTCGGCCATGGCAGCTTGGTTGAGAGGATGATTTGGTTTTGGGTGAGCAAGGTAAATGATGAACAGGTCAAGAACGACACTGCTCTGATACCATGTTAAAAGTTGATAGAGGTTGATTCAGAACTATCAATTGAGGTATGTATTTCTGTATTTTTTATTACAATGAAAAGTATTGAATTTATACACAAAACCGTAATCTAAACATGGATGATAGCAGCTGACTACTAGCTGTCATTGATTTGCTGTTGATTAGCTGGATGGCTGGATGTCCGGCTGTTGATTAGCTGCTGCATCGAGTCCTGCTGTTGATTTGCTGCGGTTATCTCCAAGGTCAGACTTTCCTTTCTAACAGATTCACTGTTAATATATTGTAGATAGTAACATATTTTAAGTTGTTATAACAGATGTTAGGGTTAGTTAGTGTGCTCAGTTGATTTGTTGGATTATAAGAGTGAAAACTATAAGATTGAAAGCTATAGGATTGAAATATCAAATATGTTGAACAAAATTATGAAGCGAGGGCAACGGAAGCCGAAACCGGATACTGATGGTTACGGTTATCCGGTATCTGGAAACCGAAACTCTGAATCGGTTTCGACGTCGAATGTTGCTGTTAATAAGTCGTTACGCGGTGGTTCTGCTTCTAGTGCTAATAATTTGGTGTCCGGTGGAGCCGTGAAGCTCTGCCGATGTTTAGAGATGTTCCTGTGACGGAACGACAGAATTTGTTTGTTAGGAAGTGTCAGGTGTGTTGTGTGCCGTTTGATTTTTCGGATACGTTGAAAATGGTTAGGGAGAAGGAGGTTAAACAGTTGAGTTTAGTTGAGCTTGTGGATCATGTACGGTCGGGTTCGGGGAAGATTAGCGAGAGTAATCAAGAGGAAATGGTTCGGATGATTTCGGTTAATATATTTAGGTGTTTGCCGCCTTGCTGTTATGAACACACAGGGTCGGAGAACGTTGAATCGGATGAGGAAGAACAGTATCTTGATCCATCATGGTCGCATTTACAGCTTGTTTATGTGCTTCTTTTGAGGTATGTTGTGTCGTCGGATACGGATGCAAAGGTTGCGAAACGTTTCATTAATCATTCTTTCGTTTTGAAGTTGCTAGACATGTTTGATTCCGAGGATCAACGTGAGCGCGAATATTTAAAAACTATTTTACACAGAATATACGGGAAGTTTATGGTACACCGTCCGTTTATTAGGAAAGCGATTAATAATATATTTTATAGGTTTATTTATGAAACACAACGACATGACGGTATAGGTGAGTTGTTGGAAATACTTGGAAGTATAATTAACGGTTTTGCGTTACCAATGAAAGAAGAACACAAGTTGTTTCTTGTTAGGGCGCTTATACCGCTTCACAAGCCTAAATCGGTTGCTATGTATCATCAGCAGCTTTCATACTGTATCACTCAGTTTGTAGAAAAAGATAATAAGTTGGCGGATACGGTTATAATGGGTTTGCTTAAATGTTGGCCGATTACTAATTGTCAAAAGGAAACTCTTTTTCTTGGGAACTTGAAGAAGTATTGGAAGCAACACAAGCGACGGAATTCCAACGGTGCATGGTTCCTCTTTTCAGACAAGTCGCGCGGCGTCTTAATAGCCCTCATTTTCAGGTTTGAAAAAATCCATTATCTTATTTTCTATAGTTTTGTAGTGTTTATTGAATGCTTTTTAAGATCTTTGGTGAGGGGTATAGCTCAGTCTTTAATGTACAAGAAACAAAGCACAGGATTTATCAGAGTTAGTTATAACTTATAAGCCAATAATGGTGCAAATCCAAATTTGGAATCAGAAGTATTATGTCTTGGACTCTTTTGTTTTTTTTTATCAAATCTTAATTGGTCAATTAAGTTATAATAACTTTTTTATAATGTAACACAAAGATGATTTTGTTTATTTTGATCCAAATGAATGATCTGTAATTGATGTATTTGACTATCAGTGGTTCACACTAGTGTTAATTTTGACGTTTGAGTGCTCATGTTGGTGACCAGTTGATGTTAGCATTTATCTTAATTTTGTAATTGATTGTCCTAGTCATACGTTAGTAAATTTCGATACTTTAGGTGGATATGTAGCTTCATCCCTTTAATGATTCTTTCTGTGTGTGTGCGTGTGACTAGATATGGTTATATACACGTGGTTTGATGAAAATATTTGACCATTGGTCTAACATCTAAAATACCGTTAATAATGTCCAAACATGGGGATCTTATGGATCATAAACTACAACATCTATATCTTGTAATGATGTTATGATATAAATTAATAATGGAAAAGTAGTAATTTCGACTTCCATTTGCCAACAAAGGAAACATTTCTATTTTCACAGGGTTGGTAAAATTGAAAAACTTTTGTCTTTTAATGCATGGCTTTATCTGTAATCTTTTGTTGAGGAGTTTCATAGGATCTTGCTATTAAGTGTCTTGTTTATTCATAATTTGTTCTATTCAATCCGAACCAAACTGTTTTAATATAGAAAGCAATAGATAATCTTTCGTAGTTTCATTTAAAATTTGTTTTGGGATAACGGAACTGTTTGATGGTTTGGTATGCTAATATTTCGTAATTCCATTTAAAAATTTGTTTTGTTTGAATGCGAAAGTTATATGAAACCAGGTTGCTAACCTACTTTCACCTTTTTCAGTGAGAAGATGAGTGATTGACCTTTTAAACTAGGGTTAGTTACACCAAAGTGTAACCCAGTTTTACCTTTTTTTCAGTGAATGCGGGACAAAATGTTTTCGTCTATTGTATGCAAACTTTTTTTTTTTCCCAATATATGCAAGTAACCTTATGGCATCAGTGCTATGAATTGTGATTTGTGATGCCATGGTCGTACGCCATGTCACCATTTTACCTGCTATAGAAGGTAACATGTATACAATTGTGAACCATTAAAAGTGTTTTACAATGGTTAAAAAATAAAAGTATTTTACATTCGATGGGAAAAATGTATTTCTTACATACAATGTCAAAAAGGTAAAGTTGCATTTTGGTTTAATAGAAGTGTTACATTTTGGTGTAATAAACTCTTATGACCATAGGGTTTTTAACTTTTTATATACGTCCATATGACATATATTGCTTTGAATCACATAAATACATAATGCATTTGTACCTATTGCTTTGAAAGTGGTACACAAGACAATTATGTAACCGTTTTTATTTCTTTCTCCCCCTACTTATGATTATCCTTTATGCACTAAGTACATGTGTTTATAACATATTTATTTGGTCAAATTCTATCTTCAGACAGCAGAACGAGCTCTATTCTTGTGGAACAACGAGCATATCGTAAGCCTAATTGCTCAAAACCGCAATGTGATTTTACCATTAGTATTTGAAGCACTCAAGAACAACATTCAATCTCACTGGAATCAAGCAGTGCATGGGTTAACAGTTAATGTCCGTAAAATGTTTCAAGAAATGGATGCAAAGTTGTTTGAGGAGTGCCAGAAGCAATATGCTGAGAAACGGGCCCACGCCAGCGAGGCAGACAAGCAGCGTGAGCTGACATGGCAAAAATTAGCCGATGCTGCCAACAGAACATAGTGAGAGATTTTACGCCGTTATGTTTTTTTAGTCTTCTGTGGTTAAACATAAAAGATTATTAGGAAAAAAGACGATAATTTTAGATAGCAGATTAATAGAAACTTTTTCGTTAGAGTCTTTGATTTGTTCTTGCTTTCTGGCTGAATAATGAGTGTCAAATCTTGTGTTGGATTCATTCCTTAAAATTTACATTTTCATTAGGGGTGCAAACGAGCCGAGCCTTACCTTAACCGAGCTTGGCTCGTTAAGATTTTCTGAAGCTCGAGCTCGGCTAGCTAGTAAAATTTAAAACTGGAGCTCAGCTCGACAGTTTGAGAACTCAAATAAAAAAAGTATTTAGACCATTCAAAATGTAAAATATAGTTTTAACCCTAATGCATTCTAAGCTTGAAAAGCTCGACGAGCCTAAATGAGTTATACATACAAGGCTGGAGCTCGGGCTTGATATCTAATTGATCCTTATTTCAAGCTCGGGCTCGATAAGGCTTGACTCATTCGAGCTTTTTATCTATTCGATCTCGAGTAGCACGCGAGCCGCTTGGCTCGTTTGCACCCCTAATTTTCATGATGATGAATCTAGGTGGAATGGGCATGTGCTGTTTAACATTAGTATTGGCTTGTTTGTTTTTTCTTAAGATAAACAAAGGGGTGTTTGGGATTGTGCTTCCAAATAGATTATCTGATCATTGTGTTCTTAAACCACGAAAATCAGATTCGAGTGTTCGGTTTAAGTAATCTGATGAAACAATTCGAACACTGGTATCAGGTTATAGAAGGTGAATATCATTTACTCAACCAAACACTTGCAAGTTTAAAGGCCTAGTTGCAATACATTTACATAAGAGTTAACTCTTAAAGCTTGTGGTAATAATGTAGGATGTAAATAGATGTATTAACACAATTGAAAAGAACTTAAAAGAGGCAAGAGTGCTTCACATTTATCCTTGGCTTTTGTAGCTCCAGCATCACCTAGGGACATACATAACATATACGCGAAATAGCGTAATGTTACGCAATTTTTACGTGTCACACCTTATGTTCTTTACTAAAAACAGATGATTCACTACGTATAGTGGATAGCTAAACATTATATTATAGTTCTAATAAATAGATATAGGAATAGGATTACTTAAAACAAAATATTCCAAATAAAATACATAAAATGTCTTTGGAATTAATGGTATTCTTGAAAATCAGGAAGTATATTAAAAATATTTAAGATTAAAATTGAGGAAAACTCTTTTTACTTAAATTAAAACTAAAGTCAATGCGTATCATACAAGTCATTGTATTTCTCTCTTTTACACTTTTTATATTTTTTTTAACGCACAACTAAATCACCGGTCAGAGTTGGGTGCATATTCCGAGGAAAACCCGCTCGCTCAAAGGCCCACTACGGTAAAACCTGATTCGGCTCGGTTTTGAATTGTCGACCTCTAACAAGGCCTAGTTCTAAACTAATTTTTTATATTTAACTTTCTGTTAGTTATAGTGTTATCACAAAAGTATTTATTTATTATAACTTTATCACAAAAACATTTATTTACATAAATCAATGACTGGATTTCATTATAAAGGAGGGACTTTGAAGTTATTAATGAAATAAATGTTTACTTTGAAAGAATATACAAGCAATGTATTAACTGATTCCTCCATTATTTCTTTAAACTTGTTAAAACAACAAACCCATAGGCTTTTAAAAGTGAAACACTTTGTTGACCTTATTTTTAATTTAATTTAAAGCAAAAAGTAAATTATATTATATAACCATACAAATTCAAAGGCCATATAGAGTAGTTTATGTGTTTGAATAGTTTTTTTCTTGGAATGGTTATTTTGGGTTGTGCCACCAATAGGTGGATGCCATGTCATCCTTTAGTTTTTCATTTTGTTTTATATTGTTTTTTTTAACAAGGTTCAATTATATACATTTACAATTTTAGGTAAGTGCTATGATGGAAAGAGCCTTCTAGACGCTTGCACGCGAGTTCAAGTCTCATTTTTAACGATTTTCTAGTCTTTTATTTTATGGCAAAACTTAATATTTGTAGGAATCAAACCCGGGCATATTCTGACAAGTAATTAAAAACCAAGTTGTAACCATTTGAGCTTTGTGGGCGCGCGAGCACGGGCTCTCTCTCTCTCTTTTTTTTCTATAAGCCAATCCTTCATTTTGTAGGATTTCCAAAACATAGTTTTATAAACTTAAACATGCTTTTCTTAATCACATTATTTTAATAAATACATTTTATAGGAAATTCCAGGGATGTTTAATAAACCATATTAAACAAAGCATTATTTGTTTAATAACTTTTTTAACGAACCCTTTTTTCCAAATAAAAAACCTTACGCGTCACATACCATCCGATGTAAATTTCCTTCGATGGTTTTTATTCGATATAACATAACTGGTACCAACCGAAATCCTGCAGAGTGTGTGCAATTGAATGATACCGTCACCGAAGTCCTGCTGCATGGCGCGGGTATTTTTCTAGTTATCGTACATATTGTGTGTGTGGATTGTTCATTGGGCTGATGATGGCCTTACGTGACATTTTGAGATTTGACTTTCTGGATGGGCTGCTGATGTCTTTATGAGACATTTGCCCATTGGGCTACGGATGACCTTTATTTCCCTCCCATTTTTAAAAGCCTATACAAACATTTGTATTAATTTATTTAATTTTGATATATTGTTTTAACAATAGACTACTCACTTATAAATTACACCAAATAATAAAGAAGTAAATAACACTATAAAATAAATATTAAAATTTTGAATAATTTGAAAGATTTATCCACTTGAGAACAAGAGAGCCACAAAAACAGCTGTTTTCGAACGTTTCGTGACTTCATTATTGTGTATATATGCTTTTGGTCACGTAAACTTAAATCTAACTAATATGTGGTGTGGCAACTATGTATGAAATATGAACTATGCGAGCCTTTTCGACGTATATATTGAACTATATCTAGTTTAACCGGTCGGACCAGCTGGTCTAGTCCAATTTTAAAAATATTGTTTTACTTTTATATAATATGATAATATGGACATTGAACGCAGTCAGACTCATGAAATTGACAGAATATTTTGGGACTTTAATAGATCATATTTAATAAACTTTTTTTTATTATGTGTTGAACTCTAGAATGTGACTTTCTGATCGGGGCCGCCAATGTCGTTGCCATTTGTGGTTTTTGTTCTCATACCCTAGGAGCAGTCGGATAGTATTATATAGAATTATAAAACTAATTATTTATACAAGAATACTCATGTTAGGTAGGAAGGAGTCGGTCGAGGAACGGGGAAACAGGGAAATCCGGGGATAAGGTGAAGGTGAAAAAGTAGATGATGAGGTGGAAGGGAAAATCACCAAAGAGCGTTTTGGGAGGGTAGCAAGAAGGGAAAGGGGCTCGAGGAAAATTGCCCGGGGACCATAGGAATACCGTTCCCCTGGTTTTTGCCACATATAAGGGAAACTAAAATTTGTCAAGGGAGCTGGGACGACTCCGTCCTCCCTTAGAGATTAATAAATATATGTATTCGGAACTTACATGACCCAATGTTCGCGCATCTTACTTTGTTCTATTACACACCCATGTACTTTCATATTTGACGCGATACCTCATACCTCCCGACTCTTTGATGTCACATGTTGCAATCTAAAAGCGTATTGTATCAATAATGATGACAAAAACATTTTATATGCTATAAATATGAATCATTTGAAAATCTACCATTAAAATTGAGATTTATTGAATGCTCTCATATAGATATAGATCTTGATGTTGCTTTATTAGAGGTTTGTTAGAGAGCTCGCTTATACGATATCAATTATAGAATAGATTGAAGTGAAATATCTCTTTTCAGATTACTAGATCAATCGTTGCTCGTGGTTGGTTTGAAATGTCTAGATCAACTGCTCATGCACAATGACATGACCTAGAATTTTATTCATCGAGGTCACTAAGTTTCGTGGTTTGGATTTATTTTAGAATAAAATGCACGGATAGTCCATGTGGCTTTGTAAAATAACACCTATAGTCCTCAACTTTTGGAAATTACATGGTGCTCCTTTGTGTTAATTTGTTACTCGGATAGTGCCTGGAGTGGATGTCTGTTTGTTTTCTCCGTTAAATCTATGTAAACTGACAAAATCACCCCTTACTTTTATTAAAATATAAGAAAAAACTAATTAACCATTTAAAATATCAATTATGCCTCACAATTAATTATTAATTATTAAATACAATATATAACACTTCACACCACCCCACATCCCTCTCTAAAATTGTGAACCCCTCTTAAAAACCACCACAACCACCACCATACCACCACAAAACCACCGGTCACCACCACCATACCACACCACATCTACCAAACACCACCAATCAACCACTGTAACAACCACAATCACGACGCCACCGTCACCCATGCCACCATTACCCCACCACCTAAAAACCCGAATCTGCAAACCCTAAACTACAACCATCTGAACCACCATTTGAACCAAAATTAAAAACACATGAGCAAAAGAGGAAGAGAAGGAGAAAGAGGAAAACAAACTAGATAATCGATAAAAAGAATATATACAATACACGATACGAATCAAACCAAATTGAGCCAATATCCGTTTGTTAAATTGGAAATTTAAAAAGATATACGTCAAAGATATGCGTTCATCACCATAAAAAAAGTCCAAGAAAATAAGAAAAAAAAACCAATGTGAATCACCTTAAAAAAGACCCAAAAGAAATTAAAAAAAAAGTGTCCATTGCCTTAAAGAAAGCCCAGGAAAAATAAAAAACCAATGTTAATCACCTTAAAACATGTTTTTACTAGAAAGAAGAGGTTTTGTGGAAAAAGATTCGAACTAAGTACTTTAGTTGGTGTTTGTAACAATCACTTTTCTGAAGGTATAAATTTCTACTAAAGTGAAAATGTATTACACACAAGAACTAGAGATTATCAATGTCGCATTACATTTTAGCATTCGTCCAAATTAAAAAGAAAACTTATATACGCTTCAATCTATTAGAAGTCGAGAAAGCATGAACACGATTCCTTTATGCGTTCTTTATACGTGTTTTAATGAGTTGTAAAATTATAAATTAATTTCATGCCAATAATGATCTTGAACCAGTGTTCTAGACTTAAACCTTGGTGTCTTAATCCATCATTAGCATCCTAGAAATTTCGAAATCCCAGCATACCGATTAATCTTTAGATTAGGCTACTCGGTGTGGGTGATGGGCCTCCCTGGAGGACGACCCGTCGCGTCAGAGTCCTTGGAGGACGCTCATCCAAGGATAGAACCAAGGAAATGGGTGACGACCCTACCCCACCTAGTTAATTTATTTTTCTTTTTTTCTTATTCAACTAGTTTTTAACATTTACTAATATAAAATAAAATCATTAGTATTCAAAATCAGACATTACATAACCTAAAAAAACAAAACCTAAAAAATAAAAAAATAACCTAAAAAATAAAAAAAACATAACCTAAAAGATATCCTAAGAACTCCACTTTTTCGCGACCTTTTCTTTCATTTTTCGTAAAATCGGTCGATCTTCTTCCGGATACGAGTTTATGTTGGTTGTCATTATCTGCCACTCTTTATATTCGTTTTTCTCATTCTTCAACCGAACCCGTTCTTCCATCTCACGTTCCATCGTAGGATAGTAGCCGGGTAACGAAAAAATGTTTTGGTTTGGGTTCGGGTTTGGGTTGTATTGATCCATGGCAAAAGTAGAACAATTGTATAAAAGGTAGATGAATTGTAAAATATAGAAGACTTTTATAAATTTGAGAGAGAAAATTGGTTGAAGTGTGTAAAAAGGTGGGATGATTTTGGTATATTTATAGGTAAATTTATTAATTTTGAAGAAATTTTTTTTTTTTAAATTTAAGTGCCATTCAACGGCTAGTTTTTGTCCTCACTTGGCACGTCTCCAACGCCTCCTACATGACGTGCACGATGCGCCAGTCCACCCAGATGGTGTTGTTGGATATCGTCGGGCCAGGCTAGGCCTGGACGACACCCACATCAAACAGTCTTAACGGTAGTGACAGTACGTATTCTCTTTTACCAATATCTATAAATGTTCAAACATTAATAAATGTTCGAACATTAATAAATGTGTTTCATCAAATTTTATTTTACAACGACATTTGAGAATATTTGACAATTGAATATGCTCAAATATTCATCATTTGATGGAACTGCACATGCAAATTTATTTGAATGCTGAAAAATTTATTTTCAACCGTTGACTACGTACATTGGTCCTCCTATCAAAGTTTCTGGAACCATTCAATAGTGGACTAGCTTATTTTAATGTGGTAGGCTATATTTATTTATTTATTTACAATATCTTAATTATCAGATTTTCTTGTACTCACAAAAACACTATTTAATTTTCTTATATTTTTAACCCTTATACTATTTTCTTATTTTATAACTTTGTCATAAATATTTTTTTTGCTTTTACCCGCATTTTTCTATTTTCAACTTTGGTCTCTTATACTTTTCATATTTTACAAATTTATCGTTTTACGTTTTCTTCTAAATTTTGCGAGTTAACACATTGCAATGCGTGTGTTTGGTTCAACGTTTTTATATTATTTGTTTTGTGGTTTAACAACTTCGTCGTAACGCGTTGGTCTTATTAGTTATTCTTTTATATATTTTACGTTTCGGTCTAACTTTTGCGAGTTAACATGCTGCAATGTGCATGCGTAGTACAACATTTTTATATTTACTTTTTATTCGGTTTAACGGTCCCCTCACAGAGTATGGGTCCTAGATACTAGTTATTAATGTTTTTCTTTTCATTTTTAATCGATTTGTTTCTTGCAAGTTATTTGTAGGTTTTGTAGTTTGGTATACTTTACATTAATATTCAAATTAAAGTATACAACTCTAGCAAGGCCAGTCCTGAGTATTTAGGTGTCTGTTCGAGCCTAGAAAAATGTGCCTCCTGATGGACGGTCGTGGTTACTATTGCTCAGAGGCTTGTGTCTTTTTATTTTTGCTAATCACATCTGTTGATGCTCAATGCTTTACGTCGCTCTGGTATCGAATGGGTGGGCTTTTTGCTGCTCATTGTTATTATTATTATTTTTGAAACTAAAATGGGTTTTGGCCTAATACCTAATGAGCTTAAGTTATAAATTTTAAGATTGATAGTTTTAAATGAACTTAAGATATAAGTTTATGTTTTACATGAGTTTTCGATTTTAAAAAAACATATATATAACTAGGATTTTTTTTAATGTGCCCACGATAAAATGTATCCTGAATGGAGGTTCTACCCATTCACCCAGGGCCAACTATGCACTCCAGAAAAAACTATTTTGATGATACTCTAGAAATCTTAATCGAATAATTTGAAAGGTCAATAAGGAGTATGTGTTTCTTGTTTTAGACTAAAGACTTTCATTTTACAGATGAAAAACCATCACAACGTTAGGTTGGAACAACACAATGTTCCATCTATAAAAGAGTGTGTTAGTTGACGTTGAAACGCTTAACAATTAATTCGGTTACTGTCAACAGAAACTTTGTCAGCAATTAGTGAGTTACTGCTCATGATTAATTTATGTCTGTAGTAACTTGGTTACTATTGATCGGCATGTTATTGTAGATATCTCAGTTGTTGATCAAACAATTGTTGTTAATACTATTGATCACTTAGTTCCTACTGATGTTTAAGTTCAGCTAGCCATATTAGTTGAAAAGAATATGTACATTAGTCAACTTGACGTTCAAAATGTGGTTAGTGTACATTTCAAATGTACATTCGGCTATAAGTTTTATTTAGAGTAATTTAATCATACAAAGTTGTTTTACCTTTTGAATGATGGATAATCTAAGTAGGCCAGGTCACACTGAAATCAGTTATCAAGTTGTGTGACTCCTCTATGACCATACACCATAGCATATCGATGATTGCAAAATCAGGGAAACGATAAGAGATTCGAGTGTGAGAGATTGAGGTCATATGATGAACCAAGTGAGAGCATCATATAGATGGTTCCAAAATTCATTCTCGTAGTTGGAGTTCAAGGGTGGTAGGGAGCTTCGACAGGGATGGAGAAGGCTCTATTTTGTGGTTGGTGCACGAAAAAGGGGGGGGGGGGGGGTTGTGATGTTTTTATTATCCCATTTGTAGTTTTCGCAAATATTCCCTCAAGTTAATTACAAAGATAGTTTTTATGGTTTTAAAATTAAATAGCAAAGCATTTATTTTACATAAATGTATCAACATTTAACCAAAAGTTAATGCCAGATCCAGAAAATCTTAGAATAATGAAACTAGAAATGCCAAATATATTACTTTTCTTTTTATCAAACCACATAAATAAACGTTTAATGAACACATTCTTATACATCATTGAAATGTTTTTACTTAATATGTTGTTACTTTTCAGAAATAGAGCTCGAGTTTAGACATAAAGTTCAAAACAAGTTAAGTTTTTGTGAGTTATACACATTGAACTCGAGCTTAGTCTAGCTTAGCTTGACATTCTCCATTCATTTACGCCTCTAAATTTTACAACCAGAACTTTAAAGTTTAAACTCGTGACCTTAACATGACGAAGACGAGAGTTTTTTGCCTTTAATAATTTTATATTGTTGTTCTAGATACTCATTGACTTTCAAATTATGGTTGACACGATTGACACGTTTTTCTCTTCGTGAAAAAACAATGAACCAAATGATGCACCGGATTCACTTCCACAGCTGTACATGTTTCTTCAATTTTCTTACCTTCTTGGTACGATCACACAAGAAGCTTCCACCTACTTTCACACACATTAGGGTCTCTCCGTGTGTGTAATCTTTATATTATATTATATTATTTTATATTATTTTATATGTAGCTACTCCTTATATATAACCGTAAAACAAAACACATATTCATCTCTCTAACACAACATATAGAAATATCTCTCTAAAGATACACACATATATACATCTTTCTTAGTTGTAAAATATGAAGAATATGAAATTAAACTCCATTTTGGCAGTTGGTTTTCTTTTATTTATGCTTATTTTCTCTCATCCTTCATCAACTCAAGCTCAAGAAGTTGGTAATATTTGCTCAGAACTTGATTGTTTAGATCATATATGCTCTACAATGTGTTTTCTTTTGTAACTTTAATGATTCTTGTGTTTAACTAAGCATGCATGTGTATATGTAGAGGATGAAAGAGAATTTGATTATGCTAGAGGTAGCAAGATGGGACCGGAGAAATGGGGCGCGATGAAGGAAGAATGGTCATTGTGTGGCAACGGGACGATGCAGTCTCCCATCGATATGTCGAGTCAAAGGGTGGAGATGGTGGTCAGCTCTAAGAAACTATACAGAAACTATAAGCCTTGTAATGCTACCATCAATAACAGAGGCCATGATATTATGGTAATAACTATTTCATATATATATTTGTTGTCGAGGTAAAACATGTAACCTCGTCTCCATCGCTGGAAATGAAAGACGGCCCCTAATTGCCTCCACAAGGGAAAAGGGCTCATTGGCAATACTCCCTCTCTCCTTCCTTCTTCACATTTCTCATTAGTGGAAAGAGGGCCCACCCTTTCATCCCACAACGTTGGAGATAGTCTAAGGTTACCGTACGTAAAACACCACAAGCAATATATCAATAGCTTTTAGTTTTCCGTCAAGTCATACGATATTTATAGGGACCTTTTGAACCTTGTTTTCAAATTGGCGTTTGAGGTTGCATTGAACACTCGTTTCCTACTTTTATACGACCATTTGAGGATTTATCAAACAAGTGCTTGAAGGATTGAGCTTGCGTCATATCTCTCTATCTTTAAATGGCCGTTTGAGTTTTTCGTTAAACGAGGTTTGAGTTCGGAGGGCCCTGTATTGCTTTATTATCGTTACGGTCGGCCATATTCATGGTGGCAGACCAAAGACCTACCTCACAATTGGAAAAAAATTACATACTTTATCATTTGGACACATGTGTATAGTTGGCAGGGCGTGATTCATGGTGTCTTTAGTCATATCAATAAATTATTTATATTCTCTCAATAATACATTCCTCATATATATTATTGTTTTACCAATGATCAAAACAATTATAAATATATGTTTTTTTTATAATAAATGATAATTAAGTAGGTGATTTTACTCTAAAAGTATTACGATTAAAACATTTAGATGCAGCACTTCATCAATGTATGATATCTAAGTGATTTTACGATGTATGATTTAATGTTGCAGCTTAAATGGGAAGAAGATGCGGGATCAATCCTTATCAATGACACCGAATATGTTTTGAAACAAGCACATTGGCACTCGCCGTCTGAGCATACCATCAATGGAAGAAGGTATGTAAACGAGTTGAGCCAAACCAAATTTAATTAACTTTAAATATTTATAAAAAAATATGAGCCAAAGTTCAACTTATTTCCCAAAATAGTAGCTTTAGTTGTTGAGCAAACTCCCAAACTCATGACTATTTGAACAGGTATGATATGGAGCTACATATGGTCCATCTCAGCAACGACGACAAAATAGCTGTCATTGCTGTTCTTTACAAGATTGGCAAACCTAATCATTTTCTTTCAAAGGTAAATTATTCTTTTCATGTCTATTCCAATTTACAATTTATTATATGGTGGTTAACTAGGGCTGCAAACGAACCGAACGAAAATGAACAAGACATAGTTCGTGTTCGTTTGTTAAGAAATATACGTGTTCACGAACAGTTCCTGAACACTTACGAATGAGATTTTAAGTTGTGTTCGGTTGTTAAGGAACTGAACGTGTTCGTTTGTGTTTGTTTGTTAATTTTAGGAAAAGAACGTTGATGAACACAAATGAGCACAAACCAATGTTCATGAACACAAATGGAAACAACTAACACAAACAAGCGTTGATAAACACAATATATAATACACTGACAGTTATTAAATATTTTATTTATCGGAATTTTGAAGTATTAATTAAAAAATATCAACGATAAACCAATCAGTTTGGTACGCTTTGAAGATTTCCAAACTCACTTGACCGGTTTACAAAAACCGACTATAAAACCAAATCGATAATCAGTATGGATGGTTTCATGGTTTTAAACCGAATCATGGTTGGCATAGTTTCAAAAAATATCATATAGCAAATATTTTGTTCAAATACAAGTTTCATAATTTTTTAACAATTACTTTTTGATTTGCAGTTAGCTGTAAACATATCTTCTATGATAGATCAAAAGGGTATGCATGAACACAGTGGGATAGTAAATCCCAAAGAAATTCAAATGAGCAGTAGGAGGTACTACCAATATATTGGTTCACTAACGGTCCCTCCTTGCACCGAAAATGTTGTTTGGACAATTAGCAAAAAGGTAACAACCAACATGTTTATAATGTACGCGCAAAATCATTTATTTTTCGTATAGACTAATGCTTTATGTTTATACAGATAAGAACAGTTTCAAAAGATCAAGTTAAATTACTTCGAGAGGCTGTACATGACGTAAGTATACATTAGTAGAAATCAAATGAAAACTAAGTCTTTGTTGTTTTCTTTTCATTAAGTGCTAACATATGTTTATGTTGCAGTATGCAGAAAATAACGCAAGACCAATGCAACTAGACAATCAGCGAGACATTCTTTTATATGGTCCAGCGTCGAGATAGAGATAGTAGATAAAACTACTGTACACACGCCAATGTTATGTAATACATGAAATCTATATATCTTTACTTTTGTTAAATTGTTTCAAATTCTTTGTTTTTCACTTGTACACTATTTAGTAGTTATATGAAAATTATTATTATTATTATTTTAAGAAATGAAACTTAACTTTTAAGGTCTAATGATACACGTAACAAGTGTTGTTTCATACTCAAATACTTTTGAGTTATGCTAGTAACTTTTTTGAATAAAAAGACAGACACTGGTACATCAATGAATATAAGCATGCATGCTTTGAATGTTTTGGTATCCGGTGGGTCTTAATGTCTAATATCATAAGTGGTGGAAGGACTTTTTTTAAGGAGGTGGGAAATTTTCAGGTGTTGGTTGTCTATCAGTAATTTTAAATTATCATGGACCCGGGCCGGGTCGACCAGACTCATATAACAAAAAATAAAACCTGATAAGGCTTCAAGTACGAAGTAAAAATACATCAATTGTTGTTAGAAAATGCATAATAGTTCATTTAATGCATTTAAGCTTCAATTAATTCAAATTTTTAGCGAGCCGACCTTGAGTCGCTCACAAACGGCTCAGTTCGTTTACACCCCTAGCAACATACAACTCTGAAAAGACGACTCTTGCAAATTGGGAAGTTAGAGGCTTGGGGCGGCAGTGCAGCTATGGCTTCTGATCGACCAATCGTTCCTTCATTATGACAACATTATAATTTAATTATTTATTAGGTTAATCAAGTTATGTTTAAAACGGGTATTGGGTCATATGGTTGTTGGGATAATGAAGTAAAAGCTGCTTAAATTTTTAATTGGTTATTGAATTTATAAGAACTAATGGAACTAATGGGACAATGGATGTTGATTGATGTATTGAATAATACATTCATTTATCTTGTAGAGTGTATAATTTTAGCGCGTTTTCGTTTCGGTTTGTCAAGAATTTATCTACTTTTAATCCAAACACGTTTTGTAGGTCTTAGTTCGTGAAAACGGTTAGAAGGATGGGAAAAACGAGCGAAAATGATGAAAAGAACCGAGCCGGGACGTGAGTGGATCGGAAACGAGAAAACGAAACGCAAAACAGGGATTACAACCCGGTCGCGGGGCGCGACCGGCAAACCTTAACTCTCTCGCGGCCCGTGAGAGAGGCATAGTTATCTTCCGGATCTTACCTCGGTTGTGGAGCGCGACCGACATACCCCAACTCTCTCGCGGCCCGCGAGAGAGCCTTTTATCCAGAAAGTTTCGAAATCAGGAGAAAATGGGGACTTGGTTGTTTTAAAAAGACTTATAATCATAGTTGAACTCATATTGGAACAACCTTGGACGAACTAGGGCATAACTGGAGCACTTTTCTGGAGATTTGGAGCTAGAAGGAGAGGATCCAAGCTGCAAGGATTGTGGTGGTGATCAAGGGAGTTCAAGGCAGGAGTTTGTCACGGTTTTATCATACCAATCTTCACCTTTGATTTCCTTGTTTTGCTTAATCATGCTACCTTGTTATTAAATTTGTTTAATTTGCTTTTCAAACATGTTTTTAGGCTAGATCTTATTCAGTTGCCTAGCTTTTGGATGATGGATTTTATGAAACTTTGATTTGATTTAATTTGGTTTGAATGTTTAATTGGTAAATGTGACAACTTTAATGATCAAGTTTAGGGTATTTGCATGATTTTGCTTGTTTTATGATTTGATGTCTTCCATAGAATATGTTTATGTTACTTTTCGTGTTCTTAGGAATTCGTGAAGTTGTCGGTAAAATTGGCCAATAAAACCGGGGAAACAATTGAATTAACTATAAAATCAAACTTGTCATTATACCTAACTTGTTAATTGAGAAAATTAGTTGGCTGAATTAATTTGGTAAATTGTTGGGTTAGGGTTTTGAGAAATTCCCGAGTCTAATTTCCTTGTCATAATTGAATCAGCTAAGCTAAACTAGAAAGTGTAGTTGGTTTAGGTTAATTATTGAAAGGTAATTAATAATTAGACACGTTACTAATTTATAAAGATAACTGAAAAGGAATCTTTAGGACCGGTAAACGAATAAAAAGGATAGGTTATTGTAGGTGTCTTCCTGAGAAGGGTCGGGGTTCCTGTTTGATAAACCTAGACTTTAATATGATAAGATCCCGGTAAAATATTCAATCTGATTAATTATTATTAAATTGAAGAAGTAGTAGTGTAAAAATCCAACCTAGGTAACTAGTTCATTATCTCTTGATTAAAATCCTAAAAATTCACTAGAAGGTCATAGTTTGGTCATTCCAATTTAGTAGTTTTAGTTAAATTGATGATTTAGATTTATTAGTGAAAACCCCCTTTAAAATATACATAGTGTGTAATCGAGTCTAAATTAGTAGTCATAGTAATTAGAGGGTTCTGTGGGTTCGATAATCCGGACTTGCTTAATATTATTCTACAATTGATCGGTCCACTTGCCGGTTAGTGGTTTGTATAGTTTAGGAGTCTAGAGTATAATTTGAGTCTAGAATTAGGATAATTTGAGTTGTTTTAATTAACTACTTTTAGAACATCAAGTTTTTGGCGCCGTTGCCGGGGACTCTCTCATTGGCAATTGTGTTGATTACTCGATTTAGGCTTTTCTTTTATACTTGTGTTTATTTTGTATTCGTTTGTGTCGTAGGAGTCTAAGTTGTTTAATTAGTTTAATATTTATTTTTTGTATATATAGGAATTATTGTGCTAACTTCTCGTGTTTGTCGTGTTTTCGGTTTAGTGGATGCCACACACGCATTTCGCAAGTGTAACATCCGTCAAAAACCGGATTTACCAAACCCGCTTCGTTTATTAACCGAACAACCAGTTAAAAATTTCGTGGCGTATTTAATGCCCAAATTAATTTTAAACGATACATAATTAATAAGTATATTAGAATATAAAAGTTATATTTGAAAAAGTATTAAAAATAGTGATTTAAAAATAAAACAAGGCTGCCGGGATTCGAACCCGGGTCAGCCGGGTCAACAGGGTCAACAAAGCCTTAACACACATCCCTCCAACCACTCCGCCACTTTGGTTATTTGATAACATATCGAAACAATTAATTCAAATAATGAAACTCAGAAATCAAATCCGGTCCAAGTCGCGCCCAATTCGCAGTCGTCGGAAATCCCGACGATTTCGCCCTACACCGTCGGTTTCTTGTGACTTAACGCGTATAATAACTATTACATCAGTTATAACCGATGTCCAGTCCGCGACATCCGTCATAACCGCCGGAGAAATTATTGACCGACGAATCAAGTCGGTAATCGGACTAAATTCATCGATGTTCTTCCCTATAAATACACCCACAAGCCTCTGTTAACTTTTTCACTCACAACCACACAAATTCTCGACGTAATTTCACTCGCCGGAAAATATCTGCAAGTCGCCGGAATACCGAGACTTCCATCTACACGGTAATTACTTCGATTTTTCTGTTTCATTCCACTATTGGGCAAAATTCTAATATCAATCCCCCACCCAGAATCCTTTCCAGACGACGTTGCCGGATTATCTGTTTCCGCCGGAAAACTTCTGAAATTTCAGAAACCTGCTGTTAACCGGTATGATCATTTCAACTTACTGATAATCGTTACCCAGTGGTTCCATTTCACATCTAATCCCTCCAAATTGTTGACTAATCCTATCAGCCGAAGCTCACCAAAACAGAGCCGACGATCTTGCCGGACTTCTGAAGAAAGACGAACAGTTCGGTACAATCAATCCTCAAACCTTTTTCTGTTCCTTACATTACGATGGCTCATAATGTTCGTTAAGTTAATTTAACAAATAACAGTCAGTTAATCGATGTATGTGTTTTGAACGAAGAAGATGAAGTTGGGTATGTTATAAGATTAATTAAAATCGATATTATGAACGGGTTAGACACACAGTCCAGCGGTGGACCGTGTGCAAACAATATGCATAACGTCTCGAGTTCGATCCTGGTCACACACATTCGCTGTAATAAAATGCATTTTTTTATTAAACTGAACCGGGTTAACTCAGTAAGATGTTAAATATAATAATAACTAGAATATTTACCAAGTTAGACACACAGTCCAGCGGTGGACTGTGTGTCAAACTAAACCACAGGTCCCGGGTTCGAGACCTGTGGCGAGCACCGAGTGATGCAATTAAATCGTTTTTAAAATAATTGATTTTCGGATTGATTTAATCAGTATATAAATGTAATTAAAAACAGAAATATTTCAGGTTAGACACGTAGCTCAGTTGGTAGAGCTGCGTGCACGCGTACGGGAGGTCTCGGGTTCGAGTCCTGCCCGGTGCATACATACACACAATAAACCGGTCAACAAGTCAACGGTCAACGGTCAACAAGTCAATGGTCAAACAGTCAAAAATCAACATTTTTTTTAATTTCTTTTATCTATTTATTTAAATTAAAAATACTTAAAAATAACATTTTTAAAGTTAGAAAATAGCCTTAAACTCACAAAAATATATCCAATAATCCTACTAAAATTGATTAATAAAATCCGCTTATTTACCGAACCATTATGTTATTATCTAGGTTAGTTTCACTCGTGGTTGAATCCAACTCCGTGCGCATTCAATATCATCAACCGAACGCACCCACTGTGAGTGAATCTTACAACTCCCCTTTTTAATTACACGTTTTGGGGTGTATCATGTGTCACTTAAACAAATTCGTTTATTCAAACTCGTGCCATACCATATTATGATTTAAATTTAGAATGCTAATATTGTTTGTAGTTATGTTTTACATATTGTCTAGTTGTATGCAAATCATTCATTAGGCCCATCAGTTCGTAGAACAACGCGTGCCTCAAAACTCATTCATTAGGCCCATCAGTTCCTCGTGGGAGACGAGTTGAACAACGCGTGCCTCAAAACTATCTATTATTGTATGTGTGTGCATTATTTAATATTAAGTGTTTTGTGAACAAATTTACATCTACGTTTACTCATATGTGGTTATGTACTTTATTTTATCAATTCAATAAACTTGTTCAAATGTTTTTTTTTTCATAGGATTCACTCGCCAACTTTTTGTTGATTCAAAAACCATTTTTACACATGATACAGGTGAACAGGATGAAGCAAGGAAAACATAGGAAATGCCTTAGAAGAAAATAATGAAGTCTAGAATGATGTGTAGAACATGATGTAATTATGATTGTATGTTTCCCTTTAAATTGTAATAATAAATATGAAACGTTATAATAAATGTCATGAGCTTTGATGATAACCCAATCATGCCCCGATCACCTTTTCCGCTGCGGGTCGGGGTGTGACAGATTGGTATCAGAGCCATGACTATAGGGATATAGGATAGGTTATTAGACCCTTAGAGCCTATACTATAGTTGACTAGATTTTAATTGTTTATGTGGTTACATGCAAACTTATGATATTTATTTGTTTCATATTTATTACATACATAAATGCATGCAAACATTTCCAATATTACATTTTGTGATACCTAGTGAATTATACTTACAGTCAAACATACATACTTACATACACATTCATCATACATATTTCAATGTTCATATATTCAAATCATCTTCATACTTTCGTTATTCAAAGATTTTGTCGCATTTTTCATTTTTCAAATCTCATCAAAGTGAGTTCTGCGACGGGCATGTAGTAACTGTAAGGGTACAAGTACCGGTAGTCGGAACGTCCTGTCTAGGTTGGCATTTGTATAAATCCAATATAACGGACCAGTTTGCCTACCTGGGGACTAACGATGAGAGTACGAAGGACCTATTAGGCCAAAGCATGCCACACCAAACGTCGTTCGAACTAACCCCACTTTGAGGTTCACCGTGTCTACACCTGGATACATTCCAAATATCATACGTTACATACATATTTCTCGATTTTCTCCGGGTTTTAGTGTACGTAACCAGGCTAACACATGCGAACCATATGAAAAACCCGGTAGTCATGGGAGCCCAGATGATTACGAAGGTAAAGTATGGCGGCATGCAAGGCCCAATTACGAGCAAAGCCCAAGACATCCTATGGATGTAGTAGATTTATTATTTTATATTTTATAAATGATCATTCCTAAATACGACCCATGATCCCAAAAACATCCAACTCATACTCTTGATATGTATTCCTTGTAGATGTCTTCTAGCCTCGCTCGTAGGAAGATGAGAGCAGGAAAAGCCCGCGAGCGCAAGGCTACCCTAATCGCTCAACAAATGGCTGCCGTAATACCCAACATTGTAATTCAAGTCCAACAAGCCCTTACCGCTAATCCTGTCAACCAAGAAGATCAAAATGATATCAACCCTCCCCCAAATACCACCAAATGCACCTACAAGCATTTCAAATCATGCGACCCTCCAAAATACGAAGGGACTGAAGGTGTCACCGCTCTCCTCCATTGGTATGAAGAAATGGAGAACACTTTTCTAAATTGCGATTGCCCCGATGATCGCAAAGTGCGATATGCTACTGGTCGTTTATTTGGAATAGCACTTACTTGGTGGAATACAGAGAAGGCCAAACGAGGTGTTGAAGATGCTATGACTTTAACTTGGGATGAATTGAAGGAAATCATGACCAGACGGTTTTGCCCAAGGAGCGAAATCAAGAAATTAGAAGATGAGTTCTATTCGTTGAAGCAAAAGGAAGGCGACCACACTATATACAACAAAAGATTCCTAGAGTTAAATCAAATGGTTCCCAACTTGTTCACTCCCCCGTTTGATCGAGCACTACATTCGAGGTCTTCCGTCAAAGATTCAGGACTCTGTAATAAGTACCACGCCTGCAACTTTGGAAGCAGCAATGGAGTTAGCTAGAGAGCTCACCGAGAACCGCATCCGGAATAAAGACTTCAAGGAGGAGAAGAAGAAGGATAAAGCATCAACTGAAACTTCAAACTCCACCCAAACCGAATCCCCTTCTCAACCCATTTTTAAGAGAAAACGAGATGGGCAACTTTTCGCTGTCACCCAACGTAATCAACAAATTTCACAAGCCATACCCATCCAAGCTATCCCAATCACGCAAATAGCACCCAACTCAACTTACCCAAATAAGAAACCATACCTTGGACCTCACCCTCGATGTAACACCTATTTTTATCACCATCCATCTACCTTACCTTGTCGACTATGTGCGAATTGTGGACACTATGGTCATTTGAGCAAGGTTTGCCGCACCTCTCAAAACCAAATCTCTCCCCCTACTCAAAACATGATCCAAACCTATCAACAACCCCAATACCCCATGTTCCCATATGTTCGAACTTGTTTCAATTGTGGCGACCCTACCCACTTTAGAAACACGTGCCCTCGATTGGTTAACATCATAAACGCCCAAGCTCAAGCAAACCCAGTTAACCAAGCAAATCAAGGAAACCTAATCACTAGGCCACCAGCAAGAGGAAGAGTTTTCAACATCAACGCCAATCCTGTTGAAGATAATGACGGCCCAAACGAAACCACCCAACTAGTCCCCTTCACCGAAAATCAAGATTCAACTCCAACCGCTTAGTTTTATGTTTTTCTTTATGTTATCTCAAGCTTTGTTGATTGTGTTTGTTTATGTTTTAGAGTCACATAGAACCAATCATAACTTACGGATAAAGCCAATGAAAATTTGACAAGAATATGGTGGATACGCCGCTGGTACTTCCTATATATAAGTATTCTTGCCAAAGGATCAGAGGCATTATCTGGCGGTTATGAGAAGTTCCATGTAGAATTTAGTATTGTCTTGATTGAAGTTTGTTTTGTACTCACTGATTTAGCATTTATAGCATCCCATCATTTAAAGAAATTGGATTGTGTTCCATTTCTACATAGACTAACCTCTCCATCATATCAAACGAGAGAGGTACTGTCATCATTCAAACATGTATGCTATCAGAATTAAGACTCAAGCTATGGTTGATTGTGTTTATTTATGTATTAGAGTCACATAGAACTAATCATAACTTGCGGATAAAGCCAATGAAAATTTGACAAGAATATGGTGGATACGCCGCTGGTACTTCCTATATATAAGTATTCTTGACAAAGGATCAAAGGCATTGTCAGGCGGTTATGAGAAGTTCCATGTAGGATTTAGTAATGTCTTGGTCGAAGTTTGTTTTATACTCACTGATTTAGTATTTACATCATCATACATCTCAACGTATTTCAAAGTTCATCATTTAGAGAAGTTGAGCTATATCTCACTTCCACAAGGACTAACCTCTCCATCATAACAAACGAGAGAGGTACTGTCATCATTCAAACATGTATACTATCAGAATTAAGACTCAAGCTTTGGTTATTGTGTTTGTTTATGTTTTAGAGTATCATAGAACCAATCATGACTTACTGATAAAACCAATGAAAATTTGATGAGAATATGGTGGATACGCCGCTGGTACTTCCTATATATAAGTATTCTTGCCAAAGGATCAGAGGCATTGTGAGGCGGTTATGAGAAGTTCCAAGTAGGATTTAGTATTGTCTTGGTTGAAATTTGTGTTACATTCACTGATTTAACATTCATATCATCTCATCATTTAAAGAAATTGGATTGTATTCCATTTCTACATAGACTAACCTCTCCATCATAACAAACGAGAGAGGTACTGTCATCATTCAAACATGTATACTATCAGAATTAGGACTCAGACATTGGTTGTTGTGTTTATTATGTTTAGAGTCGTATCATAGAACCAATCATGACTTACTGATAAAACCAATGAAAATTTGATGAGAATATGGTGGATACGCCGCTGGTACTTCCTATATATAAGTATTATTGCCAAAGGATCAGAGGCATTGTCAGGCGGTTATGAAAAGTTCCATGTAAGCTTTAGTAGTAGAAGTTTTGTTTTAGGATATAACCTTATCTTTCCAAACATATCAAAATTCTTGCGCATGAAATCATATTTAGTCAATCAACTCTGTTTATCAATATTCATTATCTTAGGCATAAAAAAAAAAAACGATTCCTGTAGCAGGGTACTCAACCCTTACAAGGAACGTTACCGCCTCAAACAAAAATTTAAACTCTTACTCTTTTTCTAAGTATTTAATGGTCAATTAAAACACCATCCTTTTGAGACAAATATGTCACTACTTAAATTTCGGGACGAAATTTCTAAAAAGTAGGGGATACTGTAACATCCGTCAAAAACCGGATTTACCAAATCCGCTTCGTTTATTAACCGAACAACCAGTTAAAAATTTCGTGGCGTATTTAATGCCCAAATTAATTTTAAACGATACATAATTAATAAGTATATTAGAATATAAAAGTTATATTTGAAAAAGTATTAAAAATAGTGATTTAAAAATAAAACAAGGCTGCCGGGATTCGAACACGGGTCAGCCGGGTCAACAGGGTCAACAAAGCCTTAACACACATCCCTCAACCACTCCGCCACTTTGGTTATTTGATAACATATCGAAACAATTAATTCAAATAATGAAACTCAGAAATCAAATCCGGTCCAAGTCGCGTCCAATTCGCAGTCGTCGGAAATCCCGACGATTTCGCCCTACACCGTCGGTTTCTTGTGACTTAACGTGTATAATAACTATTACATCAGTTATAACCGATGTCCAGTCCGCGACATCCGTCATAACCGCCGGAGAAATTATTGACCGACGAATCAAGTCGGTAATCGGACTAAATTCATCGATGTTCTTCCCTATAAATACACCCACAAGCCTCTGTTAACTTTTTCACTCACAACCACACAAATTCTCGACGTAATTTCACTCGCCGGAAAATATCTGCAAGTCGCCGGAAAACCGAGACTTCCATCTACACGGTAATTACTTCGATTTTTCTGTTTCATTCCATTATTAGGCAAAATTCTAATATCAATCCCCCACCCAGAATCCTTTCCAGACGACGTTGCCGGATTATCTGTTTCCGCCGGAAAACTTCTGAAATTTCAGAAACCTGCTGTTAACCGGTATGATCATTTCAACTTACTGATAATCGTTACCCAGTGGTTCCATTTCACATCTAATCCCTCCAAATTGTTGACTAATCCTATCAGCCGAAGCTCACCAAAACAGAGCCGACGATCTTGCCGGACTTCTGAAGAAAGACGAACAGTTCGGTACAATCAATCCTCAAACCTTTTTCTGTTCCTTACATTACGATGGCTCATAATGTTCGTTAAGTTAATTTAACAAATAACAGTCAGTTAATCGATGTCTGTGTTTTGAACGAAGAAGATGAAGTTGGGTATGTTATAAGATTAATTAAAATCGATATTATGAACGGGTTAGACACACAGTCCAGCGGTGGACCGTGTGCAAACAATATGCATAACGTCTCGAGTTCGATCCTGGTCACACACATTCGCTGTAATAAAATGCTTTTTTTTATTAAACTGAACCGGGTTAACTCAGTAAGATGTTAAATATAATAATAACCAGAATATTTACCAAGTTAGACACACAGTCCAGCGGTGGACTGTGTGTCAAACTAAACCACAGGTCCCGGGTTCGAGACCTGTGGCGAGCACCGAGTGATGCAATTAAATCGTTTTTAAAATAATTGATTTTCGGATTGATTTAATCAGTATATAAATGTAATTAAAAACAGAAATATTTCAGGTTAGACACGTAGCTCAGTTGGTAGAGCTGCGTGCACGCGTACGGGAGGTCTCGGGTTCGAGTCCTGCCCGGCGCATACATACACACAATAAACCGGTCAACAAGTCAACGGTCAATGGTCAACAAGTCAATGGTCAAACAGTCAAAAATCAACATTTTTTTTATTTCTTTTATCTATTTATTTAAATTAAAAATACTTAAAAATAACATTTTTAAAGTTAGAAAATAGCCTTAAACTCACAAAAATATATCCAATAATCCTACTAAAATTGATTAATAAAATCCGCTTATTTACAGAACCATTATGTTATTATCTAGGTTAGTTTCACTCGTGGTTAAATCCAACTCCGTGCGCATTCAATATCATCAACCGAACGCACCCACTGTGAGTGAATCTTACAACTCCCCTTTTTAATTACACGTTTTGGGGTGTATCATGTGTCACTTAAACAAATTCGTTTATTCAAACTCGTGCCATACCATATTATGATTTAAACTTAGAATGCTAATATTGTTTGTAGTTATGTTTTACATATTGTCTAGTTGTATGCAAATCATTCATTAGGCCCATCAGTTCGTAGAACAACGCGTGCCTCAAAACTCATTCATTAGGCCCATCAGTTCCTCGTGGGAGACGAGTTGAACAACGCGTGCCTCAAAACTATCTATTATTGTATGTGTGTGCATTATTTAATATTAAGTGTTTTGTGAACAAATTTACATCTACGTTTACTCATATGTGGTTATGTACTTTATTTTATCAATTCAATAAACTTGTTCAAATATTTTTTATCATAGAATTCACTCGCCAACTTTTTGTTGATCCAAAAACCATTTTTACACATGATACATGTGAACAGGATGAAGCAAGGAAAACAGGAAATGCCTTTGAAGAAAATAATGAAGTCTAGAATGATGTGTAGAACATGATGTAATTATGATTGTATGTTTCCCTTTAAATTGTAATAATAAATATGAAACGTTATAATAAATGTCATGAGCTTTGATGATAACCCAATCATGCCCCGATCACCTTTTCCGCTACGGGTCGGGGTGTGACAGCAAGGACCTCCGCCTAAGCCGCCGATGGACACGCCATTCTCTCCCGCACCAAAGGTAAGTGCTTTTTCCTCAACTTTTTCAAGTTCATCCCGTTCCTTTGTACCGCCCGACTTTGATTTTACACCTAAACCTTCACCGCCAGGTTCCCCATCACCCCGTGTAGTCCATAGAAACGTAAGCCCACCACCGCCACCATCTAACTTCCACATGGCTAATAACAATAATCAGACTGTTTACCAACAGGTCACCACCGGCTTCACCGGTGCAAACTCACCCATTACCTTACCTCCCATGAACAATGACCGAGCCTGGCAAATCCCTTCCTACATCATGACCGCCATCACTAACTCTTGCCAATTCCACGGTCCTAATGATGAGGATGCGCCCGCACATATCAACCGCCTTACCCGTCTATGTCATACATTCAATATCGAGGGTACGGGCCATGATGCCCGTTTTCTCCAAGTCTTTCCATTCTCCCTCGGGGGTCGGGCCGCCATCTGGCTTGACTCCCAACCACTCGGTACTTTTTCTACTTGGGCTTCTCTACGGGATGCTTTTCTTAAGAAATACTTTCCACCCGCTAAAGCATCCCGCCTTCGTGATCAGATCCATTCGTTCCGAATGGAGCCTGACGAGCCATACCATCTAGCTTGAGAGCGGTTCCAAACCCTAGTATCCCGTTGCTCCCAACATGGTCTATCAGACTGGGCACTCGTAAAAGAAATTCTACAACGGTCTCACCCCTGAGACCCGTGCTCGATTCGACACCTCTGCTGGTGGCCACCTGATGGGAAAGAAAATAGTAGCCGAGTGCAATGACCTTTTCGAGAGCTTTGCCCATTCTGATGTCGATTACAGCACTGCCGGCAGGAATTCAATTCCTGTTTCTCGTACACCTCCGGTTAACCGGGGTCTACACCAAGTTAGCTTGGAAACTACGGTAGCTGCTGCTCTAGATAGCTTCAAGAGGGAGGCCACGAAGGAGATACAGGAACTGGAGAAGAAGGTAGACAGGTGTGAGGTGTGTAGAGGGGGTCATGACACGTTAGAGTGTCCCACGCTCACTGTCGAGCAAGTTGAGTTTATCACCGGTCAAAGCCGAGGTCCTACGAATCCCTTCAATAATAAAACTTCCAATTATAATCAAAACTGGCGTAATAATAATAATAATAATAATAATAATAATAATAATAATAATAATAATAATAATAATAATAATTATCGATCTTCCGGTAACCCCCCTGGTTTCCAATCAGGCTCTTATCAGAACAGGGGGCAGGGTCACTACAATAGTGGAGGGTCAGGTCACACCAGTCAGTTTAGTGGAGGGGGTTCAAATCAGGAGGGTCAGACTAGGAGTGGAGGGTAGGGAGGTAGTCTAGATAGGATTGAAGAGTTGTTATCTCAATTAGTTGCCAAAAATCAGGCTACTCAGAAAACTCTCGCGGAACATGATCTGCTCTTGAAAAATCAACATTCCGCGCTCTTAGATCTGCAGAGGTCAGTCGGTAGTATCGCTAAGCAGCTGCAAGAGCAGCCACACGGCCAGTTCGCGGGTAATACCTAACCCAACCCCGCGAACCAACACGGGAAAGCAATTACTATGCGCAGTGGTAGGACTCTGAAGGAGGTGGGTAGAGAGGGTGTAGAGGTAGAGGTAGAGGTAGAGGTAGAGGAGCGAGATGAAGAGATAGATGAGGAAATTGAGATGGCGGCTCCACCCAGGGTGCACACCAGGTTAGACCCAGCAAGTACCGCACCAGCCAGTGGACCTTCAGATGAGAGTATGGGAGAGAGAAAACCGGTAGAGGTTAGGCCATCACCGATCGTAGACACTTCACACCTACCCTACCCAGCATGTTTAAAACGACAAAAATATGCCAAGGAATACGGGAATTTCCTTGACATTTTTACTCAGTTAAAAATAAATCTCCCGTTTATCGAGGCCCTCAAGCATATGCCTAAATATGCTAAGTTTTTAAAAGATCTTTTAAAACGTAAAGATAGGCTGTGGGAGCTTTCAAATGTCCCATTGACTGGAGGGTGTTCCACCATGGTTTTCAACAAGTTGCCCGAGAAACTCACTGATCCGGGTATCTTTACGATTCCATGCCTATTCGGCAGATCCATTGCTCCAGCTCATGCTCTAGCCGATCTCGGGGCGAGCATAAATCTGATGCCTTTCTCACTATACGAGCGTTTAGGTTTAAGGGAGCTCACCCCAACTCGTATGTCTCTTTCATTAGCCGATAGGCCGGTTAAGTACCAAGGGGAATCGTAGAGAATTTGTTGGTTAAAGTTGATAGATTTGTCTTTCCTGTAGACTTCGTCATCCTTGATATGGAGGCCGATGAGAATGTTCCCATCATCTTAGGTCGCCTATTTTTACGCACTGCGAAAGCGCTCATCGATGTTCATGATGGGAAAATCACTCTTCGAGTCGGGGATGAGAACGTCACTTTTGAAATCGCAAGGTCGATGCAACACCCGAGTGGTGGCGACAGCGATAGTGGCCCTTGTCACTCCGTATACTTCCTGAATCATTCATTTCGTGCGTTGATCACTGTTTAGACTACATTAGCGGAGCCGACCTAGTGAATGAGAGTTTAGAAGTCGAGGAGAGTGATGGTGAGGATATAGGGGACGATTTCTCAGAGATTCCCGAGACCCTAGACTTCTGTGAGGTGAGTGCAACTACCGAGAGCACACCATTGTCGACACCAGCAGCCGTAGAGCTTAAGGTTCTCCCGTCTCACTTAGAATACGCGTTCCTAGGTGACAATTCAATCTTACCCGTGATCATTTCTTCGAAATTGTCAACGGAGAAGAAGGAGCGTTTAATCGAGGTCCTAAAGTCAAATAAGGAGGCCATCGCATGGAAACTGTCTGATATCAAGGGGATTAACCCTACCTTCTGTACTCATAGGATCCTCATGGAGGACGTCTTTAAGCCAGTAGTGCAGCCGCAGCGCCGTCTGAACCCGAATATGCAAGAAGTTGTAAAGAAAGAGGTGCTTAAGCTGATGGAGGCTGGTCTCATCTATCTGATCTCCGATTCCGCATGGGTAAGCCCCACTCAGGTCGTTCCCAAGAAGGGGGAATGACAGTGGTTATGAACGAAAAGAATGAGCTTATCCCCTCGCGAATAGTCACGGGCTGGCGGGTGTGCATAGATTATCATAAATTAAACGACGCCACCCGCAAGGACCACTTCCCGTTCCCGTTCATCGATCAGATGTTGGAGCGACTCGCAGAACATCAGTTTTATTGCTTTCTTGACGGCTTCTCAGGTTACTTTCAGATCCCGATTGCTCCCGAGGATCAAGAAAAGACAACCTTCACATGCCCATATGGTACTTATGCGTATCGCCGCATGCAGTTCGGGTTATGTAACGCTCCGGCTACTTTTCAGCGATGCATGGTAGCTATCTTTCAGGACATGATCGACACCTCCATGGAGGTTTTCATGGACGACTTATCTGTCTATGGGAACACCTTTGATCAACGTCTTACTCACTTAGATGCAATGATGAAACGATGTGTTGAGACGAGGCTGATGCTCAACTAGGAGAAATGTCACTTTATGGTGACAGAGGGCATAGTGCTAGGGCACAAGATCTCACAAGCAGGTATAGAGGTCGATCGGGCGAAAATAGTTACTATCAGCAGACTCCCCCCACCGACTAGCGTCAAGTCCATCCGCAGCTTTCTCAGTCATACGGGTTTTTACCGACGGTTTATTCGAGATTTTTCAAAGATTACCCGCCCCATGACTCGACTTCTAGAGAAAGATGTACCCTTCTCTTAGATGACGACTTCTTGAAAGCTTTCACGATCCTTAAGGAGAAACTAGTGAGTGCTCCTATCCTCGTCTCACCCGACTGGAGCTTACCTTTCGAGCTTATGTGTGATGCGAGCGATTATGCTGTAGGCGCCGTTTTGAGTCAGCGACGGGAAAAACATTTCCACCCTATTTACTACGCTAGTAAAACCCTCGATGACGCACAGGAGAACTACACCACTACAGAGAAGGAGCTTTTAGCAGTTGTATTCGCGTTCGATAAATTCCGCTCCTACCTTGTCCTGTCCAAGACCATCGTCTTTACGGACCATGCGACTCTGCGTTTCCTTTTCCAAAAGAAGGACGCAAAGCCTCGTCTCATTCGATGGATTCTCTTGCTTTCCGAGTTCGAAATAGAGATTAGAGATAAGAAGGGAGCAGAGAATGTGGCCGCTGACCATCTATCCCGATTCGAAGATCCTAGTAGAGAAGAAATTAGGGAAGAAGAGATCGATGATAGATTTCCCCACGAGTCAGTAGAGATTGTGACAACGGAGAAGGAGGGAATGCCGTGGTTTTCCGACTTCGCGAATTATCTAGCGAATGGAGTGGTGCTGAAGGGGATGACCACACAACAAAAGAAGAAATTCTTTCGCGATGTCAGGCGTTATATCTGGGACGACCCATTTCTATTTCGGGTAGGGGAAGACCGAATTTTGAGGCGCTGCGTGAGTAGAGAAGAGGGGGCGGAGATATTGAGGCACGTGCACGAGGGACTGGAAGGAGGTCATCATGGTCCGCACGTTACCGCATAGAAGGTTTTTGATTGCGGTTTTTATTGGCCATCAGTTGTGAAAGACGCTCTAGAGTTTGTGAAGACGTGTGATCATTGCCAGCGCACCGGCAACATCTCATCCAAGGACGAGATGCCCCAACATCCGATCCAGATTCTTGGGGTTTTCGATGTTTGGGGGATTGACTTCATGGGACCGTTTCCCGTCTCTAGCGGGAACCGGTACATCCTCGTGGCTATTGATTATGTATCCAAGTAGGTTGAAGCTTAAGCTTTACCCACAAATGATGCCCGAGTAGTGGTGAGATTCTTGAAGAAATTGTTCACCCGTTTTGGTACCCCACGAGCTATTATCAGTGACCGTGGCACGCACTTCTGCAATGGCCGTCATGGAAAAGGTATTGGCACGCTAAAATTGTCACTCACCGCCTCTCCACCGCTTATTATCCTCATACTAGTGGCCAAGTGGAAAACGCGAACAGGGGGATAAAACGGATCCTGGAGAAGACGGTAGGCAAAAGTCGGAAGGACTGGTCTGACAAGTTGGATGATGCTTTATGGGCGTTTCGCACCGCCTATAAGACACCGCTAGGCACCACGCCCTTTATGATCGTTTACGGTAAAGCCTGCCATCTTCCGGTCGAATTAGAGCACAGGGCACTGTGGGCATTGAAGACCGTGAATTTGGACCACACCGAAGCGGCCAAGCGACGATTCTTTCAAATTCACGAGTTAGAGGCACTTTGGGACGCAGCGTATGAGCGGTCATGGAGCTTGAAGGAGAAAACCAAGGCGCTGCACGATAGGAGATTGAAGAATGTGAAAGAGTTTCAAATTGGCGACAAAGTGCTTCTATATAATTCGCGATTGAAACTGTTTGCGGGCAAGCTGAAATCAAAATGGTCCGGCCCGTACGTGGTAAATGAGGTTCCCGTATGGAACTATCGAGCTGAAAGATGAAGCTGACGGAGGGACATGGAAGGTCAACGGCCATCGCTTGAAACACTATTTAGGAGGACCGCTAGATCCCACCGAGATGGAGGAAACTCCTCTCGAAGTTCCACCTCAAACCGCATTGGTTCTTGGGTTTTCGGCCCGAGTGTAGAGTGTGTACAGTTTGGTAGTTAACTACATTTCGTGTTTTTATTTATTTCATGTCTCGTATATATGTGTTTGTGTGTGGGTCGGTTTAGTTGGTTTTTGCAGGTCACATCACGCATCATTTATGGAGCACGGAAAATTGCAGGTACGTTTAATAAATCCGGTAAAATGAGGGTGATTCCGTAAGCTAACTTGTCAACATTAAGATTTCCTAAATTTTTCTAAGGCATGAAGCAGGAAAAACTAAGAAACTTTCTGTGAAAACAAGCCTCTCGCGGGGCGCGAGAGACACAACCCTACTCGGTCGCGGCCTGCGAGAGGCCACTAATATCCGGAATCACACCTCGGTCGCGGGGCGCGAGAGACTTAGCAGTCTCTCTCACGGCCCGCGAGAGACCATATCTGCACAAAAGAAACCATAGCCTCCATTTTACACATATTTTCCCACTTTCTTCACCATTTCCCTTACGGCTACAACTCCATTTTCACCAAAAATTCGCCATTTTTAGCCCAAATTCACTGAAATCTTCCACATTTTCTTCACTACATCAATCCTCACTCATCTTTAAGTGATTCCACCCGGTTTTCCCCTTTTTACTTGCATTTCACCGGTGTTTTAAAGTTTCAATTTTTGTGCACTAGTCCTACAGATCTACAACAAGGTATGCTTTTTCGCAACTTCTATGCTTACATTCTTTATCATATATCTCGTTGTTGCGTTTACTTTGATGTTTGATACTTTGCAAGTTGTTTGTTCGGTTAAGTGCGGGTTGGGTTCAACTGGGTTTGACTTGAGTTTTGATAGTGGTACTGGTTACGTTTTGTGGGTAGATTTAGTAGATGCAGGGTGTCCTTAGCGGGTTTGGTGTGGTCCAACATTGAGTGTGGGGATGAGGGTTGGCTAACTTTGTTACTAAAAATCCATTTTTTGAGATCGTCAACCGTTATTTCTATCATAATTCAAACTGTTTTATCTTTAACTGTACACTCAATGTGGGCTAGTGTCTCGGCACTTCGGTTTACTTGCGGACAATTAAAGTGCCGAGAGGGGGTAGTTGTTTGGTTTTTGATATGTTTTTCGGGGGGTTAGTAACATCTGAATGGTCATGCATATAAGATTCGGTCTCGCCCGTACTCAATCTCCATTCGGGCGATATTCGGTTTTTATCAAATTAATAATGTTACACTCTTTTCAAATGTATCTTAAATTACGAGGTAAATTGTTTATCTGCTACAGACCATGACCGCGAATGAAATGCTATACGGTCATTTGTTTTATGTGGTTGCTTTCTTTCTAATGTCATGCTTGTCTTACTTGTGCTTTATGCAGATGTCAGGAGAGGGTAGTTCGAGCAGGGCTGGAAGGAAGAGAAGGGGACCAACGCCTCGTCAGAGAGGTGACCCCGTCGATGCGCCACAACAACCTTCATACTTAGCAGACGCAGAATTAGATATCGGGGAGAAGGTGTTCCCCACGGGCAAAGTACGCGAATTGTGGACAATCCTCTTTTGCAGTTTGATATAGACTCCCACGAGTGGGAGAGGCTTTCAAATCTGGTCACCTGTGAGTTGCTACCCTACAAGATAATTGATTGGGATTTGATGGATAATTTGGGGCAGAGTGGTCGGATTGAACAGTTATTAGGGGATAATTCCGAAGGGTGCTAGATTGCGGAGCGAGACAATACAAGAAGATCACTTATGAGTTTCACTCCACATTCGAATACCAATAGGGGAAGTTCAATGAGAATGATGCGGTTTCGTTTGCCTTAGGGAGGCAAGTTTTTGAGATGACAATCCCATAGTTTGCGTTGGCCTCATAAATATACTCGGACGAGGAGGTTCAGTCACCGGACTTCGCCATGAGCCTGTAGGGGGTCTTCAAAAGGAGGCACCCCCATAGTGTCAAGACAGACGAGCTCCCCAGATTTTGGGGTACCATCTCTACTGCCCCGTACTCAAACAACATGGTGGCGAGTGATATTATTGATCCCATTCACTGTTTTCTCCATAAGATTCTTGCCGCTACGCTGGTTGGGAGAGGGCAGGGAGACAACAAGGTCAACCAGGTGAGTTTATTTTGTTTGATGTGTATGGTGGAGGGACGGCCGGCAAGCCTGGCCACAATATTTGCATGGTCGATGAAGCGACTGTGGAGGGGGGCCCCCGGGGTAAGGGTTTATTGCGGGCCCTTGATTACGTGCTTGGACGAGAGCCTAGGGTTGTTCGACAGATACCCCCAAGACAAAATGAGAGAAGGCCCCGCCCCCTGTGTTATGAGCATTAGAGATCTCCAGGCTGCCGAAATTCTTACAAACCAAGAGTCTGTTAGCTGGATACCAGCCCGCCAGGGACCTCAAGTGCAACCGCCTCCCAGATCCGAAGCTGCATCTTCTATGCAGGCGGGCATCCCTACTCGATATCAGCAGCCGGTTACGTGCCAGGAACTGCCAGGACGACAGTATCCTCTTCGGGAGCCTCGCCCGGACCCACTGACTTTAGATTCTCTTTATGACAGGATGGAGACTGGGTTCGGGGATTTGCGAGGTTATGTGGACCAACAGTTTGGCGGGGTTCGCCAGACCATGTAGGATAGCACGAGTGGTTTGACTGGCACATCGACAGTCTTGCACTACCAGCTAAGTCGCCCCCTTTTTGTATTTTATTTTTCTTTCTTTATTTGGTTTGGTCTTATTTTGAGTAGTAGTTGTCTCGTCCTTGCATTGGGGACAATGCAAAAATTTAAGTGTGGGGATGAGATATTAGAGTAGTGTAGTAGTGATTAAAAAAAGTCTTTTGAAAAAGAAGTTTGCATGAATTTAAACGGAAAATGATAGAAAAATTGAATTTTTATTCGGTTTCAAATAATAATAATATGAGAAATAAAAGGGTGAGTTTGTGTCTAACTTGGGATATGTGAGTAGGCTTGATTCGGTTCTTATTTTCTTTGAGCTTAATACACCTTAATTGTCGGTCTACTAGTGGGTACTCATCTAGGAGAAATGGGAAACTGAAACTGCAAAAAATAGTATAAGAAATGCCGTTAATTTAAAATATTTAGAATTTTTAATCATGTAAAAAGAAGAAAAAAATAGAAAAATGAGCTTGATTGAAAAGTAGACGAGTCCTATGGAATCTCCCTTGGGGATGGTGACTCTGATCGAGAATCCCTCTAGGATTAGTTGAAATTTAAGTATTGAAGCCCACGTTGTCGCTCTCGGGGATGGAGACTCTGGTTGAGACAGCCTCTAGGTTAGATATGCAAAAAGAAATCAAAATGCTCAAATGAAAGAAAAAAAAAGAAGAGAAAAATAAAATTGCTTGATTTTAAATTCTTTATATTTTGGTATAAAACGGTTAGGAAATGGTTTAAATAATTCGTTCCTTTTGTTTCATAAGCTTGAGGTGGGATTAGGGATACTGTGGACTCTAGTGTGAGACCCTAGGTGGATTGACCGCACTTAAAATAATTTTACATGATAAGAGGTTTGAACCGAATTTTGAGTTTAAGCGGATCCAATACTTGCAATCGCGGTTAACATAAACCTTGTTCCCTAATGAAAATAATCGTAATTTTTGAAATCGTGTAATTGTTTGGTTATGATTCCGTTTATGCACAATTCTTTTTCGAGGGCGAAAAAAGAGCAAGTGTGGGGATATTTGATGTAATGAATAATACATTCATTTATCTTGTAGAGTGTGTATAATTTTAGCGCGTTTTCGTTTCGGTTTGTCAAGAATTTATCTACTTTTAATCCAAACGCGTTTTGCAGGTCTTGGTTCGTGAAAACGGTTGGAAGGATGGGAAAAACGAGCGAAAATGGTGAAAAGAACCGAGCCAGGACGTGAGTGGAAAGAAAATGAGAAAATGAAACGCAAAACAGGGATTTCAACCCGGTCACAGGGCGCGACCGGCAAACCTTAACTCTCTCGCGGCCCACGAGAGATGCATAGTTATCTTCCGGATCTTACCTCGGTCGTGGGGCGCGACCGACATACCCCAACTCTGTCGCGGCCCGCGAGAGAGACTTTTATCCAGAAAGTTTCGAAATCAGGAGAAAATGGGGACTTGGTTGTTTTAAAAAGACTTATAATCATAGTTGAACTCATATTGGAACAACCTTGGACGAACTAGAGCATAACTGGAGCACTTTTCTAGAGATTTGGAGCTAGAAGGAGAGGATCCAAGCTGCAAGGATTGTGATGGTGATCAAGGGAGTTCAAGGCAGGAGTTTGTCACGGTTTTATCATATCAATCTTCAACTTTGATTTCCTTGTTTTGCTTAATCATGCTACCTTGTTATAAACTTTGTTTAATTTGCTTTTCAAACATGTTTTTAGGCTAGATCTTATTCAGTTGCTTAGGTTTTGGATGATGGATTTTATGAAACTTTGATTTGATTTGATTTGGTTTGAATGTTTAATTGGTAAAGGTCACAACTTTAATGATCTAGTTTAGGGTATTTGCATGATTTTGCTTGTTTTATGATTGTTTGATTGTTTTGCATGAGCTTAGATGGATGTCTTCCATAGAATAGGTTTATGTTACTTTTCGTGTTCTTAGGAATTCGTGAAGTTGTCGGTAAAATTGGCCAATAAAACCGGGGAAACAATTGAATTAACTATAAAATCAAACTTGTCATTATACTTAACTTGTTAATTGAGAAAATTAGTTGGCTGAATTAATTTGGTAAATTGTTGGGTTAGGGTTTTGAGAAATTCCCGAGTCTAATTTCCTTGTCATAATTGAATCAGTTAACCTAAACTAGAAATTGTTGTTGGTCTAGGTTAATTATTGAGAGGTAATTAATAATTAGACACTTTACTAATTTATAAAGATAAATGAAAAGGAATCTTTAGGACCGGTAAACGAATAAAAAGGATAGGTTATTGTAGGTGTCTTCCTGAGAAGGGTCGGGGGTCCTGTTTGATAAACCTAGACTTTACTATGTTAAGATCCCGGTAAAATATTCAACCTGACTCATTATTATTAAATTGAAGAAGTAGTAGTCTAAAAATCCAACCTAGGTAACTAGTTCATATCTCTTGATTAAAATCCTAAAAATTCTCCAGAAGTTCATAGTTTGGTCATTCCAATTTAGTAGTTTTAGTTAAATTGATAATTTAGATTTATTAGTGAAAACCCCCCTTTAAAATATACATAGTGTGTAATCGAGTCTAAATTAGTAGTCATAGTAATTAGAGGGTCCCGTAGGTTCGATAATCTGGACTTGCTTAATATTATTCTACAATTGATCGTTCCACTTGCTGGTTAGTAGTTTCGTATAGTTTAAGAGTCTAGAGTATAATTTGAGTCTAGAATTAGGATAATTTGAGTTGTTTTAATTAACTACTTTTAGAACATAATTGATCCACTTAAATAATTAGTTTATAACTCTTTTATATGTGTTAGCTAGGTTAAAACCTTGTGTATTACACATGATGAATAAATATAATTTTATATATTAAATAATAAAACTATATATTTTTAAAGTCTTATTTATCACATAAGTTGAATAAATGTAATTTTACATATTAAATAATTAAAAACACTTTAAAAATCCCTTATATTATACGGGTTTAATAACCATAATTTTATATACCAAATAATAATAAAAAATATATATCTTTAAAAACCTCGTGTATTACCCGGGTTAAATAAATGTGATTTTGTATATCCAATAATAAAAAAATTATATCTTTAAAACCCTGTGTATTACATGTGTTGAATAAATATTATTTTGTATACTAAATAATAAAAAAAGTTATATATTTAAAAGACCCCGTGTATTGCACGGGTTGAATTAATCTAATTTTACATATTAAATAATAAAAAAGGTTAAAAAGTTTTATATTAAATAATAAAAAGGTTAAAAGTTAGGTTTGTTTTTATAAACTAAACACAATTAAATATAAACGTTTTATAACACCTGATCGATAAGAGCTGATAAAATATATTTTATCACATTTTTGATATAATACCATTTGTTATATTAAATATAATATCATTATCAAACTATCAATATAATGTTAATGTTACATTAATATTAATATTAAACTATGTGAAATATCAATTTACCTAATGTTATGTTAATATTCTTTTAATTTTGATTAATATATTAGTTGTGTGGATATTTTATTTATCCAACAATATTAAGTTTGATGATAATTTGGTTTATTTAAAAATATTTTATCTTAAATTAACAACTTAAATTTGAAGATAATATTTTATTATAAAATAGAAGGATTTTATTTTAAATTTAAAGTATGATAAAATTTAATGTTAATTTATTATTTAATTAATATAAGATAAGCATGAAAAAGAGACGGTAAAACAGAAAATCAGATGACTCTAATAATTGACACGTGTCACACATTGGTTTACTTTATCATATAGTATAGATATAGATTAGTTTTCAATAGCTTTACAAATGTAAAATTTTTAAATCTTATACTAATTATTTATGGGGATCAATGTCAATATTTTTTAGGACCGGTGTCAAAATTTCACGAGGTTCAGTGTTAAAATTTCTTAGGGGCCAGTCAAGATTAGATCGTATACATACTACACAAAATATAGCTCATAGGGGTCGACAATGTCTCGTCTCAAATGTGTCGGTATTCTATTGAATAGCATGTGTGACACTTTTGCTAATTAACCTTAATGGGTTGTTTTATGTCACATTAGGTTATCATCACAAGTCATTTTTGCGTTAATGACATACAAGGTAAACTATAAATACTTGCACTACGCAATTATGTATACAAGGTAAACTGACTTTTTTTTGGTAACCATTTGACCCATTCGAACGGGTAAAACGGAACCAAATTTTTTGTTAGCAGATATCGGCACGACACAACTAAAAAAAGCCCATCTCATTTAGGTCCCATTCCCACTTATCGTGTGCATTCGACAACGCTAAACCGTTAACATCACACATCGTTGAAATTCTGCTCGTCCATCTGAAAGTTTGGTTCACATTTCCAGTCCCACCCTTCCTTCCCTATTTGAAATAGAGACTTGCTTGAAGTTTTCTAGAGCACATAGCGCAGGGAAAAGATCCTTGAGAGGAGCGTCTCCACACCATCTGTCTAACCAAAGTTGTATTGCTTCGCCATTACGAACCACACTTTCTATTAAACAACAAGCATTCACCTTCATATCCCATAAATCCTTCCCCAGCTTGCATATCCCATTCCAAATACCAGACATCCCCGACTTTATCGGGAGCAAAGACCATGAGTTTTCTTGGCTATGGATGGTTGAGATAACTTTATTCCACAGGGCATTTTTTTCTTGCTTATGCCGCCACCACCATTTCAAAAGTAAACTTATATTCATCACTTTAAGTGAACCTGACCTCAAGCCGCCCTTTTCACATGGACCGATTACCCGCTCCCAACAAACCCAATTCATTTTTGCTTTGTCATCATCACCTCCCCAAAAGAAGCGGCGTCTAAGCGCTTCATGAGTGTCCAAAACGACCTTTGGAGCTTTGTAAAGTGAAAAGTAGTACAACGGCAAGCTATCTAAGACCGATTTTAACATAACTACTCTTCCGCCAAAAGATAGTGTCTTAGACTTCCATTTCTATAATTTCGCCTTGGAACAATCCACCACCCCTTTCCAATATTTCAATTGATTCATATTGGCACCCACTAGTAATCCCAAATACTTGAAATGGAACTTGCCAACGTTGCAATTTATTAGACTAGCCACCCTTTCCATCGTCGATTCGACAACTCCAATACCGAAAAGATTGGATTTTTTTATAATTGATTTTTAGGCCAGAGATCAAATGGAAACATCTCATAAGGCGAATAATATTGCGTATATTGTTTTCACCCCACTCCCCCATGAAAACAACATCGTCCGCGTACATCAAATGGGTCAAGGATGGCCCATTATTTGGTAAACGGATACCCCTCAACAATCCTAAACCTTTAGCTTTTTTGTCAAAGCCTCCATTGCATTAACAAAAATGAAGGGGTATAAAGGGTCACCTTGACGCACTCCGCGGTAACATTGAAACTCCAACGTCGGGGACCCGTTTATTAAGACCGAAGCTCTTGAAGTTTCTAAAATACCCCAAATCCACATCCTCTAAGTAGACGGGAATCCCATTTGGTGGAAAATGGTATCAATGAAATCCCAACTAATTGAATCGTACGCTTTCTCTATATCAATTTTTTTTTATATAAAAGCTTCGGATTTATTCTTCTTCACCCACGAGACTACCTCATTTAAGATCAAAGGACCATCAAGGATGTTTCTACATGATAGAAACCCGGATTGCAAGTCGGATTCAACGGACCCCACAACCTTCTTGATCCGATTTGCCAACACTTTTGAAATAATCTTTGAGATACAACCGATTAGACTACCTTTTGGAATTAAGGCAAGGAAAGAAGATGCACATCCTCGGCTAATCACCCAATTGGCATAGAAATTTTCCATTGCCTTTATAATGTCGCCTTTTAATTGGTCCCAATAGTGTCTAATAAAACCGAAGTTGAAACCGTCCGGCCCGGTGCACGGTCACTTCCACAATCCCAAATCGCTTCCTTTACTTCTAGAACAGTAAATGAGGTAATAAGGGTTGTAGCTTCAGTCGTTGACAATTGCTTAAGGTTAGAACACGTGAACGACGACCGGTTAACCATTGGTTCACGAAACTTGAAAGCGAAATATCTTCTCGCTTCCGACTTAATTCTCAACGGATCCGAAATCCGATCATCATTAATCTGAATTCCGTTTAGTCTTTTACTCAGATTATTATGATTTATTACCTCATGAAAAAGCGCCGAATTTTCATTTCCTTCGATCGCCCATTTGATTCTTGATTTTTGTTTGAGATCATTCGCCTTTTCCATTGTTATCTCTTCCAACCGTTTCCTACTATCAACCAAACTGATTTTTCTACCTTCGAAAAAGGCCTATTTTCCATTAAAATATCCAACGAATTAGTTGATTCTTCCAGATTTCTTTTCATTATTTTTCAACATATTAGTTACCACCAAATTAACAAAGAGGATATAACACATGTAGATAGTTGATGGTTGTCTTATTCAATGTATATGAGAATCTAAGCTTTCTATCATTTGATTTACTGAATATGAAATCTCTTCTGCTTCACTATAGTTTTTTTTACCCTTTAGATATGAAACAGGTTGATGCTTGGTTGCCATTTATAAAAAGTTTGTGTTGCTATATATTGGAGATATTACTGACGGAAGTTCTTGTCGCAAAATTGTTTCACTGGCATACAACTTAAAAAGCACGCGCGAAAATATCATCTTTAATATTATGCAGTGGCGGAGCTTAGCCCATTAATTTAGGGGTATCCTGGAAAAAAATTACTGTGCAATCATACAATAATAAAAAATGATAACAAATAAAGTAAAACAAATACCTAATATATTTGTCATCTTTTTTTCATAACTTGAAATCGTTCCATCACATCGTCGTCTTTTACTTTATCAAAAGTTTATTTTTCGACCTCGCAATAACAAAGGAATTCAAGTAATCAACCTTCAACTTCAAAGAATTCAAGTACCTAGTTTAACAATAACAAAAAAACTAGAAATATAACTTTTTGTAAAATTTAACTTATCTAAGCAAATAAAACATTTATGATTTATAGTCTTAAACCCTAACAAATATACAAAGTATAATTCTACATAAACTATAACACTAAACAAGATATCAAAGGACAAGAAAACTCATAAATCACGTCAAGCCCAATCGGTCAACACCGGTCAACGACGTCGATTTCAGTCAAACAATAGGGATGATCAAACAGTTAACAATATTCCAGCAAGCTTCAGCATGGACGATAAAACAACAAGGCCATGGACGATTCCAGCAGAGTCGTTGACTTCTATTCGACACAGATACTTCTTCGATGTTTGGTTTTCCGAATTGCCGCCTTTCAATTCTATCACCAATTGAGCTAAGCTTTGTTATTTACCAATTGGGTCTTCTATCAATTCTATTATTGTTAATTTGGTCTTATTTTATCATTTAGGCTTAGTTATTCTACAAGTTTCAGGTTGTAAAAAATGTTTGGGCTTATAAAAATGAGATTTTCGTAATATCAAGTATCCTATTTTTTGGTTAACGGTATCCTCCTATGTTTTAGGGGTATACTTTGTATAAAACTGAAAAAACACTACAAATATGGGGTTGAGCCGTAGCCCATGCTACGGCTCCTATAACTATAGTTCCGCCCTTGACATTACTGGTGGGTTACTCAAGGGACATCCATCAGTCCACTTTCCCACTCGATAAACACCTGAAAAGACTGTGCAAGAATCTTATCTGAGATCTTATCTTTAGTATAACTAATACATTACCAAATGAGATTATTCTAAATACACAATGCTCTATTTACTAGTTACATCTTACTCTACAACATTAATTACTTTTGACTATTAATAACCAATAAAATTCATTCCCTCTCCCTTTTTAATTACAATCAAATTTATTGATTCTCTCTCTTTATTTATACTATTATCATTCATTTATTTTTTTTATAAAGACATTAATTATATTTTCTTTATCTTGAATCAACCTAATCTCTATAAAATATAGTTTTGTGTGATCTAAATATTCGTCAAAAAAATTAATCAAGAGCATCAACAACGACACTTTGAAGATGGCCAATTTAAAAAAAAATAGAGTTTATTGTTTCAAGAACATTCATGTTGTGTATTGTATTAATAAACTAAAAAAGTATATGATTTAATAAAATATTATTATATATTTATGCCTTGCATTTTCGCATATCTGATCTATCACATAGCCCCATCTTTAGGTAGAAGTTGTAATAGGAAAAAATGCGGGTATTTTTCGCGTATTGAGTCTTCGCGTTCCCAAATAAACTCAGGTTGACGTTTTGACTCCCAACGTATACCGATTAATATCTGGATATCTTTTAACAGAAATAGGGAGGTGTGATGTTTGGATTTTTGATTGAGGGGGTAACATTCATAGTAATAGTTGAATACTCTGCTACAGGAATCACTTTTTGATGCCTAAGATGAGAAACGTTATTATATATTTATGCCTTGCATTTTCGCATATCGGATCTATCACATAGCCCCATCTTTAGTTGTTTGACAAAACGTGTATATTTTTATATTCAACCATTATAATCGCGATAAATCTTTTATCCACATTGAAGATTAGTTGTTAATTTTTATGTCATATTTTTGTTTATATTGTCAACGTTAGTTTTATAAAAGGTATTTTTCCGTATTAATGTGCTATATACATACTTTTTTTTAACTTAGTGTGATTGTGTGTGTATATATATATGTGTATTTATAAAATTTTAAAACTTGCTGCATTAGAAAAAAATTATAAGTTATTTATATAAAACATAGTATATATAAAATATCTTTAAAGTAATAATAGGTGCATTTAATGTGTGTTATGGTTGTGACTAATAATAAAATAGCTATAGTATTAATTAAGAGGTTTATAGAGTAGGGTGGTAATAGAGTATGATGTAAATAGCAACACGTTACCAAATGATAGTAATAGTTCGCATATGCACGGCATGATTTGAATTTTTATGCGTTGGTGGTTCCCTTGGTAATATGTCCGTGATCTATATTTCTTGGATTATGTTATATGTCAGAGAACTAATATATTAATTTTTCACTTTTTAATTTCCTGTTTTATATATTTTCTGTGAAATTCTTTGCTGATCCGTAATTGTGACTGTCGGTAATATGTCATTGATAATATTTGCTTTATACTAGTGAGTATTTTTTTTGAATAACGAACACACATGCAAAAATATATTCCTAAAATCATCTATTGCGTTATGAGACTTGAAACACTTTAGTGAAACTAAACCTCTAGTATCACTAAACTAAAGCCCATGCTTTATAGTCTATTGATATCTTAGGGGTGGGATAACACTTTGTGACCAATAGATCCTGAGTTAGATTCCCACAAAGGAGTTTTTTCCATATTTATTTGGTTTCCTCCTGAATTGGTGTATAGGCATTATGCCTAGTGAAGATGGATATGATCGATTGGTTCCGCTGATGGCATGATAATACTCCAATGGTCCGTCAGTGATTCAAATTTACAGTTAAAAAAAAGTATGACTAAACTAAAATGTCATTGGTGTAATTGTGTGAATGAAGCGTCATAACTTTTTTCGGGTCCTAAATTGAAATTTTAATTTGAGACTTTTTAGAAAAAAAATATTTGAATATTTCCTTCCTCTTTATTCAGGTTACACTGACAAGATAAATAATTTATAATTGAAGGGATTGTAAAATTCTATATTATGTATTCATATTTTAGATGAAATGATAGTTTTACGGTTTTACCTTGCATATATTATAAAACAATATTTTTTTATAGTTGTATAATACGTTACCTATTTTTTTTGGCATAATTACAAAAATCAACTTTCGTTTCTAATTGTAAGCCTATATATTTTTGGGGGTTTCCGAGAATCCCATCTATTTGAAAATAAAAAGAGAAAAAATTAGTAAGAATCTACCGAAAGAAACCAGGTGAAAATTTTTTTTATCCACCACTACAATGTATATTGGTGGAATGATAGTATTTATGCAATCAATTTGGACTTTTTAACGGCCATCACACATAGTTTGTGCAACCAAACAGCAGCCTTAGTTCCACAAACCCTGTCGACTGCATCACAATGATGCACCACCAATTTCTCCCTACTCGGTTTTTGACAGCAGCCGCTATTACACATCCAACGAAATGATCATCATACATTATTTTCGAAAGTAGGGTTATTCTAAAAGCTCACGACTCGTTGTAACAAAATTGGCTAAAGAAACTCGTTTGTAAATGAGCCGAGCCCGAGACAGGGTTGGCTCGACTCATGGTTCTCTTGCCTTGGCTTTGCTTGATTGGTTCATTTAAATTAAACCCCGAGTTTTAACATATTCATAATAATAAAGATTACAAATATACAGAATAAAAAAATTAAAAAAATGAAAAAAAAAAAAACAATTATAATACATGCAATATATTAAATATGCCTCTAGATCTTTAAAGTATGTTAAAAAAAGAAAAATAATACATATCGTGTGTATATTTAAAATTTTGTTTTTCTATATATCAATATGTGTAAATATAGTTAAAAAAAGAAAAAAAAAAAGAAAAAGAAAAACGAGTCAGCCTCACGAGCCCCAAACTGGCTCGAGCTTGCCTTTTCAACTTGATAATAAAATGAGCCGAGCTAATTTGGCTCATGTAAGTTTGAGCTCGAGGCCAAGCCCAACCTGGCTCGGTTCAGCCTGAATCATTTTCTATTCTGTTTTGTTTGATACTGAGGTAAACCTTGGGTTTTGCTAATTGCTTCTAGTGATAAATCTGAAAATTGGGAATTTGATATGGTATTGGGCTGTAATGTTGTGGGCCTGTAGGTTAACAAAGAAGAATCATATCTATATTTTTATTTTGATATAAAGTTGTGGGCTAGCTTTATTTTTGTTAACCATCAGTTGATTAGCCCAAGGAAACTAAGATAGGATGATTAGCCCAATGAGAATAATACTAATACAACTCATTGAAATTAAAATAATCTATGGTTCAAATGTACGATTCACATATAAGCCCATAGCTCGTGTGACATGTCCCTAAAACTCATTTAATAATTTTGATTATATTAACTCAAGTTTTATAAATTTTTGTAAGTGACGCATGTTAATGTAAATTTTCCAATAAAAATAAAGAAAACTTCATAACAATAGTAGATTGACAGGTAAATGGTCAACAAGCTCCCATAATAGTTATATATGTATAAATTGTATATAGGAATTCTGTTCTTAAACCAATTAGTATTATACTATAAGACACTAAGGCCAAAGGTTGTGGGGAGGGGCATGAGTTGGGTCATCAATCGCCATGTAGGACTATTAATGAATTGCTACACCACCCCCTTGCCTTATCCACCATGGTTTGCATGGATCAAACCATGATAACCATAGGCCTCTTTTCCTTTCCTTTTTTTAATTTTTCCTTTTTTCTTTTCACAAAAATTACTTAAAATAAGAGAATAGGGGTTTGGGTTATGACCACACCCTTAGGGTAGTGGTTTTGAATGATTGATTAGAATGGATGACATAGCGCTGATGTGGAGGGTCATGGTGACCATGAGGGTCATGACCACATCCTATAGCCTCCATTGTCCACATCATATAGGGTGGTGTATTAGGTTCATGAATGAGGGTGGGGTGACATAACGCTCACGTGGAGGGTGATGATGGTCATTTGGGTCATAGCCATACCAGATCGGCTAACGAAGGATTCAATTCGGTATAAAAGGTTTGATTATGTAAACATTTTGAAGAACTCTTACTAAAGGATGTGGGGGTCATGATTGGGACATGATTCGCCACGTAAGAACATGAAAGGAAGGCTACACCATCCACTTGGCTGATCCACCATGGTTTGCATGGATTAACCATGGCAACCATGGTCCTTCTTTACATTTTTCAAGAAATCATTTCCTTTTTCTTTAGACAAAGATAAATTAAAAAAATATAAGGGGATAGCGGTTTAGGTCATGACCATACTATTAGGTTAGTGGTTTTGGATGGTCGATTAGTGGTGGATGACATGACGCTGATGTGGAAGGTCATGGTGGTCATAAGGGTCATGATCACACCCTATAGCCTCATCCATTACCCTCTCCACCAAGCAAAATCCCATAATTAATTGAAATAGAGTCATGGTTGCCATGGATTATACTATGTGAACCACCATGGTTTGCACAGGGGTGGTTGTAGCGGTGGTTCCATGGTCTTACGTGACAATCCATGACCCAAATCACCAATCCCGTACCCCATAACCTTATAAACAAAATGTCAAATCTTTCAAAAATTAAAGTTTGTTTTACTCGACTTCTACGTGCAAAACTACCTCCCCTCGACCCTATATGCCAAAAATCCACCTAGCGGCAAATAGGTTAGCGAAAGACGAGACTTACCTCCAAACGACGTTATAAAGTCATGCTCTTTCTTCACCGGCACTTTCAGGAATACCTAGAAGTGATTGCGTGCTACCATAAAGGTTGTAGGTGTGGATGAAACATTTAGTGATTCAAGTCATAAAGCACGAGGTGACCATTGAATGGGTGATCTTACAAGGGGTGAGAAGCTATATCAGAACTCAATGAAATGCAAGATAAAACTAAAATAAACCTCACTGAAGGCGCCCTTACTATTTTGTTATCATTCCCACATTTGGATACTGTCGATTTTAACTATCAGCTGTGTTGGAACTTGACAAACTTTTCATGAAGAAGAGGAAGAAAGGAGTTGAGAGGATGAGGTTAAAACGAAACTGAGTTACAACTTAATAACAAGGGTGTGTTACACGTTAGAAGAAAAATGTCGGACGTGGTGAGAAGTTATCAAGGGATACCGACCAACCCGCCGTCGTGTTGGTGATTTGAGTGTTTTCAATGTCATTTTAGTATAAGAAAATTTCTCAACACAAAATTAGAAATTGAAATAAATTATGATACAAGTTAGGAGGCGGGGAATACATATTCGATGAATACCATTCTGATATAAAGCACAACAGAACCTCTTAGAAGTCTAAAGTGTCAAAACCTATAGGCAATGGGGTTTCAAGGGCCCATTGTCTCCTTAGTGGGGCTCAAGGTAGCACCTAGATGGGTTTAAGAGGCCAAACCCCTGGCAGGTCCAAGGGGCTTAACCCATGGCTAATTTTAATTTGCTTTATGAAAATACTCAAGATTTGAATGGACTAAGGAAAAATTGCATGGGAAATAATCTTTTATAGTAGCTAAGATCAGTAGTTAGTTGGATCATCAGTTGGAAGCAAACTTATTACTAAGGGAACATTTGGTTCGCGGAATATATTTTAAGGATTTGTTTGATATGAAGTAATGGAATGAGTAAGAGAATGGAATGGATTAAGGAATGGAATAGACAATGGAATGAAATGGATTATTCTATTCTATCGTGATGTTTGATTATCATATGCGGATAGAATGAATCGTTACTTTATACAGTTTTATAAGAAAACAAAAAAGTAATGCAATACAATTAATAAAAACGACATAATATATTTGTTTCATTAATAATAATAATAAAAACATACAATATAATAATAAGAGTTATTATTATTGTAGATGTCTTTCAATTCTTTGAAAGAATGGAAAAAAACAGCGCCTTACTAAGGAATGAATATTCTTATATTTGTAAGGAATCACATTCTTATGGAATGATCCATTATATTATCGCATAATGAATAAATATATATATTTTTTCATTTCATACCAAACACTACCTAAAGGAAATAGAAACGGATTTAGAATTGAAATTTGAATGAAATCCTTTTAAATTTGATAAGGTGTTTTGGTTTGTAAATTTGTAAAGGAATTAGAATGTTTAAAAAAGAAAATTACAAAGTTACCCTTATCAACTTTGTTTTTCCAAATGAATGAAAGCAATCAAACATTGTAGTTGATGTTTTGTTTTTCAACCAAAAATGGAGTGGTAAGTATTGAGCAATGACAAATTAATGGTTAGTGGTAAGTACTACCGAGTAGTAATAACTTAGCTTAGTACTAAAGATTCTCGATATATACCAATTATATTTTTTTCAACAATTTTAGAATCTTTAGGATAAATACATCACAATCTGCACATTACAAGAAATCAAGCGTGACAAAGATAAACATCGATTCAAATAGACTTACAACTGATCTAAACTTCTAAGTTAAAGTCGTCAAGGAAGAGCCAGAAGATAGATAGAGCGATATAAGAGTCAGAGATGAAATTGAAATTAGGGTTAGAGGTATGAATCCAAAAAGGATTCCCGTGTTATATATTCCGAATCGTTAGTTTGAGCGTCATTTTGCAATGTTAGATCATGGACAAAGTTATATTGTTTTATTAGATGTAGATATAGATACAAATATAGATTTAAATTCAGTATATACGTACATTTTTCTTTCTAGATATCTTATCCTGATATGAGTTTTTATTCACAATGTGTGTTGGATTAAATTGATCAAAATCAAAAGGTTTGTGAGGCGAAAGGTTAATATATGGTCTAATTAATGAGCATCCCAGTATGCGTTATTTAGAGTTGATGACATGTTAAATGATTTTGAATTTTGTAAAATGGGACCGTTTTCCCAATTAAACTTGTGTGTCTAGTCTTAAAATTTTATGGACGTTATATGTTTTGTTTTAAATGTTGTGTTGAAATTTGTATTATGTTTTAATTGGAGCTATCGTTGATGGTGAATGATGGATGGTGAGGCTAATTGATGTGCTCGATGACATTAAATTAAATTTTTAAGCATTAGAAATTATAGAACAAAGAAAAATGTAAAAACGTATGAGTGATCTATAATTAGTAGGCATTTTTTTTAAACTAGCAATCAGATGCCGTTTCATTTTTTGAAAAAAACATAGATACTTATAATTATAAAAAGTTTAGAATCTAAAATCGTAATAGCTTTAACGCAATTTGTTCTCTTTATAGCTTTAATGATTAATCAGATAACTAACTTAATAAATAAAAGTAAATGGTTGAAAAATGTTATAATTATGTAAGCCAAAATTGTTTTTCCTTGCAATTTTTATTTCATTCGTTTGTATATATTTAATAATTTAAAAGTTTTAAAAAGTAAATTAAAAAAGTATAGTAATACAGTATGATATATTAAATTATTAGTATCAAACCTCTTCAAAAATATACAATGAAAATTTTAAAATTAATTGTCAAAATATCATTTAATAGGTCCTAAATCTTGATATTAACTATTTATGACTTTTTCATTTAATTTGTATAATACAATTTAACTTATATAATACACGAGTTGTAACCTAGAGCACCTAAAATGCCTCATTGCATAAATTCATAATTGCATATTGCATAGCAAGTTAATAAAGTAGGATTTTATAAACTCATAGTTACATTTCATTTACAGTATAAATTATAATTACTGAAAACTAGAAAAATAAAATTAAGAAATTCATGATCAATATCAACAGAAATAGGAAATAATAAATCTAAGTGTATAAATAAAGAAACTATAAATAAAATAAATAAGGATTTATCATAAACTTTAAACGGATTAAAATAAAAGTATAATATTTACAAAAACTATAATATTTTATAAGTTTTATAATTACATTACTTAAGATTCAAACTTATGTGGTTTTAGTAACCCTTCTTGTATATGTACTTTTATACTATTTATAAAAACTACGACGAGTTCAAATTCTTAGGCTTAAAAACTTCAAAAAGATTGATGCAAGCTCAAAATTCTGAGGTTTAAAAACTTTAAAAAAATTGAATTGTTTAAATATAACAAATTTAAAAACTTAAAAAATTGAATTGTCTAAATAAATATAACAAATCGTAATTGAATTGTTTAAATAAATATAACAAATCGTAGGAAATAAAGAAAATAAAGTGTCGGTTGAAAGAAAACATACAAGAAAAAGAAAGAAGTAATAAAATGGATTAAAGAAGTCAAAGAAGTAATAAAAAGGATTAAAGAAGTCAAGTGAAGGAGAAGAATGTAAATACTGCACCATATTTTATGTTTCTTTCTTTCTTGCATGCCACCCACCGTTAAGACTCACCCGATTTCTAACCACCGGTAGCCGGCTTAAGTGCAAGTCAATTAAAGCTTTTGCTTTGGGCTCACTCCTCCAAAGGCCCCCAATTTAGAAAAAAGAAATTGTCGTGCATTATTATTATTATTATTATTTTGCAATTTATTTAGAAGGGTTTATGATTTTTGGGATTAAAACCTTCATATTATTATTATTATTATTATTATATAAATATAATTTATAAACTTTTTAACTATAGTGATTTTTGTTTTTTTTTTGTAATTTTGTCATTTTTTTGATTTTTTTTTCACTTTTCCTTTCTATTTTTTAATTATTTTTTTCTTTTTTAAGTTTCAGTCGAACATGGTGTTGTATATGTAACAAAACAAATGATCTAATATTGACCGAGCAAAGTCAATACCGAAATTGATATTTGTTTTTATTGTTTCGATCGATGTAAATAAATCTCGGTATTTTTTTACCATATCATGACTTTTTTTGTTTATCTTTCGGTAAGTGTTGGTATCCTAATGAACCGAATCAATATCAAACAAATTCCTGCCATTAATGTTATTTTTACTATTAAGTCTACGTTTCATCAAAAGTTGGGTTACCCCACCGCAGAACACGAGTGTAATCCACTAGTTAATGATTATTGGAAAATGTTTAACAAGCTGAAGAGTTAGTTTTTTTTTCTTTTGTTTTCTCATTTTATATGCTGTTTTTATTTACTATATGTTGTATTAGCGTCTATTCTAGAAATGGTTACATGAACTTTTATTTTCTTAATTTATTTACTTAGTTTTAACTGTTCAGTAAACATATATGCTTTGAAATTAATATCTATTAATAACACATTAATATCTATTAATAACACAATAGAAATAAACAATATATATAGTCATGATTTATTCTGACTGATCTGTTTGGGCAGTCATCCCCTTAGTTAAAATAATTCATAAAACACTAAACACATAATCTAGTTTCTTTTTATAAAATATCATATAATATATAAGAATACAACCATATACTTGATATAAAACAAAAACAAAAAAAAACAGTTAAATACTAGAAATTGCCCCACATTTAGAGTTTGCTTTAGGCCTCTAAAAACGTTCAGCCGGCCTTGACCACCACCGACATATGTATCACCTTAAATACCTCATGAATGAGCTCCACTCGATTTTCAGTCATACGCAGTGACATATCCAAAATTTTATTTTAATGGGTTCCTCTTGATAATTATTTTTAATTCTCACTAATTTTTTTTTCTAAATTCTATTAGGTTCTCACTAATTTTTTTCTATTTTTTTTTTCAAAAACACTAGGTTCCTGGAAACCCACAAATATAGGCTGGATCCGCCCCTGATCATACGAAATTTCGGCCACCATGAACCACCACGTTCTATAAATCTTATAGGCTGTAACTTGTTAACTAAGAAGATACAAACAGTTAAACATTCTTATGTATTTAAAATTCGGTTGTGAGACATCTGTCTTAATTAAATTGGTTGCTTGCCCAACTATATTTAAATTTCGGTTAGTAAATCATACACATATTATCTAAATTATTTTTTTGGCGTTTTTATCAATGGCTTTGTATGGTTGTACTGGAAACTATTTGCTAGCTTCCCGCTAGCCGTATAAAAAATAATCTTTGTTGTCGTTCGAAAAAATCAATCTAAATTAAAAAGATCAAGTTGTATTATTAATTATTGTTAACATAGTGTATATGGATATAAATATTTTTTCCACTTATCATATAACTTATCAAGTTTTTTGAATCTAAACAATTACAAAGATTGTATATCTAATAATTAAAAGTAAGTTACATTAATATAGCTTAATAAATTATGTACATGATAGCAAATGAATAATCTATAAATATACAATTACTTTTATTAGTAAAGTTTGGACGTAAAAGGAATGATATTAAATGGAATTTTAACTACGTTTTCTACGTCTCATTGATCGTTGAAAGTTTGCTCACAAACAACCTAATAAACCACATTATAAATCTAATGTTTATAGTTATATTGTAGGGTTCATGACCGTCTAAACGTATTTCATCGTCTCAGTATTGTAATCATCGTTCAAGGTATAACTGGTATATATTAAACCATTTCGTTTTGATGTATCATTTGGCCACGCGTTCGTATTCTTAAATTTTATAGTTTGCACCATGTTTCTTTGCGAAAATGTATGTTTTTATTATTTAAAAGCGCTTTGAAAACATTTTATGTTAGTTCTATTTTCTCATCTATTGGCGTCTGAGTTCACTTAAATGACGTATAAAACTATGTAAATATAGAGATGATTTTATAAAAAAAGTGTTAGAATAGAGACTCACTTTTTAATAAATTTATTTTTTGTTGCAGCATGTTGGATGCAGCCTTTGGCTTTCAAATTGTGGCAGAGAAAATAGACACGTTGTCAATAAAAACAATAAACATCAAATGATACGTTGGATTATTTCTAAGAACCACACATGAAGCTTCCACGTAGTTTCCCACACACCAGGTGCTCTCTGTGTGTAATATACCTATATGTATATATAGTCCCTGTGTACAACCATACAACATACCACTGCATATTCATATTCATCTCTTTTAAACATAACATATCAAATCTCTCCCACTCAATCTTTCTCTTTAGATATACACACATATCTCTCTTAGTTGTGAAATACGAAAAATATGAAATCACACTCCATTTTGGCACTTGGTTTTCTTTTGTTTATGCTTATATTCTCATATCCATCATCTATTGAAGCTCAAGAAGTTGGTAATGCTCGGAAAACAATTATATATATATATATATATCCTAAACATTTAGATCAACGGTTTTTAGTTTAATAATATCTAACCTTGTTCCTAAACCTAGTAGTTTAATTACATGTGTTTTTTTTAACTTAAGCTATTTTTGTGTGGGTATATATGCATGTGTAAATGTAGAGGATCAAAGAGGATTTGATTATTTGAGAGGTAGCACGATGGGACCGGATAGATGGGGTGCGATGAGGAATGACTGGTCGTTGTGCAGCAATGGGACGATGCAGTCTCCCATTGATATGTCGAGTCGTAGGGTGGAGATGGTGCTCCATCCTAAGAATCTATACAGAAACTATAAGCCTTGCAATGCAACCATGGTTAATAGAGGTCATGACATCATGGTAATTGCTATTTCATAATTAATTCATATATAAGCCTTGTATATTTTGTGTTGTTATTGCATGTTTCAATCACTTAAATTTACAATGGATTTGATGTTGCAGGTTAAATGGGTTGGAGATGCGGGATCAATTATCATCAATGACACTGTATATGCTTTGAAACAAGCACACTGGCACTCACCTTCCGAGCACACCATCAATGGCAAAAGGTTTACTTCGCCTTCTAAGTTTTTTTTTTTCTCAACAGTTAAACGTACTTTTAAAAACTTTTGTTCAATACAGGACTTGACCTCTATAGACACTTTTTTCAAACATCTTGATACCGCTAGCACAAATACATTTTGTATCGAGCATAGTTTATTGACAGTTGTAGATAAAAAGACATCGGCCCAATATGAATTTATTTCCCAAACAAATATAGCTTTAGGTGTTGAGTAAATTAACTCATGAATATATTAACAGGTTTGACATGGAACTACATATGGTTCATCTCAGCATAGACAACAAAATAGCCGTCATTGCTGTTCTTTACAATATTGGCAGACCAAGCAATTTTCTTTCCAGGGTAACCTATTCGATTCTCTTTTCTTACTGTAATTCCTAGTTCTATTTATATACATGGATCTAAAAGAGACATACTTTTGCTTGTTAGCTACTTGAGATTGACTTGTTAAAAGCACGAATCGAGTTGAGCACGAATTCGAGCCTAAACTAAGTTCGTTTAACTAATAAGCCCGAGCATCTTTAATCAAGCTTGAGTAGGCTCGTGAGTCTAGACGATCCTTTTATCTCTATAATTTTAACACAATAATAACTATTATATAAAACTATGACAAATAATAATTAAAATGTATATAAAAGTTATAAATGTAAATTAAATAATTAATATCTAATAAACGATCTGAGCCGGAACTTTAGATCGAAACAAAGCAAGGAATAAGCCAAGCTCGAGCTCAAACTCTCATAACTTAAATAACCTGAGCTCCAGCTTAGATGAGCACAGACTCAACTCGACTCATTAACGCCTAGCATACCTACTCTAAGTATATAAAATATATTTTGATGCATGAGTGTGCACGATAATTAAAATGTATATAAAAGTTATAAATGTAAATTAAATAATTAATATCTAATAAACGATCTGAGCCGGAACTTTAGATCGAAACAAAGCAAGGAATGAGCCAAGCTCGAGCTCAAACTCTCATAACTTAAATAACTTGAGCTCGAGCTTAGATGAACACAAACTCAATTCGACTCATTTACGCCTAGCATACCTACTCTAAGTAAATAAAATATATTTTGACGAGTAAATAAAATATACTTTGATGAATGAGTGTGTACACACATCATAGAGAAGGGATCATGCAATAATCATAAGGTTTCTTGAGAACAAAGGGAACAGCCATCAAACAAGCAATTCCTTACACTTTTATTTTTTAAATATTACTAATTTTTACGAAAAAAAATACTTATATATTAATTGGCGAGCTACATATATGTCTTGTTAATACATACACATATATATATATCCCTAGTTTTTTTTATTTTTACAATAACAACTTCTTAATGAAAAAGTTTAAAAAAGTAGATGGTAGTTCTCTCATGATCCGAACCAATATATCATATTTGTTAAATACAAAACTGATAGCAACGATTCGTTTAAGCACACGTTTCACATTTTTATTACATTTTTATTTTTTGAGTTGCAGTTAGCTATAAACATATCATCTATGATAGATCAAAAAGGCATGCGTGGACATAGTGGGATTGTAAATCCTAGAGAGATTCAAATGAGTAGTAGGTTGTATTACCGATATATTGGTTCACTTACGGTCCCTCCTTGCACCGAAAAAGTTGTTTGGACAATTAGTAGAAGGGTAACAATCAATACTTTTGTAATTACTTATATGAAAATCTTGTTTTTACACAAACTTATTATTTATGTTCATACAGGTAAGAGCGGTTTCAATACATCAAGTTAGATTACTTCGACAGGCTGTAAAGGATGTAAGTATATATCGTTTGAAATCAAGTGAATGCCAAGTTCTTATTGTTTTCTTTCCGGTAAGATGAACTAAACAAATTTTAATTGGCGTTTATGTTGTAGTATGCAGAACAAAATGCAAGACCAGTACAACCAGACAATCTACGAGACATTCTTCTCTATACGCAGGCTCAAGAGAGGAAATAAGAATGTGCTTTTACACATATGTTCCACTAATATGTTGTACTACATGAAATCTATATATCTTAAATTTTGTTGAGTTGTTTTAAAAATTTTGTTTTTCCGTTTGTACCCTATTCATTTCCTGATATTATTAATTCATTTATTATTTATTTTTAAGTTTTCAATTTGCAGCTTCTTTCAAATTTCAAATTCCAGTAAATATAAATTGTAACAATTTTCATTTCAGAGTAGGTTATAACAGTGTCACTTTTTTTTGATAAATCATGAGATTGCAATGCACTCCTAGTTACCCATTAAACATGTTACCTATTAACCCGTTTACATCTTTCTATTGGACTAATCTTGTCATAGTCTAATAGTCAAATGAGTTAACTAGTAAGTTTTATTTATAGAGTTGCATTTTAGATAAAAACGAGGTTTTAGGAGCCGTGCGTTGCTATGAAGAAGAAGAGAGGATTTGACAAAAGTAGGGGACATTGGATGCAGTCTCATTTGGCGTGAGAAAGAAAACGGAAAAACAAGTATTTTTGTTTTCTTGTCGGTTGAAGAAGGTTGTTGAAGTGGGAGTATAACACCCAACCCATATAAGATTGGCGTGTTCACAATATTAGAGGTATTTAGAGACATAAGACATACTTTCATTAAGTTTTAAATTCGGAAATACATGACATAAGTCAAATAAAACCTCAAGGTCAAACACAAATTACTTAGAGTTTCAAAGCTAACATATAACATTAGATTAATCCAAAAGCATAACTAAGCATCTTCAGATAACACGATAGAGTTTTATTCCATTCTTTTCATCCTGTTCAAAGTAACTTGTGAACATGTATGGGGAAAGGTTTACGGAATGAGACAAATGCTTAGTATGAAATAATAGGCTCGAAATAACAACGATAGCTATAATAACAACTGAAACTTTAACAAAACCATCAACATACACAATAAACAGAAACATAATCAGTAATAAGATACGATGCCGAGTAACTCAAAGGAATAGATCGTATCATATGGATGTACCCATGAGCCCATATAAACAGTAAATAGTTCGTGACGATACACAGACGACCATTCATGTACACCAATTACATGAAATGGTACATGTTGGCATACCCGCAACCATTTCCCATAACAGATCAGTAGATAGTTAGAATTGATCCATATGCTTCATAATAGTCAATGGCCATACTTGCCCTTAAAAGATGCCGTGAACTAATCTCTCCGTCATGGGGGCAACACATGTTGTTGATTCCATAACAACACACTCGTGGGACACTCCACGAGAAGCTAGAACCCAGGGTAACAGAGCACAAATATCTTAATCACATAATCGTATACAATAACTATAGTTAGTGAATAACATTACAACATGTAACATATATCAGAGCATGCCATAATGAGTTTAGGAAAGTATAAATCTACCGCCTGAAACAAGGTCAAAGTTAAGACATATTATTGACCAAATCATATTAGATCCTAGAACTAATCGTAACATGAAATTCGCATGTCTTGACTAATAGTACATTGATAATGTAGTCGGGTTTTTATATATAGGAAGTGCCGCAACGTATCCACCTGACGTGCTTACATAGTAACAATAAAATTGACACAAAACACTAAGACTAACTACACACGTTCTGTCACGCCTTGACCCGCAGCGGAAATGGTAGTCAGGGCATGATTGGGTTTTCATCAAAGCTCATGACATTTACTATAAAGTTTCATATCTATTATTTCCACTTTCAACGAGAAATTACATCAAACATACAAGCACAACATGTTCTATGTCACACCCTGACCCGCAGCGGAAATGGTAGTCGGGGCATGATTGGGTTTTCATCAAAGCTCATGACATTTACTATAAAGTTTCATATTTATTATTTCTCTTTAAAGAAGAAGTTACAATAAACATACAAGCACAACATGTTCAAATACATTTTTCATTCAAATTACAAACTAAAATATCCAATAAACAAAATTCCTACAATTACAAAGGAAAACAAAACTAAACATTCATTCCAAAGCATTAACTTGTTTATTCTTCTAGGCCATCCTAAGTGTTTCTTTCCTCAATTGGATCACCTGTATCATGTGTTGGGTCAACAAAAGTTGGCGAGTGAATCTTATGAAAACATTTGAGCGAATTTATTTTATTGGTTACAAAAAGGTGCATAACCACATATGAGTAAACGTAAATGTAAATTTAATCACAATACACATAATATCAATTAATGCACACGCACACACCAAATGATGAACAATGAGATCAAGGCTCAATCAAACGGAGCCGATCTAATGAGGCACGCGATGTTCAACTCGTCTCCCACGAGGAACCGATGAGCCTAATGAATGATTTGCACGCAACTTGACAAAATGTAAACACATCATAACAAACAATATTTACATCACATGTTTAGATCATATAATGGTAATAGCACAAGTTTGAATATACGAAAATAATTAAAGTGACACATGATACACCCCAAAACATGAATAAAAAGGGGAATTTGTAAGAATTCACTCACAGTGGGTGCGTTCCTTGATAATGATGAATGCGCACGAATTTATGATTCAACCGACGAGGGAAAACTAACCTAAATAATAACGTAATAATTCGATAAATAAATAAATTTCATTTGAAATTAATATTTTTAATTAGTGCTCTTAATGAGATTTTTAGATTTATTTTTGTGAATTTAATGTGAATTTTTAGGCTTTAAAACCTTATTTTGAGGTATTTTTAACTAATTTTCAAAGAAAATAAAAAGGATTTTTAATTAAAAAATTACCCTTTTTCCTAGGGTTGACTGGTCAATGGCCAGTTCAACCGGTTTAATTATTGGCAGCGTGTGAGGTTCGAACTCGTGACCTCCCGTATACGTGCACGCAGCTCTACCAACTGAGCTACGTGTCTAACCCGAAATAATCTAGTTTTTAATTATATATATATATACAAATTAGATTAATTCATATTTTGTTTTTTTTTAAAAAGCTTTGATAATTGCCAAAACCGGTTACAGAGGCAGGATTCGAACTCAGGACCTACGGTTCGTGTGCACACAGCCCAACCAGTTGGGCTGTGTGTCTGACCCGTAATAAACACTGATTTAAATAGTTTTATATACATGTTATGAGTTGATCTGAATAAGTTTTAAAAAGTGTTGGTTTTTATTTCAGAAAATCGGAAACATGTGCGACTCGAACCCGGGACGTGTGCTTTGTAATTGCACACAGTCCACCGCTGGACTGTGTGTCTAACCCGGTTAAATACCCGTTTTTATTTATACATATAATCTCTTCTAGAACTGCATCTTCTTCATTAAACCCAAAGCCCAAAACATAACCCGCCTGAAAATCGATCTTTAAACAATTCTGGGTGATTGTTCAAAGATTCGAAACATACAGAATGATAGATATCAGAGGAGTTAAAAAAATATACCAACTAGAAGTAAAATCTCGGTTTTCCGGTGCTAATCTCCGGCGAGTGCACCAAATTCCGGCGATGTATAACTGGCGACAGAGGCTCTACAGGGAGTTTGAGGTGAGTGTGGGTGATTTCTGTCTGAGCTCTAGAAGTCCTATTTATAGAGTAAGGCGATAATGGAATGGATTCTTCGGTTTTCCGGCGAGTTCACGAAATACTCCGACGGATCAACACAGAGCAAGACTTCACAGGAGTTTTTAGGTGATGGAGTAAGTGTGTGCGCAAGGATGAATGGGTTCGATAGGTATTTATAGGGTGAGCAGTAATCAATTGTTGGTTTCGGTTTCAAGACCCAAATCATGAGTTAATGATTTCAAATTGATAAACGGTTTTTGAACTAATTGAGTTTGGATTTCGGTTATAACTGAGGTTGACATCAGTTACATTCAATCACCGGCAAAGAAAAACGTCAATTGCGGATATGATTTGGTTTTGGCGGTTACAGACTCTGAAATTTGAACTTGCAGGTTGCTTGTGGGTTTACTATAACACTAATTTATTTTTAAGTTTAAACACAAATGAGTGTGTAGTGTAGCGGTGAAGACGCTGTGTCTACAAGTTGGGAGACCGGGGTTCGAGACCCGGCTACTCGTTTTGAATTTATTATTTTATTCTTTTATTGATTTAAGTTTTTATTTATTATATTCTTTTATTAATTAACATTTTAATTATGAAGTTTATTTAACCAAACTATATATATATATATATATATATATATATATATATAAGAAACACTAATACATAAATGCGTAACGAATTATTTAATAATTACATGAATCTCAAACAGAGCGGGTTTTTGGAACCCGTTTTTTTTTGACGGATGTTACATTCTACACACCACATTCATGAACTCTTTATTTTTCTTTTAAGGCAAATTCCTATGTGTTCCTTGCTTCAACCTGTTCACCTGTATCATGTGTAAAAAAATGGTTTTTGGGTTAACAAAAGTTGGCGAGTGAATCTTATATAAGCATTTGAATGAATTAGTTATATTGGTTATTTGAATAAAAATGTGCATAACCAAATATGAGTATACGTATCTGTAAATTTAACCACAAAACACATAATATCAATTAATGCACACACACCTATCAAATGATGAACAATGAGATCAAGGCTCAATCAAACGGAGCCGATCTAATGAGGCACCTGATGCTCAACTCGTCTCAAACGAGGAACTTATGGGCCTAATGAATGATTTGCACGCAACTTGACAAAAATGTAAACACGCAATACAACAAACAACATTTACATCACATGTTAGATCATATACTGGTAATAGCACAAGTGTTTGAATAAACGAAATGTATAAACAACGCATGATACACCTCAAAACATGAATAAAATGGGGAATTTGTAAGAATTCACTCACAGTGGGTGCGTTCCTTGTTTGATAATGAATGCGCACGAATTGAGGAGTTAATCGACAAACGAATACTAACCTAAAATAATAACGCGATAAATCAATAAATATAAACCAATTAATATTTTAATTTAGTAATTTTTGTTAGATTTTTAGGTTATTTTTGTGGTTTTATTGATATTTTAAAATCTTTGAAATTGTATTTTTAAGTATTTTTAATTGATTTTTAACTAAAATATAAATATATAAGTAATATAAATAATTAAAATAAAAATAAAATAATATTTTAAAAAAATATTGTCAGGTCTGACAGGAGGGACCTGACCAGTTCTTTGGTGGAATTGGATGCGTGTGGTGGGATTCGAACTCTAGACCTTCCGTTCACGTGCACGCAACTTTTCCAACTGAGCTACGTGTCTAACCCGTTAGATACTTGATTTTTATTATACTTTTATACTGATTTGCTTAAATATAGAAATCATTTAATTAAAAAGATTTTAAAATCAACTAACGGTGGTCTACCACCCGCCTCGAACTCGCGAACTTACTGATATTTTGCACCCAGCCCAACCAACTGGGCTGGGTGTCTGACAGGAGGGACCTGACCTGTTCTTTGGTGGAATTGGATGCGTGTGGTGGGATTCGAACTCTAGACCTTCCGTTCACGTGCACGCAACTTTTCCAACTGAGCTACGTGTCTAACCCGTTAGATACTTGATTTTTATTATACTTTTATACTGATTTGCTTAAATATAGAAATCATTTAATTAAAAAGATTTTAAAATCAACTAACGGTGGTCTACCACCCGCCTCGAACTCGCGAACTTACTGATATTTTGCACCCAGCCCAACCAACTGGGCTGGGTGTCTGACAGGAGGGACCTGACCTGTTCTTTGGTGGAATTGGATGCGTGTGGTGGGATTCGAACTCTAGACCTTCCGTTCACGTGCACGCAACTTTTCCAACTGAGCTACGTGTCTAACCCGTTAGATACTTGATTTTTATTATACTTTTATACTGATTTGCTTAAATATAGAAATCATTTAATTAAAAAGATTTTAAAATCAACTAACGGCGGTCTACCACCCGCCTCGAACTCGCGACCTTACTGATATTTTGCACCCAGCCCAACCAACTGGGCTGGGTGTCTAACCCGAAATATAAGTGATTTTTATTAAATTTATACACTTACAGAATCTTAATATATGTAAGTATTAAAAAGGGTTGGTATAATATATGAAATCGGGACCCTGTGCGTGATTCAAACCTGGGACCTCTGATTTAAAGTTGTACACAGTCCACCACTGGATTGTGTGTCTAACCCGATTTTAAACCCATTTTTAATTATATTTATACACTCATAACAACTTTATCTTTTTCATAAAAACTTAAACCCAGAATTCAATTTCGACTGAAATCTGTTTAAACAGGTTTTGGGTAATTGATTGAAGTTTGAAACACATTAAACAAAGATATAAAAAGGGTTTAGGGGGTTATACCAACTATCAACAAAGTTTTGTTTTTCCGACGGTGAATTCCGGTGATTCAAGCGAGCTCCGACGAAGTGTATAGCGGATCTTCTGAGAATTTAGAATGGTTTTGCGAGTATGGGTGAGTTTCAGAAAAGGTTTGGGTTGATATTTATAGGCGTATGTCTGATTTTAGTTTTCGGTTTCAACAGACTTTGGTCAAAAGATTTATTACCGAATTGATTTTTATAACCGAAGTGTGCCATGATTGAATCTTAATGCGTTGATTAGAAATCAGTTTTTTTGACTTAATTCGAAAGAGAAACGGTAATTGATGGAGATTGGAGGTTACAACCACTTTACAGAACGGGTCTTTTGAATTTTGGATCCAAGAGTTATTTTGATATAAAGGTTATTTAGTTTGGAATATATCAGCTGTAGAGAGTGTGATGGAGTGGTTTTGTTGGTTGACACTTATGTGCGTGACCCGGGTTCGAGTCCCGCGGTCAGCACAATTTTTTTTATTCTTTATAAAAATCCATTTATTACTATTATTTATTATCTTTGTTATTTATTTAATATTTTTATTATATAAATTATTTAACAACAATTATAAAATAACTAAATGAGTAATGAAGCATTTAATAAATATTTAATCTTAAACGGAGCGGGTTTTGGAACCCGTTTAACGACAGATGTTACAGTATCCCATACTTTTAGAAATTTCATCTAGAAATTTAGGTAGAAGTTGTAATACGGAAAAGATGCGGATATTTTTTGCGTATTGAGTCTTCGCATTCCCAAATAAACTCAGGTTGACGTTTTGACTCCCAACGTACACCGATTAATATCTGGATATCTTTTAACAGAAAAAGGGATGTGTGATGTTTGGATTTTTGATTGAGGGGGTAACATTCATAGTAAGAGTTGAATACTCTGCTACAGGAATCACTTTTTGATGCCTAAGATGAGAAACGTTATTATATATTTATGCCTTGCAGTTTCGCATATCGGATCTATCACATAGCCCCATCTTTAGTTGTTTGACAAAACGTGTATATTTTTATATTCAACCCTTATAATCGCGATAAATCTTTTATGCACATTGAAGATTAGTTGTTAATTTTTATGTCATATTTTTGTTTATATTGTCAACGTTAGTTTTATAAAAGGTATTTTTCCGTACTAATGTTAGTGTGATTGTGTGTGTATATATATGTATTTATAAAATTTTAAAACTTGCTGCCTTAGAAAAAAATTATAAGTTATTTATATAAAACATAGTATTCTATAAAAAATCTTTAAAGTAATAATAGGTGCATTTAGTGTGTCTTATGGTTGTGACTAATAATAAAATAGCTATAGTATTAACTAAGAGGTTTATAGAGTAGGGTGGTAATAGAGTATGATGTAAATAGCAACACGCTACCAAATGATAGTAATAGTTCGCATATGCACAACATGATTTGAATTTTTATGCGTTGGTGGTTCCCTTGGTAATATGTCCGTGATCTATATTTCTTGGATTATGTTATATGTCAGAGAACTAATATATTAATTTTTTCACTTTTTAATTTCCTGTTTTATATATTTTTTGTGAAATTCTTTGCTGATCCGTAATTGTGACTGTCGGTAATATGTCATTGATAATATTTGCTTTATACTAGTGAGTATTTTTTTTGAATAACGAACACACATGCAAAAATATATTCCTAAAATCATCTATTGCGTTATGAGACTTGAAACACTTTAGTGAAACTAAACCTCTAGTATCACTAAACTAAAGCCCATGCTTTATAGTCTATTGATATCTTAGGGGTGGGATAACACTTTGTGACCAATAGGTCCTTAGTTAGATTCCCACAAAGGAGTTTTTTCCATATTTATTTGGTTTCCTCCTGAATTGGTGTATAGGCATTATGCCTAGTGAAGATGGATATGATCGATTGGTTCCGCTGATGGCATGATAATACTCCAATGGTCCGTCAGTGATTCAAATTTACAGTTAAAAAAAAGTATGACTAAACTAAAATGTCATTGGTGTAATTGTGTGAATGAAGCGTCATAACTTTTTTCGGGTCCTAAATTGAAATTTTAATTTGAGACTTTTTAGAAAAAAAATATTTGAACATGTCCTTCCTCTTTATTCAGGTTACACTGACAAGATAAATAATTTATAATTGAAGGGATTGTAAAATTCTATATTATGTATTCATATTTTAGATGAAATGATAGTTTTACGGTTTTACCTTGCATATATTATAAAACAATATTTTTTTATAGTTGTATAATACGTTACCTATTTTTTTTGGCATAATTACAAAAATCAACTTTCGTTTCTAATTGTAAGCCTATATATTTTTGGGGGTTTCCGAGAATTCCACCTATTTGAAAATAAGAAAAAATTAGTAAGAATCTACCGAAAGAAACCTGGTGAAATTTGTTTTTTTTATCCACCACTACAATGTATATTGGTGGAATGATGATAGTATTTATGCAATCAATTTGGACTTTTTAACGGCCATCACACATAGTTTGTGCAACCAAACAACAGCCTTCGTTCCACAAACCCTGTCGACTGCATCACAATGATGCACCACCAATTTCTCCCTACTCGGTTTTTGACAGCAGCCACTATTACACATCCAACGAAATGATCATCATACATTATTTTCGAAAGTAGGGTTGTTCTAAAAGCTCACGACTCGTTGTAACAAAATTGGCTAAAGAAACTCGTTTGTAAATGAGCCGAGCCCGAGACAGGGTTGGCTCGACTCATGGTTCTCTTGCCTTGGCTTTGCTTGATTGGTTCATTTAAATTAAACCCTGAGTTTTAACATATTCATAATAATAAAGATTATAAATATACAGAATAAAAAAATTAAAAAAATGAAAAAAAACAATTATAATACATGCAATATATTAAATATGCCTCTAGATCTTTAAAGTATGTAAAAAAAGAAAAATAATACATATCGTGTGTATATTTAAAATTTTGTTTTTTTATATATCAATATGTGTAAATATAGTTAAAAAATGAAAAAAAAAAGAAAAACGAGTCAGCCTCACGAGCCCAAACTGGCTCGAGCTTGCCTTTTCAACTTGATAATAAAATGAGCCGAGCTAATTTGGCTCATGTAAGTTTGAGCTCGAGGCCAAGCCCAACCTGGCTCAGTTTAGCCTGAATCATTTTCTATTCTGTTTTGTTTGATACTGAGGTAAATCTTGGGTTTTGCTAATTGCTTCTAGTGATAAATCTGAAAATTGGGAATTTGATATGGTATTGGGCTGTAATGTTGTGGGCCTGTAGGTTAACAAAGAAGAAGCATATCTATATTTTTATTTTGATATAAAGTTGTGGGCTAGCTTTATTTTTGTTAACCATCAGTTGATTAGCCCAAGGAAACTAAGATAGGATGATTAGCCCAAAGAGAATAATACTAATACTACAACTCATTGAAATTAAAATAATCTATGGTTCAAATGTACGATTCACATATAAGCCCATAGCTCGTGTGACATGTCCCTAAAACTCATTTGATAATTTTGATTATATTAACTCAAGTTTTATAAATTTTTGTAAGTGACGCATGTTAGTGTAAATTTTCCACTAAAAATAAAGAAAACTTCATAACAATAGTAGATTGACAGGTAAATGGTCAACAAGCTCCCATGATAGTTATATATGTATAAATTGTATATAGGAATTCTGTTCTTAAACCAATTAGTATTATACTGTAAGACACTAAGGCCAAAGGTTGTGGGGAGGGGCATGAGTTGGGTCATCAATCGCCACGTAGGACTATTAATGAATTGCTACACCACTCCTTGCCTTATCCACAATGGTTTGCATGAATCAAACCATGATAACCATAGGCCTCCTTTCCTTTCCTTTTTTTAATTTTTCCTTTTTTCTTTTCACAAAAATTACTTAAAATAAGAGAATAGGAGTTTGGGTATGACCTCACCCTTAGGGTAGTGGTTTTGAATGATTGATTAGAATGGATGACATAGCGCTGATGTGGAGGGTCATGGTGACGATGAGGGTCATGACCACATCCTATAGCCTCCATTGTCCACATCATATAGGGTGGTGGATTAGGTTCATGAATGAGGGTGGGGTGACATGACGCTCACGTGGAGGGTGATGATGGTCATTTGGGTCATAGCCACACCAGATAGGCTAACGAAGGATTCAATTCGGTATAAAAGGTTTGATTATGTAAACATTTTGAAGAACTCTTACTAAAGGATGTGGGGGTTATGATTGGGACATGATTCGCCACGTAGGAACATGAATGGAAGGCTACACCATCCACTTGCCTGATCCACCATGGTTTGCATGGATTAGCCATGGCAACCATGGTCCTCCTTTCCATTTTTCAAGAAATTCTTTCCTTTTTCTTTAGACAAAGATAAATTAAAAAAATATAAGGGGATAGTGGTTTGGGTCATGACCATACTATTAGGTTAGTGGTTTTGGATGGTCGATTAGAGGTGGATGACATGACGCTGATGTGGAAGGTCATGGTGGTCATAAGGGTCATGATCACACCCTATAGCCTCATCCATTACCCTCTCCACCAAGCAAAATCCCATAATTAATTGAAATAGAGTCATGGTTGCCATGGATTATACTATGTGAACCACCATGGTTTGCACAGGGGTGGTGTAGCGGTGTTTCCATGGTCTTACGTGACAATCCATGACCCAAATCACCAATCACGTACCCCATAACCTTATAAACAAAATGTCAAATCTTTCAAAAACTCAAGTTTGTTTTACTCGACTTCTACGTGCAAAACTACCTCCCCTCGCCCTATATGCCAAAAATCCACCTAGCGGCAAATAGGTTAGCGAAAGACGAGACTTACCTCCAAATGACGTTATAAAGTCATGCTGTTTCTTCACCGGCACTTTCAGGAATACCTTGAAGTGATTGCGTGCTACTATAAAGGTTGTAGGTGTGGATGAAACAATTTAGTGATTCAAGTCATAAAGCACGAGGTGACCATTGAATGGGTGATCTTACAAGGGGTGAGAAGCTATATCAGAACTCAATGAAATGCAAGATAAAACTAAAACAAACCTCACTGAAGGCGCCCTTACTATTTTGTTATCATTCCCACATTTGGATACTGTCGATTTTAACTATCAGCCGCGTTGGAACTTGACAAACTTTTCATGAAGAAGAGGAAGAAAGGAGTTGAGAGGATGAGGTTAAAACGAAACTGAGTTACAACTTAATAACAAGGGTGTGTTACACGTTAGAAGAAAAATGTCGGACGTGGTGAGAAGTTATCAAGGGATACCGACCAACCCGCCATTGTGTTGGTGATTTGAGTGTTATCAATGTCATTTTAGTATAAGAAAATTTCTCAACACAAAATTAGAATTTGAAATAAATTATGATACAAGTTAGGAGGCGGGGAATACATATTCGATGAATACCATTCTGATATAAAGCACAACAGAACCTCTTAGAAGTCTAAAGTGTCAAAACCTATAGGCAATGGGGTTTCAAGGGCCCATTGTCTCCTTAGTGGGGTTCAGGGTAGCACCTAGATGGGTTTAAGAGGCCAAACCCCTGGCAAATCCAAGGGGCTTAACCCATGGCTAATTTTAATTTGCTTTATGAAAATACTCAAGATTTGAATGGACTAAGGAAAAATTGCATGGGAAATAATCTTTTATAGTAGCTAAGATCAGTAGTTAGTTGGATCATCAGTTGGAAGCAAACTTATTACTAAGGGAACGTTTGGTTCGCGAAATATATTTTAAGGATTTGTTTGATATGAAGTAATGGAATGAGTAAGAGAATGGAATGGATTAAGGAATGGAATAGACAATGGAATGAAATGGATTATTCTATTCTATCGTGATGTTTGATTACCATATGCGGATAGAATGAATCGTTACTTTATACAATTTTATAAGAAAACAAAACAAGTAATGCAATACAATTAATAAAAACGACATAATATATTTGTCTCATTAATAATAATAATAAAAACATACAATATAATAATAATAGTTATTATTATTGTAGATGTCTTTCAATTCTTTGAAAGAATGGAAAAAAACAGCGCCTTACTAAGGAATGAATATTCTTCTATTTGTAAGGAATCACATTCTTATGGAATGATCCATTATATTATCGCATAATAATTAAATATATATATTTTTTTCATTTCATACCAAACACTACCTAAAGGAATTAGAAACGGATTTAGAATTGAAATTTGAATGAAATCCTTTTAAATTTGATAAGGTGTTTTGGTTTGTAAATTTGTAAAGGAATTAGAATGTTTAAAAAAGAAAATTACAAAGATACCCTTTATCAACTTTGTTCTTCCAAATGAATGAAAGCAATCAAACATTGCAGTTGATGTTTTGTTTTTCAACCAAAAATGGAGTGGTAAGTATTGAGCAATGACAAATTAATGGTTAGTGGTAAGTACTACCGAGTAGTAATAACTTAGCTTAGTACTAAAGATTCTCGATATATACCAATTATATTTTTTCAACAATTCTTAGATTCTTTAGGATAAATACATCACAATCTGCACATTACAAGAAATCAAGCGTGACAAAGATAAACATCGATTCAAATAGACTTACAACTGATCTAAACTTCTAAGTTAAAGTCGTCAAGGAAGAGCCAGAAGATAGATAGAGCAATGTAAGAGTTAGAGATGAAACTGAAATTAGAGTTCGAGGTATGAATCCAAAAAGGATTCCTGTGTTATATATTCCGAATCATTAGTTTGAGCGTCATTTTGCAATGTTAGATCATGGACAAAGTTATATTGTTTTATTAGATGTAGATATAGATACAAATATAGATTTAAATTCAGTATATACATACATTTTTCTTTCTAGATATCTTATCCTGATATGATTTTTTATTCACAATGTGTGTTGGATTAAATTGATTAAAATCACGAGGTTTGTGAGGCGAATGGTTAATATATGGTCTAATTAATGAGCATCCCAGTATGTGTTATTTAGAGTTGATGACATGTTAAATGATTTTGAATTTTGTAAAATGGGACCGTTTTCCCAATTAAACTTGTGTCTAGTCTTAAAATTTTATGGACGTTATACGTTTTGTTTTAAATGTTGTGTTGAAATTTGTATTATGTTTTAATTGGAGCTATCGTTGATGGTGAATGATGGATGGTGAGGCTAATTGACGTGCTCGATGACATTAAATTAAATTTTTAAGCATTAGAAATTATAGAACAAAGAAAAATATAAAAACGTATGAGTGACCTATAATTAGTAGGCAATTTTTTAAACTAGCAATCAGATGCCGTTTTATTTTTTGAAAAAAACATAGATACTTATAATTATAAAAAGTTTAGAATCTAAAATCGTAATAGCTTTAACGCAATTTGTTCTCTTTATAGCTTTAATGATTAATCAGATAACTAACTTAATAAATAAAAGTAAATGGTTGAAAAATGTCATAATTATGTATGCCAAAATTGTTTTTCTTTGCAATTTTTATTTCATCCGTTTGTATATATTTAATAATTTAAAAGTTTTAAAAAGTAAATTAAAAAAGTATAGTAATACAGTATGATATATTAAATTATTAGTATCAAACCTCTTAAAAAATATACAATGAAAATTTTAAAATTAATTGTCAAAATATCGTTTAATAGGTCCTAAATCTTGATATTAACTATTTATGACTTTTTCATTTAATTTGTATAATACAATTTAACTTATATAATACACGAGTTGTAACCTAGTTTGTGAATATATAATTAACAACAATCCTAATTGAGCACCTACAATGCCTCATTGCATAAATTCATAATTGCATATTGCATAGCAAGTTAATAAAGTAGGATTTTATAAACTCATAGTTACATTTCATTTACAGTATAAATTATAATTACTGAAAACTAAAAAAATAAAATTAAGAAATTCATGATCAATATCAACAGAAATAGGAAATAATAAATCTAAGTGTATAAATAAAGAAACTATAAATAAAATAAATAAGGATTTATCATAAACTTTAAACGGATTAAAATAAAAGTATAATATTTACAAAAACTATAATATTTATAAGTATTATAATTACATTACTTAAGATTCAAACTTATGTGGTTTTAGTAACCCTTCTTGTATATGTACTTTTATACTATTTATAAAAACTACGGCGAGTTCAAATTCTTAGGCTTAAAAACTTCAAAAAGATTGATGCAAGCTCAAAATTCTGAGGTTTATAAACTTAAAAAAAAATGAATTGTTTAAATATAACAAATTTAAAAACTTAAAAAATTGAATTGTCTAAATAAATATAACAAATCGTAATTGAATTGTTTAAATAAATATAACAAATCGTAGGAAATAAAGAAAATAAAGTGTCGGTTGAAAGAAAACATACAAGAAAAAGAAAGAAGTAATAAAAAGGATTAAAGAAGTCAAAGAAGTAATAAAAAGGATTAAAGAAGTCAAGTGAAGGAGAAGAATGTAAATCCTACACCATATTTTATGTTTCTTTCTTTCTTGCATGCCACCCACCGTTAAGACTCACCCGATTTCTAACCACCGGTAGCCGGCTTAAGTGCAAGTCAATTAAAGCTTTTGCTTTGGGCTCTCTCCTCCAAAGGCCCTCAATTTAGAAAAAAAGAAATTGTCGTGCATTATTATTATTATTATTATTATTATTATTATTATTATTATTATTATTATTATTATTTTGCAATTTATTTAGAAGGGTTTATGATTTTTGGGATTAAAACCTTCATATTATTATTATTATTATATAAATATAATTTATAAACTTTTTAACTATAGTGATTTTTGTTTTTTGTAATTTTGTCATTTTTTTGAATTTTTTTTTCACTTTTCCTTTTCTATTTTTTAATTAATTTTTTTCTTTTTTAAGTTTCAGTCGAACATGGTGTTGTATATGTAACAAAACGAACGATCTAATATTGACCGAACAAAGTCAATACCGAAATTGATATTTGTTTTTATTGTTTCGATCGATGTAAATACATCTCGGTATTTTTTTAGCCGTATCATGACTTTTTTTGTTTATCTTTCGGTAAGTGTTGGTATCTTAATTAACCGAACCAATATCAAACAAATTTCTGTCATTAATGTTATTTTTACTATTACGTCTACGTTTCATCAAAAGTTGGGTTACCCCACCGCAGAACGCGAGTGTAACCCACTAGTTAATGATTATTGGAAAATGTTTAACAAGCTGAAGAGTTATTTTTTTTCTTTTGTTTTCTCATTTTAGATGCTGTTTTTATTTACTATATGTTGTATTAGCGTCTATTCTAGAAGTGGTTACATGAACTTTTATTTTCTTGATTTATTTACTTAGTTTTAACTGTTCAGTAAACATATATGCTTTGAAATTAATATCGATTAATAACACATTAATATCTATTAATAACACAATAGAAATAAACAATATATATAGTCATGATTTATTCTGACTGATCTGTTTGGGCAGTCATCCCCTTAGTTAAAATAATTCATAAAACACTAAACACATAATCTAGTTTCTTTTTATAAAATATCATATAATATATAAGAATACAACCATATACTTGATATAAAACAACAACAAAAAAAAACAGTTAAATACTAGAAATTACCCCATATTTAGAGTTTGCTTTAGGCCTCTAAAAGCGTTCAGCCGGCCTTGACCACCACCGACATATGTATCACCTTAAATACCTCATGAATGAGCTCCACTCGATTTTCAGTCATACGCAGTGACATATCCAAAATTTTATTCTAGTTGGTTCCTCTTGATAAATTCTTTTTAATTCTCAATATTTTTTTTCTAAATTCTATTAGGTTCTCACTAATTTTTTTCTATTTTTTTTCAAACACACTAGGTTCCTGGAAACCCACAAATATAGGCTGGATCCGCCACTGATCATACGAAATTTCGGCCACCATGAACCACCACGTTCTATAAATCTTATAGGTTGTAACTTGTTAACTAAGAAGATACAAACAGTTAAACATTCTTATGTATTTAAAATTCGGTTGTGAGACATCTGTCTTAATTAAATTGGTTGCTTGCCCAACTATATTTAAATTTCGGTTAGTAAATCATACACATATTATCTAAATTATTTTTTTGGCGTTTTTCTCAATGGCTTTGTATGGTTGTACTGGAAACTATTTGCTAGCTTCCCGCTAGCCGTATATAAAATAATCTTTGTTGTCGTTCGAAAAAATCAATCTAAATTAAAAAGATCAAGTTGTATTATTAATTATTGTTAACATAGTGTATATAGATATAAATATTTTTTCCACTTATCATATAACTTATCAAGTTTTTTGAATCTAAACAATTACAAAGATTGTATATCTAATAATTAAAAGTAAGTTACATTAATATAGCTTAATAAATTATGTACATGATAGCAAATGAATAATCTATAAATATACAATTACTTTTATTAGTAAAGTTTGGACGTAAAAGGAATGATATTAAATGGAATTTTAACTAAGCTTTCTAATTGATCGTTGAAAGTTTGCTCACAAACAACCTAATAAACCACATTATGAATCTAATGTTTATAGTTATATTGTAGGGTTCATGACCGTCAAAACGTATTTCATCGTCTCAGTATTGTAATCATCGTTCAAGGTGTAACCGGTATATATTAAACCATTTCGTTTTGATGTGTAATTTGGCCACGCGTTCGTATTCTTAAATTTTATAGTTTGCACCATGTTTCTTTGCGATAATGTATGTTTTTATTATTTAAAAGCGCTTTGAAAACATTTTATGTTAGTTCTATTTTCTCATCTATGGCGTCTGAGTTCACTTAAATGACGTATAAAACTATGTAAATATAGAGATGATTTTATAAAAAAAATGTTAGAATAGAGACTCACTTTTTAATAAATTTATTTTTTGTTCCAGCATGTTGGATGCAGCCTTTGGCTTTCAAATTGTGGCAGAGAAAATAGACACGTTGTCAATAAAAACAATAAACATCAAATGATACGTTGGATTATTTCTAAGAACCACACATGAAGCTTTCCACGTAGTTTCCCACACACCAGGTGCTCTCTGTGTGTAATATACCTATATGTATATATAGTCCCTGTGTACAACCATACAACATACCACTGCATATTCATATTCATCTCTTTTAAACATAACATATCAAATCTCTCCCACTCAATCTTTCTCTTTAGATATACACACATATCTCTCTTAGTTGTGAAACATGAAAAATATGAAATCACACTCCATTTTGGCACTTGGTTTTCTTTTGTTTATGCTTATATTCTCATATCCATCATCTATTGAAGCTCAAGAAGTTGGTAATGCTCGGAAAACAATTATATATATATATATATATACATCCTAAACATTTAGATCAACGGTTTTTAGTTTAATAATATCTAACCTTGTTTCTAAACCTAGTAGTTTAATTACATGTGTTTTTTTTAACTTAAGCTATTTTTGTGTGGGTATATATGCATGTGTAAATGTAGAGGATCAAAGAGGATTTGATTATTTGAGAGGTAGCACGATGGGACCGGATAGATGGGGTGCGATGAGGAATGACTGGTCGTTGTGCGGCAATGGGACGATGCAGTCTCCCATTGATATGTCGAGTCGTAGGGTGGAGATGTGCTCCATCCTAAGAATCTATACAGAAACTATAAGCCTTGCAATGCAACCATGGTTAATAGAGGTCATGACATCATGGTAATTACTATTTCATAATTAATTCATATATAAGCCTTGTATATTTTGTGTTGTTATTGCATGTTTCAATCACTTAAATTTACAATGGATTTGATGTTGCAGGTTAAATGGGTTGGAGATGCGGGATCAATTATCATCAATGACACTGTATATGCTTTAAACAAGCACACTGGCACTCACCTTCCGAGCACACCATCAATGGCAAAAGGTTTACTTCGCCTTCTAAGTTATTTTTCCTCAACAGTTAAACGTACTTTTAAAAACTTTTGTTCATTACAGGACTTGACCTCTATAGACACTTTTTTCAAACATCTTGATACCGCTAGCACAAATACATTTAGTATCGAGCATAGTTTATTGACAGTTGTAGATAAAAAGACATCGGCCCAATTTGAATTTATTTCCCAAACAAATATGGCTTTAGGTGTTGAGTAAATTAACTCATGAATATATTAACAGGTTTGACATGGAACTACATATGGTTCATCTCAGCATAGACAACAAAATAGCCGTCATTGCTGTTCTTTACAATATTGGCAGACCAAGCAATTTTCTTTCCAGGGTAACCTATTCGATTCTCTTTTCTTACTGTAATTCCTAGTTCTATTTATATACATGGATCTAAAAGAGACATACTTTTGCTTGTTAGCTACTTGAGATTGACTTGTTACAAGCACGAATCGAGTTGAGCACGAATTCGAGCCTAAAATAAGTTCGTTTAACTAATAAGCCCGAGCATCTTTAATCATGCTTGAGTAGGCTCGTGAGTCTAGACGATCCTTTTATCTCTATAATTTTAACATAATAATAACTATTATATAAAACTATGATAAATAATAATTAAAATGTATATAAAAGTTATAAATGTAAATTAAATAATTAATATCTAATAAACGATTTGAGCCGGAACTTTAAATTGAAACAAAGCAAGGAATGAGCCAAGCTCGAGCTCAAACTCTCATAACTTAAATAACCTGAGCTCCAGCTTAGATGAGCACAGACTCACCTCGACTCATTAACGCCTAGCATACCTACTCTAAGTATATAAAATATATTTTGATGCATGAGTGTGTACGATAATTAAAATGTATATAAAAGTTATAAATGTAAATTAAATAATTAATATCTAATAAACGATCTGAGCCGGAACTTTAGATCGAAACAAAGCAAGGAATGAGCCAAGTTCGAGCTCAAACTCTCATAACTTAAATAACCTGAGCTCGAGCTTAGATGAGCACAGACTCAATTCGACTCATTTACGCCTAGCATACCTACTCTAAGTAAATAAAATATATTTTGACTTATACTTTGATGAATGAGTGTGTACACACATCATAGAGAAGGGATCATGCAATAATCATAAGGTTTCTTGAGAACAAAGGGAACAGCCATCAAACAAGCAATTCCTTACACTTTTATTTTTTAAATATTACTAATTTTTACAAAAAAAATACTTATATATTAATTGGCGAGCTACATATATGTCTTGTTAATACATACACACATATATATATATCCCTAGTTTTTTTTTTATTTTTACAATAACAACTTCTTAATGAAAAAGTTTAAAAAAGTAGATGGTAGTTCTCTCATGATCCGAACCAATATATCATATTTGTTAAATACAAAACTGATAGCAACGATTCGTTTAAGCACACGTTTCACATTTTCATTACTTTTTTATTTTTTGATTTGCAGTTAGCTATAAACATATCATCTATGATAGATCAAAAAGGCATGCGTGGACAAAGTGGGATTGTAAATCCTAAAGAGATTCAAATGAGTAGTAGGTTGTATTACTGATATATTGGTTCACTTACGGTCCCTCCTTGCACCGAAAAGTTGTTTGGACAATAGGTAGGAGGGTAACAATCAATACTTTTGTAATTACTTATACGAAAATCTTTTGTTTTACACAAACTTCTTATTTATGTTCATACAGGTAAGAGCGGTTTCAATACATCAAGTTAGATTACTTCGACAGGTTGTAAAGGATGTAAGTATATATCTTTTGAAATCAAGTGAATGCCAAGTTCTTATTGTTTTCTTTCCGGTAAGATGAACTAAACAAATTTTAATTGGCGTTTATGTTGTAGTATGCAGAACAAAATGCAAGACCAGTACAACCAGACAATCTACGAGACATTCTTCTCTATACGCAGGCTCAAGAGAGGAAATAGGAATGTGCTTTTACACACATGTTCCACTAATATGTTGTACTACATGAAATCTATATATCTTAAATTTTGTTGAGTTGTGTTAAAAATTTTGTTTTTCCGTTTGTACCCTATTCATTTCCTGATATTATTAATTCATTTATTATTTATTTTTAAGTTTTCATTTGCAGCTTCTTTCAAATTTCAAATTCCAGCAATTTTTATTTCAGAGTAGGTTATAACAGTGTCACTTTTTTTTTGATAAATCATGAGATTGAAATGAACTCCTAGTTACCCATTAAACATGTTACCTATTAACCCGTTTACATCTTTCTGTTGGACTAATCTTGTCATAGTCTAATAGTCAAATGAGTTAACTAGTAAGTTTTATTTATAGAGTTGCATTTTAGATAAACACGAGGTTTTAGGAGCCGTGCGATGCTATGAAGAAGAAGAGAGGATTTGACAAAAGTAGGGGACATTGGATGTAGTCTCATTTGGCGTGAGAAAGAAAACGGAAAAACAAGTATTTTTGTTTTCTTGTCGGTTGAAGAAGGTTGTTGAAGTGGGAGTATAACACCCAACCCATATAAGGTTGGCGTGTTCACAATATTAGAGGTATTTAGAGACATAAGACATACTTTCATTAAGTTTTAAATTCGGAAATACATGACATAAGTCAAATAAAACCTCAAGGTCAAACACAAATTATTTAGAGTTTCAAAGCTAACATATAACATTAGATTAATCCTAAAGCATAACTAAGCATCTTCAGATAACACCCTAGAGTTTTATTCCATTCTCTTCATCCTGTTCAAAGTAACTTGTGAACCTGTATGGGGAAAGGTTTACGGAATGAGCCAAATGATTAGTATGAAATAATAGGCTCGAAATAACAATGATAACTATAATAACAACTGAAACTTTAACAAAACCATCAACATACACAATAAACAGAAACATAGTCAGTAATAAGATACGATGCCGGGTAACTCAAAGGAATAGATCGTATCATATGGATGTACCCATGAGCCCATATAAACAGTAAATAGTTCGTGACGATACACAGACGACCATTCATGTACACCAATTACATGAAATGGCACATGTTGGCATACCCGCAACCATTTCCCATAACAGATCAGTAGATAGTTAGAATCGATCCATATGCTTCATAATAGTCAATGGGCCATACTTGCCCTTAAAAGATGTCGTGAACTAATCTCTCCGTCATGGGGGCAGCACATGTTGATTCCATAACAACACACTCGTGGGACACTCCACGAGAAGCTAGAACCCAGGGTAACAGAGCACAAATATCTTAATCACATAATCGTATACAATAACTATAGTTAGTGAATAACATTACAACATGTAACATATATCAGAGCATGCCATAATGAGTTAAGGAAAGTATAAATCTACCGCCTGAAACAAGGTCAAAGTTAAGACATATTATTGGCCAAATCATATTAGATCCTAGAACTAATAGTAACATGAAATTCACATGTCTTGATTAATAGTACCTTGATAATGTAGTCGGGTGTTTATATATAGGAAGTGCCGCAACGTATCCACCTGACGTGCTTACATAGTAACAATAAATTGACACAAAACACTAAGACTAACTACACACGTTCTGTCACGCTCAGACCCGCAGCGGAAATGGTAGTCAGGGCATGATTGGGTTTTCATCAAAGCTCATGACATTTACTATAAAGTTTCATATCTATTATTTCCAATTTAAAAGAGAAACTACATCAAACATACAAGCACAACATGTTCTACACACCACATTCATGAACTCTTTATTTTTCTTCTAAGGCAAATTCCTATGTGTTCCTTGCTTCAACCTGTTCACCTGTATCATGTGTAAAAAAATGGTTTTTGGGTCAACAAAAGTTGGCGAGTGAATCTTATATAAGCATTTGAATGAATTAGTTATATTGGTTATTTGAATAAAAATGTGCATAACCAAATATGAGTATACGTATCTGTAAATTTAACCACAAAACATATAATATCAATTAATGCACACACACACCTATCAAATGATGAACAATGAGATCAAGCCTCAATCAAACGGAGCCGATCTAATGAGGCACCTGATGCTCAACTCGTCTCCAACGAGGAACTGATGGGCCTAATGAATGATTTGCACGCAACTTGACAAAAATGTAAACACGCAATACAACAAACAACATTTACATCACACGTTAGATCATATCCTGGTAATAGCACAAGTGTTTGAATAAACGAAATGTATAAACAACGCATGATACACCCTAAAACATGAATAAAAATGGGAATTTGTAAGAATTCACTCACAGTGGGTGCGTTCCTTGTTTGATAATGAATGCGCACGAATTGAGGAGTTGATCAACAAACGAATACTAACCTAAAATAATAACGCGAGAAATAGATAAATATAAACCAATTAATATTTTAATTCAGTACTTTTTGTTAGATTTTTAGGTTATTTTTGTGGTTTTATTGATATTTTAAAATCTTTGAAATTGTATTTTTAAGTATTTTTAATTGATTTTTAACTAAGATATAAATATATAAGTAATATAAATAATTAAAATAAAAATAAAATAATATTTAAAAAAAATATTGTCAGGTCTGACAGGAGGGAACAGACTTGTTCTTTGGTTGAATTGGATGCGTGTGGTGGGATTCGAACTCTATACCTTCCGTTCACGTGCACGCAACTCTTCTAACTGAGCTACGTGTCTAACCCGTTAGATACTTGATTTTTATTATACTTTTATACTGATTTGCTTAAATATAGAAATCATTTAATTAAAAAGATTTTAAAATCAACTAACCGGTGTCTACCACCCGCCTCGAACTGCGACCCTAGTGATATTTTGCACCCAGCCCAACCAACTGGGCTGGGTGTCTAACCCGAAATATAAGTGATTTTTATTAAATTTATACACTTACAGAATCTTAATATATGTAATTATTAAAAAGGGTTGGTATAATATATGAAATCGGGACCGTGTGCGTGATTCGAACCTGGGACCTCTGATTTAAAGGTGTACACAGTACACCACTGGACAGTGTTTCTAACCCGATTTTAAACCCATTTTTAATTATATTTATACACTCATAACAACTTCATCTTTTTCATAAAAACTTAAACCCAGAATTCAATTTCGACTGAAATCTGTTTAAACAGGTTTTGGGTAATTGATTGAAGTTTGAAACACATTAAACAAAGATATAAAAAGGGTTTAGTTGGTTATACCAACTAGAAACAAAGTTTCGTTTTTCCGACGGTGAATTCCGGTGATTCAAGCGAGCTCCTACGAAGTGTATAGCGGATCTTCTGAGAATTTAGAATGGTTTTGCGAGTATGGGTGAGTTTCAGAAAAGGTTTGGGTTGATATTTATAGGCGTATGTCTGATTTTAGTTTTCGGTTTCAACAGACTTTGGTCAAAAGATTTATTACCGAATTGATTTTTATAACCGAAGTTTGCCATGATTGATCCTGAATGCGTTGATTAGAAATCAGTTTCTTTGACTTAATTCGAAAGAGAAACGGTAATTGATGGAGATTGGAGGTTACAACCACTTTACAGAGTGGGTCTTTTGAATTTTGGATCCAAGAGTTATTTTGATATAAAGGTTATTTAGTTTGGAATATATCAGCTGTAGAGAGTGTGATGGAGTGGTTTTGTTGGTTGACACTTATGTGCGTGACCCGGGTTCGAGTCCCGCGGTCAGCACAATTTTTTTTATTCTTTATAAAAATCCATTTATTACTATTATTTATTATCTTTGTTATTTATTTAATATTTTTATTATATAAATTATTTAACAAATAATTAAAGGAGTAATGAAGCATTTAATAAATATTTAATCTTAAACGTAGCGGGTTTTGGAACCCGTTTAACGACAGATGTTACAATATCCCATACTTTTAGAAATTTTGTCCCGAAATTTAGGTAGAAGTTGTAATAGGGAAAAGATGCGTGTATTTTTCGCGTATTGAGTCTTCGCGTTCCCAAATAAACTTAGGTTGACGTTTTGACTCCCAACGTTTTGACCCCCTTAAAAGTAATCTCGACCTCGAGATTTTATTCAAAAAGATGGGGGTACTTTTGTCGCATAGTGGACTCAACCTCCCATGTATACTCAGGACCTCTAAAAGCGTCGCACTTAACCTTTACTATATTTATCATCTTTCTTCGGAGCTTCTTAACCTGTCCATCCTCGATCGAAATTGTTTTCTCAATGAACCTCAGGTTTTCATCAATTTGCACATTCTCGTGCGACATTGTTAGCGACTCATCGGCTAGACATTTCTTAAGATTAGATATGTGAAATACATCATGAATTCCACTAAGCTCCTCTGGCAATCTGAGCTTATAAGCTACAGTGCCGACACATTCGATTATCTCGAAGGGTCCTATATATCTTGGGCTTAACTTGCCCTTCTTTCCAAAACGCATCACTCCTTTCCAGGGTGATACTTTTAGAATAACTTTGTCCCCTACTTGGAACTGAAGAGGTTTATGCCTCTTGTCAGCATTGTAACATCCGTCAAAAACGGATTTACCAAACCCGCTCCGTTTATCAACCGAACAGTCAGTCAAAATTTTCCTTGCGAATTAAATGCCCAAAATATTTTTAAACGATCCGTAATCAATTATTATACGGGAATATATATTTAGTTTTTGAAAAACTGTCAAAAATCGCAAAATAAAAATATTATGCATCTGCCGGGTTTCGAACCCGGGTCTGTACCGAGTCAGTTCAACGACTTATCACCGCACACACAAACCACTGCGCCACATGTTCCGTTTGTTAATTAATAGAATCATTTAATTCATAAAATGACTTTACGAATTCAAAACCGGCGCCCAATCAGTTCAGTCGTCGGAATCCCGGAATTCTCGCGAGTCTTAACTACGATTTACGTTATAACGTAAACCATTAACCAGACATCGGTTATAACCGATGTTTGAAGTCCGCGACACTTTTCAAAACTGCCGGAAATTTTAAATAAACGAATACAGTCGGAATTCAGACCAGATTCTTCAACGATTTGCACTATAAGTTCAACCACAACCCACGACAAACACTTTCGCTCAAAATCACATCTTTTCACGGCGTAATTCCACTCGCCGGAATAAACCTGTTCGTCGCTGAAAAACCGGTTTCCCCATTGCCGAGCTTTTCTGAACCTCTGAAGCTTATACCGGAGAAAACCATACATTTTCCAAGCTTTCCGGAGACTAGCTGCTATACGGAACACGTCGCCGGAGGTGAATTCTGTCGCCGGAGTTCTGCCGGAAAACAGAGGATCCAGTCGGTATATTTCTCCGCTCAGTTCCTTTTCCTTTTCACTTTTATCTTACCTTAATCGACTGTAACACACTATTAAACCGATAAAAACCTTGAACCAGTCAGTCGACTTTCTCTGGTTATTCTTTGATGAAGAAGACGATGTACTGGTTATATTATAAGTGTAATTAAAATCATGAAATTAATCGGGTTAGACACACAGTCCAGCGGTGGACTGTGTGCACATAAAACGTTATACATACAAAGGTCTCGAGTTCGAATCCCGTCTCACACACGCTGCCTTTAATAAAAACCAATTTTTTGTTTAACTGAACCGGAGTCGTCACTAGTATATGTTAAGTATATTGATAACCGGAATAATAACCAAGTTAGACACACAGTCCAGCGGTGGACTGTGTGTTTGTTTATATCACTGGTCACGAGTTCGAGTCCGGTCTTCAGCACCGACTCGGACCATTATCTCTTCTTTTTAATTAAGGCAGAAAAGGAAATAAATAATTAGTACTTAAGTATAATAAAAACCGAATGATATAACATGTTGAACACACAGTCCAGCGGTGGACTGTGTGTTGGATTAAACCACAGGTCCCGGGTTCGAGACCTGTGGAGTGCATGACCGTTTCGTTTAAACCGTTTTTAAAATAAAAAGGATTTCTGTTTAATTCTAATTAATGTATATATGTAATTAAAATCGGATATATAACGGGTTAGACACGTAGCTCAGTTGGTAGAGCTGCGTGCACGCGTACGAGAGGTCTCGGGTTCGAGCCTCACTCAGCGCACAATAATCTGCCATCGAACCGGTCAACGGTCAACTGGTCAGTCAACGGTCAGAAAAAAAATAAAATATTTTTATTATTTTTATTTAATTATTTTAATTAAAAATCAATTATAAATACTTAAAAATAACATTTTTAAGATTAGAAAATAGCCTCAAACTCACAAAAATGCACCCAACAATCCTACTAAAATAGTTTAATAAAATCCGTTTACTTACCAAACCATAATGCGATTTATCTAGGTTAAATCTCACTCGTGGTTAAAACCACTTCGCGTGCATTCAACGTCATCAACCGAACGCACCCACTGTGAGTGAATCTTACAATTCCCCCTTTTAAATTACACGTTTTGGGGTGTGTCATGTGTTATGAAATTAATTAATTAATTTATTTAAACTTGTGCCATACCACATCATGACTTAAACTTAGATTGTTTTTATTGTTGTGATTTACTTATTGCCATTTGTCAAGTCATATGAAACTCATACATTAAGCCCATCAGTTCCTCGTGGGAGACGAGTAGAACATCGCGTGCTTCATATCAATTTCATTATTGTTCATGTGTGTATCATTGAGTTTATATTGTTTATAGTTGTGTTATTCATATTATCATGTTTATGCAATTCATTCATCAGGCCCCTCAGTTCCTCGTGAGAGACGAGTTGAGCATCGCGTGCCTTTAATTGTTCCATTATTGTTCATGAGTGTTTCATTTAACATCTTATGATTATTGATCAAGTTACATCTAATTTTACTCATGTTTGGTTGTGCACATATTTCATAATCAATTTAAATAAATTGTTAAAATGTTTTCCATAGGATTCACTCGCCAACATTATGTTGATAAAAAAAAAAAACCTTTTTACACATGCTACAGGTGAACAGGTTGAAGCAAGGATAACATAGGATATGCCTTAGAAGAGAACAAAGAAGTTAGATTGTTAGTTAGATTATGTTGTAGCAATCATTGTAAATTTCCATTTAATTTGTATTAATGAATATGAAACGCTTAATAAATGTCATGAGCTTTGATGATAACCCAATCATGCCCCGATCACCTTTTCCGCTACGGGTCGGGGTGTGACAGATTGGTATCAGAGCCATGACTATAGGGATATAGGATAGGTTATTAGACCCTTAGAGCCTATACTATAGTCTGCCTAAATTTTAAATTGATTAGGTGGTTACATACAAACTTGTGATATTTATTTGTTTCATATTTGTTTACATTTCAGTCAAACATACATGCTCATATACATATTCATTATACATATATACATATTCATTATACATATATCGATGTTCATAAATTCAATTTATTTTCATATTCTCATTATCCAAAGATTTTGTGCAATTTTCAAATCTCATCAAAGTAAGTTCTGCGACGGGCATGTAGTAACTGGAAGGGTACGAGTACCGGTAGTCGGAACGTCCTGTCTAGGCTGGCATTCGTATAAATCCAATATAACGGACCAGTTTGCCTACCTGGGGACCAACGATGAGAGTACGAAGGACCTATTAGGCCAAAGCATGCCACACCAAACGTCGTTCGAACTAACCCTACTTTGAGGTGTCACCGTGTCTACACCTGGACACATTCCGAACCTCACACGTTGTATACATATTTCTCGATTTTCTCCGGGTTTTTGTGTACGCAACCAGGCAGAAACCGTGCGAACCATATGAAAAACCGTATTCATGGGGCCCACATGATTACACAGGTAAAGTATGGCGGCATGACGGGCCTAACAGCGAGCAAAGCCCAAGACATCCTATGGATGTAGTATTTTTGTATAATTATTTTATGAATGTTCATTCCTGAATGCGACCCATGATCCCAAAAGCATCCAACTCATACTCTTGTCATGTATTCATTGTAGATGTCTTCTAACCTCGCCCGTAGGAAGACGAGAGCAAGAAAAGCCCGCGAACGCATGGCTGCCTTAATCGCTCAACAAATGGCTGCCGTAATACCCAACATTGTAATCCAAGTTCAACAAGCACTCACCGATAATCCCGTCAATCAAGCAAACCAAAACATTTTCAACTCTTCCCCAAATACCACTAAATGCACCTACAAGCATTTCAAATCATGCGACCCTCCGAAATACAAAGGGACTGAAGGCGTCACCACTCTTCTCCATTGGTTTGAAGAAATGGAGAACACTTTTCTAAATTGCGATTGCCCTGATGATCGCAAAGTGCGTTATGCTACCGGTCGACTATATGGGATAGCACTTACTTGGTGGAATACAGAGAAGGCCAAACGAGGTGTTGAAGATGTTATGTCCTTATCTTGAACGAATTGAAGGAAATCATGACCAGACGATTTTGCCCAAGGAGCGAAATCAAGAAGTTAGAAGATGAATTCTACTCATTGAAGCAAGTGGAAGGAGACCACATCACCTACAACAAAAGATTCCTCGAGTTACATCAAATGGTTCCCAACATGTTCACTCCCCTCTACCGTTTGATCGAGCACTACATTCGTGGTCTTCCGTCAAAAATTCAAGACCCTGTAATAAGTGCCAAGCCTGCAACTTTGGAAGCAGCAATGGAGCTAGCAACAGAGCTCACCGAGAACCGAATCCGAAACAAAGACTTCAAGGAGGAGAAGAAGAAGGATAAAGAATCGACTGAAACCTCCGACTCCACTCAAACCGAATCCCCTTCTCAACCCAATCCTAAGAGAAGAAGAGTTGGGCGACTTTTCGCTGCTACTCAACGAAATCAACCAGTTTTTCATGCCATACCCATCCGAGCTATCCCGATCACCCAAGTGGCACCCAACTCAACTTACCCAAATAAGAAACCATATCTTGGACCTCACCCTCGATGCAACAACTGTTTTTATCACCATCCCCTTACTTTACCTTGCCGGCTATGTACAACTTGTGGACGCTATGGTCATGTGAACAATGTTTGTCGCACCTTCCAAGACCAAACCTTTTTCCCTACTCAAAACATGGCCCAAACTTATCACCAACCCCAATACCCCATGTTCCCATATGCGCGAGCCTGTTTCAATTGTGGCGACCCTACCCACCTTAGAAACACATGCCCTCAATTGGTTAACGTTATCAACACTCAAGCCCAATCAAACCCAGTTAACCAAGTAAACCAAGAAAACCCAACCACTATGCCACCAGCAAGAGGAAGAGTCTTCAATATCAACGCCAATTCTGTCGAAGATAATGACGGCCCAAACGAAGATACTCAGCTCGTCCTCTTCGCCGAAGATCCAGATTCAACTCCTATTGTTTAGTCTTATGTTTTTCTTTATCACATGTGTAGACTGTTAGAGAAATTATTGGATATTATATATTATATATTGTTTTCAGTATATGCTTTTGCCGAGGCCGTAGCTCCCCATCCATCGAGGTTGAGTTTGATCCCCATTTTATTATGGGTTGATCAGGGCGTGCCCGCACGATCGGCTCCGTTTGTTTGAGCCTTGATCGGTTATTTCATTTTACATTTCAATACATGCAATACGCTCGGCTCCGTTTGATTGAGCCTTGAGCGCACATTTCAATTTACATTTCCAGTTCATGCAATACGTTCGGCTCTGTTTGATTGAGCCTTGAGCGCACAGACAATTTCATTATCAATATCTTGTGGTTGTGGTGTTTGTAGTAGAGTCGCATCGAACTAACCATAACTTGCGGATAAAGTCCACGAAAATTTGACAAGGATATGGTGGATACGCCGATGGTACTTCCTATATATAAGTATTCTTGTCGAATGATCGGAGGCATTATCAGGCGGTTATGAGAGGTTCCATGCATAGGCTGATTGTGTGATGGTTGTTTAGATTAAGTTGTTCAATTTCAGTACATTCAATACGTTCGGCTCCGTTTGACTGAGCCTTGAGCGCAGATACAATTTCATTCAATACGTTCGGCTCCGTTTGATTGAGCCTTGAGCGCACATACAATTTCATTATCAGTATCTTGTGGTTGTTGTGTTTGTTGTAGAGTCGCATAGAACTAATCATAACTTACGGATAAAGTCAATGAAAATTTGACAAGGATATGGTGGATACGCCGCTGGTACTTCCTATATATAAGTATTCTTGTCAAATGATCGGAGGCATTATCAGGCGGTTATGAGAGGTTCCATGCATAGGCTGTTGTGTGGTTAAGTTATTCATATTCAGTACATGCAATACGCTCGGCTCCGTTTGATTGAGCCTTGAGCACACAATTTCAATTTCAGTATATTCAATACGTTCGGCTCCGTTTGATTGAGCCTTGAGCGCACATCCATATCATTTTCAGTACATGCAATATGATCGGCTCCGTTCGATTGAGCCTTGATCGCACAGATATATTTCATTTCAGTAATTTATGTTTGTTGTATTGATTGTAGAATTATAGGACTAATCATAATTCACTGATAAAACCAATGAAAATTTGACAAGAATATGGTGGATACGCCGCTGGTACTTCCTATATATAAGTATTCTTGTCAAAGGATCAGAGGCATTATCGGACGGTTATGGGAAGTTCTATGTAGGATTTATTAGTTTCTTGGTAACCAATCATAACTTGTGGATAAAACTAATGAAAATTTGGCAAGAATATGGTGGATACGCCGCTGGTACTTCCTATATATAAGTATTCTTGCCAAAGGATCAGAGGTATTATCAGGCGGTTATGAGAAGTTCCATGTAGGATTTAGTATTGCCTTGGTTGGAATTTGTGTTACATCTATATCATCATGTTATTTAAAGAAATTGGATTGTGATCCATTTCTACATAAACTAACCTCTCCATCATAACAAACGAGAGAGGAACTTCCATCATTCAAACATATAGGCTATCGGAATGTGGATTCAAATATTTGCTGATGTGTTTATTCATATTCAAATATTTGCTGTTGTATTTATTCATGTTCAAATATCTGCTGTTGTGTTTATTCATGAACAAATATTTGCTGATGTGTTTATTCATGTTCAAATAATTGCTGATGTGTTTATTCATGTTCAAATATTTGCTGTTGTGTTTATTCATGTTCAAATATCTGCTGTTGTGTTTATTCATGATCAAATATTTGCTGATGTGTTCATTCATGTTTGAATATCAGCTGTTGTGCTTACTTATGTTCAAATATCAGATGTTGCGTTTTTATTTATGTTCCATGTAGATTGTAGTGTTAGAAGTTTTGCTTTAGGATATAACCATATTTTCCCAAACGTACCTAAACTCTTATGCATGATATCATTTTTTTTTAGCGAATCATTCCTGTTTATCAATATTCATACAGTAGGCAACAAAAAACGATTCCTGAATAGGGTACTTAACCCTTACAAGGAACGTTACCGCCTCGAACAAAAACTTAAGCCTTTATTTTGCTAAGCATACAACTGTCAAACAAAACATCATCATTCTTTTAGTCAAATATATCACAATTTAAATTTCGGGACGAAATTTCTAAAAAGCAGGGGATACTGTAACATCCGTCAAAAACGGATTTACCAAACCCGCTCCGTTTATCAACCGAACAGTCAGTCAAAATTTTCCTTGCGAATTAAATGCCCAAAATATTTTTAAACGATCCGTAATCAATTATTATACGGGAATATATATTTAGTTTTTGAAAAACTGTCAAAAATCGCAAAATAAAAATATTATGCATCTGCCGGGTTTCGAACCCGGGTCTGTACCGAGTCAGTTCAACGACTTATCACCGCACACACAAACCACTGCGCCACATGTTCCGTTTGTTAATTAATAGAATCATTTAATTCATAAAATGACTTTACGAATTCAAAACCGGCGCCCAATCAGTTCAGTCGTCGGAATCCCAGAATTCTCGCGAGTCTTAACTACGATTTACGTTATAACGTAAACCATTAACCAGACATCGGTTATAACCGATGTTTGAAGTCCGCGACACTTTTCAAAACCGCCGGAAATTTTAAATAAACGAATACAGTCGGAATTCAGACCAGATTCTTCAACGATTTGCACTATAAGTTCAACCACAACCCACGACAAACACTTTCGCTCAAAATCACATCTTTTCACGGCGTAATTCCACTCGCCGGAATAAACCTGTTCGTCGCCGAAAAACCGGTTTCCCCATTGCCGAGCTTTTCTGAACCTCTGAAGCTTATACCGGAGAAAACCATACATTTTCCAAGCTTTCCGGAGACTAGCTGCTATACGGAACACGTCGCCGGAGGTGAATTCTGTCGCCGGAGTTCTGCCGGAAAACAGAGGATCCAGTCGGTATATTTCTCCGCTCAGTTCCTTTTCCTTTTCACTTTTATCTTACCTTAATCGACTGTAACACACTATTAAACCGATAAAAACCTTGAACCAGTCAGTCGACTTTCTCTGGTTATTCTTTGATGAAGAAGACGATGTACTGGTTATATTATAAGTGTAATTAAAATCATGAAATTAATCGGGTTAGACACACAGTCCAGCGGTGGACTGTGTGCACATAAAACGTTATACATACAAAGGTCTCGAGTTCGAATCCCGTCTCACACACGCTGCCTTTAATAAAAACCAATTTTTTGTTTAACTGAACCGGAGTCGTCACTAGTATATGTTAAGTATATTGATAACCGGAATAATAACCAAGTTAGACACACAGTCCAGCGGTGGACTGTGTGTTTGTTTATATCACTGGTCACGAGTTCGAGTCCGGTCTTCAGCACCGACTCGGACCATTATCTCTTCTTTTTAATTAAGGCAGAAAAGGAAATAAATAATTAGTACTTAAGTATAATAAAAACCGAATGATATAACATGTTGAACACACAGTCCAGCGGTGGACTGTGTGTTGGATTAAACCACAGGTCCCGGGTTCGAGACCTGTGGAGTGCATGACCGTTTCGTTTAAACCGTTTTTAAAATAAAAAGGATTTCTGTTTAATTCTAATTAATGTATATATGTAATTAAAATCGGATATATAACGGGTTAGACACGTAGCTCAGTTGGTAGAGCTGCGTGCACGCGTACGAGAGGTCTCGGGTTCGAGCCTCACTCAGCGCACAATAATCTGCCATCGAACCGGTCAACGGTCAACTGGTCAGTCAACGGTCAGAAAAAAAATAAAATATTTTTATTATTTTTATTTAATTATTTTAATTAAAAATCAATTATAAATACTTAAAAATAACATTTTTAAGATTAGAAAATAGCCTCAAACTCACAAAAATGCACCCAACAATCCTACTAAAATAGTTTAATAAAATCCGTTTACTTACCAAACCATAATGCGATTTATCTAGGTTAAATCTCACTCGTGGTTAAAACCACTTCGCGTGCATTCAACGTCATCAACCGAACGCACCCACTGTGAGTGAATCTTACAATTCCCCCTTTTAAATTACACGTTTTGGGGTGTGTCATGTGTTATGAAATTAATTAATTAATTTATTTAAACTTGTGCCATACCACATCATGACTTAAACTTAGATTGTTTTTATTGTTGTGATTTACTTATTGCCATTTGTCAAGTCATATGAAACTCATACATTAAGCCCATCAGTTCCTCGTGGGAGACGAGTAGAACATCGCGTGCTTCATATCAATTTCATTATTGTTCATGTGTGTATCATTGAGTTTATATTGTTTATAGTTGTGTTATTCATATTATCATGTTTATGCAATTCATTCATCAGGCCCCTCAGTTCCTCGTGAGAGACGAGTTGAGCATCGCGTGCCTTTAATTGTTCCATTATTGTTCATGAGTGTTTCATTTAACATCTTATGATTATTGATCAAGTTACATCTAATTTTACTCATGTTTGGTTGTGCACATATTTCATAATCAATTTAAATAAATTGTTAAAATGTTTTCCATAGGATTCACTCGCCAACATTATGTTGATAAAAAAAAAAAACCTTTTTACACATGCTACAGGTGAACAGGTTGAAGCAAGGATAACATAGGATATGCCTTAGAAGAGAACAAAGAAGTTAGATTGTTAGTTAGATTATGTTGTAGCAATCATTGTAAATTTCCATTTAATTTGTATTAATGAATATGAAACGCTTAATAAATGTCATGAGCTTTGATGATAACCCAATCATGCCCCGATCACCTTTTCCGCTGCGGGTCGGGGTGTGACAAGCATAGCTCTTCTGCCTATCCCTGGCAGCTTTAAGACGATCACGGATTTCACAATCTTTTCCGTGGTCTCCAGGACAATCTCTGGTCCTGATAGTTGGGCTTCCCCAACTTCTGCCCAACATATGGGCGTTCTACACTTTCTCCCATATAAGGCCTCAAAAGGAGCAGCCTTGATGCTTGTATGATAACTGTTATTGTAGGAGAATTCTATTAGGGGTAAGTGGTCATCCCAACTTCCACCTAAATCAATCACACATGCCCTAAGCATGTCTTCCAGTGTCCGAATAGTACGTTAACTTTGACCATCAGTCTGCGGATGGTAAGCCGTACTAAAAATTAATCGTGTGCCTAACGATTGTTGGAAACTTTTCCAAAAGTAAGATGTGTATCTAGTATCTCTATCTGATACAATAGATACTGGCACACTGTGTAGGGACACTATTTTGTCCACATACAACTTAGCCAATTTATCTGAATTATACATTTCTTTAATCGGCAAGAAATGAGCTGACTTAGTCAGCCTATCCACTATAACCCAAATAGTGTCATTACCACATTTGGTCTTAGGTAACTTGGTAATCAAATCCATAGTTACCATTTCCCATTTCCAAGTAGGAATCTCTAATTGTTGTAGTAGTCCTGACAGTTTCTGATGTTCGGCTTTAACTTGCGAACACGTCAGACACTTTGCTACATTAGTGGCTATAGATTTCTTCAATCCCATCCACTAATAATTCTTCTTCAAATCTTGATACATCTTGTCACCGCCCGGGTGAACAGAGTATCTTGAATTATGCGCTTCTTGGAGGATTAGATCCCTAAGTCCTCCAAAGATCGGAACCCAAATTCTATCATTAAATCTTAGGATCCATCCTTTCCAGGCGTTAATTGATCAATGGTTCCGCCTAATCTCTCATTAGGGATATTAGCCTTTAACAAGGCTTGCTTCTGCGCATCTAATAGCTTCTCACTCAAACTATTTCTGAGCTCAATGTTCTTAGCGTTAATCCTTATAGGTTTAACTTTTTCCTTGCGACTTAAGGCATCGGCAACTACATTTGCATTGCCTAGATGGTAGCGAATTTCACAATCATAATCATTAAAAGTTTCCATCCAACGACGTTTTCGCATGTTCAATTCTTTCTGATTGAATAGATGCTGGAGACTTTTATGGTCTATGTATATAACACACTTTGTGCCATACAGGTAATGTCTCCACAGTTTTAGTGCAAATACAACGACACCCAGTTCCAAATCATGGGTGGTGTAATTCCTTTCGTGCACCTTTAGTTGTCGTGATGCATAGGCAATTACCTTACCATTTTGCATTAGCACACAGCCCATGCCAGTGTGCGAAGCATCACAATAGACAACAAAGTTCTCAATACCCTCGGGTAGAGATAACACAGGAGCGTTGCTCAACTTGTGTTTAAGAACCTCAAAAGATTCGTGTTGCTTTGGACTCCAATTATACTTAATATTCTTACGGGTCAAGGAAGTTAAAGGAGTGGCTATTCTTGAAAAGTTATCAATACCTCCTATATACCAGCTAGTCCTAAGAAACTACGAACTTCTGTTGGGGTCTTGGGCACTTCCCAATTTATTATAGTCTCAATTTTGGCGGGATCCACTTGGATACCATGCTCACTTACCATGTGTCCAAGAAATTGGACTTCTCTAAGCCAAAATTCGCATTTTGAGAACTTTGCATAAAGTTTCTCCTGCCTTAATAACTCTAGGATGAACCGAAGATGTTTCTCGTGATCATCTTTATTATGAGAATAGATAAGTATGTCGTCTATGAAGACAATGACAAACTTATCCAAATACGGTTTGCAGACTCTATTCATGAGATCCATGAATGCTGCTGGTGCATTTGTGAGGCCAAAAGGCATCACTAAAAACTCAAAATGACCATAGCGGGTCCTGAAGGCTGTCTTAGGAACATCTTCATTTTTAACCTTCAGTTGGTGATATCCTGATCTTAAATCTATCTTAGAAAAATAACTAGCCCCGTGAAGCTGATCGAATAAATCATCGATCCTGGGCAGAGGATATCTATTTTTAATGGTTAGCTTGTTTAGCTCCCGGTAGTCGATGCACATTCGCATCGAACCATCTTTCTTCTTCACAAAAAGGATAGGAGCTCCCCTAGGTGAGGAACTAGGCTGAATAAAGCCTTTCTCCAAGAGTTCATCCAATTGAACCCTTAACTCATTCATTTCGGTTGGAGCTAGCCTATATGGTGCTCTAGCTACGGGTGCTGCTCCTGGTATGATATCTATTCTGAACTCCACTTGCCTATCTGGGGGTAGGCCTGGTAATTCTTCAGGGAAAACATCGGGATACTCCGAGATAACTGGTAAGTCTTCAATGCTTGGTTTAGGCTCATTGATGGTTACTTGTGCCATGTAGACGACACAACCTCTTCTCAAACACTTGGATGCCTTAAATAATGACACTTTGTCTGGCAGTCCATAGTGTGAGTCTCCAAAGATGGTGATCATTTCACCAGATGGGGTCTTAATCTCGATGAGCTTTTTATCGCAGGCAATGCAGGCTTGGTTATGAGATAACCAATCCATGCCTAAGACAACATCAAACCCCGCCAATTTCATTGGCAAAAGAGAGATAGGGATGGAATGATTCTTAATGGATATGGAACATCCATCAAGAATAGAAGAAGCAGTTTCTAAGGTTCCATCGGCAAGTTCTATCTCATAAGTCTTATCTAGAGTTCTTGCGGGCAGATTTAATAGTTTACTAAACTTATGATCAATAAATGATTTATCTGCACCTGAATCAAATAACACTCTAGCAAAAATATCGTTAATGGGGAAGTACATGTTATGACGTTATTGTCATTAACAGCTTCCTTAGCAGTTAGCTGAAAGGCGTGCGCATTCCCCTTCTTGGCCTCTCCAAGCTTCGGTTTATTATTCCTTGAATTCTTAGGGCAGCTAGTTGTAATGTACCCTTTTTCATTGCAAATATAACATACAACATCCTTAAGATCTTTACAATCTAGGATCTTATGCCCCTTCTTTTACATATGCCACAAGGTCTAGTTTGTGGGTCAGGATTACACTGTCCCCAGTGTCTTCGGTTGCAAGTCTTACAGAATGGCGTCACAGCCGACTTGCTTTGGTTCCCTTTGAATCCGAACCTCCCTTTATTTTTCTTATTAAATCTATGGGAGTTGTCTTCCTCTCTCTTTCTTTTCCAGTCAGTTTCAGGCTTGACTGACTTCTGCCTCACTATATCAAGGGTGAGGGAGAGAGATAGGTCAACAGCAGACCTATAGGTACTAAGCTGAGCAGTCTTTACCATGCCCTTAATCTCGGGTGCTAATCTATTTATAAAACGTGCAATGCGTTTGGATTCAGGGGTGATAAGATAGGAAACTAACCTACATAAGGAATTAAAATCGGAAGCGTACTTCCGACAGTCTAGGTTTTTCATGGAAAGAGACAAGAAATCTGTCTCTATTTTCTCCACCTCATGGGTTGGGCAATAAGTTTCTTTTATCAAATCAACAAACTTGGACCATCCCAAGTTGTACAGGTGTACCTTACCTGTTGATTGAATCATGGCCTTCCACCATGTTAGGGCATCGCCCTTGAAGGATTGTGATACGTACTTGACCACATCCCTTTCAGCACAGCTGCTGATGTCTACAATGGTCTCCATTTCGTCGTGCCACTTTTGGGCTTCTACGGCTCCTTTTTCCCCATTAAAGTCTCGGGGCTTACAGGAGACAAAATATTTGTAGGTACATCCGTCCTTGGAAGAACGTGACCTATCAGCATAGTCTATCCTCTTAGGTTCACTCTTTGCATTTGATGAGTGAACATAGCTCTCCTTATGGGCTGAGGATGGTGGAATTGATAATGGCTTAGAGCGAGTAGCACTCGACTCTCTTAATTTCTCTATGGCCTTACCCATGGCCTTTTCTACAGCCGCATCAATGCGAGCTTGGAAATCATTATTATTTATGGCTATATTTTCGGCGTCTTTGACGTTCTGATGGATACTTTGTGCTTCATTAGAATTAGCCATCTTTAAGTCTTGGTTTCTATGCACCAATTAAAATTTTGTTTAGCCATGGTATATCAACCATATTGGCTTTTAACATTGGATATAACAATCCATTGCCTATACTTAGTGTGAATAACATCACAACTCTTAGGTTAATTATATCTATATTTGGCCTAGGTCTTAATAGGACCATCATAGGCAAATTACAATTTGGACGTAGTCCATTTATTATTAGAAAGGGGATCGCAATGTCACAACTGTAATTGACATATTTGACGATTATATATAGCACATAGACTTGTCACAAAGGACATTAAATAAGGCACAAAGGGCCTGTCACTAATGGACATAGGATATGACACTTAAGCCTGTCACTAATGGACATATAATAGGGCATATATGCACAACATTGCTAAGGATGTTTAATTATCATTGCACTGATGATAGTAGTCGGGATAAAATAGATCACATGGCTTTATAGAATAGATCATAACCCGAAAGGGTAATACATCACTAATGGATGTTTAATCACTGGTGATATTAGCCGGGATCACACAGATCATAAGGGCTTATTTAGCCGGGATCAAATAGATCACGAAGGCTATATAACCGGGATCAAATAGATCAGAAGGGTTATATAAAATACATCTCTAACGGATGTTAAATCACCGCACTGGTGATATTAGCCGGGATCAAACAGATCACAAGGGCTTTTTAGCCGGGATCACAAAGATCACAAGGGCTATATAACCGGGATCAAATAGATCACAAGGGTTATATAAAAATACATCTCTAATGGATGTTAAATCACCGCATTAATGATATTAGCCGGGATCAAACAGATCACAAGGGCTTTTTAGCCGGGATCACATAGATCACAAGGGCTATATAACCGGGATCAAATAGATCACAAGGGTTATATCAAATACATCTCTAATGGATGTTAAATCACCGCATTGGTGATATTAGTCGGGATCAAACAAATCACAAGGGCTTTTTAGCCGGGATCACATAGATCACAAAGGCTATATAACCGGGATCAAATAGATCACGAGGGTTTACATCTCTAATGGATGTTAAATCACCGCACTGGTGATATTAGCCGGGATCAAACAGATCACAAGGGCTTTTTAACCGGGATCAAATAGATCACAAAGGCTTATCTAGCCGGGATCAAATAGATCACAAAGGCTTATTTATAAGGTTAGGACATAGTCCATTACCTTGAAGGTTAGTGTGATTCAAGTCACATAACCAAGAGTATGCAAATTACTTGAATGTTAACATAAAAGGATCTTAATGGTTGATTATAAGTCCCGGTCGCATTGACCTTAATGACTTGGAGGCTTGAACTTAGTCCACCACCCTTAGATAGAAGGATAACTTCCATTAACTATCTTGATAGAAGACCCTTCCGTTCTTAACTATCATACATTTGACCAAATATGTGGTCTGTGCCACTTGGCAAATCAAAACCATTAAGATCTTTTTGGAATTATATCGCAGAGCATAAATTCGAATGAAATCGAGACACTCGTTTTCAAAAGGATGAATACATATATATATATATAATTCCAAAGTACTTCATTAAATTTGCATAAGAAATTACAATACTTGAAACAAATAAATGAAACTGATTGTCCATGCAAGGACTAAAAGAAAACAAAATGTCTACGCAGGGACTAAAGAAATAACAATGTCCACGCAGGGACTACATATAATAGAAGACGTCACTCGTCTTTCTTTCCCTTGACCAATTTGGAGAGTTTCTTGAAGAACTTGTTCGTCTTCTTTTCTGTTTTCTCCACCTGCTGCTGCATCTCTTTCATCCTTTCTAAGGCCTCATTAATGGCCTCTAGTGGTGGCGGAGGTTGTGGTTGAGGTTGTGGCATAACCGGATACTGATACCCATAAGTTGGATATCCAGTTGGTGGATAGGTAGGTAGGAAAGGAGACGGGTAAAGTGCGTTGTGCATAACCGCCTGCATGTAGGGTCTTGCGACCAGGCTTGATAGTCTACCGGCATAGACGGGTTAAATGGATCATATCCAGACGTGTCTGGATACGTGGGAATTGGGTTAGTATAACCTGTTGGTGGTGGTTGAACAACAGGTGTTGGTGTTGATTCCACTATAGGTGGAACATTAGAGGGTCCACCCATTTGTGGGTCCTCTTGAATTGTAGGGTAGGAGTTAGGTAAAGGTGGTAGCGATCCCGACCTTTTCCGGCACGTACCTCCATACGTACTCCCTGCTTCCTCCTTGGTGGTTCAGGTGGTGGTTGAGGTTGGTCCACCGGTTCTATGTGGACATCTTCTTGAACTGGGGGTGGTTGAGAGTGGTGAGAAGGAGTGTGGGGAAAAGTAAATTGATTTCAATATTGGTCCCACTCGTTAGGACCTTGGTAGGGAGATCCAGCATATGAGTTTGATTCGCTCGAAATTTCAATGGGATGCACATTTGATCCCGACAGTGGCATCTCCGGGTCGGAGTCCTCATCCATATGATGTGGCTGGTCCAACTGATTTTGATCACCTGGAGGCGTGTTTAAGTAATGGTTGGGGTTAAACTCTTCATGGTAGGAGTGATGAGAATGGAAATGGTGAGAATGGTAGGAGTGGTGTGAGTGGTAAGAATTTTGGGAATGTGAGGGCGAATGTCTATTAGAGACGGAATGTCTCGCTGGTTGCCATGGAGACGAATCTCCTGATTCTTGATATGCATCTGAATTATGAGGTTGAGGAATACGCCCTGATGGTCCTCCCCTCATTGGACCTTTTCCTAGTCCACTTTGTCCTCGTACACGTGGCGGCATTTTCCTACTAGAAATCAATTTAAAAAAAAAACAATACTAATAACTTAATAATGAAATGAGTAATCCTAGGTCAATGCCTAGACTCGGAAGTCTAAGGAATGTGCTCGTGTAAGTTTGAGACTAAACACAAAAGGCTAGTGTTTAATTCTCTCAAACGTTGGCTCTGATACCAACCCTGTCACACCCCGGATTTCCAACCCCGAAATCCAAACACCGGTGGGCCGGGTTGGGGAGTATCGTGAAAACAGTAGATAACATCATAGTCAATTAAACACGACACAACGGAAGTATTGGAGTAAAATTACTATCACAAACCGAAATGTTCGAAATCTAAAATAATATACAGGCTCGTAATAGAAGATCCACAGGCGGATCGTAAAATGTACAAGAAAGAATGTAAAACAGACTTTAGGCAGATCTAAGGATTTGCAAGATCCTCTTATTCTCTACCGAGAAGCTTCCGGCCTATTTCGTATTATACCTGCAGATTAGCCTTTGGAAGATACGTCAGCTTACGCTGGTAAATACACCCAACTGACTCATTTTGGAAACATTAAAAATGATTCTAAGTGCAAACGACACCAAAATCTTTTATTAACTTGGGAAAGTTAACCTGCAATGGACCAAGCAATAACAATGGACCGTATCCCAAGCCCGTATAGGGAAAATAAGTTGAGAGTATATACCTGAGCTAGTCTTATTCTTTTATTTTTAAATAACTCAGCCGTATACAAAAGTACCAAGTGCAGATAGGATTTACCGAGAAGGCTCTAGTATGGATTATGGCATAAGCTAGCCAATTAAATACTAACGTCTTATAAACCGAATAGTGTACATGATCATTACGTATAACGCTTGATTAAACGATGATTGGATAGAATGTAGTTTAAACCCGACAAGTACTTGACTTGTATAATATGGGTAAACTATAAACATTCTGGATTTTGAGGCTAAATGACAAGGTTAAACCCGTTACGGTTAAATTCCGTTAAATAGTTGCATATACGTAACTGTGCGCATAATAGCGATATCGGGTAACCAGATAAGTCATGGACAAGTTATATATGTCATTATACTTTAAATAAGTTAAAATATCAGTAGGATATCAACTTATATGCCCATTAAGGTTTTAAAACGAAACTATGCCTCATAAGGGTATTTTTGTAATTTCATACCATATAAAAAGAACTTGAATATAATTTAATGTTATAGTTAAAAGTATTCCGGAAAAATACTTTATTTATGACATAATATTAGTAGAATGTCAATTATATGTGTAAATTATCTTTTATGACCAAACTATGCACCGAAGGGGCATTTTGGTCATTTTACACATAGTTTATAAATTATTTGGGATTTTGAGTTTATAACATGTACCTACTGTAATTATGTTTAAAATAAGTTTTGAAATCAGTAGGTATCAAGTTTTGGTCAATAATATGGTTTATAACCATACTATGCGCCGAAATGGCGCTTATGTCGTAAGATGACGTTGTTAAGCGATGTTTAATGAAAACTGACCTTAGGGTGAGACATAAAATGTGTAAAATATTTTGTTGAATATAACATGTCAGTAGGTAAATGATTTACCTTGAAAAGATTGATTAAAATCATTTTATGAGTCACAAGGACTAAAACCGTCATTTATCGACATAGTTTAAGGACCTCCTTGGAAACTCAGTTTACAACTTGGTTTAACATCCCAAATAATCCTACTTATAATATTACATCAGTAGGAAACTCATTTTCAAGTTTATTATCATTAAAACCTTGTTTTATGCAAAAAGGCCATTTTGGTCAAAGATGGCATAATTATGGAACTTGTGCATAAACTTAGATTCTGATTATGATCATGTAATATAACCTCAGAGGGTTATGCTACATTATATTACGATCATAATGCAACTTTAGATCAGTAGGTAACTAATCTAAATTGGGTCAGAATCGAAAGTTAAAGTAGAAGTCAAACTTTGCAACTTTCGGTTGCGAACCGACCCTAGAACTGAAATTGATGAGCCGAACATGTTCATACATGTTCTAATAATTATTACCAACTTGTTTAAGTGTCAAAACAGGTTTCATAACATATATAAGATCAATTTATGATTTTTTCGAAAAATGGCCTGTTTGACTTTTTAATATCATAACTTTGACCCGTCAATTGATCTAGCAAACGTGATCCTCAGGAGGTGCCCTTTATAAGGACTAACACCTACCTTATTACGATCACTTAGCCATGTCCATTTTGAACAATGGCTGGACCATAATGGTCTTAACCGAAAGTCAAAGCGTTTTCCGTAAAACGCTTGACTTTTGGCTATAAAAGCCTATAAACGAAAATGTAAGAGCAAGGAACACTTACAAGAGGTTCCTACAATGCAAGAGAACAAAGTTGGATGCTCCTTTCAGCTAGGAACTTCCAGAGGAGGGAGAAGAGTGAATTAATGAGAAAGGTGCAAGTTGGAATGAAGACTTATGCACCTATTTATAGTTGGAGAGCTCAAAGGAGGTGAAGCCAGGTGTTTAGGGGAGTAAGAAGAAGCTTACAAGTTTCCCAAAACGTGGCATCGCAGTTTAGAGAAGCCATGGTTTCGTTTAAATGGTTTTGGAGCTTTACTTGGTCTCCAAACAAAACTATCTGCGCCAGACCTGTTCTTGCGAGGCGCGAGAGACACATGCCATGTCTCTCGCGGCTCGCGACCGCTCCATGGCCAGATTCAAGGTTTGACACTTTTAACCCTTGAACTATATGAAGCCTCTAAAGGCCTTCTAAAACACCTTTTTAGCACTTTTAGCCCTCCGTATCCAATACTTGGCATACCCGGGATGCCTGGACATTGTCGAGCTCTCGGTTCGTTAAAAGGTCATTCAGAGGTATAAATTAACATGTTGACACTTTTAATCTCTCCATTATCCAACTTTCACATATTTACAAAATTGAACCCACTCGTCCAACAAACGACACGTATGAGAGTTAGGACTTCACAAAGGATCACTTAGAGGCTTATTATAAGCATGTTGATTCCGATGTCACTCAGAGGCTGGGCATGTTGACATATCAGTCACTCAGAGGCGAAATTTCAAGCATGTTGACGTATTAGTCACTCAGAGGCTAATGATTTAAGCTTGTTGACATATCAGTCACTCAGAGGTTGTTATTTATGCATGTTGACATCGGTTCGTCACTCAGAGGCTCAACTTGAGCATGTTGACGCCTTTAGTCCTTATTGTATTTAACAGACTATATTTAAAATACCACACGTGTCACTACATTATTGGACACGATTTTTATAGGGTGTTACAGCGCCTCGTTTGCCCTTTTCAGCATTCCACCATGTGAGGGCTACTCCATACAAGCGTCCAGTAGCATAGCGTACCTTGCGATCGTTGGGACAATCACAGTTGAGGAATGTACTTTCCATCTCCTCGAACCATCGAAGTAGAGCAGTGACTCCCTTAGTACCTTCGTACTTTGGAGGATCGCATGAGTTGAAGTGCTTATAGGTGAACTTGGTGGTATTTGGGGAAGGTTGACAACGTTTTGATCTTCTTGGTAGATTGGGTTGGTAGGATTAGCGGCAAGAGCTTGTTGGACTTGAACTACGATTTTGGAAATTACGGCGGCCATTTGTTGAGCGATTTGGGCAGCCATGCGCTCGCGGGATTTTCCTGATCTCCTACCTCTACGAGAGTGACTAGAAGACATCTACAAGGAATACGTATCGAGAGTTATGAGTTTGACATATAGGTGTCATGTGTCGTATAAAATGAACATCCACAAAACAAATGAAAAATAAATTTGCTACATCCATAGGATGTCTTGGGCTTTGCTCATGTTTGGGCCCCCATATGTCCCAATACTTGGCCTTGGTAATCACGTGGGCCCCCATGACTACTGGGCTCTTGTAGGGTTCACATTGGTGTTGGCCTGTTAACATTTACTCCACCCGAATGAAAATCGTAAAACATGATCGCAAAGTATAAGGTCGGAGGGTGTCCAGGTGTAGACACAGTGACAACTCAAAGTGGGGTTAGTTCACACGACGTTTGGTGTGGCATGCTTTGGCCTAATAGTTCCTTCGTACTCTCATCGTTAGTCCCCAGGTAGGCAAACTAGTCCGTTATATTGGATTTATACGATTGCCAACCTAGGCAGGACGTTTCGACTACCGGTACTCGTACCCTTCCAGTTACTACATGCCCGTCGTATAACTTACTTTGATGAGATTGAAAAACGAAAACACCACAAAATCTTGAATAAAAAAATATGAGAATGATTTGAATATGTGAGAATTGGAACGTGCGTATATGTAAGCATGTTATGTTTGACAACAAGTATAACTCATTAAGTATCACACAAAATGATAGTGGAAGTGTTTGCATGCATTTGTGTGTGTAATAATATGAAACAAATAAACATCATGAGTTTGCATGTAACCACATAAGCAATTATAATATAAACAACTATAGTATAGGCTCTAAGGGTCTAATAATCTATCCTATATCCCTATAGTCAAAAGCTCTGATACCAATCTGCCACACCCTGACCCGCAACGAAAATGGTTGTCGGGGCATGATTGGGTTTTCATCAAAGCTCATGACATTTACTATAAAGTTTCATATCTATTATTTCCAATTTAAAAGAGAAATTTCATCAAACAGTCAAGCACAACATGTTCTAAACACCACATTCACGAACTCTTTATTTTTCTTCTAAGGCAAATTCCTATGTGTTCCTTGTTTCAACCTGTTCACCTATATCATGTGTAAAAAAATGGTTTTTGGGTCAACAAAAGTTAGCGAGTGAATCTTATATAAGCATTTGAACGAATTAGTTATATTGGTTATTTGAATAAAAATGTGCATAACCAAATATGAGTATACGTATCTGTAAAAACCACAAAACACATAATATCAATTAATGCACACACACACCTATCAAATGATGAACAATGAGATCAAGGCTCAATCAAACGGAGCCGATCTAATGAGGCACCTGATGCTCAACTCGTCTCCAACGAGGAACTGATGGGCCTAATGAATGATTTGCACGCAACTTGACAAAAATGTAAACACGCAATACAACAAACAACATTTACATCACACGTTAGATCATATAATGGTAATAGCACAAGTGTTTGAATAAACGAATGTATAAAGGACGCATGATACACCCCAAAACATGAATAAAAATGGGAATTTGTAAGAATTCACTCACAGTGGGTGAGTTCCTTGTTTGATAATGAATGCGCATGAATCGAGGGGTTGATCGACAAATGAATACTAACCTAAAATCATAACGCGGTAAATCGATAAATATAAACCAATTAATATTTTAATTTAGTAATTTTTGTTAGATTTTTAGGTTATTTTTGTGGTTTTATTGATATTTTAAAACCTTCGAAATTGTATTTTTAAGTATTTTTAATTGATTTTTAACTAAAATATAAATATATAAGTAATATAAATAATTAAAATAAAAATAAAATAATATTTTAAAAAAAATATTGTCAGGTCTGACAGGAGGGACCTGACCGGTTCTTTGGTGGAATTGGATGTGTGTGGTGGGATTCGAACTTTAGACCTTCCGTTCATGTGCACGCAGCTCTTCCAACTGAGATACGTGTCTAACCCGTTAGATACTTGATTTTTATTATACTTATATATTGATTATCTTAAATATAGAAATCATTTAATTAATAAGATTTTAAAATCAACTAACCGGTGTCTACCACCCGTCTCGAACTCGCGACGTTAGTGATATTTTGCACCCAGCCCAACCAACTGGGCTGGGTGTCTAACCCGAAATATAAGTGATTTTTATTAAATTTATACACTTACAGAATCTTAATATATGTATGTATTAAAAAGGGTTGGTATAATATATGAAATCGGGACCTTGTGCGTGATTCAAACCTGGGACCTCTGATTTAAATTTGTACACAGTCCACCACTGGACTGTGTGTCTAACCCGATTTTAAACCCATTTTTATTATATTTATACACTCATAACAACTTCATCTTCTTCATAAAAACTTAAAACCAGAATTCAATTTCGACTGAAACATGTTTAAACAGGTTTTGGGTAATTGATTGAAGTTTCAAACACATTAAACAAAGATATAAAAAGGGTTTAGGGGGTTATACCAACTAGAAACAAAGTTTTGTTTTTCCGACGGTGAATTCCGGTGATTCAAGCGAGCTCCGACGAAGTGTGTAGCGGATCTTCTGAGAATTTAGAATGGTTTTGCGAGTATGTGTGAGTTTTAGAAAAGGTTTGGGTTGCTATTTATAGGCGTATGTCTGATTTTAGTTTTCGGTTTCAACAGACTTTGGTCAAAAGATTTATTACCGAATTGATTTTTATAACCGAAGTTTGCCATGATTGAATCTTAATGCGTTGATTAGAAATCAGTTTCTTTGACTTAATTCGAAAGAGAAATGGTAATTGATGGAGATTGGAGGTTACAACCACTTTACAGAGCGGGTCTTTTGAATTTTGGATCCAAGAGTTATTTTGATATAAAGGTTATTTAGTTTGGAATATATCAGCTGTAGAGAGTGTGATGGAGTGGTTTTGTTGGTTGACACTTATGTGCGTGACCCGGGTTCGAGTCTTGCGGTCAGCACAATTTTTTTATTCTTTATAAAAATCCATTTATTACTATTATTTATTATCTTTGTTATTTATTTAATATTTTTATTATATAAATTATTTAACAACAATTATAAAATAATTAAATGAGTAATGAAGCATTTAATAAATATTTAATCTTAAACGGAGCGGGTTATGGAACCCGTTTAACGACAGATGTTACATTATCCCATACTTTTAGAAATTTCGTCCCGAAATTTAGGTAGAAGTTGTAATAGGGAAAAGATGTGGGTATTTTTCGCTTATTGAGTCTTCGCGTTCCGAAATAAACTCAGGTTGACGTTTTGACTCCCAACGTACACTGACTAATATCTCGATATCTTTTAACAGAAAAAGGGAGGTGTGATGTTTGGATTTTTTATTGAGGCGGTAACATTCCTGGTAAGGGTTGAATACTCTGCTACAGGAATCACTTTTTGATGCCTAAGATGAGAAACGTTGATACACAGAGTTGATTGACTGGATATGACCTTATGCATAGGAGTTTTGAGAGAATTGATGCGTTGAAAAGATAAAGTTATATCACAAGACAAAAACTTCAACCATGACAATATTAAAACCTACACGAAACTTCTCATAACCGCCTGACAATGCTTTTGATCCTTTGACAAGAATACTTATATATAGGAAGTACCAGCGGCGTATCCACCATATTCTTGTCAAATTTTCATTGGCTTTGTCAGTAAGTTATGATTAGTTCTATGTGACTCTAAAATTTACAAAACATAAACAAACACAACAGCCAGCTTGAGTCTCAAATCTGAAAGAATACATGACTGAATAACTACGGTACCTCTCTCGTTCGTTATGATGAAGGGGTCAGTCTATGAAAAAGTGAGACATGACTCAACTTCCTAAAATGATGAGGCGAGGTACGTCGTGATGTTATGATGACATGAACTTTTAAATCGATGAATGAAATAAAACAATGATATCAATTAGCATTAAAATTCTTGAATACATAAATTCCCAAATGGAAACAAGGATATACAAAGATTGAGATTTATAGAAAACATTAAAACTAGACGGTTGGAGTTGAGTCTTGACTCTTGGTGATGGAAGGCTAGTTTGGTTGTTCGTTCGCACCGTTATTGGCTTCAACCGGATTAGCGTTGATGTTGTAAGCTCTTCCTCTCGCTGGTGGGGGTGTTGGGTTTGATTGATTAACTGGGTTCACTAGAGCTTGGGCGTTAATGATGTTAACCAATATAGGGCACGTGTTTCTAAAATGGGTAGGGTCGCCACAATTAAAGCAAGCTCGAACATATGGAACTATGGGGTATTGAGGTTGTTGATATGGTTGGATCATGTTTTGGGCAGAGGGTGAAGCTTGGTTTTGGGGAGTGCGACACGTTTTACTTAGATGACCATAACGCCCACAATTTGCACACAATCGACAAGGTATGGTGGGTTGATGGTGATAAAAGCAGGTGTTACATTGAGGGTGAGGTCCAATGTAGGGTTTCTTATTTGGGTACGCAGAGTTGGGTGCTACTTGAGTAATTAGGATAGCTTGGAGTGGTTCAGCTTGTGGAGCTGGTTGGTTGCCTTGAATGACAGTGAAATTTTGCCCGTCTCGCTTTCTCTTAGTAGTGGGTTGGGAAGAGGATTCAGTTTGGGTTGAGTTTGAGGTTTCGGTTGGTGTTTCATCTTTCTTCTTCTCGAACTTGAAGTCTCCATTCCTAATGTGGTTTTCGGTGAGCTCTGTAGCTAGCTCCATTGCTGCTTCCAAAGTTGCAGGTGTGGTACTTATTACAGGGTCCTAAATATTTGAAGGAAGGCCTCGAACATAGTGCTCGATCAAACAGTAAATAGGGGTGAAACAATTTGGAACCATTTGATTCAATTCGAGGAATCTCTTGTTATAGGTCATGTGATCTCCCTCTTTTTGCTTCTAGGAATAGAACTCGTCCTCTAGTTTTTTAATTTCGCTTCTTGGACAGAAACGTCTAGTCATAAGCTTTCTCAACTCTTCCCAAGTTAGAGCTACAACGGCTTCGGCGCCTCGTTTGCCCTTTTCAGCATTCCACCATGTGAGGGCTACTCCATACAAGCGTCCAGTAGCATAGCGTACCTTCCGATCATTGGGACAATCACAGTTGAGGAATGTACTTTCCATCTCCTCGAACCATCGAAGTAGAGCAGTGACTCCCTCAGTACCTTTGTACTTTGGAAGATCGCAGGAGTTGAAGTGCTTATAGGTGCACTTGGTGGTATTTGGGGGAGGGTTGACAACATTTTGATCTTCTTGGTTGATTGGGTTGGTAGGATTAGCGGCAAGAGCTTGTTGGACTTAAACTACGATGTTGGAAATTACGGCGGCCATTTGTTGAGCGATTTGGGCAGCCATGCGCTCGCGGGATTTTCCTGATCTCCTACCTCTACGAGAGTGACTAGAAGACATCTACAGGGAATACGTATCGAGAGTTATGAGTTTGACATATAGGTGTCATGTGTCGTATAAAATGAACATCCACAAAACAAATGAAAAATAAATTTGCTACATCCATAGGATGTCTTGGGCTTTGCTCATGTTTGGGCCCCCATATGTCCCCATACTTGGCCTTGGTAATCATGTGGGCCCCCATGACTACTGGGCTCTTGTAGGGTTCACATTGGTGTTGGCCTGTTAACATTTACTCCACCCGAATGAAAATCGTAAAACATGATCGCAAAGTATAAGGTCGGAGGGTGTCCAGGTGTAGACACAGTGACAACTCAAAGTGGGGTTAGTTCACACGACGTTTGGTGTGGCATGCTTTGGCCTAATAGGTCCTTCGTACTCTCATCGTTAGTCCCCAGGTAGGCAAACTAGTCCGTTATATTGGATTTATACGATTGCCAACCTAGACGTGACATTTCGACTACCGGTACTCGTACCCTTCCAGTTACTACATGCCCATCGTATAACTTACTTTGATGAGATTGAAAAACGAAAATACCACAAAATCTTGAATAAAGAAATATGAGAATGATTTGAATATGTGAGAATTGAAACGAGCGTATATGTAAGCATGTTATGTTTGACAACAAGTATAACTCATTAAGTATCACACAAAATGATAGTGGAAGTGTTTGCATGCATTTGTGTGTGTAATAAATATGAAACAACTAAAAATCATGAGTTTGCATGTAACCACATAAGCAATTAAAATCTAATCAACTATAGTATAGGCTCTAAGGGTCTAATAATCTATCCTATATCCCTATAGTCACAAGCTCTGATACCAATCTGTCACACCCTGACCCGCAGCAAAAATGGTTGTCGGGGCATGATTGGGTTTTCATCAAAGCTCATGACATTTACTATAAAGTTTCATATCTATTATTTCCAATTTAAAAGAGAAATTACATCAAACATACAAGCACAACATGTTCTAAACACCACATTCATGAACTCTTTATTTTCTTCTAAGGCAAATTCCTATGTGTTCTTTGTTTTAACCTGTTCACCTATATCATGTGTAAAAAAATGGTTTTTGAGTCAACAAAAGTCAGCGAGTGAATCTTATATAAGCATTTGAACGAATTAGTTATATTGGTTATTTGAATAAAAATATGCATAACCAAATATGAGTATACGTATATGTAAATTTAACCACAAAACACATAATATCAATTAATGCACATACACACCTATCAAAGGATGAACAATGAGATCAAGGCTCAATCAAACGGGGCCGATCTAATGAGGCACCCGATGCTCAACTCGTCTCCAACGAGGAACTGATGGGCCTAATGAATGATTTGCACGCAACTTGACAAAAATGTAAACACACAATACAAAAAACAACATTTACATCAAACGTTAGATCATATAATGGTAATAGAACAAGTGTTTGAATAAACGAAATGTATAAAGGACGCATGATACACCCAAAACATGAATAAAAAGGGGAATTTGTAAGAATTCACTCACAGTGGGTGCTCCTTGTTTGATAATGAATGCGCACGAATTGATGAGTTGATCGACAAATGAATACTAACCTAAAATAATAACGCGGTAAATCGATAAATATAAACCAATTAATATCTTAATTTAGTACTTTTTGTTAGATTTTTAGGTTATTTTTGTGGTTTTATTGATATTTTAAAACATTCGAAATTGTATTTTTAAGTATTTTTAATTGATTTTTTACTAAAATATAAATATATAAGTAATATAAATAATTAAAATAAAAATAAAATAATATTTTTTTAAAAAATATTGTCAGGTCTGACAGGAGGGACCTGACCAGTTCTTTGGTGGAATTGGATGCGTGTGGTGGGATTCGAACTCTAGACATTCCGTTCACGCGCACGCAGCTCTTCCAACTGAGATACGTGTCTAACCCGTTAGATACTTGATTTTTATTATACTTATATACTGATTAGCTTAAATATAGAAATCATTTAATCAAAAAGATTTTAAAATCAACTAACCGGTGTCTACCACCCGCCTCGAACTGCGACCCTAGTGATATTTTGCACCCAGCCCAACCAACTGGGCTGGGTGTCTAACCCGAAATATAAGTGATTTTTATTAAGTTTATACACTTACAGAATCTTAATATATGTAAGTATTAAAAAGGGTTGGTATAATATATGAAATCGGGACCGTGTGCGTGATTCGAACCTGGGACCTCTGATTTAAAGGTGTACACAGTCCACCACTGGACAGTGTTTCTAACCCGATTTTAAACCCATTTTTAATTATATTTATACACTCATAACAACTTCATCTTTTTCATAAAAACTTAAACCCAGAATTCAATTTCGACTGAAATCTGTTTAAACAGGTTTTGGGTAATTGATTGAAGTTTGAAACACATTAAACAAAGATATAAAAAGGGTTTAGGGGGTTATACCAACTAGAAACAAAGTTTCGTTTTTCCGACGGTGAATTCCGGTGATTCAAGCGAGCTCCGACGAAGTGTGTAGCGGATCTTCTGAGAATTTAGAATGGTTTTGCGAGTATGGGTGAGTTTTAGAAAAGGTTTGGGTTGCTATTTATAGGCGTATGTCTGATTTTAGTTTTCGGTTTCAACAGACTTTGGTCAAAAGATTTATTACCGAATTGATTTTTATAACCGAAGTTTGCCATGATTGAATCTGAATGCGTTGATTAGAAATCAGTTTCTTTGACTTAATTCGAAAGAGAAACGGTAATTGATGGAGATTGGAGGTTACAACCACTTTACAGAGTGGGTCTTTTGAATTTTGGATCCAAGAGTTATTTTGATATAAAGGTTATTTAGTTTGGAATATATCAGCTGTAGAGAGTGTGATGGAGTGGTTTTGTTGGTTGACACTTATGTGCGTGACCCGGGTTCGAGTCTCGCGGTCAGCAAAATTTTTTTTATTCTTTATAAAAATCCATTTATTACTATTATTTATTATCTTTGTTATTTATTTAATATTTTTATTATATAAATTATTTAACAACAATTATAAAATAATTAAATGAGTAATGAAGCATTTAATAAATATTTAATCTTAAACGGAGCGGGTTTTGGAACCGTTTAACGATAGATGTTACACGTTCTATGCAAGCGTACCTATCAATATATAATATAGCATAGGTAAGTGCCCAAGTATCAATCTGTGGACACTACAATCTACTAGTGCTAAACCTATTACTTAATTGGTAATCTATTAACTAAGAGAATAAATACTTAAGATCTAACAACCTAAACTACTAAGAATTACCACCAAGGAATGAGAATATATAACCATTCTAGACTCGAATCAGCAAAAATTGCTAAGATTGATGATGGACGATCCTTCTAAACCACTCCAACACCTAACTTTCCGATGGCGTATGAAGTGCTAAAATAGATTAGGGTCGCGTAAGATTAATCTTATTAAACTAGGGTTAAGGCTATAGACACACCTTTAGACCTATATCAATAAAGCTAGTGATCAAGGTAGTTAACGAACCGAGCGAATTACTACTACCAAGGTAAAGCATTTAGAAAATCTTAATTAGTTTCTAGATCTATTTAATCGAACCCTATGCCAGACCAGTTATGATGATTAGCTATCTATTACTGATTTAAGTGCCAAGCCCTAGGCTAATGGACGTCAATATACCCTAGTGATAGTAAATATTGAATCAAACATACAAAACCTCATAGAAAGACCAATATCACCACACAACTAACATAATAGCCAATTTCAATATACACACATATGCATCATAAGAGTTTTACCATACTACAGTACTAATATCATACAAGCAGGAAAACAATCATCAATAATAAATAATTCATCATATCATCTTATCTGGACAGTTATAACTAAGGTTAGCCAAACATGATAAACAAATTCAACATCAACATCAAATTCATCATTATTATAGAAAGTTCAAACATTAGAAGTTGTAAAGAATAACCCGCATAATCATTCTAGTGATTCCCCGTGCCTTCGATCTTCAGTCTCATCCTCGTTTCTCTTCCGGTTTTGCTTCTTCTCTCTTTTACAACCTTTTTTTTGTAAGTTCTCGAGTTGCAGACTTCTGTAGGGTTTCCAATCACATTCCTTTTATATCACGACCAAACCCTAGCTTTGACTTGTTTATGGGCCGTAAACATGGACTAGGCCCACGACTTGTAACCCACTGAAATCCATTCTGGCCCACTTCCCAATGCAGATCTTGTAATTTGGTCACTTGGTGGCCATGCAATTCGTAACCATGGGTCGGGTACGGGTCGTAAACATGTCAGTCTTCGTATCCGTCTCTATTTTTCACTTGTTATTCCCATTATACCCTATTTTTTTGTCCAAAACACCATCTTTTCTGTATTTACCTGTATATCTCAACAAAACGTTAATTTAAATCTATTATTACCAGATTTACCACGATTGCCCCTTAGAAATGGGTCTTTTAACATTAGAATATACCCGGTTGCCCCTTTATTTTTATTTTTATTTTTATTAAATAAGGTTTCACTTACTAATATTATTATCATTTGTTTATATTTTAATCCTTTCCATTTATTTAATAGCCATAAATTAATAACTATTATTAAATAATGAATTAATGTACAAACAGACTTTAAATTAAATACTTGACTTATTTAACGAAGCGGGTTTTTAAAACCCGTTTTACAACGAATGTTACAGTGATAACATGGATAATTCTCCGAGATATTTCTTGATAAGAAGCCAAGACAAAATCTCATTGTGAATGAATTTGTGTGGACATAATTTAATCTGTGCATGATATGCATACCCTAGTTTGCTATGATTTAACATGATAAAGATATACATATAAAATATGCACACATGCTTTTATATATGTAGAAAAGATATTAGACATTCCTCTTAAAACAACTTTCCAACTTGTCAAGTTGCACTAAACAAAATCTTTTTTTCCACTTTCCAAATTGAGCACCCGATCACCATTTCTCTGCATCCCAAATTATCTACATTCTTTCTCAGTTCTATGTCACTTTGTTATCAAGTTCCAAGGTCTCACGAACCAATTACCGATTAACAACGGTAGTCACTTTTACCGTCACTCACCGCTAGTCACCTTTACCGTCACTCACCACCTCCCTTGTGTTCACCACCATGTACGCTGACACTACTGAACATTACCACCACCTATGTTAAGCCATTACACCATCCCTCCCCATCCTCACGTATATGGGTATGGTGGTGATGTACCCAGATCCCCATCAAACACACACACAACTTACACCATTGCAATGCACACACTTTTGTGTTTAGGATTGAAAACAAATTAATTATATAGTAAAAAAAGAATTTAACCAGAAAACCTGCAAGCTCAAGTACTGAGCCTGTAACCACCAAAAACCTAATTTGAGTAATCTTTGCAATTGGCATTTTTCTTTGGGATTAATCGAATGTAACTGATGTTAAATATCAGTTATAACTGAAATCGGAATTCAATTTCATAAGAAACCGTCGAAAACAATGACATAAAACTGAAAATTTAAACCGAAAACAAGGTCATCACTGCCTATAAATTCCGACTCCAAATTATACTAAACTCGTTCATTCTCGCAATCATTATCCTAAACCTCTCTGTTCAACTCTCTATTCAAACCAAACCTTCGCCTGAGATCGCCTGCACTCGCTGGAATCCATCACCGGAAAACCGAAACATTTCTCCAAGTTGGTACAGTCCTCTCAATCCTTTTAATACCTCCTGTTTAGTGTGTTATGGTTATTAAAAAGCAACTAATCAAAACTGTTTAAACAGATTTCAGTCGGGTTCAAGTTCTGGGTTTTTGTTATGAAGAAGATGAAGTTTAAAAAGTATATTAATATAATTAAAAACGGGTTGGACACACAGTCCAGTGGTGGACTGTGTGTAATATCATCAAGTACGTCCCGGGTTTGAGTCTTATGCGTGTCCGACTTTCTGAAATAAAAAACATTTTTTTAATACCTATTCAGATCACCTTTCAACATGAATATAAATTTAATGTAAATCAGTGTCTAAACAGGTCAGACACATAGCCCAACTGGTTGGGCTGTGTGCACGTGAACTGTAGGTCACGGGTTCGAAACGTGTTGTTGTAACCGGTTTTGGGCAGTTAATAAATCTTTTTAATAAAAACAAAATAAGGTTTAAGTTAACTAGTATATATATGTAATTAAAATCAGAGTTATTTCGGGTTAGACACGTAGCTCAGTTGGTAGAGCTGCGTGCACGTATACGGGAGGTCAAGAGTTCGAACCTCATATGATGCCAAAATCATATGCGTTACAACCGGTCAAAACCTTTTAGATCTGACAAGGTCAACCAATTTTTATTTTTTTATTTCTATTTTCTTTATTATTATTATTTAAAAATCATTTAAAAATACTAAAAAATAAGACTTTTAAGTTTTAAAATTGTAATAATACCACAAAAATAAAACTAAAAATCTAATAAAAAGTATTAATTATAAGTATTAATAAAAATTTATATATTTATCGAATTGTTACATGATTATTTAGGTTAGTTTCCCTCGTCGGTTGTATCTTAAATCGTGCGAAATCGTCATCAATTCCAAGAAACGCACCCACTGTGAGTGAATCCTTATAAATTCCCATTTTATTCATGTTTTGGGGTGTATCATGTGTCGTTTACTTATTTTGTTTATTCAAACACTTGTGCTACTACCATCATATGATCTAACGTGTTATGTAATGTTGTTTGTTGTATTATGTGGTTACATTTTCTCATTGTGCAATCATTCACATCAGGCCCATCAGTTCCTCGTTGGATACGAGTTGAGCATCGCGTGCCTCATTAGATCGCCTCCGTTTGATTGAGCCTTGATCTCATAGTCCGTCATTTGTCATGCTCATGTGTGCATTGTTTAATATTATGTGGTTTGTGGTTAGGTTTACATATACGTATGCTCATATTTGGTTTATGCGCATTTTTATTAAAATAACCAATAAAACTATATCTTTAAAATATTTAAGTGAGATTCACTCGCCAACTTTTGTTGACCCAAATCTCTGTTTTTACACATGATACAGGTGAACAGGTTGAAGCAAGGAACACATAGGAATTTGCCTTTGAAGAAAAATAAAGAGTTCATGAATGTTGTGTTTAGAACATTTTGTGCTTGTATGTTTGTTGAAAATTTTCCTTTAAATTGGAAATAATAAATATGAAACTTTATTATAGTAAATGTCAGCTTTGATGAAAACTCAATCATGCCTCGACTACCAATTCCGCTGCGGGTCAGGGTGTGACAGATTGGTATCAGAGCTTTTGATTATAGGGATATAGGATAGGTTATTAGACCCTTAGACCCTATATTATAGTCGATTAGATTTTTTATGCTTATGTGTTATTTGGTTACATGCAAACTCATGATATTTACTTGTTTTACATTTATTTCACACACAAATGCATGCAAGCACTTCCACTGTCATTTGTGTGATATTTAATGTGTTATACATATTGTCAAACATAACATAGTTACATATATACAACACGCACGTTTCAATTCTCACATATTCAAATCATTCTCATATTTCCTTCACTCAAGATTTTGTGATGTTTTCATTTTTTTTCACTCTCATCAAAGTGAGTTCTACGACGGGCATGTAGTAACTGGAAGGGTACAAGTACCGGTAGTCGGAACGTCCAGTCTAGGTTTGGCATTCGTATAAATCAAGTATAACGGATCAGTTTTCCTACCTGGGGACTAACGATGAGAGTACAAAGGACCTATTAGGCCAATGCATACCACACCAAACGTCGTGTGAAATAACCCCACTTTGAGTTGTCACTGTGTCTACACCAGGACACCTTCCGATTTTATATCTCGCAATCATATTTTACGATTGTCATTCGGGTGGCGTGAGTGTTAACATGCCAACACCAATGTCCTCTACAAAGCTCAGTAGTCATGGGGGCCCACATGACTTCCTAGGCCAAAGTATGGGAGACATATGGGGGCCCAAACATAAGCAAGGCCCAAGACATCCTATGGATGTAGTGAATTTGTTTTTCTCTAATTTGTTTTGTGGATATTAATCTTTTATACGACACATGACACTTAAAATGTCAAACTCATAATCTAGTTACGTATTTCCTATAGATGTCTTCTAGACACTCACGAGGAGGTAGGAGGTCAGGAAAATCTGATGAGCGCATGGCTGCTCAAATAGCTCGAAAAATGGCCGCCGCAATTCCCAACATCGTTGTTCAAGTCCAACAAGTCCTTGTCGCTAATCCCATCAATCCAATCAACCAAGAAGGTCAAACTGTTGTTAATCCTCCCACCAACACAACCAAGTGCACCTACAAGCACTTCAACTCATGTGACCCTCCAAAGTACTAAGGTACTGAAGGGGTCACTGCTCTCCTTCGATGGTTTGAAGAGATGGAGAGTACCTTTCTCAATTGTGATTGTCCCAACAACCGTAAAGTTCGTTATGCTACTGGCCGCCTATTTGGGGTAGCATTAACTTGGTGGAATGCCGAAAAAGGCAGAAGAGGCGCCGAATCTGTAGTAGCCCTAACTTGGGAAGAACTTCGAGAACTCATGACAAGACGCTTCTGCCCAAGAAGCGAAATTAAGAAACTAGAGGATGAGTTCTACTTCTTGAAACAAAAGAGGGAGATCATATAATCTATAACAAGAGGTTTCTCGAGTTGAACCAAATGGTTTCAAATTTGTTCACTCCTCTCTACCGTCTGATCGAGCACTACATTCGGGGTATTCCTTCGAAGATTCAGGACCCTGTGATGAGTACTACACTTGCAACTTTGGAAGCAACAATGGAGCTAGCTACAGAGCTCACCGAAAACCACATTAGGAATGGGGACTTCAAGGATGAAAAGAAGAAAGATAAAACACCAACTGAAACCTCAAACCCAACCCAAACTGAATCCTCTTCTCAACTCACTACCAAGAGAAAGCGAGACGGGCAAAATTTTGCAGTCACTCAAACTTCACAAGCTATACCCCTCCAAGCTATCCCAATCACTCAAGTAGCACCCAACTCAGCATACCTAATAGGAAACCTTACATTGGTCCTCACCCTCAATGCAACACCTGTTTTTATCACCATCAACCCATCATACCCTGTCGATTGTGTGCTAATTGTGGGAGTTATGGTTATCTAAGTGAAACTTGTGGCACTCCTCAAAACCAAGCTTCACCCCTTACCCAAAACATGATCCAACCCTATCAGCAACCTCAATACCCCATAGTTCCACATGTTCGAGCATGCTTTAATTGTGGTGATCCTAGCCACTTTAGAAACATGTGCCCTAGGTTAGTTAATATCATTAACACCCAAGCTTAAGCGAACCCAGTTAACCAAACAAATCAAGCAAACCCAATACCTACACCAGCGAGATGAAGAGCTTACAACATCAACGCCAATCTAGTTGAAGTCAATAACGGTGCAACCGAGCAACCCAACTAACCTACCATCACCAAGAAACAAGACTCTGTTCCAACCGTTTATTATTAATGTTTTTTATAAATTTCAATCCTTGTATATCCCTGTTTCAATTTGGGAATTAAATGTAACAAAAATTTTAATGCCAATAACGCAATCTATATCACATCATGATAAGTTGTTTCATTATATGTCTCTATTCATCGATTAAAAAATTTTATGTTATCGTACATCACAACGAACTTCGTCTCATCATTTAAAGAAATTGGGTTGTGTCTCACTTTTCATCGACAGACCACTTCATCATAACACACTAGAGAGGTACCGTCGCCATTCAGTCATGTATCTCTTAGAATTGAAAACAATGATTTAAAACTGAAAATTTAAACCGAAAACAAGGTCATCACTGCCTATAAATTCCGACTCCAAATCATACTAAACTCGTTCATTCTAGCAATCATTATCCTAAACCTCTCTGTTCAACTCTCTATTCAAACCAAATCTTCGCCGGAGATCCCTGCACTCGCCGGAATCCATCACTGGAAAACCGAAACATTTCTCCAAGATGGTACAGTCCTCTCAATCCTTTTAATACCTCATGTTTAGTGTGTTATGGTTATTAAAAAGCAACTAATCAAAACTGTTTAAACAGATTTCAGTTGGGTTCAAGTTTTGGGTTTTTGTTATGAAGAAGATGAAGTTTAAAAAGTATATTAATATAATTAAAAACGGGTTTTAAACCGGGTTGGACACACAGTCCAGTGGTGGACTGTGTGTAATATCATCAAGTACCTCCCGGGTTCGAGTCTTATGCGTGTCCGACTTTCTGAAATAAAAACAATTTTTAATACATATTTAGATCACCTTTCAACTTGAATATAAATTTAATGTAAATCAGTGTTTAAACAGGTCAGACACATAGCCCAACTGGTTGGGCTGTGTGCACGTAAACTGTAGGTCACGGGTTCGAAACGTGTTGTTGTAACCGGTTTTGGGCAGTTAATAAATCTTTTTAATAAAAACAAAATAAGGTTTAAGTTAACTAGTATATATATGTAATTAAAATCAGAGTTATTTCGGGTTAGACACGTAGCTCAGTTGGTAGAGCTGCGTGCACGTATACGGGAGGTCACGAGTTCAACCTCACACGATGCCAAAATCATATGCGTTCCAACCGGTCAAAACCGTTTAGACCTGACAAGGTCAACCAATTTTTATTGTTTTTTTATTTCTGTTTTCTTTATTATTATTATTATTTAAAAATCATTTAAAAATACTAAAAAAATAAGACTTTTAAGTTTTAAAATTGTAATAATACCAAAAAAATAAAACTAAAAATCTAATAAAAAGTATTACTTAGAAATATTAATAAAAATTTATATATTTATCGAATTGTTACATGATTATTTAGGTTAGTTTCCCTCGTCGGTTGTATCTTAAATCGTGCGAAATCGTCATCAATTCCAAGAAACGCCCCCACTGTGAGTGAATCCTTACAAATTCCCCCTTTTATTCATGTTTTAGGGTGTATCATGTTTCGTTTACATATTTTGTTTATTCAAATACTTGTGCTACTACCATCATATGATCTAACGTGTTATGTAATGTTGTTTGTTGTATTATGTGGTTACATTTTCTCATTTGAGTGCAATCATTCACATCAGGCCCACTCAGTTCCTCATTGGATACGAGTTGAGCATCGCGTGCCTCATTAGATCGCCTCCGCTTGATTGGGCCTTGATCTCACAGTCCGTCATTTGTCATGCTCATGTGTGCATTGTTTAATATTATGTGGTTTGTGGTTAGGTTTACATATACGTATGCTCATATTTGGGTTACGCGCATTTTTATTAAAATAAACAATAAAACTATATCTTTCAAATATTTAAGTGAGATTCACTCGCCACCTTTTGTTGACCCAAATCTCTATTTTACACATGATACATGTGAACAGGTTGAAGCAAGGAACACATAGGAATTTGCCTTTGAAGAAAAATAAAGAGTTCATGAATGTTGTGTTTAGAATATTTTGTGCTTGTATGTTTGTTGAAAATTTTCCTTTAAATTGTAAATAATAAATATGAAACTTTATTATAGTAAATGTCATGAGCTTTGATGAAAACCCAATAATGCCTCGACTGCGGGTCAGGGTGTGACAGATTAGTATCAGAGCTTTTGACTATAGGGATATAGGATAGGTTATTAGACCCTTAGAGCCTATACTATAGTCGATTAGATTTTAATTGCTTATGTATTATTTGGTTACATGCAAACTCATGATATTTACTTGTTTTACATTTTTTCACACACAAATGCATGCAAGCACTTCCACTGTCATTTGTGAGATATTTAATGTGTTATACATATTGGCAAACATAACATAGTTACATATATACAACACGCATGTTTCAATTCTCACATATTCAAATCATTATCATATTTCATTTACTCAAGATTTTGTGACGTTTTCATTTTTTTTTTCACTCTCATCAAAGTGAGTTCTACGACGGACATGTAGTAACTGGAAGGGTACAAGACCGGTAGTCAGAACGTCCTGTCTAGGTTTGACATTCGTATAAATCCAGTATAACGGATCAGTTTTCCTACCTGGGGACTAACGATGAGAGTACAAAGGACCTATTAGGCCAATGCATACCACACCAAACGTCGTGTGAAATAACCCCACTTTGAGTTGTCATTGTGTCTATACCAGAACACCTTCCGATTTTATATCTCGCAATCATATTTTATGATTGTCATTCGGGTGGTGCGAGTGTTAACATGCCAAACCAATGTGAACCCTACAAAGCTCAGTAGTCATGGGGACCCACATGACTTCCTAGGCCAAAGTATGGGAGACATATGGGGGCCCAAACATAAGCAAGGCCCAAGACATCCTATGGATGTAGTGAATTTTTTTTCTCTCGTTTGTTTTGTGGATATTAATCTTTTATACGACACATGACACTTAAAACGTCAAACTCATAATCTAGTTACGTATTTCCTATACGTATGCTCATATTTGGTTTATGCACATTTTTATTAAAATAACCAATAAAACTATATCTTTCAAATATTTATGTGAGATTCACTCGCCAACTTTTGTTGACCCAAATCTCTGTTTTTACACATGATACAGGTGAACATGTTGAAGTAAGGAACACATAGGAATTTGCCTTAGAAGAAAAATAAAGAGTTCATGAATGTTGTGTTTAGAACATTTTGTGCTTGTATGTTTGTTGAAAATTTTCCTTTAAATTGAAATAATAAATATGAAACTTTAGTATAGTAAATGTAATGAGCTTTGATGAAAACCCAATCATGCCCCAACTACCAATTCCGCTGCTGGTCAGGGTGTGACAATCACCATTAGGGTTGGTGACCTAATGGGAGAACCAAAGCTTCTAGGAGCACCTAATTTGGGGTGGTCATGAGTTCAAGTCCTACAAGAAGCAAAAATGAAATTTGTTATCCCCAAAAAAAGTTATCATTCTATCATTATTTTTATTTTTATTCAAAAGATTAAAACTTTATGGTATTTTAGGGAGGTTCACCCAGGTTTGATCATGATGTTTCTTTTGTCTAATACTCTTTCTCCCCTAGGAAAAGAATCGCATTCGGGGTGGGGGGATTAGGTGGTTGTTGTCTTGTTGCCTATTGATACACAAAGGGTGCATTTAAAGGAAGAGTTTGATAGTTTGGTGAATTTACGATCAAATAAGAGTTGCACATCAAAAAGGTCGCTTTGGTCCAAAGACAGACAGCGAACCAACAATGTTGTGAAGAATGATATGTCCATGACAAGATTAGAGGGGGTCATTGTTGGACTAATCTTGTCATTGTCTAATACTCTAAGAGGTTAGCTAGTAAACTTTATTTATAAACCATATTTTAGGTAGAAATATGAAGTCTTTATTTAGTTTCCTATTTGGATGGTTTATGTTTCTTGTTTTCCAAGATATTGGTTTAGTACAAATAGATGGTTAAAAAGGTTATTGTAATGGTGTTCTTGGTTTATAATACAAAGATTCGAACGAATTCGTTCAGTGTCAAGTGCTGTGTTTTGGTGTTACTATTCTAATTGACATGGGCCTTTACCATCAACCCATTCGATGGGGTCAGATAAAGGGGCTAAACAACTCATGTTCAGGTTACATAAATTTAAGTGTATTTACGTTAGGTGCGATATTCTAGATAATAATAAAAAGGTGTGTTGTATTCGGCTAAGCAATTCAACCCGTCAACTTGCAACCCGCATTCTTATTCTTCAACAATATTTTATGTTTTGTGCCTTTACTGATATGCTGTCGCATTATGCTGAAGAACTTTACTAGTTAACAACTATTAACAATATATATTATATATATATGTTAAAGTTTTTTTATAATACTAAAGATTAAGTTAGAGTAGTTATCAAATCATAACAAATATAACCAACAATATCTTAATAACTATTTCACGCTTACTTTGTGCATAAACCAAATAATCAGAAATTGAAACACCGAACTAGAAGCATAAATTTGTGCCTCCGGTTTCTTTCTGATGGAGATTAACCAACAAATAATAAATAAACCTTTTTGGTTCTTGATTTGCCGCTCAAGACGAAGCACCAAAACGAATGCTTTCTGTCTTTTTTTTCCATGGGTAGCAATCTACATGAAAACTTTTTGTTTGACCCACTAGAAAACAAAATAAACTTGTTGTTTCCTTGATAATCGATCAACACTATGGCTATGCATGATTATCTGAAACAAAACCCGACCGGAATTCTCTCGTGTTGTGTTTCTCTCGTGTGTAATAAGCCTAAGCTCTGATACCCGGTTATTAGGATTGAGTACACACAAACACAAACACAAAACGCGAAAGCAATAAACAAACACTTAAATCTTTGTATTCTTTTACTATTTACGTTTTGTTTTCGTGTTTATGCGTGCTCAAACCTAACATGAAATCAATAAGCAAATATGGGAGCCTTATACAATGGTTTTTCCCTTTTATAATTGTTGGAATTGAGAAGTCCGTGAATAAAGGACAACTTGAAATTTGAAGTACAAAATTTAAATGGAATAGGAGGAAACAAATGAAAGAATTTTTGATAATCTATGAAATAATTGTTCATATGGAAATTCAAATATACCATATCCCGATTTAAAGGTAATTTATTATCAGATTAATAAATTTTGAGCTTGCATAGTACGCTTATATTTAGGGTATTAATATTAATTAATTAATGTTTAAACACTCAACTTGCGTATATTTTTGTTAACTAATGCCCGATTGATTTGGTTGGTAAACCGTAAAATGACTGGTTTGATGATTGTCTTCGTTTTCAAAAGAAGAATGTATACGCAACTTGACCTAACTCTAGAGCTAAGATAGCCATTTAAGTTTGCTACAAGATTATGATACCACAAAAATAGGGATGAGAACGAGTTCGTTATGGGTCGGGCTTTAGAAATGCCAATCTCATATTTGATCGTAAAATCATATCCCATACCTAGCCTATTATACGTGGGGTATTGGGTTTACCAGTAAGTTTTAAATTATATTCGTTAGAATTTTCTCAAGATTTTTATTCTTTCCGCTCTAATTTTTATAGAGATTATGTTTCTAACAACCACAATAAAATGAAATATGATAAACTATATACATATAACCATCCCCATAAAATATTTGAAAATTTTAACCTATGTAAAATTTCATGATAACATATAATCTCAAAAGATAATTACGTATATGGTAACATAAAGATATAACAAATTATCTATATCTATACTTACTATATAATACATATTACAGGGATATAATTGAAATTTGACATCAAATTAATAAACTTCAATAAATAAACTTTACTTAATAAATTTTTCATAACTAAGATATCATTTAATAAATTCTATTTAATTAGTTCTATTAATTAACAAGTTTTTATTTTGAATAAACGAGTAATAGAGAGTAAATAATATGGGAATTGACCTATAATAATCTCAATTAGACGTCATTGACCATTGCCAGTTCCACTTTAAATAGTCAATGGGCCACACTTGGCCTTAAAAGATGTTGGGAACTAATCTCTCCATCATGGGGGCAACATATGTTGTTGATTCCATAACAACACACTCGTGGGACACTCCACGAGAAGCTAGAACCCAAGGTAACAGTGCACAAATATGTTAATGACATAATCGTATACAATAACTATAGTTTGTGAATAACATTACAACATGTAACATATATCAGAACATGCCATAATGAGTTTAGGAAAGTATAAATATACCGCCTGAAACCAGGTCAAAGTTAAGACATATTATTGGCCAAAGCATTACAAATCCTAGAACTAATCGTAACATGAAATTCACATGTCTTGATTAATGGTACCTTGATAATGTAGTCGGGTATTTATATATAGGAAGTACCGCAACGTATCCACCTGGCGTGCTTAGATAGTAACAATAAAATCGACACAAAACACTAAGACTAACTACACACGTTCTATGCAAGCGTACCTATCAGTATATAATATAGCATAGGTAATTACCCAAGTATCAATATGTGGACACTACAATCTACTAGCACTAAACCTATTACTTAATTTATAATCTATTAACTAAGATAATAAATACTTAAGATCTAATAGCCTGAACTACTAAGAATTACCACCAAGGATTGAGAATATATAACCATTCTAGACTCGAATCAACAAAAATTGCTAAGATTGATGATGGACGATCCTTCTAAACCACTCCAAGACCTAACTTTCCGATGGCGTATGAAGTGCTAAAATAGATTAGGGTCGCGTAATGTTAATCTTATTAAACCAGGGTTAAGGCTACAGACACACCTTTAGACCTATATCAATAAAGCTAATGACAATATGAATCCTTATGGTCTGAGGTTTCTAGCCTAGTTCTCAAGGCAGTTAACGAACCGAGCGAATTACTACTACCAAGGTAAAGCAATTAGAAAATCCTAAAAAGTTTCTAGATCCATTTAATTGAACCCTTCCCGTAAGTAATACATATGCCAGACCAGTTATGATGATTAGCTATCTATTACTGATTAAAGTGTCAAGTCCTTGGCTAATAGACGTCAATATTCCCTATGATAGTAAATATTGAATCAAACATACAAAACCTCATAGAAAGACAATATCAGCACACAACTAACATCATAGCAAATTTTAACATACACACATATGTATACCATACTATAGAACTAAAATCATACAAGCATGAAAACAATCATCAATAATAAACAATTCATCGTATCATCTTATCTGGACAATTATAACTAAGGTTAGCCAAACGTGATAAACAAATTTAACATCAAAATCAAATTCATCATCATTATTGAAAGTTAAAACTATAGAAGTTGTAAAGAATAACCCATATAATCATTCTAATGATTCCCCATGCATTCGATCTTCAGTCTTGTCCTCTTTTCTCTTCTGGTTTTGCTTCTTCTCTCTTCTACAACCCTTTTTTCGCAAGTTCTCGAGTTCCAGCCTCCTGTAGGGTTTCCAGTCACATTCCTTTTATATCACGAACCAAACCCTAGCTTTGACTTTTTTACAGGGCGTAAACATGGATTAGGCCATGGCTTGTAACCCACTGAAATCTAATAAAAAGTATTAATTAGAAATATTAATAAAAAGTTATATATTTATCGAATTGTTACGTGATTATTTAGGTTAGTTTCCCTCGTCGGTTGTATCTTAAATTGTGCGAAATCGTCATCAATTCCAAGAAACGCACCCACTGTGAGTGAATCCTTACAAATTCCCCTTTTTATTCATGTTTTGGGGTGTATCATGTGTCGTTTACATATTTTATTTATTCAAACACTTGTGCTACTACCATCATATGATCTAACTGTTATGTAATGTTGTATTATGTGGTTACATTTTCTCATTTGAGTGTAATCATTCACATCAGGCCCATCAGTTCCTCGTTGGATACGAGTTGAGCATCGCGTGCCTCATAAGATCGGCTCCGTTTGATTGAGCCTTGATGTCACAGTCCATCATTTGTCATGCTCATGTGTGCATTGTTTAATATTATGTGGTTTGTGCACATTTTTATTAAAATAACCAATAAAACTATATCTTTCAAATATTTAAGTGAGATTCACTCGCCAACTTTTGTTGACCAAAATCTCTATTTTTACACATGATACAGGTGAACAGGTTGAAGCAAGGAACACATGGAATTTGCCTTAGAAGAAAAATAAAGAGTTAATGAATGTTGTGTTTAGAACATTTTGTGCTTGTATGTTTGTTGAAAATTTTCCTTTAAAATTTTAAATGAAATATAATTCATATATAAGCTAGAAAACTTGCCAAGTTACATCAAAATAGAAGGTAGCCAGGCAACAAGCTGCGCCGCCAATCCTTTCTGAATTGCAAACCCTAACCTTCCAAATACAAACCCTTGCCCCCTTGGGGTTGAGCAATTGCCGTAGACGACCCGTTGAACCCTCGTCAAGAAGTGGATAGCTTCTGGCGCTAGGGAGCCAAAAGTATCAAAGGCAAAAGGGACAAAGACATGCTGGTTCTTTGCGCAAGCTTTAGCGTGCTTATCCACTTTCTTTGATTCTGCCTTTCTTGTCGCTTGTCCAGCTACAAACCCGTTTTCCCTTAAACCAACCAAAGGGGAAACCCCCGTGAGGTCTACACAAGCATGTTTCCCCCCAGCCCAGCCAAAGACGAGCAGATCCGCTGGTCACAGAGTAGATCTCCCTTCCCTAGGGTCAGTGAGGAAATTCACATGGGCCTCTTTCTTAGCCGAAATCCCAGCTCTTCTTAAGATGTCCAACAAAGCATCACACACCCAGTCATGCCGATATTTGAACCCAGGGAGCTCTTTACAGTGAACTGCATGCTCCCCGTATTTATCCATACAAGCTTTACGACATATCAGGCAAGTTTCATCTTCCGGGTACATAGGGATCATCAACCGGTATTTGAGAATGGCTCTATATTCTACTGCCGACATACATTGTCCCAACTCCTCAATTGGTATAACGGTCAAAAATTCCTGAGCATGGGGACCTTTCAGGCACTCAAACACCGCCTTCTGGCGGGATGTCAAATCAAAAGCTTCTCCCAGGCTTTGAGCGATTTTGCTAAACAGAGCATTCGCCAAAGTTTTTTGTGGCTTCGAGGGGGCGGTGTCCTTATTAGAGAAACCGCCAATATCCAAGTCTGGGAGAGAGACATTTAAGCGTTCAAGCGCCTGCTGATAGTCCGGGTCAAGCCCGACGACCTCACAGTTTCAAAGGATATGATCCTGTAGTTCCCAAGACTGAGCTCTAGACGCCACAAAGGCATAAGCCCCAACATCTCGAGCTGAGAAGAGGCCTAAACCACCTAGACGCATTGGCAAAGATGCCAGACGCCACTGGAGGTCACCAAAGAAGGGGCCGCCACCCACTACTATGTCTTCTATAGCCTCTCTAAGGCCATCATCGAACCGAGATACCGCATCCTCCATAAGATGCGGTTGACAAGTCCGCAACCCAAAAAGTAACTTAGCGACCCCCATGCACGACCTTAGCAGAAGGAGTTCACATTGGGGATCTCTCGGGCAGGGTAAGAGTTTCATGAGGTCAACCGCCGCCGAGGCTCGCCGCCCTGCCAACTCCTCAATAAAGCTAGGATCCCGACTAACAGCTCCACCAAGGAGCTTAATCCCCTTCTCTGGTCTACTTATCCCTCTCGGGAAAAGCCCATCTTGAACTTTCCGCCCATCGCATGTCGGCCAAAAAACCTCTGTTTTCTTAATGTTGAGATAAAGCCTAGAGATGGCCCCTCCTCGTCGATGATGTCTAAGGCCTTAGCAACCTCAGAGGCGTTGCCGATAATCGTCCCATCATCCAAGTACCAAGCATGAAATGAGAGTTTACAGCGGTCCTGAACCCGGAGAATAAGGGGATGTATGTAACATTTGTCGAAAACGGGTTTTACCAAACCCGCTCCATTTTGTAATCGAATATCAAGTTATAAATGTTCGTTGCTTATTTATGCTTATTTTAATTTTTAATGATACATAATTAATAAACAAACTAAACCATAAAAGTTATAATTGATAAAAAAGTATAAATAAAGCAATAAAAAATAAATGGGGCTGCCGGGACTCGAACCCGGGTCAGCCGGGTTGTAACTCCAAAGATTTAACAGTCTCACGCATAACCACTCCGCCACTTGTTTGTTTTCTGTCAACTCTAGGAAACAAATAAGTCTTATATACAAACCTAGATAAACCGGTTGCGCCAACTGAAAAACTGAAATCGGCTATTCAACCGTCTAAACGTTTGAATAATCGCGATTTCAGGTTTATAACCGATGCACCGACAATTCTAATCAATTCAGACTTGAATTGACTTGAATTCGGATGATGATGGGTTTTATAACCGAAGCTATCCAATAATCCGAATTACTGTAATCAAAGATCTTCTTCACGACTCAGAAACATTTCACAAACCTCCAATTACATTTCCGCACACTTTACAGTCCACCGGAGAAGTTTATTTTGCTCGCCGGAAATTTCTGCAAGTTCGCCGGAAAACCGTATTCATCATCAAAACGGTAAGTCTTTCAATACCGTCGTAGTCTAACAATTGTTAAGCTATTTCTAACTCAAATCTTTTGCTTGAAATCGAATTCAGACGCTACTATCGAATAATACCAGTTCGCCGGAAAAGTTCTGGAAATCTTTATTTTCATCTGTGAATCGGTAAGGACATTCAAACACTCTGTTAACGTTTGTTTATCACTTCAATTCCACGATTAGCTAATCAAAACGGTTAATTGTCTTGTTCAGTTGAAGTGCACAAAACAGAGACCGACACCTTGCCAGAATTCTGAAATAAACCGTTCATCGGTATGTTTACTTCTAATTATCGTTTCTGCCATTTCATATTAATTTGTACAATGTTTATCAATCGAACTAAACAAGATTTAACGGTTTAATCTACTGCCTGTAAAATCTAACGAAGAAGATGAACTGCGCTAACAATATAAGAATAATTAAAATTGGTATTTTGATCGGGTTAGACACACAGTCCAGCGGTGGACTGTGTGCGAACAAAAACACGCATACGTCCCGAGTTCGATCCCAGATACACGCACCCTCTGTGTAATAAAATGCCTTTATGTTTAAAACTGAACCGGGTAAACTCCGTTAGTTGTTAAGTATAATAAAAATCTGTATAATAACCAAGTTAGACACATAGTCCAGCGGTGGACTGTGTGTAGCGTTAAAGCACAGGTCCCGGGTTCGAGACCTGTACATGGCACCGGTTCGACGAATTAAAATGTTTTTGAAAATAAAAGGATTTTGGATAAATTGAGTTAATATATAAGTATAATTAAAAACAGAATTATTTCGGGTTAGACACGTAGCTCAGTTGGTAGAGCTGCGTGCACGCGTACGGGAGGTCTCGGGTTCGAGCCTCACCCAGCGCATGAATTTACACAATAAACCGGTCAACAAGGCAAACGGTCAACGGTCAACGGTCGCAAAAAGTCAACATATTTTTATATTTTTATTTATTTAATTTAATTTAAAAATCAATTAAAAATACTTAAAAATAATGTTTTTAAAGATAGGAAATAGCCTTAAACTCACAAAAATATATCTAAAAATCTTATTAAAATTATTAATAAAATCCATTCATTTACTATATTTTCCGTTATTATTTAGGTTAGTTAATTTTCGTTGTTTAGCTCTTCCAACTCGTGCGCATCTCACCATCTCAAATCCAACGCACCCAATGTGAGTGAATCTTTACAAATTCCCCGTTTTAATCACGTTTTGGGGTGTATCATGTGTCTTGCTATATATTATATTTAAATCATTGTGCATACATCATATCATGAACATGTGTATTCAGCTTGATTCAACTGTTTGTGTGGTTATTGTTAGATTCAATTTATTATTCTCAGTACATGCAATTTCATAGGCCGCCGCTCCCCATTACATTATGAGCGTTGAGCAAGTTCCCCATTACATTATGAGCGTGAACCTGGCGTGCCAACATACGATCGGCTCCGTTGGATTGAGCCTTGATCGCACAGACATTTATCATTTTCAGTACATGCAATACGATCGGCTCCGTTTGATTGAGCCTTGATCGCACAGTTTCATTCATATTATTTATCGTATGATGTTGGTATGTTAATGTATGCTATCATATGTTATTGTATGTTATAGTTGTGATTGCTAATTGCTACTGCCTGATTATTTACATTTGCTCATTTATGATTATGCACAATTTTTCATTGATAAACTAACAAGAAAATCAATAATAAATGTTTATCTAACAAGGTTCACTCGCCAACTTATGTTGACCCAAAAACCCCCATTTTTACACATGATACAGGTGAACCAGCTGCAGCCAGAAACACTTAGGATTGGACTAGAAGAATAAAATGATTTAGAGCTTGGAATTATTTTGTTTGGTTATTTTCTTTGTATTGTATGGACATGTTTGGATTATTTGGAATGTAATTTTGACTTTAATAAATATGAAACATATTAGTAAATATCATGAGCTTTGGTGATAACCCAATTATGCCCCGACTCTTATTCCGCTGCGGGTCGGGGTGTGACAGATTGGTATCAGAGCCATGACTATAGGGATATAGGATAGGTTATTAGACCCTTAGAGCCTATACTATAGTTGATTAGAAACTTATAAGATTTTTGTGTGTTACATGCCAAATTTCATGATGTTTATATGTTTTATGTTAAATGTTACATTCAATGTTATGCAAGCATGTTCATAAGTATATATTATCATATAATGCCTATCATGAATCATATTCTCATAACATATCATATCCATGAAAGCACACACCACATCATGATTGGTTTTACAATGATTTTTGTGTTTTCAAATCTCATCAAAGTGAGTTCTCATGACGGGCATGTAGTAACTGGAAGGGTACCAATACCGGTAGTCGGAACGTCCTGTCTAGGCTGGCATTCGTATAAATCCAAAATAAAGGACCAGTTTACCTACCTGGGGACTAACGATGAGAGTACGAAGTACCTATTAGGCCAAAGCATGCTATACCAAACGTCATGTGAGCTAACCCCACTTTGAGTTGTCATTGTGTCTACACCTGGACACATTCCGACCATACATCTCGTGAACATATTTTGTGGTTTGCATTCGGGTGATGCGAGTGTTAAATCGCCAATACTAATGTGAATCCTACCAAGCCAATAGTCATGGGGGCCCACATGACTATACAGGTGAAGGTATGGGGGACATTTGAGGCCCAACATGAGCAAACCCAAGACATCCTATGGATGTAGTTGCATTATTGATATTTATGTTATTTTCATTTTCTTAAAGACACATGACACCTAAAAAGACTCTATTAACTCACAATCTTCTTATGTATGTTCCCGTAGATGTCGGCTAGACAACAACGAGGGGGTAAAAGATCAGGAAGGTCTCACGAACGTTTGGCCACACAAATCGCAAAACAAATGGCCACGATACTGCCTGACATTGTGGTCCAAGTACAACAAGCCCTCGCCACAAATCCCACTAATCCTCCCCAACAGAATGACCAGAACATCGGAAACCCTCCTACCAGCAAGTGCTCATACAAACATTTCAAGTCTTGTGATCCTCCTAAATTTGAAGGGACCGAAGGTGTCACTGCTCTCCTCCATTGGTTTGAGGAAATGGAAAACACTTTCCTCAACTTCGATTGTCCTGAGGATCGCAAGGTTCGATACGCCACCAGGAGACTATTTGGGGTAGCTCTCACCTGGTGGAATACTGAAAAGGGGAAGAGGGGAATTGATGATGCAATGGCCTTAACATGGGAGGAGTTAAGGGAAATCATGACTAGGCGTTTCTGTCCTAGGAGTGAAATTAAAAAGTTGGAGGACGAATTTCATTCTTTAAAGCAAAAGGAGGGTGATCATACCACCTATATCAAGAGGTTCTTAGAGTTGAACCAAATGGTTCCAAATTTGTTTACCCCAACTTATCGTCTGATCGAGCATTATATTCGAGGACTTCCCTCAAAAATTCAAGATTCAGTTCTCAGCATTTCACCGGTAACACTTGAAGCTGCTATGGAGCTAGCGACTGAACTGACCGAGAATCGAATTCGCAACGGGAAGTTTAAAGAAGAGAAAAAGAAAGCCCCTGTTGAGGGTCAAACTTCAAACCATTCCATCTCCTCCTCTAAGTTTGCTAACAAGAGGAAGCGCAACACCAGAAACTTCGCCGTTACACAAACCAACCTCCCTATTCCTGCTGCACCCATTACCCAGGTTGCCCCTTCACCTGCACCATACAAAAGACCATACTCTGGCCCGTTACCAAAATGCAACCGTTGCCAATATCACCATTCTCCTGATTATCCTTGCCAACATTGCACCGGCTGTGGTCGCGCAGGTCATACTGTTCAAACCTGCCGCATGCCTCAGCGAACGAACCGCCACCAGCCTTCAACCCAAACCCACCAACAAATAATGGGTCAAGCCCAACAACCCCTACTATTACCACCCACTCAACATTTAGCCCAAACATATTACCAACCCAATTATCCTAGGGTTCAACCTATGCGGGCTTGCTACAATTGAGGAGACCCAAGCCATTTCAGAAACACGTGTCCAAGGTTGGTAAACATTATTCATGCTCAGGCCCAAGCCAACCCGGTGAATCAAGCGAACCAAGCTCCTCCACCTGCAAGAGGAAGAGCTTTCAATATCAACGCTAATCAGGTTAGAGCTGACGGCAATGTGGTTAACGGTACGTTCCTTATAAATGGTAGATATGCATCCATGTTGTTTGATACTGGTGCGGATAGAAGTTTTGTGTCCTTAGAATTTGAACCTATCCTAAATCAAAATCGTGATAAGCTCATGGAATCCATAACGGTAGAAGTTGCAGACGGGAAACCGGTCTCATTAAACTCTATTATTCGCAACTGTACACTCACATTAAACGACCACGACTTCTCAGTTGACCTTATTCCTATGAAGCTGGGAAGTTTTGATATCATAATTGGTATGGACTGGCTCAGTCAACATCAGGCAGAAGTTGTATGTCGCGAAAAGTTTATACGTATTCCTCTTTCAAACGGTCAGACTCTTCGAATCTTTGGAGAAACCTCGTCGAAAGGGCTCAGCTTAATGTCTTGTCTTCAAGCTCAAAAATATCTTCGCAAGAATTATGTCGCGTTTTTAGCTCATATCATCAAAAAGGGAACCATGGAGAAGAAACTTGAAGACATTCCAGTAGTAAAAGATTTCCCGCAAGTTTTTCCTGACGACATTTCAGGACTTCCTCCAGTTAGAGAAGTCGAATTCCGTATTAATCTTATACCTGGTGCTACACCAGTTGCAAAGTCTCCTTATAGGTTAGCCCCCTCTGAAATGCAAGAGCTAGCCAGTCAATTACAAGAGTTGACTGAGAAGGGATTCATACGTCCTAGCTCATCGCCTTGGGGTGCACCTGTCCTTTTTGTAAAGAAGAAAGATGGATCGTTTCGTATGTGCATCGACTACAGAGAGCTCAACAAGTTAACAATCAAGAATCGCTATCCATTACCTCGCATTGATGATCTTCTTGACCAACTTCAAGGTGCCAACTGCTTTTCAAAAATCGACCTTCGATCTGGCTATCATCAACTTAGAGTACATGAAGAAGACGTCCCAAAGACTGCTTTCCGAACTCGTTATGGCCATTATGAATTCATGGTCATGCCATTTGGTTTAACCAACGCACCAGCTGTCTTCATGGATTTGATGAAAAGAGTCTGCAAACCTTATCTTGATCGATTTGTTATAGTCTTCATCGACGACATTCTTATTTATTCAAAGTCTAAGTCTGATCATGAGCGTCATCTTCGACTCATCCTTACTCTTCTAGAGAATGAAAAGCTTTACGCCAAATTTTCTAAATGCGAATTCTGGTTAAAAGAGGTGCAATTCCTCGGACATGTAGTCAATGACAAGGGGATACATGTCGACCCCTCAAAGATCAAAGCGGTACAAGAATGGCAAGCGCCACGTACACCAACTGAAGTAAGATCTTTCCTTGGTTTGGCTGGTTATTATCGTCGTTTCATTTCAAACTTCTCTCGCATTGCTGTACCACTCACGGCTTTAACTCATAAGGGAAAACCTTTTCATATGGGGACCCAAGCAAGAAGAAGCCTTCCAAACCCTTAAACAAAAACTCTGTGATGCACCAATCCTCACTCTTCCTGAAGGTTGTGATGATTTCGTGGTCTATTGCGACGCGTCAGGGCAAGGATTAGGCTGCGTTTTGATGCAAAGAGGAAAAATTATAGCTTATGCTTCGAGACAACTTAAGACACATGAGAAGAACTACACCACCCATGACCTAGAACTTGGAGCCGTTGTGTTCGCTCTTAAGATATAGAGACATTATCTCTATGGTACTAAATATACACTGACCACAAGAGTCTTCAACATATCTTCAATCAAAAGGAGTTAAACATGAGGCAAGATGGGTTGAACTTCTAAATGACTACGACTGTGAAATTCGGTACCACCCTGGCAAAGCAAATGTGGTGGCTGATGCACTTAGTCGAAAGGGGTATGCGAACTCCATTCGTCTTCTATGTTCGCAAATCTAACTGACATTAAAGATCAAATTCGAGAAGCCCAACATGTTTCAGTAACAGAAGATGATGTACGAAAGGAGATGTCCTGTGGAGCTGAACTTAAAATTGAAACTAAATCTGACGGTATTCTGTACTACCTAGATCGTATCTGGATTCCTGACCACAACAATCTTCGTGAAATTCTTATGAATGAAGCTCACAAAACGCGATACTCTATACACCCAGGAGCCGATAAGATGTATCAAGACCTACGATATACCTATTGGTGGCCTGGAATGAAGAAGGATATTGCTGTTTTTGTTTCTAAGTGCCTTACATGTTCCAAAGTGAAAGCTGAACACCAAAGACCCTCAGGACTTCTGGTCCAACCTGAAATACCTGTATGGAAGTGGGAAAATATAACCATGGACTTCATTACTGGGTTACCTCGCACTTCTGGTGGGTATGACACTATATGGGTAATAATTGACCGACTTACAAAATCAGCTCACTTTATTCCTATCCGTGAAGATTTCAAGAACGAAAAGCTAGCTCGTATTTATATAAGCAAAATCGTAAGCCGACATGGTGTACCGTTAAGCATTATTTCTGATCGTGATGGTCGTTTCACTTCATGAACATGGCAAGCAGTACAAGCCGCTATGGGTACGCGATTAGATCTCAGTACCGCCTATCATCCTCAAACTGATGGTCAATCTGAACGTACCATTCAAACTCTTGAAGATATGCTTCGAGCATGTGTCATAGACTTCAAGGGAAATTGGGATGCTCATCTACCACTAGTCGAATTTTCGTACAACAACAGCTATCATTCAAGCATCGGCATGGCACCTTTTGAAGCCTTATATGGTCGTAAGTGCCGATCTCCAGTATGTTGGCACGAAATTGGGGAAGCTCAAATCGCTGGTCCGGAATTAATTCAAGAAACCACAGACAAGATCCATCAAATTCGAAACAATCTTCTAGCGGCCCAAAGTCGTCAAAAGAGTTATGCAGACAAACGACGGAAGCCTTTAGAGTTTAACATTGGTGATCATGTACTTCTAAAAGTATCACCGTGGAAGGGAGTAGTTCGTTTTGGTCAAAAAGGCAAGCTAGCACCACGCTACGTAGGACCTTTCAAGATACTCGAAAGAGTAGGACCTGTAGCATACAAGCTTGATCTACCAGAAGAACTCAACAGGATTCATCCCACATTTCACGTATCAAACTTGAAGAAGTGCCTCGCTGATGAAAACCTCCACATTCCTCTGGAAGATATTCAGATTGATGAATCTATGCATTTTATTGAAAGACCAGTAGAGATCATGGATTTCGGAGAAAAACGTCTACGACGAAGTCGCATTCCAATTGTTAGGGTACGCTGGGAGTCGAAATGGGGACCTGAGTTTACTTGGGAACGTGAAGACTCAATGCGTGAAAAATACCCGCATCTTTTTCCTACTACTTCTACTACTTAAATTTTGGGACGAAATTCCTAAAAATAGGGGATACTGTAACATTTTTCGAAAACGGGTTTTACCAAACCCGCTCCATTTTGTAATCGAATATCAAGTTATAAATGTTCGTTGCCTATTTATGCTTATTTTAATTTTTAATGATACATAATTAATAAACAAACTAAACCATAAAAGTTATAATTGATAAAAAAGTATAAATAAAGCAATAAAAAAATAAATGGGGCTGCCGGGACTCGAACCCGGGTCAGCCGGGTTGTAACTCCAAAGATTTAACACTCTCACGCATAACCACTCCGCCACTTGTTTGTTTTCTGTCAACTCTAGGAAACAAATAAGTCTTATATACAAACCTAGATAAACCGGTTGCGCCAACTGAAAAACTGAAATCAGCTATTCAACCGTCTAAACGTTTGAATAATCGCGATTTCAGGTTTATAACCGATGCACCGATAATTCTAATCAATTCAGACTTGAATTGACTTGAATTCGGATGATGATGGGTTTTATAACCGAAGCTATCCAATAATCCGAATTACTGTAATCAAAGATCTTCTTCACGACTCAGAAACATTCCACAAACCTCCAATTACATTTCCGCACACTTTACAGTCCACCGGAGAAGTTTATTTTGCTCGCCGGAAATTTCTGCAAGTTCGCCGGAAAACCGTATTCATCATCAAAACGGTAAGTCTTTCAATACCGTCGTAGTCTAACAATTGTTAAGCTATTTCTAACTCAAACCTTTCCCTTGAAATCGAATTCAGACGCTACTATCGAATAATACCAGTTCGCCGGAAAAGTTCTGGAAATCTTTATTTTCATCTGTGAATCGGTAAGGACATTCAAACACTCTGTTAACGTTTGTTTATCACTTCAATTCCACGATTAGCTAATCAAAACGGTTAATTGTCTTGTTCAGTTGAAGTGCACAAAAACAGAGACCGACACCTTGCCGGAATTCTGAAATAAACCGTTCATCGGTATGTTTACTTCTAATTATTGTTTCTGCCATTTCATATTAATTTGTACAATGTTTATCAATCGAACTAAACAAGATTTAACGGTGTAATCTACTCCCTGTAAAATCTAACGAAGAAGATGAACTGCACTAACAATATAAGAATAATTAAAATTGGTATTTTGATCGGGTTAGACACACAGTCCAGCGGTGGACTGTGTGCGAACAAAAACACGCATACGTCCCGAGTTCGATCCCTGATACACACACCCTCTATGTAATAAAATGCCTTTTTGTTTAAAACTGAACCGGGTTAACTCCGTTAGTTGTTAAGTATAATAAAAATCTGTATAATAACCAAGTTAGACACACAGTCCAGCGGTGGACTGTGTGTAGCGTTAAAGCACAGGTCCCGGGTTCGAGACCTGTACATGGCACCGGTGCGAAGAATTAAAATGTTTTTGAAAATAAAAGGATTTTGGATAAATTGAGTTAATATATAAGTATAATTAAAAACAGAATTATTTCGGGTTAGACACGTAGCTCAGTTGGTAGAGCTGCGTGCACGCGTACGGGAGGTCTCGGGTTCGAGCCTCACCCAGCGCATGAATTTACACAATAAACCGGTCAACAAGTCAAACGGTCAACGGTCAACGGTCAACGGTCGCAAAAAGTCAACATATTTTTATATTTTTATTTATTTAATTTAATTTAAAAATCAATTAAAAATACTTAAAAATAATGTTTTTAAAGATAGGAAATAGCCTTAAACTCACAAAAATATATCTAAAAATCTTATTAAAATTATTAATAAAATCCACTCATTTACTATATTTTCCGTTATTATTTAGGTTAGTTAATTCTCGTTGTTTAGCTCTTCCAACTCGTGCGCATCTCACCATCTCAAATCCAACGCACCCAATGTGAGTGAATCTTTACAAATTCCCCGTTTTAATCACGTTTTGGGGTGTATCATGTGTCTTGCTATATATTATATTTAAATCATTGTGCATACATCATATCATGAACATGTGTATTCAGCTTGATTCAACTGTTTGTGTGGTTATTGTTAGATTCAATTTATTATTCTCAGTACATGCAATTTCATAGGCCGCCGCTCCCCATTACATTATGAGCGTTGAGCAAGTTCCCCATTACATTATGAGCGTGAACCTGGCGTGCCAACATACGATCGGCTCCGTTGGATTGAGCCTTGATCGCACAGACATTTATCATTTTCAGTACATGCAATACGATCGGCTCCGTTTGATTGAGCCTTGATCGCACAGTTTCATTCATATTATTTATCGTATGATGTTGGTATGTTAATGTATGCTATCATATGTTATTGTATGTTATAGTTGTGATTGCTAATTGCTACTGCCTGATTATTTACATTTGCTCATTTATGATTATGCACAATTTTTCATTGATAAACTAACAAGAAAATCAATAATAAATGTTTATCTAACAAGGTTCACTCGCCAACTTATGTTGACCAAAAAACCCCCATTTTTACACATGATACAGGTGAACCAGCTGCAGCCAGAAACACTTAGGATTGGACTAGAAGAATAAAATGATTTAGAGCTTGGAATTATTTTGTTTGGTTATTTTCTTTATATTGTATGGACATGTTTGGATTATTTGGAATGTAATTTTGACTTTAATAAATATGAAACATATTAGTAAATATCATGAGCTTTGGTGATAACCCAATTATGCCCCGACTCTTATTCCGCTGCGGGTCGGGGTGTGACAATGTAAGGCAAGGGCAAAGAGAAGAGGGCCCAAGGGATCTCCTTGTTGAACTCCGGTAGTAGTCCCAATACACTCGTTACCAACATACAACCTAGCAGGCTGGGCGTAAAGAAATTGGACCCACCGATAGATTGACGGGCAACGCTGATGAACCTCATGCAGAAAAGCTGTGCGGTCGACCGTGTTGAAAGCATTGTAGAAATCCACAGTAAGCAAGGCTAAGGAACCATCTGCATGAAATGAGTTGAGAAACCTGTTTGCACTTTGAAGCACCGCCTCTGCCCCATTTGGCACCCCCACCCCAAATTGATAGTCACCCAAATACTTGGTCATTTCTTTCCCGACCTACTTCATCGCCACCTTTGAAACCAACCTTCGCCAAATACCCCCCACAGCAATAGGTCGAATTCCTTTATCGGGCTTCAATAAGGGAGTGAGGGGGGCCTAGGCAACAAACTCAGCAAGCACCTTAGGGCAGGATCCCCCAAGCCATAAGTTAACAACTTCAGTAATGCTCGTAAGCAAACCTGAGGAAGTCACCGAGCCCTCGCCACCAATAGCATCTAGCAGGTGTTGGGCCCGTATCCCGTCTCTCACACATGACGTCCCTTTAGGAAAGGATCGAATACATTTGAGTACACACTCCCCATCAACAACAAGAGTGGGTTGGGCCAAAGGGTTGGAAGGCAAGGACGGGGGCGGCACCACTGGGTGTTTATCAATAAGAGCTTTCAATGTCGAATCACCTAGAGGGGCAACTCTACTAGAGCATAGGACCTTAATTGCAGCTGTGAAATGTCCATCCCTGACTTTCCAAAGACATTGCATTAGGGTTCCTTTCTTTGTCTTCCTCTCTCCTGCATTCTCCCCTTGAAGCCCCCGTCTCCCCCACGCTATCCAATAGGGGAGAGACCAAATCATCAAACCCAGACCCATCTTTCCAAATTGTAAGTTCGTGTAAGATGTAACTACACTGTAGAGATTTCCTGTTCCCTGACCTTCGCTCATGTCTGGAGGATGGTCTAACCACCGCAAGGTGCAACGCGGTAGTAAAAACAATTGGACCCAATTGTCATCCGATCCTGGCGACGCTACCACTTTGCGCAAAGCACCTGTTAGAACTTGAGCAAACAACAGCCGGCAACTGGGGGAATGCTTTTAACAGTCTGAATAGGAAGGGAGAAAACACGCTCGAGTAGGTTAACATCACCCCAGAGCCCTGCTGGGTGACGTGGGTTTGTGTCAACCACCACTTGACATGGTTTCCGGATTCCAACAATGAAATCTTCAACATCCCCCGAGATCATAATAAATTGAAATAATAAATATGAAACTTTAGTATAGTAAATGTCATGAGCTTTGATGAAAACCCAATCATGCCCCGACTACCAATTCCGCTGCGGGTCAGGGTGTGACAATCACCATTAGGGTTGGTGACCTAATGGGAGAACCAAAGCTTTTAGGAGCACCTAATTTGGGGAGGTTATGAGTTCAAGTCCTACAAGAAGCGAAAATGAAATTTGTTATCCAAAAAAAAGTTATCATTCTGTCATTATTTTTATTTTTGTTCAAAAGATTAAAACTTTATGGTATTTTAGGGAGGTTCACCCAGGTTTGATCATGATGTTTCTTTTGTCTAATACTCTTTCTCCCCTAGGAAAAGAATCGCATTCGGGGTGGGGGGATTAGGTGGTTGTTGTCTTGTTGCCTATTGATACACAAAGGGTGCATTTAAAGGAAGAGTTTGATAGTTTGGTGAATTTACGATCAAATAAGAGTTGCACATCAAAAAGGTCGCTTTGGTCCAAAGACAGACAGCGAACCAACAATGTTGTGAAGAATGATATGTCCATGACAAGATTAGAGGGGGTCATTGTTGGACTAATCTTGTCATTGTCTAATACTCTAAGAGGTTAGCTAGTAAACTTTATTTATAAACCATATTTTAGGTAGAAATATGAAGTCTTTATTTAGTTTCCTATTTGGATGGTTTATGTTTCTTGTTTTCCAAGATATTGGTTTAGTACAAATAGATGGTTAAAAAGGTTATTGTAATGGTGTTCTTGGTTTATAATACAAAGATTCGAACGAATTCGTTCAGTGTCAAGTGCTGTGTTTTGGTGTTACTATTCTAATTGACATGGGCCTTTACCATCAACCCATTCGATGGGGTCAGATAAAGGGGCTAAACAACTCATGTTCAGGTTACATAAATTTAAGTGTATTTACGTTAGGTGCGATATTCTAGATAATAATAAAAAGGTGTGTTGTATTCGGCTAAGCAATTCAACCCGTCAACTTGCAACCCGCATTCTTATTCTTCAACAATATTTTATGTTTTGTGCCTTTACTAATATGCTGTCGCATTATCCTGAAGAACTTTACTAGTTAACAACTATTAACAATATATATTATATATATATGTTAAAGTTTTTTTATATTACTAAAGATTAAGCTAGAGTAGTTATCAAATCATAACAAATATAACCAACAATATCTTAATTTCTATTTCACCTTTACTTTGTGCACAAACCAAATAATCAGAAATTGAAACACCGAACTAGAAGCATAAATTTGTGCCTCCGGTTTCTTTCTGGTCGAGATTAAGCAACAAAAAATAATTAAACCTTTTTGGTTCTTGATTTGCCGCTCAAGACGAAGCACCAAAACGAATGCTTTCTGTCTTTTTTTTTTCCTTGGGTAGCAATCTACATGAAAACTTTTTGTTTGACCCACTAGAAAACAAAATAAACTTGTTGTTTCCTTGATAATCGATCAACACTATGGCTATGCATGATTATCTGAAACCAAACCCGACCGGAATTCTCTCATGTTGTGTTTCTCTCGTGTGTAAAAAGCCTAAGCTCTGATACCCGGTTATTAGGATTGAGTACACACAAACACAAACACAAAACGCGAAAGCAATAAACAAACACTTAAATCTTTGTATTCTTTTACTATTTACGTTTTGTTTTCGTGTTTATGCGTGCTCAAACCTAACATGAAATCAATAAGCAAATATGGGAGCCTTATACAATGGTTTTGCCCTTTTATAATTGTTGGAATTGAGAAGTCCGTGAATAAAGGACAACTTGAAATTTGAAGTACAAAATTTAAATGGAGTAGGAGGAAACAAATGAAACAATTTTTGATAATCTATGAAATAACTGTTCATATGGAAATACAAATATACCATATCCCGATTTAAAGGTAATTTATTATCAGATTAATAAATTTTGAGCTTGCATAGGACGCTTATATTTAGGGTATTAATATTAATTAATTAATGTTTAAACACTCAACTTGCGTATATTTTTGTTAACTAATGCCCGATTGATTTGGTTGGTAAACTGTAAAATGACCGGTTTGATGATGGTCTTGGTTTTCAAAAGAAGAATGAATACGCAACTTGACCTAACTCTAGAGCTAAGATAGCCATTTAATTTTGCTACAAGATTATGATACCACACAAATAGGGATGAGAACGAGTTCGGTATGGGTGAGGCTTTAGGAATGCCAATCTCATATTTGATCATAAAATCATATCCCATACCTAGCCTATTATACCTGGGGTATTGGGTTTACCAGTAAGTTTTAAATTATATTCGTTAGGATTTTCTCAAGATTTTTATTCTTTCCGTTCTAATTTTTATAGAGATTATGTTTCTAAGAACCATAATAAAATGAAATATGATAAACTATATACATATAATCATCCCCATAAAATATTTGAAAATTTTAACCTATGTAAAATTTCATGATAACATATAATCTCAAAAGATAATTACGTACATGGTAACATAAAGATCTAACAAATTATCTATATCTATACTTACTATATAATACATATTATAGGGATATAATTGAAATTTGACATCAAATTAATAAACTTCAATAAATAAAATTTACTTAATAAATTTTTCATAACTAAGATATCATTTAATAAATTCTATTAATTAGTTCTATTAATTAACAATTTTGTATTTTGAATAAACGAATAATATATAGTAAATAATAGGGGAATTGGCCTATAATAATCCCAATTAGACGTCATTGGCCATTGCCAGTTCACCTTTAAATAGTCAATGAGCCAAACTTGGACTTAAAAGATGTCGTGAACTAATCTCTCCATCATGGGGGCAACACAGGTTGTTGATTCCATAACAACACACTCATGGGACACTTCACGAAAAGCTAGAACTGTCACACCCCGGATTTCCAACCCGAAATCCATACACCAGTGAGCCTGGGTGGGGAGTATCGTGACGTAAGTTGATAACATCATTGTCAATTAAACATACTACAGCGGAAGTCTTGGAGTAAAATTACTATTACAAACCGAATGTTCAGAATATAAAATAATATACAGGCTCGTAATAGAAGATCCACAGGCGGATCATAAAATGTACAAGAAAGAATATAAAACAAACTTTAGGCAGATCTATGGATTTGCAAGATACTCTTATTCACTACCGAGCAGCTTCAAGCCTATTTCGTATTGTACCTGCAGTTAGCCTTTGGACGATACGTCAACTTACGCTGGTAAATACACCCAACTGACTCATTTTGATAAAATTTTAAAAATGATTTTTAAGTGCAAAACGGCACAAAATCTTTTATTAACTTGGGAAAGTTGACCTTGCAACCTTGTATCAGATTCACATGTTTGTCAATACATACAGGGCCCAGTACAGAAACCGAGACATGATTAAATACACATCACTCAGGAACTCACGAAGGAGTCATCCCCAACGTCTGGGGAAATTGCATATGAGCGTCTGTCAGGTGTATGCCTACACCCCGCGCTAAGGTCGTGGCCAATAACTAATGTATCGAGCCGAGGATATCTAGGACACGGTAATTTAACCCCCGATGTTTAAGTTATCAAACAAAACTGATTAAAACGGAATATGCGGGTTTACTAGCCACAAACGGGCATTCGATTGACCCCATTTCGGACCAAGTGGTAATAATTTACCATATCTCAAGCCCATATAGGGAAAATAAGTCGAGAGTATTTACCTGAGCTAGTCTTCTTCTTTTAATTTTTTAATAACTCAGCCGTATACAAAAGTACCAACGTGCAGATAGCATTTACCGGCAAGGCTCTAGTCTGGATTATGGCATAAGCTAGCCAAATAAATACTAACGGTCTTATAAACCGAATAGTGTACATGATCATTACGTATAACGCTTGATTAAACGATGATCGGATAGAATGTAGTTTAAACCCGACAAGTACCTTGACTTGTATAATATGGGTAAACTATAAACATTCTGGATTTTGAAACTTAAATGACAAGGTTAAACCCAATTTCGTAAACTAGTTACGTATAATCAACCGTACGCTCATAAGCGATAATGGGTAACCGGATAAGTCATGGACAGGTTCTATATGCCATTATACTTTAAATAAGTTAAGATATCAATAGGATATCAACTTGTATGCCCGTTAAAGTTTTAAAATGAAACTATGCCTTATAAGGGCAATTCGGTAATTATATGTCGTATAAAAGGAACTTGAATATATTTTAAGTTTATGATCATGAGTATTCTGGAAAAATGATTTATTTATGATATAATATCAGTAGGATGTCAATTATATGTGTAAATTATCTTTTATGACCAAACTATGCACCGAAGGGGCATTTTGGTTATTTTACACATAATTTATAAATTATTCGGGATTCTGAGTTTATAACATGTACCTACTATAAATATATTTAAAATAAGTTTTATAATCAGTAGGTAACAAGTTTTGGTCAATAATATGGTTTAAAACCATACTATGTGCCGAAACGACGCTTATGTCGTAAAATGATGTATTATGCGATGTTTAATGAAAACTGACATTAGGGTCAGATTTAGATGTTTAAAATATGTTATTTAATATAACTTATTAGTAGCTAAATGATTTACCTTGAAAAGATTAATTAAAATCATTTTATGAGCCACAAAGGCTAAAACCGTCATTTATCGAAATAGTTTAAAGACTTGCTTGAAAACTCAGTTTATAACTTAGTTTAACACCCAAATAATCCTACTTATGATATTACATCAGTAGGAAACTCATTTTCATGTTTATTATTATTTAAAACCTTGTTTTATGCAAAAAAATACATTTTGGTCAAGAATGGCATAATTATGGAACTTGCGCATAAACTTAGATTCTGATTATGATCATGTAATATAACCTCAGAGGGTTATGCTACATTATATTATGATCATAATGCAACTTTAGATCAGTATCTAACTAATCTAAATCAGGTCAGAATCGAAAGTCAAAGCAGAAGTCAAACTTTGCGACTTTCGGTTGCGAACCGACCCTAGAACTGAAATTGATGAGCCGAACATGTTCTCACATGTTCTAATAATTATTACCAAGTTGTTTAAGTGTCCAAACAGGTTTCATAACATATATAAGATTAATTTATGATTTTTCTGAAAAATGGCATGTTTGACTTTTTAATAACTTAACTTTGACCCATCAATTGGTCTTGCAAACGTGATCTTCAGGAGGTGCCCTTTATAGGGATTAACACTTACCTTATTACGATCACTTAGCCATCTTCATTTCGAACAATGGCTAGACCATAATGGTCTTAACCGAAAGTCAAAAGCGTTTTCCGTAAAACGCTTGACTTTTGGCTATAAAAGCCTATAAACGAAAATGCAAGAGCAAGGAACACTTACAAGAGGTTCCTACAATGCAAGAGAACTAAGTTGGATGCTCCTTTCAGCTAGGAACTTCCAGAGGAGGGAGAAGAGTGAATTAATGAGAAAGGTGCAAGTTGGAATGAAGTGCTTGAACACTTATTTATAGTTGAGAGCTCAAAGGAGGTGAAGCCAGGTGTTTAGGGGTGTAAGAGGAAGCTTACAAGTGTCCCAAAACGTGGCATAGCTGATTACAAGTCCATGGTTTCGAATTAATGGTTTTGGAGCTTTGTTTGGGGTCCAAGCCAAAACTTTCTGCTGCAGACCCTTTCTCGCGCCCGCGAGAGACCCATGCCTGGTCTCTTGCGGCCCGCGACGCCCAATGGCCAGTTTCTAAGTTTGACACTTTTAACCCCTTAACTTATTAAAGCTTCTAAAAACCTTTTAAACACCTTTTTGGCACTTTTATCCCTCCGTAGCCAATACTTGGCATATCCGGGATTATGCCCAGACATTGTCGAGCTCTCGGTTCGTTAAAAGGTCACTCAGAGGTATAAATTAACATGCTGACACTTTTAATCCCTCCATCATCCAACTTTCACATATTATTGGATTTAATTACTCTCGTCCAACAAACAGGACATATGAGAGTTAGGACTACGTAAAGGATCACTCAGAGGCTCAGTATAAGCATGTTGACTCCGATGTCACTCAGAGGCTAGGCATGTTGACACAACGGTCACTCTGAGGCCGAGTTTAAGCATAACGACACTAATGGTCGTTCAGAGGCTACGTTTTTATGCATGACGACACTAATGGTCGTTCAGAGGCTAGGTTTATGCATGTTGACATCAGAAAGTCATTCAGAGGCTCAGTTTGAGCATGTTGTCACTTTTAGTCCATTATAGTCTTTAATTGACTGTATTAAAAATACAATACGTGTCACTATATTATTGGACACGATTTTACAAGGTGTTACATCCTCACCCCCTTAAAAGAAATCTCGACCTCGAGATTTTATTCAAAAAGATGGGGGTACTTTTGTCGCATGGTGGACTCAACCTCCCATGTATACTCGGGACCTCTAAAGGTGTCCCATTTAACCTTTACTATAGGTATTAATTTTCTTCGGAGCTTATTAACCTGTCGATCCTCGATCGAAATTGGTTTCTCAACGAACCTTAGGTTTTCATCAATTTGCACATCTTCGTGCGACATTGCTAGCGATTCATCGGCTAGACTTTTCTTAAGGTTAGGTATGTGGAATACATCATGAATTCCACTAAGCTCATCTGGCAACCTAAGCTTATAAGCTACAGTGCCGACACATTCGATTATCTCGAAGGGTCCTATATATCTTGGGCTTAACTTGCCCTTCTTTCCAAAACGCATCACACCTTTCTATGGTGATACTTTCAGCATGACTTTGTCCCCTATTTGGAACTGAAGAGGTTTACGCCTCTTGTCAGCATAGCTCTTCTGCCTATCCCTGGCAGCTTTGAGACGATCACAGATTTGCACAATCTTTTCCGTGGTCTCCAGGACAATCTCTGGTCCTGATAGTTAGGCTTCCCCAACTTCTGCCCAGCACACGGGCGTTCGACACTTTCTCCCATATAAGGTCTCAAAAAGAGCAGCCTTGATGCTCGTATGATAACTGTTATTGTAGGAGAATTCTATTGGGGGTAAGTGGTCATCCCAACTTCCACCTAAATTAATCACACATGCCCTAAGCATGTCTTCCAGTGTCTGAATAGTACACTCACTTTGACCATCAGTATGCGGATGGTAAGCCGTACTGATATTTAATCGTGTGCCTAACGATTGTTGGCAACTTTTCCAAAAGTGAGATATGTATCTAGTATCTCTATCAGATACAATAGATACTGGCACACCGTGTAGGGACCCAATCTTATCCACATATAACTTTGCCAATTTGTCTGAATTATACGTTTCCTTAATTGGCAAGAAATGTGTGGACTTAGTCAGTCTGTCTACAATGACCCAAATCGTGTCATTACCACATTTGGTCTTAGGTAACTTGGTAATCAAATCCATAGTTACCATTTCCCATTTTCATGTGGGAATTTCTAATTGTTGTAGAAGTCCTGACGGTTTTTGATGTTCGGCCTTAACTTGCGAACACGTCAGACTCTTAGCTACGTAAGTGGCTATGGATTTCTTCAAACCCATCCACCAATAATTCTTTTTCAGATCTTGATACATTTTGTCACCTCCCGGGTGAACTGAGTATCTCGAACTATGCGCTTTTTGGAGGATTAGATCTCTAAGTCCTCCAAAGACTGGAACCCAGATCCTATCATTAAATCGAAGGATTCCATCTTTTCCAGGCGCTAACTGATCCACAGTTCTACCTAATCCCTCCTTAGGAATATTATCCTTTAATAGGGCTTGCTTTTGCGCATCTAATAGCTTCTCATTTAAGCTATTTCTGAGCCCAATGCTCTTGGCGTTAATCCTTATAGGTTTAATCCGTTCTTTGCGACTTAAGGCATCAGCAACTACATTTGCCTTCCCAGGATGGTAGCGAATCTCGCAATCATAATCATTAAGAGTTTCCATCCAACGGCGTTGTCGCATGGTCAATTCTTTCTGATTGAATAGATGCTGGAGACTTTTATGGTCAGTGTATATAATACACTTTGTGCCATATAAGTAATGTCTCCACAGTTTTAGTGCAAATACAACGGCACCCAATTCCAAATCATGGGTGGTGTAATTCCTTTCATGCGCTTTTAGTTGTCGTGATGCATAGCACTTACCTTGTCGTTTTGCATTAGCACACAGCCCATACCGGTGTGTGATGCATCACAATAAACAACAAAATTCTCAATACCCTCAGGTAGAGATAACACAGGAGCATTGCTCAACTTATGATTTAGAATCTCAAAGGATTCTTGTTGTTTTGGACCCCAATTATACTTAACATTCTTTCGGGTTAAGGTAGTTAGAGGAGTGGCTATTCTTGTGAAGTTCTCAATAAACCTTCTATAATAACCGGCCAATCCTAGAAAACTACGAATCTCCGATGGGGTTTTGGGTACCTCCCAATTTATTATGGCCTCAATTTTGGCGGGATCCACTTGGATACCACACTCACTTACCATATGTCTAAGAAATTGGACTTCTCTAAGCCAAAACTCACACTTAGAGAATTTAGCATAAAGCTTATCTTGCCTTAGCAGTTCTAAGATGCACCTAAGATGTTTCTCGTGATCAGCTTGATTACGAGAATAAATAAGTATGTCGTCTATGAAAACAATAACAAACTTATCCAGATATGGTTTGCAGACTCTATTCATGAGATCCATGAATGCTGCAGGTTTGTGAGCCCAAAAGGCATCACTAAGAATTCAAATGACCGTAACGGGTCCTGAAGGCTGTCTTTGGAACATCTTCACTCTTAACCTTCGGTCGATGATATCCTGATCTCAAATAGATCTTGGAGAAGTAACTAGCCCCTTGAAGTTGGTCGAATAAATCGTCGATCCTAGGCAGAGGATATCTGATTGTTAACTTGTTTAGCTCCCGATAATCAATGCACATTCGCATCGAACCGTTTTTCTTCTTTACAAAAAGGATATGAGCTCCCCAAGGCGAGGAACTAGGCTGAATAAAGCCTTTCTCTAAGAGTTTGTCTAGCTGCGTCCTCAATTCCTTCATTTCCGTTGGTGCTAGCCTATATGGAGCCCTAGCTACTGGTGCAGATCCTGGCAGAATATCTATTCTAAACTGTAACATCCGTCGAAAAACGGGTTTCCAAACCCGCTTCATTTGTTAATCGAATATCAAGTTATAAAATTTTGTTGCGTATTTATGGTTAATTTTAATTTTAAACAATACATAATTAATAAACATTTTAGAATTTAAAAACTATAACTATTAAAAAGTAAAAATAAATTAAATAAAAAAAGAAAAGGGGCTGCCGGGTTTCGAACCCGGGTCAGCCGGAAGACACTAACATCAAACACTTAACCACTCCGCCACTTGCTGTCTTTGTGTAATCTAGGAAACAAATAAAACTTAACTCTACTCGTAAAATCATCCGTTTGCGCCAAAACTGAAACCGCTCATCGGCTTTCAACTGTCCAGACTGTTGAAGTTCGCTATTACTGGTTATAACCGATGAAACCATTACGACCCACGTTTTTAATCAATTCAGCCTTCAATTCCTTCGATTCATATGATTTTTGGAGTTGAAAACTAAAATCAATTACTTCCTGTTTTTCACTAACAATATCATCATCTCACAACTCAAAAACACTCACAGAACCTCCAATTTCACTTTCGCTCTAATTTCTGTTCGTCGAAAACGTTTTCTGATATCGCCGGACTTTCGCCGGAAAACCGTGACATTCATCGAAACGGTAAAGTTCTCAATTCTTTCATCTTCTATCTATTGTTAGACTTATACTAACTCAAAACCTTCAACCAGAATCGGTTCCAGGCGACGATACCGGATAATCTGCAACCGCCGGAAAATTTCTGAAATTCCGAAATCACGCTGTGAATCGGTATGAGCATCTAAACTCTCTGATAACTCTTGTTTAGTCATTCAATTTCACAATTAGTTAACCAAAACTGTTAATTGGTCTGCTCAGACGGAGTTCATAAAACAGAGCCGACGACTTTGCCGGAGTTCTGAGAAAAATCATCTTTCCGGTACATTCATTTCCAAAACCTTCTTTATCCATTTCATTTTAATCATTTATATGTCCGTTAATCGAATTAAACAAGAACAGTCGAATAATTGTTGTTCTGGGTTGTTTTAACGAAGAAGATGAAGTTTAGTTTGTGTATAAATTTAATATAAATCGGATTATATCTCGGGTTAGACACACAGTCCAGCGGTGGACTGTGTGCATTTGAATCATAGAGATACCGGGTTCGAGTCTGTCCTTGTTCCGATTCGTCACAATATTCAGACTTTTTATAAAACCCAAATACGGAAACTTCCAGTTAGTATATAAGTGAAATAAAAACAAGTATTTTAACCAGGTTAGACACACAGTCCAGCGGTGGACTGTGTGCAACGTTAAACAACAGGTCCCGGGTTCGAGACCTGTTATGCACACCGGTTCGATATAATTAAAATCCTTTTTAAAATAAATGAATTTTGAATAAATTAAATAGTATATAAATATAATTAAAAACAGAAATATTTCGGGTTAGACACGTAGCTCAGTTGGTAGAGCTGCGTGCACGCGTACGGGAGGTCACAAGTTCGAGCCTCACCCAGCGCATATATGTACAAGGTCCGAACCGGTCAACAGTCAATGGTCAACGGTCAACGGTCAACCCAAAAAGTCAACATTTTTTATATATTTTTATTTATTTATTTTATTTAAAAATCAGTTAAAAATACTTAAAAATAATATTTTAAAGTTAGAAAATGACCTTAAACTCACAAAAAAATATATCTAAAAATCCTATTAAAATTGTTAATAAAATCCACCTATTTACCGTACCTTTTCGTTATTATTTAGGTTAGTTATTCCTCGTCGATCAACCCTCTAAACTCGTGCGCAATCAACATCATCAAAGGAACGCACCCAATATGAGTGAATCTCTACAAATTCCCCGTTTTAATCACATTTTGGGGTGTATCATGTGTCTTATTATTTATTACATTTAAACACTTGTGCATCCATCATATCCATGATCAAATGTGTTTTCAATATGTATCAACTGTTTGTGTGGTTAATGTTTAGATTAAATTTATCATTTTCAGTACATACATCATCATAGGCCGCTGTTCCCCATTACCTATGAGCGTGAACCATTCCCCATTACCTATGAGCGTGAACGAGGCGTTGCCAACATACGATCGGCTCCGTTTGATTGAGCCTTGATCGCACATACATCATCATAGGCCGTCCGTTCCCCATTACCTATGAGCGGAACGTGACGTTGCCAACATATACATTATCATTCATGTTATATACTCATGCAAGGTGGATTGTTACGTTTGCTCACATATGATTATTGCACAATTTTTCCATATTAATTATAACAAGAAATCAATAATAAATGTTTTCTAACAAGGTTCACTCGCCAACTTTTGTTGACCCAAAAACCCCCATTTTTACACATGATACAGGTGATCCAGTTGTAGCAAGAAACATATAGGATGGCTTAGAAGAATAAATCGGTTTAGACTTTGGATTGTTTATTTAGTTACTTTTCTTTGTAATTGTATGAACTTGTTTGGAATATTGAGGATGTAATTTTGAATTTAATAAATATGAAACATATTAGTAAACATCATGAGCTTTGGTGATAACCCAATTATGCCCCGACTCTTATTCCGCTGCGGGTCGGGGTGTGACATAAACTCCACTTGCCTGTCGGGAGGTAGGCCTGGTAATTCTTCTGGAAATACCATGGGATATTCTGAGATGACTGGTAGGACCTCCATGTTTGGCTTAGGCTCATTTATGGTTACTTGTGCCATGTAGATGACACAACCTCTCCTCAAACACTTGGATGCCTTAAATAACGACACCTTGTCTGGCAATCCATAGTGTGAGTCTCCGGGTATGGTGATCATTTCACCAGATGGGGTTTTAATTTCGATGAGCTTTTTATCGCAGGCAATACGGGCTTGGTTATGAGATAACCAATCCATGCCTAAGACAACATCAAACCCCGCCAATTTCATTGCCAAAAGAGGGATAGGGATAGAATGATTCTTAATGGATATAGAGCATCCATCAAGAATAGAAGAGACAGTTTCTAAGGTTCCATCGGCAAGTTCTATCTCATAAATTTTATCTATTGTTCTTATGGGTAAATTTAATAGTTTACTAAACTTATGTCAACAAATAATTTATCCGCTCACGAATCGAAAAGAACTCTAGCATAAATATCATTAATGGGGAAAGTACCTGTTATGACGTTATTGTCATCAACAGCTTCTTTAGCAGTCAGACGAAAAGAGCGTGTGTTCCCCTTCTTGGCCTCTCCAGGCTTTAGATTATTATTCTTTGAATTCTTAGGACAATTAGTTGCAATATGCCCTTTTTCATTGCAGATATAACATACGACATCTTTAAGATCCTTGCATTCTAGGGTCTTATGCCCTATTCTTTTACATATGCCACAAGGTCTAGCTTGTGGATCAGAATTACATTGTCCCCAGTGTCTTCGGTTGCAAGTCTTACAAAATGGCATCACAGCCGACTTGCCTTGGTTCCCTTTGAACCCAAATTTCCCTTTGTTTTTCTTATTAAATCTATGGGAGTTGTCATCTACCCTCTTCCTTTTTCCGTCAGTTTCCGGCTTAACAGACTTTTGCCTTACAAGATCAAGGGTGAGAGAGAGAGAGAGATAGGTCAACAGCAGACCTATAGGTAGTAGGCTGAGTAGCCTTTACCATGCTCTTTATCTCGGGCGCTAACCCATTAATAAAACGCGCAATGCGTTTGGATTCAGGGGTGATTAGGTAGGATACTAACCTAGATAGGGAATTGAAATCGGAAACATATTTCCGACAATCTAGGTTTTTCATTGATAGAGACAAGAAGTCTGTCTCTATTTTCTCCACCTCATGGGGTGGGCAGTATGTTTCCTTAACAAGGTCCACAAATTTGGACCATCCCAAATTATACAGGTGTACCTTACCTAATCATGGCCTTCCACCATGTTAGGGCATCGCCCTTAAAGGACTGTGATACATACTTGACCACATCCTTATCAGCATAGTCGCTGATGTCTACGATAGTCTCCATCTCGTCCAGCCACTTTAGGGCTTCTACAGCTCCTTTTTCCCTATTAAAGTCTTGGGGCTTATAGGAGACAAAGTTTTTGTAGGTGCATCCGTCTTTAATAGAACGGGACCTTTCAGCGATATCTATTTTCTTTGGTTCACTCTTCGCATTTGAAGAGTGAATGGAGCTCTCCTTATGAGCTGAAGATGGTGGAATAGATAAGGGTCTAGAGCGAGTAGCACTCGACTCTCTTAACTTCTCTATGGCCTTACCCATGGCCTTTTCTACAGCCGCATTAATGCGTGCTTGGAAGTCATTATTATCTATGGCTACATTTTCGGCGTTCTTAGAGTTGACGTTCCGATGGCTACTTTGTGCCTCATTAGAATTAGCCATTCTTCAATGCTTTGGTTCTATAATACCAAATAAAATTTCTATTAGCCATGGTATAACAACCATATCGGCTTTTTAAATACTGGATATAAGAAAAATCCACTGCCTATACTAGTGTGAATAACATCACAACTCTTAGGCTTAATATAACTATATTTGGCCTAGGTCTTAATAGGACCATCATAGGCAAATTACAATCTGGACATAGTCCATTTATTACTAGACAGGGGATCGCAATGTCACAACTGTCATTGTCATATTTGACAATTTTATAGCACATAGGCTTGTCACAAAGGACATAAGATTATGGCACATAGGCCCGTCACTAATGGACATAAGATTATGGCACATAGGCACTACATCGCTAATGGATGTTTTATCACCACACTGGTGTCATTAGCCGAGATCAAACATATCACATAGGCTATATAAAATAATTCATAGCCATAAGAGCAATACATCACTAATGGATGTTTCATTTATCACCGCACTGGTGTCATTTAGCCGGGATCAAATTGATCACATGAGCTATATAAAATAATTCATAGCCATAAGGGCAATACATCACTAATGGATGTTTTATTTACCACCGCACTGGTGTCATTTAGCCGGGATCAAATAGATCACATGGGCTATATAAAATAAATCATAACCCGAAAGGGTAATACATCACTAATGGATGTTTTATTCATCACCGCACTGGTGATATTTAGCCGGGATCAAATAGATCACATGGGCTATATAAAATAAATCATAACCCGAAAGGGTAATACATCACTAATGGATGTTTTATTCATCACCGCACTGGTGATATTTAGCCGGGATCAAATAGATCACATGGGCTATATAAAATAATTCATAACCCGAAAGGGTAATACATCACTAATGGATGTTTTATTCATCACCGCACTGGTGATATTTAGCCGGGATCAAACAGATCACAAGGGCTATATAAGGTTAGGACATAGTTGGTTACCTTGAAGGCTAGTGTGATTCCTCAAGTCACACTTCCGAGAGTATGAACATTACTTGATTAATAGTCCCGGTCGCATTGACCTTAATGACTTGGAGGCTTGAACCTAGTCCACCACCTCTAGATAGAAGGATAACTTCCCTTAACTATCATGATAGAAGACCCTTCCGTTCTTAACTATCATTTGTACATTTGGCCAAATATGTGGTCTGTGCCACTCGGCAAATCAAAACCATTAAGATCTTTTTGGAATTATATCGCAGAGCATAAAATTCGAGTAAAATCAAGACACTCGTTATCAAAAGGATGAATACATATATATGATTCTAAAATACTTCACTAAATTTCCATAAGAAATTACATACTAGAAAATGAAATAAACTGTCCATGCAAGGACTTTAAAGAAATAAAAATGTCCATGCAGGGACTAAAGAAACAACAATGTCCTCGCAAGGACTAGATATTATTAGAAGAGACTTCACTCGTCCTTCTTTCCCTTGACAAACTTGGAGAGTTTCTTGAAGAACTTGTTTGTCTTCTTCTCCGTTTTCTCCGCCTGCTGCTGCATTTCTTTCATCTATTCCAAGGCCTCATTAATGGCCTCAAGTGGTGGTGGAGGTTGTGGTTGAGGTTGTGGCATAACCGGATACTGGTACCCATAAGTTGGATATCCATTCGGTGGATAAGTAGGTAGGAAAGGAGATGGATAAAGTACATTGTGCATAATAGCTTGCATATAGGGGTCTTGCGACCATGCCTGATAGTCTACCGGTGTAGACGGGTTAAAATGATCATATCCAAACGTGTCTGGATATGTGGAGATTGGGTTAGAATAACCCGATAGTGGTGGTTGAACTGTAGGCGTGGGTGTTGGTGTTGGTTCAACCACAGGTGAGGTGTTAGAGGGCCCACCCATTTGTGGGTCCTCTTGAATTGTGGGGTAGGAGTTTGGCAAAGGTGGCAGCGATCCCGACCTTTGTCCTGCACGTACCGACATACGTGCTCCACGCTTCCTCCTTGGTGGTTCAGGTGGCGGTTGAGGTTGGTCCACCGGTTCCATGTGGACATCTTCTTGAATAGGAGACGGTTGAGAGTGATGGGAAGGTGTGTGGGCAAAGGTGAATTGGTTCCAATATTGGTCCCACTCATTAGGACCTTGCTAGGGTGATCCGATATAAGAGTTAGAATCGCTTGATATTTCTATGGGATGCGCGTTCGATCCTGACGGCGGCATCTCCGGGTCGGAGTCCTTGTCCATAGGGTTTGGTTGGTCCAACTGATTTTGATCGGCTGGAGGTGTGTTAAAGTAATGGTTTGGGTTAAATTCTTCATGGTAGGAGTGATGAGAATGGGAATGGTGAGAATGATGAGAATGGTAGGAGTGGTGAGAGTGGTAGAGTTTTGGGAATGTGAGGGGAGTGTCTATTAGAGAGTGAACGTCTCGCTGGTTGCCAAGGAGATGAATCTCCTGTTTCTTGGTAAGCATCTGAGTTATGAGGTTGAGGGGGAATACGCCCTGATGGTCCTCCCCTCATTGGACCTTTTCCTCTTCCACTTTGTCCTCGCACACGTGGTGGCATTTTCCTATTAAAAATCAATTCAAAAACAATATTAATAACTTAATAATGAAATGAGTAATCCTAGGTCAATGCCTAGACTCGGAAGTCTAAGGAATGTGCTTATGTAAGTTTGAGATTAAACACAAAAGGCTAGTGTTTAATTCTCTCAAACGTTGGCTCTGATACCAACCTTTCACACCCTGGATTTCTAACCCAAAGTCCATACACTGGTGGGCCCGGGTGGGGAGTATCGTGACGTAAGTTGATAACATCATTGTCAATTAAACATAGCACAGCGGAAGTCTTGGAGTAAAATTACTACTACAAACCGAATGTTCAAATATAAAATAATATACAGGCTCGTAATAGAAGATCCACAGGCGGATCATAAAATGTACAAGAAAGAATATATAACAGACTTTAGGCAGATCTAAGGATTTGCAAGATCCTCTTATTCACTACCGAGTAGCTTCCGGCCTATTTCGTATTGTACCTTCAGTTAGCCTTTGGACGATACGTCAGCTAACGCTGGTAAATACACCCAACTGACTCATTTTGAAAAAAATTTACAAATGATTTTTAAGTGCAAAACGGCACAAAATCTTTTATTAACTTGGGAAAGTTGACCTTGCAACCTTGTATCAGATTCACATGTTTGTCAATACATACAGGGCCCAGTACAGAAACCGAGACATGATTAAATACACACCACTCAGGAACTCACGAAGGAGTCATCCCCAACGTCTTGGGAAATTGCATATGAGCGTCTGTCAGGTGTGTCCCTACACTCCGCGCTAAGGTCGTGGCCAATAACTAATGTATTGAGCCGAGGATATCAAGGACATGGTAATTTAACCCCCGATGTTTAAGTTATCAAACAAAACTGATTAAAACAGAATATGCGGGTTTACTAGCCACAAACGGGCATTCGATTGACCCCATTTCGGGCCAAGCGGTAATAATTTACCGTATCCCAAGCCCATATAGGGAAAATAAGTCGAGAGTATTTACCTGAGCTAGTCTTCTTCTTTTAATTTTTTAATAACTCAGCCGTATACAAAAGTACCAACATGCAGATAGCATTTACCGGCAAGGCTCTAGTCTGGATTATGGCATAAGCTAGCCAATTAAATACTAACGGTCTTATAAACCGAATAGTGTACATGATCATTACGTATAACGCTTGATTAAACGATGATCGGATAGAATGTAGTTTAAACCTGACAAGTACCTTGACTTGTATAATATGGGTAAACTATAAACATTCTGGATTTTGAAACTTAAATGACAAGGTTAAACCCGTTTCGGTTAAATTTCGTAAACTAGTTATGTATAATCAACCGTACGCTCATAAGCGATAATGGGTAACCGGATAAGTCATGGACAGGTTCTATATGCCATTATACTTTAAATAAGTTAAGATATCAGTAGGATATCAACTTGTATGCCCGTTAAAGTTTTAAAATGAAATTATGCCTTATAAGGGCAATTCGGTAATTATATGTCGTATAAAAGGAACTTGAATATATTTGAAGTTTATGATCATGTGTATTCTGGAAAAATCATTTATTTATGATATAATATCAGTAGGATGTCAATTATGTGTTTAAATTATCTTTTATGACCAAACTATGCACCAAAGGGGCATTTTGGTTATTTAACACATAATTTATAAATTATTTGGGATTATGAGTTTATAACCTGTACCTACTGTAAATATATTTAAAATAAGTTTTAAAATCAGTAGGTAACAAGTTTTGGTTAATAATATGGTTTAAAACCATACTATGTGCCGAAACGACGCTTATGTCGTAAAATGATGTCTTATGCGATATTTAATGAAAACTGACATTAGGGTCAGGTTTAAATGTTTAAAATATGTTATTTAATATAACATATCAGTAGGTAAATGATTTACCTTGAAAATATTAATTAAAATCATTTTATGAGCCACAATAGCTAAAACCGTCATTTATCGACATAGTTTAAAGACTTGCTTGAAAACTCAGTTTATAACTTAGTTTAACACCCCAAATAATCCTACTTATGATATTACATCAGTAGGAAACTCATTTTCAAGTTCATTTATTTTTTACCTTGTTTTATGCAAAAAGGTCATTTTGGTCAAGAATGGCATAATTATGGAACTTGCGCATAAACTTAGATTCTGGTTATGATCATGTAATATAACCTCAGAGGGTTATGCTACATTATTATGATCATAATGAAACTTTAGATCAGTATCTAACTAATCTACATCAGGTCAGAATCGAAAGTCAAAGCAGGTTTCATAACATATATAAGATCAATTTATGATTTTTCCGAAAAATGGCCTGTTTGACTTTTTAATAACTTAACTTTGACCCGTCAATTGGTCTAGCAAACGGGATCTTCAGGAGGTGCCCTTTATAGGGATTAACACCTACCTTATTATGATCACTTAGTCATGTTCATTTCGAACAATGGTTGGACCATAATGGTCTTAACCGAAAGTCAAAGCGTCATCCGTAAAACGCTTGACTACAAGTTGGAATGAAGTACTTGAACACCTATTTATAGTTGAGAGCTCAAAGGAGGTGAAGCCAGGCATTTAGGGGTGTAAGAGGAAGCTTACAAGTGTCCCAAAACATGGCATAGCTGATTACAAGTCCATGGTTTCGAATTAATGGTTTTGGAGCTTTGTTTGGAGTCCGAGCCAAAACTTTCTGCTGCAGACCCTTTCTCGCGCCCCGCGAGAGACCCAGGCCTGGTCTCTCGCGGCCCGCGACGCCCAATGGCCAGTTTCAAAGTTTGACACTTTTAACCCCTTAACTTATTAAAGCTTCTAAAAACCTTTTTAAACACCTTTTTGGCACTTTTATCCCTCCGTAGCCAATACTTGGCATATCCGGGATTATGCCCAGACATTGTCGAGCTCTCGGTTCGTTAAAAGGTCACTCAGAGGTATAAATTAACATGTTGACACTTTTAATCCCTCCATCATCCAACTTTCACATATTATTGGATTTAATTACTCTCGTCCAACAAACAGGACATATGAGAGTTAGGACTACGTAAAGGATCACTCAGAGGCTCAGTATAAGCATGTTGACTCCGATGTCACTCAGAGGCTAGGCATGTTGACACAACGGTCACTCTGAGGCCGAGTTTAAGCATAACAACACTAATGGTCGTTCAGAGGCTACGTTTTATGCATAACGACACTAATGGTCGTTCAGAGACTACGTTTTTATGCATGATGACACTAATGGTCGTTCAGAGGCTAGGTTTATGCATGTTGACATCAGAAAGTCATTAAGAGGCTCAGTTTGAGCATGTTGTCACTTTTAGTACATATTCGTTTTTAATTGACTATATTAAAATACAATACGTGTCACTATATTATTGGACACGATTTTATAGGGTGTTACAAGAACCCAAGGTAACCGTGCACAAATATGTTAATCACATAATCGTATATAATAACTATAGTTTGTGAATAACATTACAACATGTAACATATATCAGAGCATGCCATAATGAGTTTAGGAAAGTATAAATCTACCCCCTGAAACAAGGTCAAAGTTAAGACATATTATTAGCCAAAGCATTACAAATCCTAGAACTAATCATAACATGAAATTCACATCTCTTGATTAGTGGTACCTTGATAATGTAGTCGGGTATTTATATATAGGAAGTACCACAACGTATCCACCTGACGTGCTTGGATAGTAACAATAAAATCGACACAAAATGTCACACCCCGACCCGCAGCGGAAATAAGAGTCGGGGCATAATTGGGTTATCACCAAAGCTCATGATGTTTACTAATATGTTTCATATTTATTGAATCCAAATTTCATTTCAAAGTTCCAAGTCAAATTCATACAATACAAGGAAAGGAAAAAATTAACTAAATAAATCCATAATCTAACTGGTTTATTCTTCTAGACCGCCCTATATGTTTCTTGCTTCAACTTGATCACCTGTATCATGTGTAAAAATGGGAAATTTTGGGTCAACAAAAGTTGGCGAGTGAACCTTGTTAAAACATTTGTTATTGATTTATTATTGAATTAAATTTTGGGAAAATTGTGCAATAATCATATATGAACAAATGTATGTAAACATAACAATCACAAACCACCTTGCTTAAGCATGAAATGAGAATGACAATGTATGTGTTGGCAACGTCCCGTTCACGCTCATAGGTAATGGGGAACGGACGGCCTATGCTAATGTATGTGAGATCAAGGCTCAATCAAACGGAGCCGATCTTATGTTGGCAACGCCTGGTTCACGCTCATAGGTAATGGGGAACCGCTCACGCTCATAGGTAATGGGGAGCGACGGCCTATGAAATGTATGTACTGAAATGATAAAATTAATCTAAACTTCAACCACACAGTCAATGGATACACCTTGAATACACATTGATCATAAACATGATGGATGCACAACGTTTAATTATAATAAATAAATACGACACATGATACACCCCAAAATGTGATTAAAACGGGGAATTTGTAGAGATTCACTCACATTGGATGCGTTTGTTTGAAGATGTTGGATGCGCACGAGTTTAGAGGATTGATCAACGAGAGATAACTAACCAAATAAGTAATGAAAAGGCACGGTAAGTATGTGGATTTTATTAACTATTTTAATAAGATTTTTGGGTATAAATTTGTGAGTTTAAGGCTACTTTCTAACCTGAAAACGTTATTTTTAAGTATTTTTAATTGATTTTTAATTTAAATAATTGATTTAATAAATAAAATAAATAATAAAAAAAAAAGTTGACTTTGACCGTTGACCGAGACCGTTGACCGTTGACCGTTACTGTTGACCGGTTTAATTGTGTGAAATTGTGCGCTGAGTGAGGCTCGAACCCGAGACCTCCCGTACGCGTGCACGCAGCTCTACCAACTGAGCTACGTGTCTAACCCGAAATAATTCTGTTTTTAATTATACTTATATACTATTTACTTTAAACCGAAAATTATTTATTTTTAAAAAGCTTTTAAACGTAACGGACCGGTGCTGACCACAGGTCTCGAACCCGGGACCTGTGGGTTAGCGTACACACAGTCCACCGCTGGACTGTGTGTGTCATTTGGTTATTAACTCGGTTTTTATTATACTTAACATAGACTGTGCTTCAACCTGGTTCAGTTAAAAAGGCAGATTTTTATTTCAAGTGAGTAAAGCTGGGACAGGGTTCGAACTCGCGTCTCGTGTATGTTTGTTGCACACAGTCCACCGCTGGACTGTGTGTCTAACCCGTTTATTAAACCGATTTTAATTGTTCTTATATTATACCACACTTCATCTTCTTCGTTCAAAACATAAACATCGATCAAAAGACTGTTATTTGCTAAGTTAGCTCAATGAAGGTTATGAGCCATCGAAAAGAAAATAAATGGAAAGAGATTGGAGGGTTGATTGTACCAACTGTTCGCTTTTCTTCAGACGTCCGGCAAGGTCGTCGGCTCCGTCTTGGTGAGCTGCGGCTGATAGAATCTACCAACAATTTGGAGGGATTAGATGTGAAGTGGGACTACTGGGTAATGACTATCAGTGAAATAGAAGAATCATACCGATAATCAGCAGTTCCCCTGAAAGTTCAGAAATTTCTCCGGCGAATCAGATAATCCGGCAACGTCGACTGCAAAGGATTCTGGGTGAGGGATTTATATTAGAATTTGTCTAATAAAGGAATGAGCCAGAAAAATCGAAGTAATTACCGTGCAGGTGGAAGTCTCGGTTTTCCGGCGACTTGCAGATGTTTTCCGACGAGTAAATTTTCGTCGAGAAAAGTGCGATTTGGGAGCGAAAAGGTTTCTGGTGAATTGTGGGTGAATTTATAGGGTAGTATCGAGGTGAATGGGGTCTGAATTCGGTCTTAATTCGAAGTCAGCCGTTCTCCGGCGGTTACGGCTGTTGTCGCGGGTTCAGACGTCGGTTATAACCATCGTTAGAGTTAATTCAATGGTTAATTCGAGCGGAAACGTAATTTATCGGCGAAGTCGTCGGGATTTCCGACGACTGCTTTTTGGGCGCAAATTGACTGAGTTTTGAATTCCGCACATCATTATTTGATTTAATAGATTCATTATCTTAACAGAAAATCAAAGTGGCGGAGTGGTTTATGGCGTGTGAGTTAAGACTTTGAGGAAATATCCGGCTGACCCGGGTTCGACTCCCGGCAGCCGGTTTTCCTTTTTAATTAATTCATTTTTATATTTTTACAATTTTAATTTATATCTTTTAATTTGTTGATTAATTATGAATCGTTTAAAATTAAAATAAGCCGTAAATGAACAACAAAAATTTAAAACTGATTGTTCGGTTATTAAACGAAGCGGGTTTCGAAAACCCGTTTTTCGACAAATGTTACAGTATCCCCTACTTTTAGAAATTTCGTCCCGAAATTTAAGTAGTAGTAGATACAGGGAAAAGGTGTGGGTATTTCTCGCGCATTGAGTCTTCACGTTCCCAAGTAAACTCAGGTCCTCGTTTCGACTCCCAGCGTACCCTGACAATTGGGATGCGGCTTCTTCTTAAACGTTTTTCCCCGAAGTCCATAATTTCTACGGGTCTTTCAATAAAATGCATTGATTCATCAACTTGGATGTCTTCTAAAGGAATATGGAGATTTTCATCAGCGAGGCACTTCTTCAAGTTCGATACGTGGAAGGTGGGATGAATTCTGTTGAGTTCCTCCGGTAGGTCAAGCTTGTAGGCTACAGGTCCTACCCTTTCGAGTATCTTGAAAGGACCTACGTAACGTGGTGCTAGCTTGCCTTTTTGGCCGAAACGAACTACTCCCTTCCACGGCGATACCTTTAAAAGTACTTGATCGCCAACGTTAAACTCCAAGGGCTTTCGTCGTTTGTCAGCATAGCTCTTTTGACGACTTTGTGCCGCCAAAAGGTTGTTTCGGATTTGATGAATCTTGTCAGTTGTTTCTTGTATTAATTCTGGACCGGTGATTTGAGCTTCTCCAATTTCGTGCCAACATATTGGTGATCGGCACTTACGACCATATAAAGCTTCGAAAGGTGCCATGCCGATACTTGAATGAAAGCTGTTGTTGTACGAAAATTCAACTAATGGTAAGTGAGCGTCCCAATTCTCTTTGAAGTCTATGACACATGCCCGAAGCATGTCTTCAAGAGTTTGAATGGTGCGTTTAGATTGACCATCAGTTTGGGGATGATAGGCAGTGATGAGATCTAATCGCGTACCCAAAGCGGCTTGTACAGCTTGCCATGTGCGTGAAGTGAAACGACCATCACGATCTGATATAATGCTTAAAGGTACACCATGACGGCTGACGATTTCACTGATGTAGATGCGGGCTAGCTTCTCATTTTTGAAGTCCTCCCGAATTGGAATGAAGTGAGCTGATTTTGTAAGACGATCAATGATTACCCATATTGTGTCGTACCCACCAGGAGTGCGAGGTAACCCGGTAATGAAGTCCATGGTTATATTTTCCCACTTCCATACGGGTATTTCAGGTTGGACCAGAAGTCCTGAGGGTCTTTGGTGCTCAGCTTTCACTTTTGAACAGGTAAGGCACTTGGAAACAAAAACAGCAATATCCTTCTTCATGCCAGGCCACCAGTAGGTGTATCGAAGGTCTTGATACATTTTGTCGGCTCCTGGATGTACAGAGTATCGTGTCTTGTGAGCCTCTTTCATAAGAGTATCGCGAAGATTGTTGTGATCAGGAATCCATAGGCGATCGAGATAATACAGAATGCCGTCAGATTTCGTTTCGAGTTTAAGTTCTGCTCCACAAGATAACTCATTGCGTATGTCGTATTCTGTTATGGAAACATGTTGAGCTTCTCGGATTTGGTCTTTGATGTTGGTCATGCTTTGCGAACATAGAAGACGAATAGAGTTCGCATAACCTTTTCGACTGAGTGCATCAGCCACCACATTTGCCTTGCCAGGATGATACCGAATTTCGCAGTCGTAGTCATTAAGAAGTTCGACCCATCTTCGTTGCCTCATATTCAACTCCTTTTGGTTAAAGATATGTTGGAGGCTCTTGTGGTCAGTGTAAATCTCACACTTGGTACCATAGAGGTAATGTCTCCATATCTTAAGAGCGAACACAACGGCTCCAAGTTCTAGGTCGTGAGTAGTGTAGTTCTTCTCATGAGTTTTGAGCTGCCTAGAAGCATAGGCTATCACTTTTCCCCTTTGCATTAAGACACAGCCTAAACCCTGTCCTGATGCGTCGCAATATACTACAAAGTCTTCGCAACCTTCGGGGAGTGTGAGGATAGGAGCGTCACAAAGCTTTTGCTTAAGAGTTTGGAAGGCTTCTTCTTGTTTAGGTCCCCATGCGAAGGGTTTTCCTTTATGTGTCAAAGCCGTGAGTGGTACAGCGATACGAGAGAAATTCGATATGAAACGACGGTAGTAACCAGCCAACCCAAGGAAAGATCGTACCTCGGTTGGGGTACGTGGCGCTTGCCATTCTTGTACTGCCTTGATCTTTGCGGGGTCGACATGAATTCCTTTGTCATTAACGTCATGACCAAGGAACTGTACTTCTTTTAACCAAAATTCGCATTTGGAGAATTTAGCATAAAGCTTTTCGGTCTTCAAAAGTGAGAGGATGAGCCGAAGGTGTCGCTCATGATCAGTCTTAGACTTTGAGTAAATGAGAATATCGTCGATGAAGACTATAACGAAGCGATCAAGATAGGGTTTACAAACTCTGTTCATTAAGTCCATGAAGACGGCTGGAGCGTTGGTTAGACCAAATGGCATAACCATGAATTCGTAGTGACCATATCGAGTTCGGAAATCGGTCTTTGGAACGTCTTCTTCATGTACTCTGAGTTGGTGATAGCCGGAACGAAGGTCGATCTTTGAAAAATAAGAGGCACCCTGGAGTTGGTCTAGAAGATCATCGATGCGAGGTAACGGATAGCGATTTTTGACCGTTAATTTGTTGAATTCCCTGTAATCAATGCACATGCGAAAAGTCCCATCTTTCTTCTTTACAAACAGAACAGGTGCACCCCAAGGCGATGAGCTAGGACGTATGAATCCCTTATCGGTCAGTTCTTGCAATTGACTGGCCAGCTCTTGCATCTCGGATGGGGCTAACCTATAAGGAGATTTCGCGACGGGTGTAGCGCCAGGTATAAGGTCGATACGGAATTCGACTTCTCTCTTGGGAGGAAGTCCGGCGATATCGTCGGGAAAAACTTGCGGGAATTCCTTCACTACGGGTATATCTTCGAGTTTCTTCTCTTTGCCTCCTTTCTTGACAACGTGGGTTAGAAATGCTACATAATTTTTGCGGAGATATCTTCGGGCTTGAAGACAGGACATCAGCTTGAGTCCTTTCGAAGGGGTTTCTCCAAAGATTCGTAGGGTTTGACCGTCTGCAAGAGGAATGCGAATGAACTTCTCACGGCATACTACTTCAGCCTGATGTTGGCTGAGCCAGTCCATGCCGATTATAATGTCGAAACTTCCCAACTTCATAGGAATGAGGTCAACAGAAAAATCGTGATCGTTTAGAGTAAAGGTGCAGTTCCGGATAATGGAGTTTAATGAGACCGGCTTTCCGTCAGCAACTTCTACCGTTATGGATTTCATAAGCTCGACACGCGTTTGATTGAGGATGGGTTCGAATTCTAAGGACACAAAACTCTTATCCGCGCCAGTATCAAATAATACAGATGCATAACTGCCATTGACGAGAAACGTACCGTTAACCACGTTGTTGTCGGCCCTAGCTTGGTTGGCGTTGATGTTAAATGCTCTTCCTCTAGCAGGTGGAGGGGCTTGGTTAGCTTGGTTCACTGGATTCGCTTGAGCTTGAGCATGTATGATGTTTACCAAGCGTGGACACGTGTTTCTAAAATGGTTTGGGTCACCGCAATTATAGCAAGCCCGCATGGGTTGCATCATGGGGTAGTTGGGTTGATAGAAGGTTTGGGTTGTATGTTGTGTAGGCGGTGGTTGTAGAGGTTGTTGGGTTTGACCCATCATTTGATAGTGGGTTTGAGTTGTGGGTTGGTTGCGGTTCATTCGTTGCAGTGTGCGGCAGGCTTGGATGGTGTGCCCTGCACGGCCACAGCCGGTGCAGTATTGACAGGGGTAATCGGGGGAGTGATGGTATTGGCAACGGGTGCACTTTGGGTAAGGGCCAGAGTATTGCCTTTTGTGTGGTGCGGGTGAAGGAGTAACTTGTGTGATGGGGGCAACAGGGGTGGGGAAATTTGTTTGAGTGACGGCAAAATTTCTGGTATTTCGCTTTCTCTTGTTTGAAAATTTTGAGGATGAGGTGGGGTGGTTGGAAGTTGGGCCCTCAACGGGGGCTTTCTTTTTCTCCTCTTTGAACTTACCGTTTCTGATGCGGTTCTCGGTAAGTTCGGTGGCTAATTCCATGGCGGCTTCGAGCGTTGCAGGCGAAGCGCTGAGGACTGAGTCCTGAATCTTCGAGGGAAGGCCTCGAATATAGTGTTCCACCAATCGGTACACGGGGGTGAACAAGTTTGGAACCATCTGGTTCAGCTCAAGAAATCTTTTGTTGTAGGAAGTGTGATCCCCTTCCTTTTGCTTCAGTGAGTGGAATTCGTCCTCTAACTTCTTGAGTTCGCTTCTTGGGCAGAAGCGTTTTGTCATTACTTCCCTTAACTCTTCCCAAGTTAAGGCCATCGCGTCTTCCACTCCTCTCTTACCCTTCTCGGTGTTCCACCAGGTCAGGGCTACCCCGAATAATCTCCCAGTCGCGTAACGTACCTTGCGATCCTCGGGACAATCACAATTTAGGAAAGTGTTTTACATCTCCTCAAACCAGTGGAGGAGGGCGGTGACACCTTCGGTCCCTTCGAACTTCGGGGGATCGCAAGACTTGAAGTGCTTGTAGGAGCACTTCTTGGAGGAGGGGTTGTCGATGTTTTGATCCTCTTGGTTTGGTGGATTGACAGGATTTGCAGTGAGAGCTTGCTGAACTTGAACTACAATATCAGGAAGTACTGTGGCCATTTGTTTTGCTATCTGAGCGGCCAGGCGTTCGTTTGACCTTCCTGACTTCCGTCCTCCACGTAGCTGCCTACCCAACATCTACAGGAATATACATAGGAAGATGGTGAGTTTATGGAATGTTTAGGGGTCATGTGTCAAAAAAATGAAATTAACATGAATATCAATAATGCAATCACATCCATTGGATGTCTTGGGTTAGCTCATGTTGGGCCTCAAATGTCCCCCATACCTTCACCTGTATAGTCATGTGGGCCCCCATGACTATTGGCTTGGTAGGATTCACATTAGTATTGGCGATTTAAACTCACATGACCCGAATGAAAACCACAAAATATGTTTACAAGGTGTATGGTCGGAATGTGTCCAGGTGTAGACACAATGACAACTCAAAGTGGGGTTAGTTCACACGACGTTTGGTATAGCATGCTTTGGCCTAATAGGTACTTCGTACTCTCATCGTTAGTCCCCAGGTAGGCAAACTGGTCCTTTATTTTGGATTTATATGAATGCCAAGCCTAGACAGGACGTTCCGACTACCGGTACTGGTACCCTTCCAGTTACTACATGCCCGTCATGGGAACTCACTTTGATGAGATTTGAAAATACATAAATCATTGTAAAGCAATCATGAAAATGATGTGGTGTGTGCTTTCATGGATATGCTATGTTATAAGAGTATGGTTCATGATAAGCAATATATGATAGTATATACTTATGAATATGCTTGCATAACATCGAATGTAACAATAAACATAAAGCATACAAACATCATGAAATTTGCATGTAACACACAAAAAATTAAATTTTCTAAGCAACTATAGTATAGGCTCTAAGGGTCTAATAACCTATCCTATATCCCTATAGTCATGGCTCTGATACCAATCTGTCACACCCCGACCCGCAGCGGAAATAAGAGTCGGGGCATAATTGGGTTATCACCAAAGCTCATGATGTTTACTAATATGTTTCATATTTATTGAATCCAAATTTCATTTCAAAGTTCCAAGTCAAATTCATACAATACAAGGAAAGGAAAAAAATTAACTAAACAAATCCATAATCTAAACTGGTTTATTCTTCTAGGCCGCCCTATATGTTTCTTGCTTCAACTTGATCACCTGTATCATGTGTAAAAATGGGAAATTTTGGGTCAACAAAAGTTGGCGAGTGAACCTTGTTAAAACATTTGTTATTGATTTATTATTGAATTAAATTTTGGGAAAATTGTGCAATAATCATATATGAACAAATGTATGTAAACATAACAATCACAAACCACCTTGCTTAAGCATGAAATGAGAATGACAATGTATGTGTTGGCAATGTCCCGTTCACGCTCATAGGTAATGGGGAACAGACGGCCTATGCTAATGTATGTGAGATCAAGGCTCAATCAAACGGAGCCGATCTTATGTTGGCAACGCCTGGTTCACGCTGATAGGTAATGGGGAACAGCTCACGCTCATAGGTAATGGGGAGCGGCGGCCTATGAAATGTATGTACTGAAATGATAAAATTAATCTAAACTTCAACCACACAGTCAATGGATACACCTTGAATACACATTGATCATAAACATGATGGATGCACAATGTTTAATTATAATAAATAAATACGACACATGATACACCCAAAATGTGATTAAAACGGGGAATTTGTAGAGATTCACTCACATTGGATGCGTTTGTTTGAAGATGTTGGATGCGCACGAGTTTAGGGGATTGATCGACGAGAGATAACTAACCAAATAAATAATGAAAAGGCACGGTAAGTATGTGGAGTTTATTAACTATTTTAATAAGATTTTTGGGTATAAATTTGTGAGTTTAAGGCTACTTTCTAACCTTGAAAACGTTAATTTTAAGTATTTTTAATTGATTTTTAATTTAAATAATTGATTTAATAAATAAAATAAATAATAAAAAAAAAGTTGACTTTGACCGTTGACCGAGACCGTTGACCGTTGACCGTTACTGTTGACCGGTTTAATTGTGTGAAATTGTGCGCTGAGTGAGGCTCGAACCCGAGACCTCCCGTACGCGTGCACGCAGCTCTACCAACTGAGCTACGTGTCTAACCCGAAATAATTCTGTTTTTAATTATACTTATATACTATTTACTTTAAACCGAAAATTATTTATTTTTAAAAAGCTTTTAAACGTAACGGACCGGTGCTGACCACAGGTCTCGAACCCGGGACCTGTGGGTTATCGTACATACAGTCCACCGCTGGACTGTGTGTGTCACTTGGTTATTAACTCGGTTTTTATTATACTTAACATAGACTGTGCTTCAACCTGGTTCAGTTAAAAAGGCAGATTTTTATTTCAAGTGAATAAAGCTGGGACAGGGTTCGAACTCGCGTCTCGTGTATGTTTGTTGCACACAGTCCACCGCTGGACTGTGTGTCTAACCCGTTTATTAAACCGATTTTAATTGTTCTTATATTATACCACACTTCATCTTCTTCGTTCAAAACATAAACATCGATCAAAAGACTGTTATTTGCTAAGTTAGCTCAATGAAGGTTATGAGCCATCGAAAAGAAAATAAATGGAAAGAGATTGGAGGGTTGATTGTACCAACTGTTCGCTTTTCTTCAGACGTCCGGCAAGGTCGTCGGATCCGTCTTGGTGAGCTGCGGCTGATAGAATCTACCAACAATTTGGAGGGATTAGATGTGAAGTGGGACTACTGGGTAATGACTATCAGTGAAATAGAAGAATCATACCGATAATCAGCAGTTCCCTGAAAGTTCAGAAATTTCTCCGGCGAATCAGATAATCCGGCAACGTCGACTGCAAAGGATTCTGGGTGAGGGATTTATATTAGAATTTGTCTAATAAAGGAATGAGCCAGAAAAATCGAAGTAATTACCGTGCAGGTGGAAGTCTCGGTTTTCCGGCGACTTGCAGATGTTTTCCGGCGAGTAAATTTTCGTCGAGAAAAGTGCGATTTGGGAGCGAAAAGGTTTCTGGTGAATTGTGGGTGAATTTATAGGGTAGTATCGAGGTGAATGGGGTCTGAATTCGGTCTTAATTCGAAGTCTGCCGTTCTCCGGCGGTTACGGCTGTTGTCGCGGGTTCAGACGTCGGTTATAACCGTCGTTAGAGTTAATTCAATGGTTAATTCGAGCGGAAACGTAATTTATCGGCGAAGTCGTCGGGATTTCCGACGACTGCTTTTTGGGCGCAAATTGACTGAGTTTTGAATTCCGCACATCATTATTTGATTTAATAGATTCATTATCTTAACAGAAAATCAAAGTGGCGGAGTGGTTTACGGCGTGTGAGTTAAGACTTTGAGGAAATATCCGGCTGACCCGGGTTCGACTCCCGGCAGCCGGTTTTCCTTTTTAATTAATTCATTTTTATATTTTTACAATTTTAATTTATATCTTTTAATTTGTTGATTAATTATGAATCGTTTAAAATTAAAATAAGCCGTAAATGAACAACAAAAATTTAAAACTGATTGTTCGGTTATTAAACGAAGCGGGTTTCGAAAACCCGTTTTTCGACAAATGTTACACAAAACACTAAGACTAACTACACCCGTTCTATGCAAGCGTACCTATCAGTATATAATATAGCATAGGTACCCAAGTATCAATCTGTGGACACTACAATCTACTAGCACTAAACCTATTACTTAATTTATAATCTAATAACTAAGAGAATAAATACTTAAGATCTAACAATCTGAACTACTAAGAATTACCACCAAGGATTGAGAATATGTAACCATTCTAGACTCGAATCAACAAAAAATGCTAAGATTGATGATGGACGATCCTTCTAAACCACTCCAAGACCTAACTTTCCGATGGCATATGAAGTGCAAAAATAGATTAGGGTCGCGTAAGGTTAATCTTATTAAATCAGGGTTAAGGCTACATACACACCTTTAGACCTATATCAATAAAGCTAATGACAATATGAACCCTTATAGTCTGAGGTTTCTAGCCTAGTTCTCAAGGCAGTTAACGAACCGAGCGAATTACTACGACCATGGTAAAGCATTTAGAAAATCCTAATAAGTTTCTAGATCCATTTAATCGAACCCTTCCCGTAAGTAATACATATGCCAGACCAGTTATGATGATTAGCTATCTAGTACTGATTAAAGTGTCAAGTCCTTGGCTAATAGACGTCAATATTCCCTAGTGATAGTAAATATTGAATCAAACCTACAAAACCTCATAGAAAGACCAAAAACAGCACACAACTAACATCATAACAAATTTCAACATACACACATATGTATACCATACTATAGTACTAAAATCATACAAGCAAGAAAAAAAATCATCAATAATAAACAATTCATCGTATCATCTTATCTGGACAGTTATAACTAAGGTTAGCCAAACGTGATAAACAAACTTAACATAAAAATCAAATTCATCATCATTATAGAAAGTTCAAACATTAGAAGTTGTAAAGAATAACCCGTAGAATCATTCTAATGATTCCCCATGCATTCGATCTTTAGTCTTGTCTTCTTTTCTGTTTCGGTTTTGCTTCTTCTCTCTTCTACAACCCTTTTTTCTTAAGTTCTCGAGTTCCAGCCTCCTATAGGATTTCCGGTTACATTCCTTTTATATCACGAACCAAACCCTAGCTTTGAATTGTTTACGGGGCGTAAACATGGATTAGGCCCACGGCTTGTAACCCACTGAAATCCATTCTGGCCCACTTCCCAATGCAGATCCTGTAATTTGGTCACTTGGTGGCCCATACGATTCGTAACCATGGGTCGGGTACGGGTCCTAAACATGTCAGTCTTCGTATTCGTCTATACTTTTCACTTGTTATTCCCATTATACCCTTGTTGTCACACCCTGACCCGCAGCGGAAATGGTAGTCGGGGCATGATTGGGTTTTTCATCAAAGCTCATGACATTTACTATAATGTTTTATATTTATTATTTCCAATTTAAAAGGATAAATTACAACAATCATGTATACATACAAGCACAATATGTTTTAAACACAACATCCATGACTTCTTTATTTTTCTTTAATGCAATTTCCTATGTGTTCCTTGCTTCAACCTGTCCACCTGTATCATGTGTAAAATTAGGGTTTTGGGTCAACACAAGTAGGCGAGTGATTCTTATTTAAACATTTGAACGAATTAGTTATATTTGTTATTTAAATAAAAATGTGCATAAACCAAATATGAGAATACGCATATGTAAATCTAACCACAAACCACATAATATCAATCAGTGCACACACAAGCATGACAAATGATGAACAATGAGATCAAGGCTCAATCAAACGGAGCCGATCTAATGAGGCACGCGATGCTCAACTCGTCTCCAACGAGGAACTGATGGGCCTAATGTGAACGATTGCACGCAACTTGACAAAAAATGTAAACACACAATACAACATATACATTACATAACACATAAGATCATATAATGGTAATAGCACAAGTGTTTGGATAAACGAAATATGAAATCGACACATGATACACCCCAAAACATAAATAAAAAGGGAATTTGTAAGGATTCACTCACAGTGGGTGCGTTTTCTTGATTTGATGACGAACGTGCACAAGTTTGGGATTTAACCATGAGAGAAAACTAACCTAAATAATAACATAGTAATTTGATAATTAAATAAAAGTTAATATTTTAATTAATGCTTTTTATTAGATTTTTAGGTTATTTTTTGGTAATTAATACAAATTTTTAAGCTTTAAAACCTTATTTTTAAGTTTTTTTTAATTAATTTTTAGTGAAAATAAAAAGGATTTTAAGTATTAAAAATAATTACCCTTTTTCAGGGTTGACTGGTCAACTGGCCGGATTCGTGTATTGACCTCCCGTATACGTGCACGCAGCTCCATCAACTGAGCTACGTGTCTAACCCGAAAGATCTTTGATTTAATTATTCTTATATACTAATTAGAATATTTCAGAAATTATTTATTTTAAAAAGATTTTAAAACCTTTGAACCGGCGCACACAATCCGCCTCGAACCCGCGACCTTCACTTGTGATGCACCCAACCCTACCAACTGGGCTGGGTGTCTAACCCATTCATAATAGGAATTATATTATACTTATTAACTTATTGTGAAATGATATGGCTGCTTAAAAAAGAAACTTGGTTTTTATTTCATCAAAACGGACATGTTCAAGACTCGAACCCGGTATCTGTGCGGTGAAATTGCACACAGTCCACCACTGGACTGTGTGTCTAACCCGTTTAAGACTACGATTTTAATTATACAAAATACTTAACCCAACTTCATCTTCTTCACAACTTAAACCCAAAACCCGTTTAAACTGTTAATCGATGATAACAGTGTTAGTTAACTGTTTTGAGTTTTGCAATACATAATTAAGGAGATATCAAAAAAAGATTAGGAGAGTTGTACCGACTAGGAGCCTAGTTGCGGTTTTTCGGTGACGGATTCCGGCGGAACAGGTGATCCCCGACGATGCCGATTCGAACAAAAAGGTGTTGGTTGTAAAGATTGAGAGTGATGTGTTCTATTGAGATGGATCGGTATTTATAAGGCTCAAGATCAGTTTTTAAATCTTCAATTTTAAATCCCATGATTACTTTTTGGTTTCGACTAATTGATCAAGATTTTCGGTTACAATTGGTTGTTCAAAAATCGGTTACAACCGACGTTCAATCATTAAAATGCTAATTTGTTGTTTGTTTGAAGATTGATTACGGTTACAGAACTGCCAATCTTGACTTGCAGATTGGCTTGCTGTTGTTATAATTTAATTTATTTCCAGATTTAAAACATAAGTGTGTGTAGTGCAGCGGTGAAAGTTGTGTGTGCTTTGTGGGGGATCTGGGTTCGAATCCCGGCTACCCATTTATTTTTATTTTTATTATTTTAAGGTTTCAATTATTTTATTTGTTCTTATTATTGATTGTTAATTTTAATTATGCAGTTTATTTATTATCCATAAATAATAAATTAAATTACTAACACTAATAAATGCATAACGAGTTTTTAATAATATCTGATTCTCAAACGGAGCGGGTTTTGGAACCCGTTTTACATGAATGTTACACTTGTTTTGTCCAAAACACAATCTTTTCTGTATTTACCTGTAAATCTCAACAAAACGCTAATTTAAATCTATTCTTACCAGATTTACCACAAATTGCCCCTTAGAAATGAGTCTTTTAACATTAGAATAATACGTATCTTACGACTACATCACCGCCATACCCATATACGTGAGGATGGAGAGGGATGGTGTAATGGCTTAGCATAGGTGGTGGTAATGTTCAGTAGTGTCAACGTACATGGTGGTGAACACAAGGGAGGTGGTGAGTGATAGTAAAGGTGACTAGCGGTGAGTGACGGTAAAAGTGACTAGAGGTGTTAATCGGTGATCGGTTTCGTGAGACCATGGAACTTGATAACAAAGTGACATAGAACTGAGAAAGAATGTAGATAAGTTGGGATGCAGAGAAATAGTGATTGGGTGCACAATTTATAGAGTGGAAAAAAAGATTTTGTTTAGTGGAACTTGACAAGTTGGAAAACTGTTTAAGAGGAATGTCTAATGTCTTCTCTACACATATAATAGCATGTGTGCATATTTTATATGTATATTGGGTTAAATCATAGCCAACCAGGGTATGCATATCATGCACGGATTAAATTATGTCCACACAAACGCATTCACAGTGAGATTTTGTCTTGGCTTCTTATCAAGAAATATCTCGGATAATTATCCATATTATGGTGATCTAATGGGAGAAACAAAGCTTCTAGGAGCATCTAATATGGGGAGGTCATGGGTTAAAGTCCCACACGAAGAAAATGAAATTTGTTGTCCCCAAAAAAAGTTATCCTTGTTATCATTATTTTTATTTTTATTCAAAAAATCAAAATTTTAGGGTATTTCAAGGAGGTTCAATCCAGGTTTGATCATGATGTTTCTTTTGTCTAATACTCTTTCTCCCCTAGGAAAAGAATCGCATTCGGGGTGGGGGGATAGGTGGCTGTTGTCTTGTTGCCTATTGATACACAACGAGTGCATTTAAAGGAAGAGTTTGATAGTTTAGTGAATTTACGATCAAATAAGAGTTGCATACCAAAAAGGTCGCTTTGGTCCAAAGACAGAAAGGGCACCAACATTGTTGTGAAGAATGATATGTCCATGACAAAATTAGAGGGGGTCATTGTTGGACTAATCTTGTCATTGCCTAATAGTCTAAGAGGTTAACTAGTAAACTTTATTTATAAACCATATTTTAGGTAGAAATATGAAGTCTTTATTTAGTTTCCTATTTAGATGGTTTATGTTTCTTGTTTTCCAAGATATTGGTATAGTACAAATAGATGGTTAAAAAGGTTATTGTAATGGTGTGCTTGGTTTATAATATAAAGATTAACGAATTCGTTCAGTGTCAATTGTTGTGTTTTGGTGTTACTATTCTAATTGACATGGGCCTTTACCATCTACCCATTCGACGGGGTTAGATAAAGGGGCTAAACAACTCATGTTCAGGTTATATAAATTTAAGTGTGTTTACGTTAGGTGCGATACTCTAGATAATAATAAAAAAGGTGTGTTATGTTCGATTAAGCAATTCAACCCGCCAATGTGCAAGCCACATTCTTATTCTTCAACAATATTATATGTTTTGTGCCGTTACTGATATTCCGTCGCATTGTGCTGAAGAATTTTTACTAGTTAACAACTATTAACAATATATATTATGTTTATACCTTAAACTTTTTTTATATAACTAAAGATTAAGTTAGAGTAGTTATCAAATCATAACAAATATAACCAACAATGTCTTAATTACTATTTCACCTGCTTACTTTGTAAACGTGTACGGTATTTTTTATTTTTATAAATATATCTTATAGTAACAACTTTCAGATGTATCAGTAAGAAGATTTTATTTGAAGTAAACGTAGAAGATTTTTTTTACATTACGTTGTTATAAGGGATAGATCAAGAAGTCATTGTTAACCCTCATCGATAATCAATAATCAGAAATTGAAACACCGAACTAGAAGCATAAATTTGTGCCTCCGGTTTCTTTCTGATCGAGATTAACCAACAAATAATAAATAAACCTTTTTGGTTCTTGATTTGCGGTTCAAGACGAAGCACCAAAACGAATGCTTTGTCTTTTTTTTCCATGGGGAGCAATCTACATGAAAACTTTTTGTTTGACCCACTAGAAAACAAAATAAACTTGTTGTTTCCTTGATAATCGATCAACACTATGGCTATGCATGATTATCTGAAACCAAACCCGACCGGAATTCTCTCGTGTTGTGTTTCTCTCATGTGTAATAAGCCTAAGCTCTGATACCCGGTTATTACGATTGAGAAACACAAACACAAAACGCGAAAGCAATAAACAAACACTTAAATCTTTGTGTTCTTTTACTATTTGCGTTTTGTTTTCGTGTTTATGAGTGCTCAAACCTAACATGAAATCAATAAGCAAATATAGGAGCCTTATACACTGATTTTGCCCTTTTATAATTGTTGGAATTGAGAAGTCCGTGAATAAAGGACAACTTGAAATTTGAAGTACAAATTTAAATGGAGTAGGAGGATAAAAATGAAAGAATTTTTGATAATCTATGAAATAATTGTTCATATGGAAATACAAATATACCGTATCCCGATTTAAAGGTAATTTATTATCAGATTAATAAATTTTGAGCTTGCATAGTACGCTTGTATCTAATGTATTAATATTAATTATTGTTTAAACACTCAACTTGCGTATATTTTTGTTAACTAATGCCCGATCGATTTGATTGGTAAACCGTAAAATGACCGATTTGATTGTTGTATTCGTTTTTAAAAAGAGAATGAATACGCAATTTGACCTAACTCTAGAGCTAAGATAGCCATTTAATTTTGCTACAAGATTATGATACCACATAAATAGGGATGAGAATGAGTTCAGTATGGGTCGAGTTTTAGCAATGCCAATCTCATACCTGACCGTAAAACTATATCCTCATACCTAGCTTATTACATGTGGGGTATTGGGTTTACCCGCAAGTTTTAAAAATATATTCGTTAGGATTTTCTCAAGATTTTTTTTCTTCCCCTTCTAATTTTTATACGGATCATGTTTCTTACAACCACAATAAAATGAAATATCATAAACTATATACATATAACCAACCCATAAAATATTTGAAAATTTTAACCTATGTAAAATTTCATGATAACATATAATCTCAAAAGATAATTACGTATTTCGTAACATAAAGATCTAACAAATTATCTATATCTATACTTACTATATAATACATATTGCAGGGATATAATTGGATTTTGACATCAATTTAATAATCTTCAATAAATAAACTTTACTTAATAAATTTTTCATAAGTAAGATATCATTTAATAAATTCTATTTAATTAGCTCTATTAATTAACAAGTTTGTATTTTGAATAAATGAATAATAGATAGTAAATAATAGGGGAATTGGCATATAATAATCCCAATTAGACGTCATTGGCCATTGCAAGTTCACCTTTAAATAGTCAATGGGCCTCACTTGGCCTTAAAAGATGTCGTGAACTAATCTCTCCATCATGGGGGCAACACATGTTGTTGATTCCATAACAACACATCGTGGGACACTCCACGAGAAGCTAGAACCCAAGGTAACAGTGCACAAATATGTTAATCACATAATCGTATACAATAACTATACTTTGTGAATAACATTACAACATGTAACATATATTAGAACATGCCATAATGAGTTTAGGAAAGTATAAATCTACCGCCTGAAACAAGGTCAAAGTTAAGACATATTATTGGCCAAAGCGTTACAAATCCTAGAACTAATCATAACATGAAATTCACATCTCTTGATTAGTGGTACCTTGATAATGTAGTCGGGTATTTATATATAGGAAGTACCACAACGTATCCACCTGACGTGCTTAGATAGTAACAATAAAATCGACACAAAACACTAAGACTAACTACACACGTTCTATGCAAGCGTACCTATCAGTATATAATATAGCGTAGGTACCCAAGTATCAATCTGTGGACACTACAATCTACTAGCACTAAACCTATTACTTAATTTATAATCTAATAACTAAGAGAATAAATACTTAAGATCTAACAACCTGAATTACCACCAAGTATTGAGAATATATAACCATTCTAGACTCAAATCAACAAAATTTGCTAAGATTGATGATGGAAGATCCTTCTAAACCACTCCAAGACCTAACTTTTTGATGGCGTATGAAGTGTTAAAATAGATTAGGGTCGCGTAAGGTTAATCTTATTAAACTAGGGTTAAGGCTATAAACACACCTTTATACCTATATCAATAAAGCTATTGACAATATAAATCCTTATGGTCTGAGGTTTCTAGCCTAGTTCTCAAGGCAGTTAATGAACCGAGCGAATTACTACTACCAAGGTAAAGCATTTAGAAAATCCTAATTAGTTTCTAGATCCATTTAATCAAACCCTTCCCGTAAGTAATACATATGCAAGACCAGTTATCATGATTAGCTATCTATTACTGATTAAAATGTCAAGTCCTTGGCTAATGGACGTCAATATTCCCTAGTGATATTAAATATTGAATCAAACATACAAAACCTCATAGAAAGACCAATATCACCACATAACTTACATCATAGCAAATTTCAACATACACACATATGCATCATAAGAGTTTTACCATACTATAGTACTAAAATCATACAAGCAGAAAAACAATCATCAATAATAAACAACTCATCGTACCATCTTATCTGGACAGTTATAACTAAAGTTAGCCAAACGTGATAAACAAATTCAACATCAAGATCAAATTCATCATCATTATAGAAAGTTCAAACATTAGAAGTTGTAAAGATAACCCGTAGAATCATTCTAATGATTCCCCATGCATTCAATCTTCAGTCTTGTCCTCTTTTCTCTTCCGGTTTTGCTTCTTCTCCCTTCTACAACTCTTTTTTCGCAAGTGTTCTAGTTCCAGCCTACTGTAGGGTTTCCAATCACATTCCTTTTATATCACGAACCAAACCCTAGCTTTGACTTGTTTACGGGGCGTAAACATGGACTAGGCCAACGACTTGTAACCCACTGAAATCCATTCTGGCCCACTACCCAATGCAGATCCTGTAATTTGGTCACTTGGTGGCGCATACGATTCGTAACCATGGGTCGGGTACGAGTCGTAAACATGTCAGTCTTCGTATCCGTCTCTATTTTTCACTTGTTATTCCCATTATTGTAACATCTGTCGTAAAACAGGTTCTAAAACCCGCATCATTTTTTTGTAATCAAGTATATATTAAAATCTTTGTTTCGAAGTTATGTTAATCGTTTAATAGACTTTGGTATATTAATAAAATAAATAATAAAGGAAATAAAAATAATAATAATATATATTAAAAAGATAACGTAAATTAAAAATAATAGTGTTCTTGTCAGGTGATCAAAAGCATAGACGGTTATGGGAAGTTCCGTGTAAGTAGTGTCAATCTCAATTTGGATAACGATATGGTTGATAACTTTGTTTTGTGATGTAACTTTATCATTTTGACGCCTTGATTTTCTCAAAACCCCTTATCATGAGACCATATCCAGTTAGGCATCTCCGTGTTACAACGCTTTTCACTTCTACACCTCAGGCATCAAAAAACGATTCATGTAGTAGGGTATTCAACCCTTACTAGGAACGTTACCGCCTCAATCAAAATCCAAACTTCACACTCACCTAGGTATGTATATCCTTAGCATCATCTCGGATCGATATGGCGTTTTACTTCACACACATAGCAAGGCGTGCAATCAGCGTTAGGCACTCGATTAGACCTCAGTACCGCCTTTCATCCCCAAACTGATGGTCAATCTGAGCGCACAATTCTGACTCTTGAAGACATGTTACGATCATGCGTTATCAACTTCAAGGGCAATTGGGATGCTCAACTACCATTGGTCGAATTCTCATACAATAACAGCTATCAATCTAGCATCTGTATGGATCCTTTAAAGCACTATACGGTCGTTGTCACACCCCGACCCGCAGCGGAATAAGAGTCGGGGCATAATTGGGTTATCACCAAAGCTCATGATGTTTACTAAAATGTTTCATATTTATTAAATTCAAATTACAACTTAAATGTTCAAACCAAATTCATACAATACAAGGAAATGAAAACTAAATAAACAATCCAAAGCCTAAACTGATTTATTCTTCTAGGCCGTCCTATGTATTTCTTGCTTCAACTGGATCACCTGTATCATGTGTAAAAATGGGGAAATTTTGGGTCAACAAAAGTTGGCGAGTGAACCTTGTTTAAAAACATTGTTTTGATTTCTTGTTGTATTTAATATTGAAAAGTTGTGCAATAATCATATGTGAGCAAACGTATATAAACAAACAATCCCAAACCACCTTGAATGAGTATATGACATGAATGATAATGTATTGTGAGATCCAGGCTCAATCAAACGGAGCTGGCCTCGTATGTTGGCAACGTCACATTCCGCTCATATGTAATGGGGAACAGACGAGCCTATGATGATGTATGTGAGATCAAGGCTCAATCAAACAGAGCCGATCGAAATGAGGCACCTGTACTCAACCCGACTCCCACGGGGAGCTGTTGGGCCTAATGAAATGTATGTACTGAAAATGATAAATTTAATCTAAACATTAACCACACAAACAATTGATACATATTGGATACACATTTGATCATGGATATGATGGATGCACAAGTGTTTAAATATAATAAATAATTAAGCGACACATGATACACCCCAAAATGTGATTAAAACGGGGAATTGGTAGAGATTCACTCACATTGGGTGCGTTCTTTTGATGATGTTGAATGCGCACGAGTTTTGGGATTTGATCGACGAGGAAAAACTAACCTAAAATAATAACGAAATGGTACGGTAAATAAGTGGATTTTATTAACAATTTTAATAGGATCTTTTAGATTTATTTTTGTGAGTTTAAGGTCATTTTCTAACTTTAAAAATATTATTTTTAAGTATTTTTAATTGATTTTTAAATTAAATAAATAAATAAAAAAAATTGACTTTTTGTTGACCGTTGATCGGCCATTGACTGGACCGTTGACCGGTCGGACTGTGGTCTGAGTGTGCACTGAGTGAGGTTCGAACCCGGGACCTCTCGTACGCGTGCACGCAGCTCTACCAACTGAGCTACGTGTCTAACCCGAAATATTCTATGTTTTAATTATATATATATACTAATTAAATGTTAATTTATTTGGTTTATATTAAAAGGATTTAAAATGGTTGAACCGGTTGCAGGGACCCGGATCGAACTCGGGTCCTTCGGTTTGTAAGCGCACAGCCCAACCAGTTGGGCTGTGTGTCTTATCTACTTAACTTACGATTTATATTAATCTTATAAACATATTGGGACCTGTTCTGATTCAGTTTTAAAAAAATTTGATTTTAATTCGGAAAGTCGGTGCGTTTGTAAGGTTCGAACTCGTGACGTGCGCTATGTGTTTGCACACAGTCCACCACTGGACTGTGTGTCTAACCCGGTTTAATATCTTGTTTTAATTAAACTTATACACAATGTCGACTTCGTCTTCTTCATTCAAAGACACAGACAAACGATATCCAACTGTTCTGGTTTAAATCGTTCGTCGATCATATAAGTGATTGAAATGTAATGAATAAATAGAGTTACGGAATCGAATGTACCGAACAGAATGCTTTCCTCAGAATTCCGGCAATGGTCGTCGGCTTTGATTTGTGAATTCCGTCTGATTGAATCAATTAACAGTTTTGATCGATGAGTTATGAAATTGAGTTACTAAACAAGGATTATCAGAGGGTTTAGATGTTTGTACCGATTCACAGTTCTGATCGATAAGTTGTGAAATTGAGTTACTAAACAAGGATTATCAGAGGGTTTAGATGTTTGTACCGATTCACAGCGTGATTTCGGAAATTTCCAGAGATTTTCCGGCGAGTGCAGATTATCCGGCAACGTCGTCTGGGACCGATTCTGGTTGAAGGATTGAAGTTAGTATAAGTCTAACAATGGATTGAAAACGAAAGAGTTGAGAAATTTACCGATTTGATGTAAGTCTCGGTTTTTCGGCGAATGTCCGGCAATACAGAATATCTCCGGCGAGTGTAATTGCTTCGAGGAATTGTGCGATTTTGAGCGAAAAGATTACCAGAGACTTGGGTGTATTTATAGGGAAGAATCAGGATGAATTGAGTCCGAATTTGGTCTTGATTCATGGTCAAGGTTTTCTCCGGCGGTTATGACTGAGATCGCGGGATTAGATATCGGTTATAACCGATGTCAAAGTTAATATACGCGTTCAGTCAAAGGAAACGGTCGAAGTCTCGCGAAATCGTTGGGATTTCCGGCGACTGCGGATTGGGCGCGCTGATCACTGGGTTTTCATTTAGAGTTCTATTATAAATGTTAATTGTTTCAACATATATCACAAACGAGTCAAGTGGCGGAGTGGTTAGGTGTTTGTTTGTTTCTTCCGGCTGACCCGGGTTCGAAACCTGGCAGCCTCTTTTCTTTTTTTACTAACTTATTTTTACTTTTTAATAATTATAGTTTTTAAATTCTAAAATGTTTATTAATTATGTATTGTTTAAAATTAATAATAATCATAAATAAGCAACGAAATTTTATAACTGATTATTCGATTAATAAACGAAGCGGGTTTGGAAACCCGTTTTTCGACGGATGTTACAGTATCCCCTACTTTTAGAAATTTCGTCCCGAAATTTAAGTAGTAGTGGTAACAGGAAAAAGATGTGGGTATTTCTCGCGCATTGAGTCTTCACGTTCCCAAGTAAACTCAGGTCCTCGCTTCGACTCCCAGCGTACCCTGACAATTGGAATGCGACTTCGTCTTAAACGTTTCTCTCCGAAGTCCATAATTTCTACTGGTCTTTCAATGAAATGCATAGATTCATCGACTTGAATGTCTTCTATAGGAATATGGAGATTTTCATCGGCGAGGCACTTCTTCAAGTTTGATACGTGAAATGTGGGATGAATTCTGTTGAGTTCTTCTGGTAAGTCAAGCTTGTATGCTACAGGTCCTACTCTTTCGAGTATCTTGAAAGGTCCTACGTAGCGTGGTGCTAGCTTGCCCTTCTGGCCAAAACGAACCACTCCCTTCCACGGTGATACTTTTAAAAGTACTTGGTCACCAATGTTAAACTCCAAGGGCTTTCGTCGTTTGTCTGCATAACTCTTTTGACGACTTTGTGCCGCTAGAAGATTGTTTCGAATTTGATGGATCTTGTCTGTTGTTTCTTGAATTAATTCTGGATCGGTGATTTGTGCTTCTCCAATTTTTTCCAACATATTGGTGATCGGCACTTACGACCATATAAAGCTTCGAAAGGTGCCATGCCGATACTTGAATGATAGCTGTTGTTGTACGAAAATTCAACTAATGGTAGATGAGCGTCCCAATTCCCTTTGAAGTCTATGACACATGCTCAAAGCATGTCTTCAAGAGTTTGGATGGTGCGTTCAGATTGTCCATCAGTTTGAGGATGAAAAGCGGTACTGAGGTCTAATCGTGTACCCAAAGCGGCTTGTACGGCTTGCCATGTTCGTGAAGTGAAACGACCATCACGGTCTGAAATGATGCTTAAAGGTACACCATGACGGCTTACGATCTCGCTGATGTAGATACGAGCTAATTTCTCGTTCTTGAAGTCCTCGCGAATCGGAATGAAGTGAGCTGATTTGGTAAGACGATCAATGATTACCCATATGGTGTCATACCCACTGGAGGTGCGAGGTAACCCGGTAATGAAATCCATGGTTATGTTTTCCCACTTCCACACAGGTATTTCGGGTTGGACTAGAAGTCCTGAAGGTCTTTGATGTTCAGCCTTTACTTTGGAACAGGTAAGGCACTTAGAAACAAAAACAGCAATATCCTTTTTCATGCCAGGCCACCAGTAGGTGTATCGAAGGTCTTGATACATCTTGTCGGCTCCTGGGTGTACAGAGTACCGTGTTTTGTGTGCCTCATTCATAAGAAAATCACGAAGGTATTGTGATCGGGAATCCATATGCGATCTAGATAGTACAGAATACCGTCGGATTTGGTTTCGATTTTGAGTTCTGCTCCACATGACAGCTCATCTCATACGTCGTTTTCTGTTACAGAAACATGTTGAGCTTCTCGGATTCGATCCTTGATGTCGGTTATGATTTGCGAACATAGAAGACAAATGGAGTTCGCATAACCTTTTCGACTGAGTGCATCGGCCACCACGTTTGCCTTGCCAGGATGATACCGAATTTCGCAGTCGTAGTCGTTAAGAAGTTCGACCCATCTTCGTTGCCTCATATTCAACTCCTTTTGATTGAAGATGTGTTGGAGACTCTTGTGGTCAGCGTATATTTCACACTTTGTACCGTAGAGGTAATGTCTCCATATCTTGAGAGCGAACACAACGGCTCCAAGTTCCAGGTCGTGGGTAGTGTAGTTCTTCTCATGAACTTTGAGTTGTCTAGAAGCGTAGGCTATCACTTTTCCTCTTTGCATTAATACACAGCCTAGTCCTCGCCCTGATGCGTCACAATATACTACAAAGTCATCGCAACCTTCGGGGAGTGTGAGGATAGGTGCGTCACAAAGCTTTTGCTTAAGGGTTTGGAAGGCTTCTTCTTGTTTAGGTCCCCATATGAAGGGTTTTCCTTTATGAGTCAAAGCCGTGAGTGGTACAGCAATACGGGAGAAATTGGCAATGAAGCGGCGATAGTAACCAGCCAAACCAAGAAATGATCTTACTTCGGTAGGGGTACGTGGCGCTTGCCATTCCTGTACTGCCTTGATTTTTTAGGGATCAACATGAATTCCCTTGTCATTGACGACGTGTCCAAGGAATTGTACTTCCCTTAACCAGAATTCATATTTTGAGAACTTAGCGTACAACTTTTCTGTCCTTAAGAGTGTAAGGATGAGCCGAAGGTGTCGTTCATGATCAGACTTAGACTTTGAGTAGATGAGGATGTCATCGATGAAGACTATGACAAAGCAGTCGAGGTAGGGTTTGCATACCCTATTCATTAAATCCATAAATACTGCTGGGGCGTTGGTTAAACCAAATGGCATGACCATGAATTCGTAATGACCATAACGAGTTCTAAAGGCGGTCTTTGGGACGTCTTCTTCATGCACTCTGAGTTGATGATAACCAGAACGAAGGTCGATTTTTGAAAAACAAGTGGCGCCTTGAAGTTGGTCTAGGAGGTCATCGATGCGAGGCAATGGGTAGCGGTTCTTGACCGTTAGCTTGTTGAGTTCTCTGTAGTCGATACACATGCGAAACGTTCCATCTTTCTTCTTCACAAAAAGAACAGGTGCACCCCAAGGCGATGAGCTAGGACGTATAAATCCTTTGTCAGTCAGCTCTTGCAGTTGACTGGCCAGCTCTTGCATTTCGGATGGGGCTAACCTATAAGGATATTTTGCGACTGGTGTAGCGCCAGGTATAAGATCAATGCAGAATTCGACTTCTCTCATGGGAGGAAGTCCTGAGATGTCGTCGGGAAAGACTTGTGGGAATTCTTTCACTACAGGTATATCTTCTAGTTTCTTCTCCTTGTTTCCCTTCTTGACGACGTGAGTTAGGAATGCAACATAGTTCTTGCGGAGATACTTTCGGGCTTGAAGGCAGGACATCAATTTGAGTCCTTTCGAAGGGGTTTCTCCAAAGATTCGTAGGGTTTGACCGTCAGCAAGAGGAATGCGAATGAACTTTTGGCGGCATACTACTTCAGCATGATGTTAGCTGAGCCAGTCCATACCGATTATAATGTCGAAACTTCCCAACTTCATAGGAATGAGGTCAACTGGAAAATCGTGATCGTTTAAAGTGAGGGTACAATTTCGTATAATAGAGTTTAATGAGACTGGTTTTCCGTCAGCAACTTCCACCGTTATGGATTCCATGAGATTATCACGAGTTTGGTTGAGGATGAGTTCAAATTCTAAGGACACAAAACTCTTATATGCGCCAGTATCAAATAACATGGATGCATAACTACCATTGATGAGAAACGTACCGTTAACCACGTTGTTGTCAGCCCTAGCTTGATTGGCGTTGATGTTGAAAGCTCTTCCTCTAGCAGGTGGAGGAGCTTGGTTAGCTTGGTTCACTGGATTTGCTTGAGCTTGGGCATGAATGATGTTCACCAAGCGTGGACAAGTGTTTCTAAAGTGGTTTGGGTCTCCACAGTTGTAACACACCCGCATGGGTTGCATCACGGGGTAGTGGGGTTGGTAGTAGGATTGGGCCGTATGTTGTGTAGGAGGTAAAAGTAAGGGTTGTTGGGCTTGACCCACTATCTGATGGTGGGTTTGGGTTGAGGGTTGGTTGCGGTTCATTCGCTGAAGTGTGCGACAGGTTTGGATGGTGTGACCTGCACGGCCACAGCTGGTGCAATGTTGGCAGGGGTGTTCAGGAAAGTGATGGTATTGGCAACGGTTGCATTTTGGGTATGGGCCGGAGTATGGCTTTTTATATGGTGCAGCTGAGGGGGCAATTTGGGTGATGGGTGCAGCAGTGATTGGGGGGTTTGTTTGAGTGACAGCAAAGTTTCTGTTGTTTCGCTTCCTTTTACCAGTAAACTTCGAAGAGGAGCCAGAATGGTTTGAAGTTTGAGCCTCAATGGGGGCTTTCTTTTTCTCCTCCTTGAATTTACCGTTTCGGATGCGATTCTCGGTAAGTTCGGTAGCTAGTTCCATTGCGGCTTCAAGTGTCGCAGGCGAAGTGCTTAGAACTGAGTCTTGAATTTTCGAGGGGAGGCCTCGAATGTAGTGTTCAACCAAGCGATACACTGGGGTGAACAAGTTGGGGATCATTTGGTTTAGCTCGAGAAATCTTTTGTTGTAGGAAGTATGATCTCCTTCCTTTTGTTTTAACGAATGGAATTCATCTTCCAACTTCTTGATTTCGCTTCTTGGACAGAAGCGTCTTGTCATTATTTCCCTTAACTCTTCCCATGTTAAGGCCATAGTATCTTCGACTCCTCTCTTACCCTTTTCTGTGTTCCACCAGGTAAGGGCTACCCCAAATAGTCTCTCGGTTGCGTAACGTACCTTGCGATCCTCGGGACAATCGCAATTGAGGAAAGTGTTCTCCATTTCCTCAAACCAGTGGAGGAGAGCAGTAACACCTTCGGTCCCTTCATACTTTGGGGGATCGCAAGACTTGAAGTGTTTGTAGGAGCACCTTTTGGAGGGAGGGTTGTCGACGTTCTGGTCTTCTTGATTGGGAGCGTTGATGGGATTCGTGGTGAGAGCTTGTTGGACTTGAATTACGATGTCAGGAAGCACCGCGGCCATTTCTTTTGCAATTTGGGTGGCCAAGCGTTCGTTTGACCTTCCTAACTTTCTACCTCCACGTAGTTGCCTAGCCGACATCTACAGGAACATACATAGGAAGATAGTGAGTTTAAGAAGTTTTTAGGTGTCATGTGTCGTTAAAAGTAATAAAATAACATAATCATAAATAATGCAACTACATCCATAGGATGTCTTGGGTTTGCTCATGTTTGGGCCTCCAATGTCCCCCATACCATCGCCTGTATAGTCATGTGGGCCCCCATGACTATTGGCTTAGTAGGATTCACATTGGTGTTGGCGGTTTAACACTCGCATCACCCAAATGAAAACCATGAAATATGTTTGCGAGATGTATGGTAGGAGGGTGTCCAGGTATAGACACAATGACAACTCAAAGTGGGGTTAGCTCACACGACGTTTGGTATAGCATGCTTTGGCCTAATAGGTCCTTCGTACTCTCATCGTTAGTCCCCAGGTAGGCAAACTGGTCCTTTATTTTGGATTTATACGAATGCCAAGCCTAGACAGGACGTTCCGACTACCGGTACTCGTACCCTTCCAGTTACTACATGCCCGTCATGAGAACTCACTTTGATGTGATTTGAAAATACAAAAATCGTTGCAAAAATCATAGGAATTGTGAGGTGTGTGCTCTCATGGATATGGTATGTTATGAGGATATGATTTATGGTAAGCATTGTATAATAATATGTACTTATGAACATGCTTGCATAACATTGAATGTAACAATAAACACAAAGCATATAAACATCATGAATTTTGCATGTAACACATAAAAATTTTAAATTTTTAATCAACTATAGTATAGGCTCTAAGGGTCTAATAACCTATCCTATATCCCTATAGTTATGGCTCTGATACCAATCTGTCACACCCCGACCCGCAGCGGAATAAGAGTCGGGGCATAATTGGGTTATCACCAAAGCTCATGATGTTTACTAAAATGTTTCATATTTATTAAATTCAAATTACAACTTAAATGTTCAAACCAAATTCATACAATACAAGGAAATGAAAACTAAATAAACAATCAAAAGCCTAAACTGATTTATTCTTCTAGGCCGTCCTATGTATTTCTTGCTTCAACTGGATCACCTGTATCATGTGTAAAAATGGGGAAATTTTGGGTCAACAAAAGTTGGCGATGTTTAAAAACATTGTTATTGATTTCTTGTTATATTTAATATTGAAAAGTTGTGCAATAATCATATGTGAGCAAACGTATATAAACAAACAATCACAAACCACCTTGAATGAGTATATGACATGAATGATAATGTATTGTGAGATCCAGGCTCAATCAAACGGAGCTGGCCTCGTATGTTGGCAACGTCACTTTCCGCTCATAGGTAATGGGGAACAGACGAGCCTATAATGATGTATGTGAGATCAAGGCTCAATCAAACGGAGCCGATCGAAATGAGGCACCTGTACTCAACCCGTCTCCCACGGAGAGCTGTTGGGCCTAATGAAATGTATGTACTGAAAATGATAAATTTAATCTAAACATTAACCACACAAACAATTGATACATATTGGATACACATTTGATCATGGATATGATGGATGCACAAGTGTTTAAATATAATAAATAATTAAGCGACACATGATACACCCCAAAATGTGATTAAAACGGGGAATTGATAGAGATTCACTCACATTGGGTGCGTTCTTTTGATGATGTTGAATGCGCACGAGTTTTGGGATTTGATCGACGAGGAAAAACTAACCTAAAATAATAACGAAATGGTACGGTAAATAAGTGGATTTTATTAACAATTTTAATAGGATTTTTTAGATTTATTTTTGTGAGTTTAAGGTTATTTTCTAACTTTAAAAATATTATTTTTAAGTATTTTTAATTGATTTTTAAATTAAATAAATAAATAAAAAAATTGACTTTTTGTTGACCGTTGACCGGTCGGACTGTGGTCTGAGTGTGCACTGAGTGAGGTTCGAACCCGGGACCTCTCGTACGCGTGCATGCAGCTCTACCAACTGAGCTACGTGTCTAACTCGAAATATTCTATATTTTAATTATACATATATACTAATTAAATGTTAATTTATTTGGTTTATATTAAAAGGATTTAAAATGGTTGAACCGGTTGCAGGGACCCGGATCGAACTCGGGTCCTTCGGTTTGTAAGCTCACAGCCCAACCAGTTGGGCTGTGTGTCTTATCTGTTTAACTTACGGTTTATATTAATCTTATAAACATACTGTGACCTGTTCTGATTCAGTTTTAAAAAAATTTGGTTTTAATTCGGAAAGTCGGTGTGTTTGTAAGGTTCGAACTCGTGACGTGCGCTATGTGTTTGCACACAGTCCACCACTGGACTGTGTGTCTAACCCGGTTTAATATCTTGTTTTAATTAAACTTATACACAATGTCAACTTCGTCTTCTTCATTAAAAGACACAGACAAACGATATCTAACTGTTCTGGTTTAAATCGTTCGTCGATCATATAAGTGATTGAAATGTAATGAATAAATAGAGTTACGGAATCGAATGTACCGAACAGAATGCTTTCCTCAGAATTCCGGCAATGGTAGTCGGCTCTGATTTGTGAATTCCGTCTGATTGAATCAATTAACAGTTTTGATCGATGAGTTGTGAAATTGAGTTACTAAACAAGGATTATCAGAGGGTTTAGATGTTTGTACCGATTCACAGCGTGATTTTGGAAATTTCCAGAGATTTTCCGGCGAGTGCAGATTATCCGGCAACGTCGTCTGGGACCGATTCTAGTTGAAGGATTGAAGTTAGTATAAGTCTAACAATGGATTGAAAACGAAAGAGTTGAGAAATTTACCGATTTGATGTAAGTATCGGTTTTCCGGCGAATGTCCGGCAATACAGAATATCTCCGGCGAGTGTAATTGCTTCGAGAAATTGTGCGATTTTGAGCGAAAAGATTACCAGAGACTTGGGTGGTATTTATAGGGAAGAATCAGGATGAATTGAGTCTGAATTTGGTCTTGATTCATGGTCAAGGTTTTCTCCGGCGGTTATGACTGAGATCGCGGGATTAGACATCGGTTATAACCGATGTCGAAGTTAATATACGCGTTCAGTCAAAGGAAACGGTCGAAGTCTCGCAAAATCGTCGGGATTTTCGGCGACTGCGGATTGGGCGCGCTGATCACTGGGTTTGATTTAGAGTTCTATTATAAATGTTAATTGTTTCAACATATATCACAAACGAGTCAAGTGGCGGAGTGGTTAGGTGTTTGTTTGTTTCTTCCGGCTGACCCGGGTTCGAAACCCGGCAGCCTCTTTTCTTTTTTTTACTAACTTATTTTTACTTTTTAATAATTATAGTTTTTAAATTCTAAAATGTTTATTAATTATGTATTGTTTAAAATTAATATTAATCATAAATAAGTAACAAAATTTTATAACTGATTATTCGATTAATAAACGAAGCGGGTTTGGAAACCCGTTTTTCGACGGATGTTACAGTCGTAAGTTCCAATCATCTGTATGTTGGCACGAAATCGGTGAAGCACAAATCACCGGACTGGAATTAATCCAAGAAACAACCGATAAGATTCTCCAAATTCGCAACAATCTTCTAGCAGCTCAGAGTCGTCAAAAGAGTTACGCTGGCAAATGACGAAAGCCGCACCAGTTTTGTGTTGGCGATCAAAGTACTTTTGAAAGTGTCACCATGGAAGGGAGTTATTCGGTTTGGACAAAAAGGCAAGTTAGTATCTCGCTATGTTGGACCTTTTAAAATACTCGAGAGAGTTGGTCCTGTAGCCTATAAGCTTGACTTACCCGAAGAACTCAGCAAGATCCATCCGACATTCCATGTTTCTAACTTCAAAAAGTACTGACGGAAACTTTCATATACCACTAGAAGATATCCAAATTGACGAGTCGATGCATTTTGTAGAGTGACCTGTAGAAGTCATGGACTTCGATGAGAAACGTTAAGACGTAGTCGAATTCCTATAGTTAGGGTGCGTTGGGAGTCGAAACTAGGACCCGAGTTTACTTGGGAACGTGAAGACTCAATGCGTGAAAATACCCTCATCTCTTTCAAGATAAACCTACTACCATTTAAATTTCGCAAAATTTCTAAAAGTAGGGGATACTGTAACATCTGTCGTAAAACGGGTTCTAAAACCCGCACCATTTTTTTGTAATCAAGTATATATTAAAATCTTTGTTTCGAAGTTATGTTAATCGTTTAATAGACTTTGGTATATTAATAAAATAAATAATAAAGAAAATAAAAATAAAAATAATAAATAATATATATTAAAAAGATAGTGTAAATTAAAAATAATGTGCTGACAGCGGGACTCGAACCTGGGTCGCACTCGCCTAAACCCACTCAACACACCACTGCAACACCCGCACAACATCAAATTTAACCCATCGAGTTAATCTATTAAACCTTTCATACTCAAGTCTTCTTCCTTAAAACATCCCACCTTGTAACAGCTGCATTTTGTCTGGCAATTCTTCAAAATAATCGTTATCTTCGGAATTGAATGTTGAAACCGTTTCAAAGTGTGCATCTAGACTAAAAAAACGGAGTCAAACACAATCAATTATGAGCTGCAATCATCTAGCCCATAATTGATTTTGACCGAAACTCCCAAAATCAAGATTTAATGTATGTGACTGTCTTCGGCTATAAATAGAGGGTCTTGAATTCATTTAGAACGCACACACTCACCCTAAACTCTTTCCAATCTTATGTTCTTCAAATACACCTCGCCGGAAAGTCAAAAATTCTCCGGAATCCCGCCGGAGATTTAGAGTGTCTTCTTTTCGGTATATTTCTTTTACTATATCCTTTCAATCCTTATAAATCTTATATATAATTAGCTAGTATCCAATAAAAGAAGAGTTAATCAAGTTCAGGCGGGTTTATCAGTTCATTGTCTTTTTGGAATAAAGAAGACGAACTGAGCCTTTGTTTAAAAGGAATTAAAATTATGTTTAAACCGGGTTAGACACACAGTCCAATTGGTAGGACTGTGTGCGCATAAACCAAATGCCCGGGTTCGAATCATGTTCTGCTACGCTGAAATAAATCAAATCTTTTTATAACCACTCATGAATCGACTCTGTAAGTATATAAAAGACATAAAAATCTTATATCCAACGGGTTAGACACACAACCCAATTGGTCGGGCTGTGTGCACACGAAGCCATAGACGCGGGTTCGATACCGGTTCATACACGGTTCTTATACTAAATCAAACCTTTTTTAATTAAATCAAATTTTGAAAAGCTCTAGTATGTGTATAAATATAATAAAAACTCAATGTCTTCCGGGTTAGTCACGTAGCTCAGTTGGTCGAGCTGCGTGCACGTAAACGAGAGGTCACGAGTTCGATCACCACACGCTGCCAACAGTCCGGCCGGTTCAATTCGAAAGAAAACATATTTTTTAATAAAACCTTTAATTATTTTCCCCAAAAATTATATATTATTTTATAATCCATAAATTTTATCAAAAGTCTAGGTAACCAAATTAATTAATTTAAATTTGTCTAAACAAATAACAAGTTAATTGAAAATACTAACTTCAACCAGAAGAAATATATTTTCATCTAAATTACTATGCGAATGTAGGTTAGCCATTATCGTCGCTTGATATCTCAATCGTGCGCAATCTTCATCAAATCGTAATCGCACCCACCGTGAGTGGATTCTTACAAATCCCATTTTTATTCACGTTTTTGGGGTGTATCATGTGTCGCTTTTGTTTATCTCACTATTTCAAATCTCGTGCTATTATCATTATGTGATCTAACATGCTATGTGATATTGTTGTTTATTGTTATTTTGTGTTTATATTTCTCATTACAGTCATGCTCTCACATTAGGCCCATTTGTTCCCCGTTACTTACGGGTGGAGCGTCGCGTTGCCTAATATACTAGATCGGCTCCGTTTGATTGAGCATTGATCTCACAACACATCGCATATCGTGCTCACATGTACATTATTGGTTGATTATGTGGTTTGTGATATCGATTACATATACATTTCTCATATTTGGTTAATGCACATTTTATTAAAATAATAATAATATCATTTTTCTTAACGATTAAGTGAGATTCACTCACCAACTTATGTTGACCTAAAACTCTATTTTTACACATGGTACATGTGAACAGGTTTGAAGTGCGGATCACATTGGACATGAGCCTTAGAGGAAATAAACTATTATTTGCAAGCTTTGTTTGGAACATTATTTGTGTTGTATGAATTATGTGTTGATTGGAATATTTAAATTTGAAATATTAAATATGAAACTTTTATAATAGTAAATGTCATGAGCTTTGATGAAAACCCAATCATGCCCCGACTACCATATCCGCTGCAGGTCAGGGTGTGACAATTATACCCTTGTTTTGTCCAAAACACCATCTTTTCTGTATTTACCTGTAAATCTCAACAAAACGTTAATTTAAATCTATTCTTACCAGATTTACCACAATTGCCCCTTAGAAATGGGTCTTTTAACATTAGACTATTACTTATCCTACGGCTACATCACCACTATACCCATATACGTGAGGATGGGTAGGGATGGTGTAATGGCTTAACATAGGTGGTGGTAATGTTCAGTAGTGTCAGCGTACATGGTGGTGAACACAAGGGAGGTGGTGAGTGACGGTAAAGGTGACTAGCGGTGAGTGATGGTAAAAGTGACTAGCGGTGTTAATCGGTGATCGGTTTCGTGAGACCTTGGAACTTGATAACAAAGTGACATAGAACTGATAAAGAATGTAGATAAGTTGGGATGCAGAGAAATGGTGATTGGGTGCTTAATTTATAGAGTGGAAAAAAAGATTTTGTTTAGTGTAACTTGACAAGTTGGAAAGTTATTTTAAGAGGAATGTCTAATATCTTCTCTACATATATAAAAGCATGTGTGCATATTTTATATGTATATCTTTATCAGGTTAAATCATAGCCAACCAGGGTATGCATATCATGCACCGATTAAATTATGTCCACACAAATGCATTCATAATGAGATTTTGTCTTGGCTTCTTATCAAGAAATATCTCGGATAATTATCCATGTTATAACCATTAGGGTTGGAAATCTAATGGGAGAAACAAAGCTTCTAGGAGCACCTAATTTTGGGAGGTCGTGAGTTCAAGTTCTACAAAAAGCAAAAATGAAATTTGTTGTCCCCAAAAAAAGTTATCCTTGGTATCATTATTTTTATTTTTATTCAAAAAATCAAAATTTTAGGGTATTTCATGGAGGTTCAACCCAGGTTTGATTATGATGTTTCTTTTGTCTAATAGTCTTTCTCCCCTAGGAAAAGAATCGCATTCGTGCGGGGGATAGGTGGCTGTTGTCTTGTTGCCTATTGGTACATAACGAGTGCATTTAAAGGAAGAGTTTGATAGTTTGATGAATTTACGATCAAATAAGAGTTGCATATCAAAAAGGTAACTTTGGTCCCAAGACAGACAAGGAACCAACATTGTTGTAAAGAATGATATGTCCATGACAAGATTAGAGGGGGTTATTGTTGGACTAATCTTGTCATTATCTAATAGTCTAAGAGGTTAACTAGTAAACTTTATCTATAAAGCCATATTTTAGGTAGAAATATGAAGTATTTATTTAGTTTCCTATTTGGATGGTTTATATTTCTTGTTTTCCAAGATATTGATTTAGTACAAATAGATGGTTAAAAAAGGTTATTGTTATGGTGTGCTTGGTTTATAATATAAAGATTCTAACGAATTCGTTCAGTGTCTTGTTTTGGTGTTACTATTCTAATTGACATGGCCCTTTACCATCAACCCATTCGACGGGGTTAGATAAAGGGGCTAAACAACTCATGTTCAGGTTACATAAATTTAAGTGTATTTACGTTAGGTGTGATATTCTAGATAATAATAAAAAGGTGTGTTGTGTTTAGTTAAGCAATTCAACCCGCCAACTTTCAACCTGCATTCTTATTCTTCAACAATATTTTATGTTGTGTCTTTAGTGATATCCAAGAATTTTACTAGTTAACAACTATTAACAATATATATTATATTTATTTCTTAAAGTTTTTTTTAGTAATATATTTATATCTTAAATTGTTTTTTTATATTACTAAAGATTAAGTTAGAGTAGTTATCAAATCATAACAAATATAACCAACAATATCTTAATTACTATTTCACCTCCTTCTATGAAGATTTTATTTAAAGAAAACGTGGAAGACATCTGGGTGGTGTAGTCGGTTATCACGCTAGTCTCACACACTAGAGGTCCCCGGTTTAAACCCGGCTCAGACATGTTTTTATTTATTTCATTTTAAGAATTTGTTATTTGAAGAAACGTTAAAGCTGCTGTGTAAAACTTAAAAAAGGATATCTTATAAGTTATAACAATTAATTAAATTAAATTAAAAATGATAGCGTCACTTTATTTTCGTCAATTTTGAAAATCAAAGATGTTTTTTACTTTACATTGTTATAACCAATAATCAGAAACTCAAACGACGAACTAGAAGCATAAATTTGATTTGCCGCTCAAGACGAAGCACCAAAACGAATGATTTCTGTCTTTTTTTTTTCCTGGGTAGCAATCTACATGAAAACTTTTTGTTTGACCCACTAGAAAACAAAATAAACTTGCTGTTTCCTTAATAATCGGTCAACACTATGGTTGTGCATGTTTATCTGAAACCAAACCCGACCAGAATTCAAAGTCACCTGAACACGAATTAGAGAATACCTGAAAACCTGACCAACCTGAACCTTCTATAAGCGGTGAGTAGGTCACTTTTACTTGCCAAAAATCCAAAAAGTACGACCCGGAAAACCTGAATAAAAACCCGAACACACCTAGCCAACCCAACAAAAGAGTTTGTTGACTATTGATATCCACTTGGGTGCGGCCGTAACAAAACAAATAAATTACTATTGCTTTCTATTGATATCCTGTTATTTCCTGGTGATTCAACAAAAAAAATAAAGGGGGATTTACTCGAACTTCTATCGAACAAAGGTGAAGGAATTAATTTGGTCGGCTGTAAAAAATAAAAATATAAACCTAATTTAAACAAGTTTTTTTTTCTCTCTTGTTGTGTTTCTCTCGTGTGTAATAAGCCTAAGCTCTGATACCCACTTGTTAGGACCGAGTACACGCAAAAACAAACACAAAACGAGAAAGCAATAAACAAACACTTAAATCTTTGTGTTCTTTTACTATTTGTGTTTTGTGTTTGTGTTTGTGCGAGCTCAATCCAAACACTAAATCAATAATCAAATATGGGGGCGTAATGCAATGGTTTTGCCCTTTTATAAATGTTGGAATTGAGAAAGTTCCTGATTGTGCGTCCGTGGATAAAGGAAAACTTGAAATTTGGAGTACAAAATTTAAATGGAGGAGGAGGAAAATATGCAAGAATTTTTTATAATCTATGAAATAATTGTTCATATGGAAATACAAATATACCATATCCCGATTTAAACGTAATTTATTATCAGATTAATAAATTTTGAGCTTGCATAGTACGCTTGTATTTAGTGTATTAATATTAATTAATGTTTAAACACTCAACTTGCTTATATTTTTGTTAACTAATGCCCGATCGATTTGATTGGTAAACCGTAAAATGACCGATTTGATGGTTGTCTTTGTTTTCAAAAAAAAAAAAGAATGAATACGCAGCTTGACCTAACTCGAGAGCTAAGATACCCATTTAATTTTGCTACAAGATTATGATACCACATAAATAGGGATGAGAACGAGTTCGGTATGAGTCGGCTTTAGCAATGTCAATCTCATACCTGATTGTAAAACCATATCTCATACCTAGTCTATTCACACGTAGGGTATTGGGTTTACCCGTAAGTTTTAAAAATATATTCGTTAGGATTTTCTCCATAATAAACAATCATCAATAATAAACAATTCATCGTATCATCTTATCTTGACATTTATAACTAAGGTTATCCAAACGTGATAAACAAATTCAAAATTAAAATCAAATTCATCATCATTATAGAAAGTTCAAACATTAGAAGTTGTAAAGAATAACCCGTAGAATCATTCTAATGATTCCCCGTGCCTTCGATATTCAGTCTCAGCCTCATTTCTCTTCCGGTATTGCTTCTTCTCTTGACATTTATCTATCATCTTATCTTGACATTTATAACTAAGGTTAACCAAACGTGATAAACAAATTCAAAATTAAAATCAAATTCATCATCATTATAGAAAGTTCAAACATTAGAAGTTGTAAAGAATAACCCGTAGAATCATTCTAATGATTCCCCGTGCCTTCGATATTCAGTCTCAGCCTCATTTCTCTTCCGGTATTGCTTCTTCTCTCTTCTACAACCCTTTTTTCATAAGTTCTCAAGTTCCAGCCTCCTATAGGGTTTCCAATCACATTCCTTTGATATCAAGAACCAAACCCTAGCTTTGACTTGTTTACGGGCCGTAAACATGGACTAGGCCCACGGCTTGTAACCCATTGAAATCCATTCTGGCCCACTTTCCAATGCAGATCCTGTAATTTGGTCACTTGGTGGCGCATACGATTCGTAACCATGGGTCGGGTACGGGTCGTAAACATGTCAGTCTTCGTATCCGTCTCTACCTTTCACTTGTTAATCCCATTATACCCTTGTTTTGTCCAAAACACCATCATTTCTATATTTACCTGTAAATCTCAACAAAACGTTAATTTAAATCTATTCTTAGCAGATTTACCATAATTGCCCCTTAGAAATGGGTCTTTTAATATTACAATATTACGTATCCTACGGCTACAACACAACCATACCCATATACATGAGGATGGGGAGGGATGGTGTAATGGCTTAACATAGGCGGTGGTAATGTTCAGTAGTGTCAGCGTACATAGTGGTGAACACAAGGGAGGTCGCGAGTGACGGTAAAGGTGACTAGCAATGAGTGACGGTAAAGTGACTAGCGGTGTTAATCGGTGATCGGTTTCGTGAGACCATGGAACTGATAAAGATTGTAGATAAGTTGGGATGCAGAGAAATAGTTGTCCCACAAGAAGCAAAAATGAAATTTGTTGTCCCCAAATAAAAGTTATCCTTGTTATCATTATTTTTATTTAAAAAATTAAAATTTTAGGGTATTTCAGGGAGGTTCAACCCAGGTTTGATCATGATGTTTCTTTTGTCTAATACTCCTCTCTCCTAGGAAAAGAATCGCATTCATGGTGGGGGATAGGTGGTTGTTGTCTTGTTGCCTATTGATACCTAACAAGTGCATTTAAAGGAAGAGTTTGATAGTTTGGTGAATTTACGATCAAATAAGTGTTGTGAAGAATGATATGTCCATGACAAGATTAGAGGGGGTTATTGTTGGACTAATCTTGTCATTGTCTAATAATCTAAGAGGTTAATTAGTAAACTTTATTTAGAAAGCCATATTTTAGGTAGAAATATGAAGTCTTTATTTAGTTTCCTATTTGGATGGTTTATGTTTCTTGTTTTCCAAGATATTGGTTTAGTACAAATAGATGGTTAAAAAGGTTATTGTAATGGTGTGCTTGGTTTATAATATAAAGATTCGAACGAATTCGTTCAGTGTCAAGTGTTGTGTTTTGGTGTTACTATTCTAATTGACATGGGCCTTTACCATCAACCCATTCAACGGGGTTAGATAAAGGGGCTAAACAACTCGTGGTCAGATTATATAACTTTAAGTGTATTTACGTTAGGTGCGATATTCTAGATAATAATAAAAAGGTGTGTTGTGTTTGGTTAAGCAATTCAACCCGCATTCTTATTCTTCAACATTATTTTATGTTTTGTGCCTTTATTGATATCCTGTCGCATTGTGATGGAGAATTTTACTAGTTAACAACTATTAACAATATATATTATATTTATCTTAATTTTTTTTTATATTACTAAAGATTAAAGTTAGAGTAGTTATCAAACCATAACAAATATAACCAACAATGTCTTAATTACTTTTTCACTACTCATTTAATTTGGCTTTTCAAAAAATTTGAACACACACCATTTTTATGGGTGGTAAACACCATATCATTAGACACTAGATCATAAGTGTTAGTGTTGCAAAACTAAAACCATTTCATATTTATCCACGCTTTAACATCAGCAGTGGCGGATATACCATAAAACAAGGGGTAGCCACATTACCCCATAACAAATATAACCAAGAATATCTTAATTACTCATGTTCAGGTTACATAAATTTAAGTGTATTTACGTTAGGTGCGATATTCTAGATAATAATAAAAAGGTGTGTTATGTTCGGTTAAGCAATTCAACCCGTCAACTTGCAACCCGCATTCTTATTCTTCAACAATATTTTATGTTTTGTGCCTTTACTGATATGTTGTCGCATTATGCTGAAGAATTTTACTAGTTAAATAACTATTAACAATATATATTATATTTATATCTTAAAAGTTGTTTTATATTACTAAAGATTAAGTTAGAGTAGTTATCAAATCATAACAAATATAACCAAGAATATCTTAATTACTATTTCACCTGCTTACTTTGTAAACGTCTACTGTATTTATTATTTTTTTTATATTATTATAACAACTTTCTGATGCATGAGTATGAAGATTTTATTTGAAGAAAACGCGTAAGATGTCTGGGTGGTGTAGTCGGTTATCACGCTAGTCTCACACACTAGAGGTCCCCATTTTAAACCCGGCTCAGACATGTTTTTATTTATTTCTTTTTAAGAATTTGTTATTTGAAGAAACTTTAAAGCTGCTGTGTAAAACTTAAAAAAGGATATCTTATAAGTTATAACCATTAACATAAATTAAATTAAAAATGATAGCGTCACTTTATTTTCGTAAATTTTGAAAATCAAAGATGTTTTTATACTTTACATTGTTACAAGGGATAGATAATCGATAATCAATAATCAGAAACTGAAACACCGAACTAGAAGCATAAATTTGTGCCTCCGGTTTCTTTTTGATCGAGATTAAACAACAAAAATAAATAAACCATTTTTGTTCTTGATTTGCCGCTCAAGACGAAGCACCAAAATGAATGCTTTCTGTCTTTTTTTTTCCTTGGGTAGCAATCTACATGAAAACTTTTTGTTTGACCCACTAGAAAACAAAATAAACTTGTTGTTTCCTTAATAACCTGTCAACACTATGGTTGTGCATGTTTATCTCAAACTGAACCCAACCGAAATTCAAAGTCATCTGAACCCGTATTAGAAAATACCCGAAAACCCGACCAACCTGAATCTTCTATAAGCGGTTAGGAGGTCACTTTTTTTCTTCTCTCGTGTTATGTTTCTCTCGTGTGTAATAAGCCTAAGCTTTGATACCCACTTGTTAGGACCGAATACACACAAAAACAAACACAAAACGCAAAAGCAATAAACAAACACTTCAATCTTTGTGTTCTTTTACTATTTGCGTTTTGTGTTCGTGTTTGTGCGTGCTCAATCCAAACATGAAATAATAAGCAAATATGGGAGCCTAATGCAATGGTTTTGCCCTTTTATAAATGTTGGAATTGAGAAAGTTCCTGATTGTGCGTCCGTGGATAAAGGAAAACTTGAAATTTGAAGTACAAAATTTAAATGGAGTAGGAGGAAAAATATAAAGAATTTTTGATAAACTATGAAATAATTGTTCATATGGAAATACAAATATACCATATCCCGATTTAAAAACAATTTATTATCCGATTAATAAATTTTGAGCTTGCATAGACGCTTATATTTAGTGTATTAAAATTAATTAATGTTTAAACACTCTACTTGCGTATATTTTTGTTAACTAATGCCCGATCGATTTGATTGGTAAACCGTAAAATGACCGATTTGATGGCTGTCTTCGTTTTCAAAAAAAGAATGAATACGCAGCTTGACCTAACTCTACAGCTAAGATAGCCATTTAATTTTGCTACAAGATTATGATACCACATAAATAGGGATGAGAACAAGTTCGGTATGGATCGGGCTTTAGCAATGTCAATCTCATACCTGATCTTAAAACCATATCTCATACCTAGCCTATTACACGTGAGATATTGGGTTTACCCGTAAGTTTTAAAAATATATTCGTTAGGATTTTCTCAAGATTTTTATTCTTTCCATTCTAATTTTTATACAGATTATGTTTCTAACAACCACAATAAAATAAAATATAATAAACTATATACATATAGCCATCCCCATAAAATATTTGAAATTTTAACCTATGTAAAATTTATGATAAATATAATCTCAAAAGATAATTACGTTTCGTAACATAAAGATCTAACAAATTTTCTATATTTATACTTACTATATAATACATATTACAAGGATAGAATTGCAATTTGACATCAATTTAATAAACTTCAATAAATAAACTTTACTTGATAAACTTTTCATAACTAAAATGTCATTTAATAAATTCTATTTAATTAGTTCTATTAATAAACAAGTTTGTATTTTGAATAAATGAATAATAAATAGTAAATAATAGGGGAATTAACCTGTAATAATACCAACTAGACGTCATTAGCCATTGCAAGTCCCATCTTTAAATATTCAAAAGTGTGACTGCCATGGGGAATATTCAATGGTGAAACTGACAATGACCAAAGATGTCTAGTTACTTTAAATATTCAAAGGTCGGATTGGCATGAGAAATATTCAAAGGTGGGACTCGCATTGGCCATTGCAAGTCCCATCTTTATATATATTCAGAATTTGGTTGTTTTCCATCTTTAATATGTCTAATTCTTCTTTAACTGATAGTCTTGAACAGATGTCGCAATTTTGACCCAGTTACTTTTGAAAAAAAATAGGGTGGGCCAGACTCAATACATTTAAAGTTTTTGGTGTAAAATTTACTCTTCGAAGCGGAAGGCACCAACTAAGATCCAATCATGATGATAGGCTGCAAGATGGGAACTAAATTTTAACATGATACTCTTGTTAATGGACTACTGAAAGGCACATCGTGGAATGTTTTCAATTATTACAAAATGGGAAAGTCAGTGACAATGCTCTACTAGTTACAAGCTTGCTTGTAAGATGATATGTGATAGATACCTCTAGTGACTTTGACACCTTGTGCAACTATGTGTTAAAAGATGTTTCAAACTTGGATAATGTTGCAAGTTTGGTCAAACTTACATCTAGTGTTACTATTTTCATTTATAATCGCAAGATGCCTTGAATGTTACAAGATGACATATCATTGAGTGGGTTCTATGGAGTTCTAATAATCAACTAGTTGAGCAGATAACAATGTATGGAATAAACTAATAGATGAAAGAGTCTTATGTATTTTCTTGAATATTATCTAATTGTTTATAATACTACTTATACCTGTTTTGTTAAACATTCAAAGTCAAAGGCTGTAACGTTGAAGAAGGATATGCTCGATTGCATAAGAATGACACAACATTAAGATTAAGATTAATACAATTACAAAAGCTGATGACTTATTAGCTGCCAATGAATTCACTTTGGATAACCAATAAAGTAAAGATGATGATATTCAAGTGTTATGTACTACGTTTTCTCCACCTATGTTATCTGAGTAGCAGTCTTCTAATGGAAAAAAGCATATAAGAATTATAAAAGTAAAAAAAAAAAAAACTAAACAAGAAGATGAATCGTTTTCGTTACTTGATTCCTTTTTCCTTTTATTTTTTTTCATTTATTAAACTTTAGGAACACCACATAAGAGTTGTAATAAGATGCCTTGCTATTTACTTGATGATATAAAAATCAGATAGCTTTTATTTAGTTGGTTTTGGTATATTTTTGGATTTATCAAATTTTGTCTTCTTTGATTCTTAAGGATTACGTGTATCTAACACATATTAATGTCTGTATCCTCAATAAGTAGGCTTTTATTTTAGGTTCATTTATCAGATGTGGTTATATATATATCTTTCTATATGAATATGTGATGTCTATAGTGACACCTCACGAAAACACTCAACCGCAATAAATTCTTTAGCAAATGCTTGCTAAATTTTTCGAGGTTAAACTGCTCTTTCCTTGATGACGCAAAGCAGCCGAAGAACGCTATCTCGCCAATTTCAAGTCCCTAGCGACTCCTTGCAATCATATAACTCGGTAATTTTATGTTATATGATGCTTAGTATTTTGGTTGTGATTGTTTGGTGTGCATGATGATTTGATGTTATATAAAGTGCTAGATGCTAGAGGATATATATTTATAAAGTTCGGATTATTGTAGGTTCGATTAAGTCACTAGGGTTTTGATTGTGGGAAAAACTCTTGTGTATTGCGATAAATATTAATAATCATGCATGATGTTAGTATTTTAAATAGGCTTCGTTTTCTATTTAGATAATGAATCTCAAAGCTTGTTGATTACTTGGGTTGTTAAAAATCATTATTGTTGGCTTTATGGTCGAATATAGGTTCGGGTAGTTGTTAAATTGTTGGTTGTGGGTTAAACCTTGATGGTTCATGATAAATAAAAGATTTGTGACTTAATTTAGAGTGGTAATCTGCTGTAAAGGAAGTATATAAGTCAATGGGTTCACTAGATAATTGTTTGCGGGATTCGGGTGACAAAACAGATTCTGTCCAGAATGTTATAGCCGACTTTAATCGGCTGTAACCAGGACAAAAGTTAATAAAAGAGTTGTTTCTTGAGTCCATGATAAATTTCCAGGAAATGGCTTTCAAACCTCACTAGAATTGCATTTTTTCGATATTATTTGGTATTTTAAATGATTTATTTCGTGTCAATGGTATAGGCTGCCTTTTCGGTTACAATTTCCAGCCCATTATGTCACACCCCGACCCACAGCGGAAATAAGAGTCGGGGCATAATTGGGTTATCACCAAAGCACATGACATTTACTATTATGTTTCATAATTAATAAAGTCAAAGTTACATTTTCAAACATCCAAACATGTTCATTCAATACAAAGGAAATAAACAAACATAACAATTCCAATACTAAATCGTTTTATTCTTCTAATCCAGGTCCTATGTGTTCCTAGCTGCTGCTGGTTCACCTGTATCATGTGTAAAATGGGAGTTTTTGGGTCAACATAAGTTGGCGAGTGAACCTTATTAGATAAACCTTTGATAATGATTTTATGGTTAGTTTATCAATGAAATATTGTGCATAATCATAAAAGAGCAAATGTAAGTAATCAAGCATTGGCAAATTGCAGTTACAATTATAACATACAATAACACTTGATAGCATACATGAATATACCAATATCATACGATAACTAACATAAATGAACTGTGCGATCAAGGCTCAATCAAACGGAGCCGATCGTATTGCATGTACTGAAATGTAAAATGAACTGTGCGATCAAGGCTCAATCAAACGGAGCCGATCGTATTGCATGTACTGAAATGTAAACTGAATTGTGCGATCAAGGCTCAATCAAACGGAGCCGATCGTTGCGGGCACGCCAAGTTCAACCGCATAATAAAATGGGGAACAAGCTCAAACCTCATAAATGGGGAGCGGCGGCCTCGGCAATTGCATGTACTGAAATAATAATTTGCATCCAATAATAACTACTTAACAGCAACAAACTAAATACACATGTCATGATATGATGTATGCACAATAGTTTAGTTATAATATGTATATAAACAAAGACACATGATACACCCCAAAAACGTGATTAAAACGGGAAATTTGAAAGGTTCACTCACATTGGGTGCGTTGAATTGGAGATGGTGATATATTAAATGGATGGATGTTATTAAGGATTTTAATGAAATTTTTAGATATATTTTTGTGAGTTTATGGCTATTTTCTATCTTTAAAAATGTTATTTTTAAGTATTTTTAATTGATTTTTAAATTAAATTAAATAAATAAATGTATAAAAAAAATATTATTTTTTTTAGTGTTAACCGTTGACCGTTGACCGTTGACCGGTTCGGTCAGCGGTTAATTCTGCGCCGGGTGGGATTCGAACCGGCGACCTTCCGTTCGCGTGCACGTAGCTCTACCAACTGAGCTACGTGTCTAACCCGTTATAAACTCGTTTTTAATTATATTTATACACTTATTTGAATTAACCGAAAATTTCTTTATTTGCAAAAACGTTTTATTTCAATTGGACCGGTGCTCCTGACAAGATTCGAACGCGCGACGTGAAGTTCATGTTGCACACAGTCCACCGCTGGACTGTGTGTCTAACCCGGTTATATTCTTGGTTTTTATTATACTTAACAACTATCTGTTTTAACCCGGTTTAGTTCTTGATCAAAAAGGCAGGTTATTACACAAGGCGTGCGTGTAGCAAGGATCGAACTCGGGACATGTGTGTGAAATTTGCACACAGTCCACCGCTGGACTGTGTGTCTAACCTGTTTAAACTTCCAATTTTAATTAATCTTAACTCGTTACTGAACTCGTCTTCTTCATTACGAAACGCAGATATCAATCAACAATCCGATTCGTGATTAATTTAGTTAATAAACATGATGACTAGTTTGAATGCATTAAACCGAACAGTTTGGGGAATGAAGATACCGAACAGGTTGTCTTCTTCAGAGAGTCCGGCGAAAACTTGTCGGCTCTGATTTTGAACCTTCGGCTGAGAGGATCTATCAACAGATTTAAGGGATTAGATATGAAATTGAACTAGTGAGTATTGATTATCAGTACATTGGAATGTGCATACCGATAACTAACGAGTTTTCGGCAATTCCAGAAATTTTCCGGCGAACACAGAAAGTCCAGCAATGTCGTCTGTGGTGGATTTTGAGTGATGCATTAATGTTAGTAAAGTTCTAACAATAGATTGAAATCGTAAAGGAGAAGTATTTTACCGGTTTGTGTTGAATACGGTTTTCCGGCGACTTTTGCAGAGAATTCCGGCGAACTGTTTTAGGCGCTCAAATGGTCTGAAAATGCGACGAAAAGGAATTGAAGTGTTGGTATGATATCTCTGAATCGCGAGAGTGTCTGGTGTTTGAGTTAATCAGAACTTGAAGTTCTTTTTCGGTTTTAAAAATAAAAAATGATGAGTCTTTAATTTCAATCAATTTTCGGTTGATTAGAAACCGTCGAGCATCGGTATAACCGATTGTGTGAGGTAAACAATCGATTTGACGATTGGTTTGCCGATTACCGTTTTTCAGGTGACACCATCGGTTAATCTGAGTTTGTGTATAATTCTCATTTGTTTTCCTAGTGTTAACAGAAAACACATTGTGGCGGAGTGGTTTAGGGAATGAATGTTAAGTTGTTTAAAGACTTGGCTGACCCGGGTTCGAGTCCCGGCAGCTTCAAATATTTTTTATTTGTTTTATTTTAACTTTTTATCAAATATAATTTCTATAGTTTAGTTTATTTATTAATTATGTAACGTTTTAACTCAAAATAATCATAAATAATTAACGCAACTTTTATAACTTGGTACAAGATTACAAAACGGAGCGGGTTTTGGAGACTCGATTTTTACAAATGTTACAGTATCCCCTACTTTTAGGAATTTTGTCCCGAAATTTAAATAGTCGAAGTAGTAGGAAAAAGATGCGAGTATTTTTCACGCATTTAGTCTTCACGTTCCCAAGTAAACTCAGGTCCCCGTTTCGACTCCCATCGTACCCTAACAATTGGAATGCGACTTCGTCGAAGACGCTTTTCTCCGTAGTCCATGATCTCCACTGGTCTTTCAATAAAATGCATGGATTCATCAATCTGAATATCTTCCAGCGGAATATGGAGATTCTCATCAGCGAGGCACTTCTTCAAGTTTGACACGTGAAATGTGGGATGAATCCTGTCGAGTTCTTCCGGTAGGTCAAGCTTGTATGCTACAGGACCTACTCTTTCGAGTTTCTTGAAAGGTCCTACGTAACGTGGTGCTAGCTTTCCCTTTTGACCAAAACGAACTACTCCCTTCCACGGTGATACTTTTAAAAGTATATGATCACCAATGCTAAACTCTAAGGGCTTCCGTCGTTTATCTGCATAACTCTTTTGACGACTTTGAGCTGCTAAAAGATTGTTTCGGATTTGATGAATCTTGTCTGTGGTTTCTTGGATCAATTCTGGACCAGTAATTTGTGCTTCCCCAATTTCGTGCCAACAAACAGGAGATCGGCACTTTCGACCATATAAAGCTTCAAAAGGTGCCATGCCGATGCTCGAATGATAGCTGTTGTTGTACGAAAATTTAACTAACGGTAGGTGGGCGTCCCAATTTCCCTTGAAGTCTATGACACATGCTCTAAGCATATCCTCAAGAGTTTGAATGGTGCGCTCAGACTGTCCATCAGTTTGAGGATGATAGGCGGTACTGAGATCTAATCGAGTGCCCATAGCGGATTGTACTGCTTGCCATGTTCGTGAGGTGAAACGACCATCACGATCAGAAATAATACTTAATGGTACCCCATGTCGGCTTACGATTTCGTTGATATAAATACGAGCAAGCTTTTCGTTCTTGAAATCTTCTCGAATAGGAATAAAGTGAGCTGATATTGTAAGTCGGTCTATAATCACCCATATAGTGTCATACCCACCAGAAGTGCGAGGTAACCCGGTAATGAAATCCATGGTTATATTTTCCCACTTCCATACAGGTATTTCCGGTTGGACTAGAAGTCCTGAGGGTCTTTGGTGTTCAGCCTTCACCTTAGAACATGTGAGACACTTGGAAACAAAAACGGCAATATCTTTCTTCATTCCAGGCCACCAATAGGTGTATCGTAGCTCTTGATACATCTTATCGGCTCCTGGGTGTATAGAATATCGCGTTTTGTGAGCTTCATTCATGAGAGTTTCCCGAAGATTGTTGTGGTTAGGAATCCAGATACGATCTAGGTAATACAGAATACCATCAGATTTAGTTTCAAGTTTTAGCTCGGCTCCACAGGACATCTCTTTTCTTACATCTTCTTCTGTTATTGAAACGTGTTGAGCTTCTCGAATTTGATCTTTAATATCGGTTATAATTTGCGAACATAGAAGATGAATGGAGTTCGCATAACCCTTTCGACTAAGTGCATCAGCCACCAATTTGCTTTACCAGGGTGGTATCTAATTTCACAGTCGTAATCATTTAGGAGTTCAACCCATCTTCGTTGCCTCATATTTAACTCTTTTTGATTAAAGATATGTTGAAGACTCTTGTGGTCAGTGTATATTTCACACTTAGTACCATAGAGATAATGTCTCCATATCTTAAGAGCGAATACAACGGCTCCAAGTTCTAGGTCATGAGTGGTGTAGTTCTTTTCATGTGTCTTGAGTTGCCTCGAGGCATAAGCTATGACTTTTCCCCTTTGCATGAGAACGCAGCCTAATCCTTGCCCTGACGCGTCGCAATAGACTACAAAATCATCACAACCTTCAGGAAGAGTGAGGATTGGTGCATCACAAAGTTTTTGTTTAAGAGTTTGAAAAACTTCCTCTTGCTTGGGTCCCCATACGAATGGTTTTCCCTTATTGGTTAAAGCCGTGAGTGGCACAGCAATGCGAGAGAAGTTTGAAATGAACCGACGATAATAGCCAGCTAGTCCAAGAAAAGACCTTACTTCAGTTGGTGTACGTGGAGCTTGCCATTCTTGAACTGCTTTGATCTTTGAAGGGTCAACATGTATTCCTTTGTCATTGACTACATGCCCGAGAAATTGCACCTCTTTTAACCAGAATTCACATTTAGAGAACTTGGCATAAAGCTTTTCCTTTTCTAGAAGTGCAAGAACAAGTCGAATATGACGCTCATGATCAGCTTTAGATTTTGAATAGATAAGAATATCGTCGATGAAGACTATAACAAATCGATCGAGGTAAGGTTTGCAGACCCTGTTCATTAGGTCCATGAAAACAGCTGGTGCGTTGGTTAATCCAAACGGCATAACCATGAATTCATAGTGGCCATAACGAGTTCGAAAAGCAGTCTTAGGGACGTCTTCTTCATGCACTCTAAGCTGATGATAGCCAGATCGAAGATCGATTTTCGAAAAGCAGCTGGCACCTTGTAGTTGGTCAAGAAGATCATCAATGCGAGGTAAAGGATAGCGATTTTTGATGGTTTACTTGTTGAGCTCTCTGTAGTCGATGCACATACGAAAAGATCCATCTTTCTTCTTTACAAAAAGGACAGGTGCACCCAAGGCGATGAGCTGGGACGTATGAATCCCTTGTCAGTCAACTCTTGCAATTGACTGGCTAGCTCTTGCATTTCAGAGGGGGCTAACCTATATGGAGACTTTGCAACTGGTGTAGCACCAGGTATAAGATCAATACGGAATTCGACATCTCTGATTGGAGGATGTCCTGAAATGTCGTCAGGAAAAACTTGTGGAAAATCTTTTACTACAGGAATATCTTCAAGTTTCTTCTCTGTGGTCCCCTTCTTGATGATATGGGCTAAAAACGCGACATAGTTCTTGCGAAGGTATTTTTGAGCTCGAAGACAAGACATTAAGTTGAGCCTTTTCGACGAGGTTTCTCCAATGATTCGAAGAGTCTGACCGTTTGAAAGAGGAATACGAATAAATTTTTCATGACATACAACTTCCGCATGATGTTGACTGAGCCAATCCATACCGATTATGATTTCGAAACTTCCCAGCTTCATAGGAATAAGGTCGACTGAGAAATCGTGGTCGTTTAAGGTGAGTGTACAGTTGCGTAAAATAGAGTCTAATGAAACTGGTTTTCCGTCCGCAACTTCCACCGTTATGGATTCCGCGAGCTTATCCCGATTTTTGCTTAAGATAGGTTCAAATTCTAAGGACACGAAACTTCTATCCGCACCAGTATCAAATAACATAGAGGCATATCTACCATTTATAAGAAACGTACCGTTGACCATATTGCCGTCAGCTCTGGCCTGGTTTGCGTTAATATTGAAAGCTCTTCCTCTAGCAGGTGGAGGAGCTTGGTTTGCTTGATTCACAGGGTTGGCTTGGGCCTGAGCATGAATAATATTAACCAGCCTTGGACATGTGTTTCTGAAATGACTTGGGTCGCCGCAATTGAAACAAGCCCGCATAGGTTGGCCCATAGGGTAATTGGGTTGATAGTATGTTTGGGCTAAATGTTGGGTGGATGGAAATGGTAGTTGTTGTTGTGCTTGACCCATTAACTGTTGGTGGGTTTGGGTTAAAGGTTGGTGGCGGTTTGTTCGTTGAAGCATGCGGCAGTTTTGAACAGTATGTCCGGCGCGACCGCAGCCGGTGCAGTATTGGCAAGGATGATCAGGGGAGTGGTGATACTGACAACGGTTACATTTTGGTAATGGGCCTGTGTAGGGTCTTCTGTATGGCGCGGGTGAAGGAGTGACTTGAGTGATGGGTGCAGCAGGAATAGGGGTGTTGGTTTGGGTGACTGCAAAATTCCTGGTGTTACGCTTCCTCTTGTTAGCAAACTTAGAGGAAGGAATGGGGTGGTTTGAGGTTTGTCCCTCAACAGGGGCTTTCTTCTTTTCTTCTTTGAACTTCCCATTGCGAATTCGGTTTTCGGTCAGTTCAGTTGCCAACTCCATGGCAGCTTCGAGTGTTACCGGTGAAACGCTGAGAACCGAATCTCGGATTTTCGAGGGAAGTCCTCGAATATAATGTTCAATCAGGCGATAGGTTGGAGTAAATAAATTTGGAACCATTTGGTTCAACTCCAAAAACCTCTTGTTGTAAGTAGAGTGATCACCCTCCTTTTGCCTTAGAGCATGAAATTCATCCTCCAACTTCTTAATTTCACTTCTAGGACAGAAACGCCTAGTCATGATTTCCCTTAACTCCTCCCAAGTTAAGGCCATCGCATCGTCAGTTCCCCTCTTTCCTTTCTCAGTATTCCACCAAGTGAGAGCTACACCAAGTAGTCTCCCGGTGGCGTAACGAACCTTGCGATCCTCAGGACAATCGCAGTTTAAGAAAACGTTTTCCATCTCCTCGAACCAATGTAGGAGAGCAGTGACTCCCTCAGTCCCTTCGAATTTTGGAGGATCACAGGACTTAAAATGTTTGTAAGAGCACTTGTTGGTAGGAGGGTTGTCGATGTTCTGGTCCTGATGTTGAGGAGGGTTAGTAGGATTTGTAGCAAGGGCTTGTTGTACTTGTACCACGATGTTAGGCAATATCGTGGCCATTTGTTATGCGATATGAGTGGCCAAACGTTCCTGAGACTTTCCCGATCTTTTACCCCTTCGATGCTGTCTAGACGACATCTACAGGATCATAAAGTGAGAAGATTGTGAGTTTATGGTGTCTTTTTCGGTGTCATGTGTCTTTAAGAAAATGAAAATAACATAAATATCAATAATGAAACTACATCCATAGGATGTCTTGGGTTCGCTCATGTTGGGCCTCAAATGTCCCCCATACCTTCACCTACATAGTCATGTGGGCCCCCATGGCTATTGGCTTGGTAGGATTCACATTAGTATTGGCAATTTAACACTCGCATCCCCCGAATGCAAACCACAAAATATGTTCATGAGATGTTTGGTCGGAACGTGTCCAGGTGTAGACACAATGACAACTCAAAGTGGGATTAGTTCACACGACGTTTGGTATAGCATGCTTTGGCCTAATAAGTACTTCGTACTCTCATCGTTAGTCCCCAGGTAGGCAAACTGGTCCTTTATTTTGGATTTATACGAATGCCAGCCTAGACAGGACGTTCCGACTACCGGTACTAGTACCCTTCCAGTTACTACATGCCCGTCATGAGAACTCACTTTGATGAGATTTGAAAACACGAAAATCATTGTAAAATCAATCATGATGTGGTGTGTGCTTTCATGGATGTGATATGTTATGAGCATACGATTTCATGATAGGCATTATTTGATAATACATACTTATGAACATGCTTGCACAATATCAAATGTAACATTTAACATAAAACATATAAACATCATGAAATTTGGCATATAACACACAAAATTCTTATAAGTTTCTAATCGACTATAGTATAGGCTTTAAGGGTCTAATAACCTATCCTATATCCCTATAGTCAGTGCTCTGATACCAATCTGTCACACCCCGACCCGCAGCGGAAATAAGAGTCGTGGCATAATTGGGTTATCACCAAAGCACATGACATTTACTATTATGTTTCATAATTAATAAAGTCAAAGTTACATTTTCAAACATCCAAACATGTTCATTCAATACAAAGGAAATAAACAAACATAACAATTCCAATACTAAATCGTTTTATTCTTCTAATCCAGGTCCTATGTGTTCCTAGCTGCTGCTGGTTCACCTGTATCATGTGTAAAATGGGAGTTTTTGGGTCAACATAAGTTGGCGAGTGAACCTTATTAGATAAACCTTTGATAATGATTTTATGGTTAGTTTATCAATGAAATATTGTGCATAATCATAAAAGAGCAAATGTAAGTAATCAAGCATTGGCAAATAGCAGTTACAATTATAACATACAATAACACTTGATAGCATACATGAATATACCAATATCATACGATAACTAACATGTGCGATCAAGGCTCAATCAAACGGAGCCGATCGTATTGCATGTACTGAAATGAAAACTGAATTGTGCGATCAAGGCTCAATCAAACGGAGCCGATCGTTGCGGGCACGCCAGGTTCAACCGCATAATAAAATGGGGAACAAGCTCAAACCTCATAAATGGGGAACGGCGGCCTCGGCAATTGCATGTACTGAAATAATAATTTGCATCAAATAATAACTACTTAACAGCAACAAACTAAATACACATGTCATGATATGATGTATGCACAATAGTTTAGTTATAATATGTATATAAACAAAGACACATGATACACCCCAAAAACGTGATTAAAACGGGGAATTTGAAAGGTTCACTCACATTGGGTGCGTTGAATTGGAGATGGTGAGATGCGCACGTTTAGATGAGCGAGTCGACGAGGAATACTAACCTAAATAATAATGGAAAAATATATTAAATGGATGGATGTTATTAAGGATTTTAATGAAATTTTTAGATATATTTTTGTGAGTTTATGGCTATTTTCTATCTTTAAAAATGTTATTTTTAAGTATTTTTAATTGATTTTTAAATTAAATTAAATAAATAAATATATAAAAAAAAATATTTTTTTTAGTGTTGACCGTTGACCGTTGACCGGTTCGGTCAGCGGTTAATTCTGCGCCGGGTGGGATTCGAACCGGCGACCTTCCGTTCGCGTGCATGTAGCTCTACCAACTGAGCTACGTGTCTAACCCGTTATAAACTCGTTTTTAATTATATTTATACACTTATTTGAATTAACCGAAAATTCCTTTATTTGCAAAAACGTTTTATTTCAATTGGACCGGTGCTCCTGATAAGATTCGAACGCGCGACGTGAAGTTCATGTTGCACAAAGTCCACCGCTGGACTGTGTGTCTAACCCGGTTATATTCTTGGTTTTTATTATACTTAACAACTATCTGTTTTAACCCGGTTTAGTTCTTGATCAAAAAGGCAGGTTATTACACAAGGCGTGCGTGTAGCAAGGATCGAACTCGGGACGTGTGTGTGAAATTTGCACACAGTCCACCGCTGGACTGTGTGTCTAACCTGTTTAAACTTCCGATTTTAATTAATCTTAACTCGTTACTGAACTCGTCTTCTTCATTACGAAAAGCAGATATCAATCAACACTCCGATTCGTGATTAATTTAGTTAATAAACATGATGACTAGTTTGAATGCATTAAATCGAACAGTTTGGGGAATGAAGATACCGAACAGGTTGTCTTCTTCATAGAGTCCGGCGAAAACTGTCGGCTCTGATTTTGAACCTTCGGCTGAGAGGATCTATCAACAGATTTAAGGGATTAGATATGAAATTGAACTAGTGAGTATTGATTATCAGTACGTTGGAATGTGCATACCGATAACTAACGAGTTTCCGGCAATTCCAGAAATTTTCCGGCGAACACAGAAAGTCCAGCAATGTCGTCTGTGGTGGATTTTGAGTGATGGGTTAATGTTAGTAAAGTTCTAACAATAGATTGAAATCGTAAAGGAGAAGTATTTTACCGGTTTGTGTTGAATACGGTTTTCCGGCGACTTTTGCAGAGAATTCCAGCGAACTGTTTTAGGCGCTCAAATAGTCTGAAAATGCGACGAAAAGGAATTGAAGTGTTGGTATGATATCTCTGAATCGCGAGAGTGTCTGGTGTTTGAGTTAATCAGAACTTGAAGTTCTTTTTCGGTTTTAAAAATAAAAAATGATGAGTCTTTAATTTCAATCAATTTCCGGTTGATTAGAAACCGTCGAGCATCGGTTATAACCGATTGTGTGAGGTAAACAATCGATTTGACGATTGGTTTGCCGATTACCGTTTTTCAGGTGACACCATCGGTTAATCTGAGTTTGTGTATAAGTTCCATTTGTTTTCCTAGTGTTAAAAGAAAACACATTGTGGCGGAGTGGTTTAGGGAATGAAGGTTAAGTTGTTTAAAGACTTGGCTGACCCGGGTTCGAGTCCCAGCAGCTTCAAATATTTTTTATTTGTTTTATTTTAACTTTTTATCAAATATAATTTCTATAGTTTTGTTTATTTATTAATTATGTAACGTTTTAACTCAAAATAATCATAAATAATTAACGCAACTTTTATAACTTGGTACAAGATTACAAAACGGAGCGGGTTTTGGAGACTCGATTTTTACAAATGTTACACATTACGCATGTCATAACTCAATGTAGGAATTGAGTTATGACCTCAAAATTTAATTTAAGTAACTCCAAGTGAAACTAAAATCTCCCACTGTAATTTTGTAAAAAGAATAAACGAGAATTTTTAAATAATTTTTGGAGTAAACTATCATTAAAAAGTTATAACTCAGATCTAAGTGTAAAGAATGATTTTTAGCAATTTTCTATAAAGATTCAGGTCATGAGAAAAATACACTAATATGAAGGGATTAAATAACATGTTGTGTTAAAATATTATAATTTCTTAAGTTTATTTAGTATTTTAAATAAAAACTGCCTAAAAACTGATAGGAAACTACAATGATCTGAAAGTGTCTGCGAATGTTTTAAATATGTATATACGTTGAAACAAAGTGTTACATACTATCAGAAACATTAACGGGTGTCTATGAATGCGTTATATGTAATTAGATGATTATATGCCAAAACTTACCTGAATGAGTAATTGCATAACAACGTAATTTTATGGCTATGTGTTATACTACGTGTAAGAATTCATAACTTAAACTAATTAAAATGGTAGACCTTTTAGGAAGAGATTGACATTCCTGATTACCTTTCAAGTTTACTACTGAGCAAACTAAGATGAGTTCACAATCATTTTCCAAAAGCATGCGTTCCTAGTTGGAACAACCCTTTTTACGGTATCCCTGTTTGGGGCTATGCACGCATGCCTTGTTGGAACCACTGTAACATACTATCCAGTGGAATAGTATACTGGGACTAAACGAAAACTCTATCTGTAAATTCCCTACTTTTTTACTGATTAGATTGTTGGGTGGGCATAGACGGGGTATTAGTTGATAGCGCTATTATTTGGTTTGACAAACCTCACACCGTGCTGGAGGCTGGGCGTGAACTTCTAACCTTCACTCTTGTATTAATGTTAATAGACATTAATGAGGGCATAAACGAAACGTAAGCATTCGATACATAGGTTAGTCATGTGATGAGGGTTATCTACCCGAGTCATTTATTAAACTTGTGGTTTTAAGTTCTTGTTGGTTTCTATTTTATTTTTCCGATGCATTATAAATTGTGTTTTGGACTATTAAACTTTATCGTTAATCATGTTATTAGTGAAATTTTTATGATTTTAAATGGTTGATTCAACATGATTAGTGGCTATATCCTGGTCAGTCACACGCCTCACGATAAAACTTCGCATGTGGAAATTGAGGGTGTAACAGGTTGGTATAAGAGCCATTGGTTATAGTGAACTAGATTTAAAATACCAAATTTTGAAAACCAGACTATAAATGTTATTTGATGGAAAAACCACAATGACACCACACCCAAGATTGCAAGGTTCGTTATACTTAGATGCATAAACTATATTTGTATTACTTGGCATTTACAGGTGCGTTACTTTTACAATACTATGACTGTTGTGTGAACTAAAATATGTAAACACGATATACCCCAGGTAAGAATGAATTCCCCTAACTCTAATTCAAAACCACAACACGCTAGGGGCAAGGAACCAGTCGTTCCTAATTCACCTCCACGAGTTTCCCGATCTTATTCTCGATCTAGGGTTAACTGACTTGAGAAGAGTCTACTCGAGATACCTACTAAAGGGTAAGATCGGGAAACTCGTGGAAGTGAATTATGAACGACTGGTTCCTTGCCCCTAGCGTGTTGTGATTTCGAATTAGATTTAGGGGAATTCATTCTTACATGGGGTAAATCATGTTTACATATTTTAGTTCACACAACCATCATAGTACTGTAAAAGTAATGCACGTGTAAATGCTATGTAATATAATATGCATCTAAGTATGACGAACCTTGCAATCTGAGGTGTGGTGTCGTTGTGATTTTTCCTTCAAATAAGGGTTATAGTCTGGTTTTCAAAAATTTATATTTTAAACCTAGTTCACTATAACCAATGGCTCTGATGCCAATCTGTCACACCCTCAATTTCCACATGCAGAGTTTTATCGCGTGGCGTGTGACTGACAAGAATCGAGTAAACTATGTACTAAATGCGTACGTTTCGTTTGTACCCTCATTAATGTCTATTAACATTAATACAAGAGTGAAGGTTAGAAGTTCACGCCCGACCTCCAGCACGGTGTGAGGTTTGTCAAACCTAATAGCGCAATTAACTAATACCCTGCGTATGCCCGACCTCTATTAGGTTTGACAAACCTCACACCGTGCTGGAGGCCGGGCGTGAGCTTCTAACCTTCACTCTTGCATTAATGTTGATAAATATTAAATAGTACATAAAAGGGTTGATTTTATACCTTATTTGATATAATTTATATGTTACATTTAGTGCATATCAATTATTACTAGCCTCCCCGAGCCAATCGCAAACGTTCGTCCTTTAATACCATTACCATGTTGTTGTTGTTGCCATATTTGTTGTTGTCATTCCTAGTTTTGTTAGTATCGTTGCTATTGCGGTTGATATTATTATTCTGGTTCATCCGTGGGCAGTCCTTCTTAAAATGCCCTGTCGCACCGCGTTGGAAACATCCCCTGCCGTTCCCCTTCTACTGTTTTGGCTGTTGCTGCTGCTGTGATTCCCTAGCTGGCAGTTGACTTCTAAAATCTTTTGCAGCATGCCCTATCTCCATATCGCTGACAACGATTTTTGTCACATTGCCCTGCGCAATCTGCCCACGATGATGGAAGTTACACTTGTTGCACTTTGGGCGAATTCCATGATAGAACTTCGACTTTAATTAGCTGTTGGTTGCTGATTGGAGGTCTTATTGTTGTCAAACTTCCTCTACTGCGGTCGGTGGGGGCTGATTGGGATCAGAAGCCTTGCATGAGCATGTGCTAGATTAGTACCCATCCCGATCACATGTGCCTTTACTTACTTCGTGTAGGCTACTAGGTTGTTATGAATCTCGTCCAAAGTACTCAACCTCCGAGAAAGACCCTGAAGACAACGTCCCATGTGTGTCTCTAGTTCCTAAACTTTCAAAGTCTCTATAGCTACGCTTTCACACCCCGACCCGCAGCGGAAAATGTGATCGGGGCATGATTGGGTTATCATCAAAGCTCATGACATTTATTTTAACGTTTCATATTCATTAATACACTTTAATGGAAAATTACAATCAATATTACAACATGTCCTAAATATCAATCTAGGCTTCATTGTTTTCTTCTAAGGCATTTCCTATGTTTTCCTTGCTTCATCCTGTTCACCTGTATCATGTGTAAAAGGGTTTTTGGATCAACAAAAAGTTGGCGAGTGAATCCTATGGAAAACATTTGAACAAGTTTATTTAATTGATTATGAAATAAAGTGCACAACCACACATGAGTAAAAATAGATGTAAACTTATTCATAAATCAATTTAATATTAAACAATACATACATGAACAATAATGGATCGTTTAGAGGCTCGCGTTGCTCAACTCGTCTCTCACGAGGAACTGATGGGCCTAATGAATGAATTGCATAAACATGATAATATGAAAGACATAACTACAAACAATATAAACTCAATGATACACACATGAACAATAATGGATTGGTTTTGAGGCACGCGTTGCTCAACTCGTCTCCCACGAGGAACTGATGGGCTTAATGACTTTCATATAAGTTGACAAAATGAAATACATAACCACAACAATATAAACAATCTAAGTTTAGATCACAATATGGTATGGCACAAGTTTAAATAAACGAGTTAAGTATTTTGTGACACATGACACACCCCAAAACGTGTAATTAAAAAGGGGAGTTGTAAGATTCACTCACATTGGGTGCGTTCGGTTGATGATGTTGAATACGCACGAAGTTGGATTTAACCACGAGTGAAACTAACCTAGATAATCAATAATGGTTTGGTAAATAATGGGATTTTATTAATCAATTTTAGTAGGATGATTGGATATATTTTTGTGAGTTTAAGGCTATTTACTAACCTTAAAAATGTTATTTTTAAGTATTTTTAATTGATTTTTAAATAAAATAAATAAATAAAAATAATAAAAAAATTGATTTTTTTTGCTACAGTTGACCGTTGACTTTGACTTTGACTTTGACCGGTTCGCTTGTATAATTGTGTGCGCTGGGTGAGGCTCGAACCCGAGACCTCCCGTACGCGTGCACGCAGCTCTACCAACTGAGCTACGTGTCTAACCCGAAATATATCTGTTTTTAATTATATTTATATACTAATTAGATTAAACCGAAAATCATTTATTTTTTAAAAACGATTTAATGCAAGGATTCGATGCGCTCCACAGGTCTCGAACCAGGGACCTGTGGGTTGAGTTAACACACAGTCCACCGCTGGACTGTGTGTTTAACTTGTTATATAATCTAATTTATATTATACTTATATACAAACTAAACATTTTCATTTATGCCTTATTTAAAAAGTTTGAATAATTGTCCGGACCGGTGTGGTAGCCCGGACTCGAACTCGTGTCCTGCGATTAAACATACACACAGTCCACCGCTGGACTGTGTGTCTATCTTGGTTATTATTCTGGTTTTTATTAAACTTAACATATAACAGCGGTGACTCCGGTTCGGTTAACAAAAAAGACATTTTTATTAAAGCAAGCATGCGTGGGACAAGATTCGAACTCGAGACGTTTACGTGTTTATTGTGCACACAGTCCACCACTGGACTGTGTGTCTAACCCGAGTTATTTCATGATTTAAATTAAACTTATATGTTACCGAAACTTCGTCTTCTTCGTCAGTCTTAACCAGAAACGATGACTGACTGGTTCGAAGTTTAAATCATGTTCGTTAGTGTCTGGTGGTTAATTAAATATGAGATTAAATAAAAAGAATGAAGGATTTAAGCGTAAGGTATACCGACTGGACTTCTCTGTTTCTCGGGCAGAACTCCGGTGACAGCAAAAGATTCCGGCGTCGTGTGTCTTGCGGCAGAGAATCTTCAGCAAGCTTGAAAAGGATATAGGTGACTTCGGTATAAGCTCAGGGGGTTCAGTAAGGCTCAGAAGTGAAAGGCTCGGTATAAGCTCAGGGGGTTCAGTAAGGCGAATGGATTTACGTCGGGTAAAGGTGGGGTTTTGAGCGAAAAAGCTTGCAGAGGTTCGAGGAGGTATTTATAAGGCAGGTTATCGATGAATTTGGTCCAATTTCCGACTTGATTCGTCGGTTAGAAAATCTCCGGCGGTTATAACTTGTGTCGCGGGTTCAAGCGTCGGTTATAACCGATGTGTGTTTAAAGTTTACGTTATAATTGAAGAAATCGTAAATTCTCGGCGAGTTAGTCGGGATTTCCGACGACTGAAATTTGGGCGCCGGTTTTTGAATTTGAGAATTATAATATGTATTAATTGTTTCCATTAATTAACAAGGAATACAAGTGGCGCAGTGGTTGAGTGTGTGTGTGTTAAGTCTGTTGTTGACCGGCTGACTGACCCGGGTTCGAAACCCGGCAGTGCCAAATTATTTTTATTTTCTTATTTTTGACAGTTTTTCAAAAACAAACTATGTATTCCAATATAATAATTAATTATGTATCGTTTAAAATTAATTTGGGCATTAAATGCGCCACGAAATTTTTAAACTGATTGTTCGGTTAATAAACGGAGCGGGTTTGGTAAAATCCGTTTTTTACGGATATTACATATGCCTTACTCATGTCGGGTCTTGCTAGGACCTAAAGCAGGCTCATCATTAATAAGAATCTCAAGTTGGTGTTTCTAAGTCGACGCTTCCTCGACACAGGGTAGGGTTTTGGGGACAATGGGGGTGAACCAGTGACAACTAGCTCTTTACCGTTAGCATGTTGTGAACTAGACAAATTTGTAATGCAATGCATGTGTGAGTGTTAAGTGAACGGGTGTGTAGTGTATCCAATGAGAATGATGGACCATACAATTTGGAGTGTAGTGTCATTGTAGTTTTGCAAAAAAAGAAAAGGTTATAGTATGGTTTTCAAAAATTTAAACCAAGTTCACTGTAACCAATGGCTTTGATACCAATCTGTCACACCCTCAAATTCCACTAGCGAGGTTTTACTGCGAGGCGTGTGACAAACCAGAATTCAGCCTCTAGTCATGTTGAACATTTATAATAAAAGAAAATAACCAAATACCACGCTCAACATGAAACATGATAGTGTTTTATCGGTTGTAAAAACTGTAACACCCTGCAAAATCGTGTCCAGTAATATAGTGACACATGTCGTATTTTATTTTTAAGTCTATTAAAGACTAACAAGGACTAAAAGCGTCAACATGCTCAAACTAAGTCTCTGAGTGATCTCCTGATGTCAACATGCATAAACCGAGCCTCTGAGTGACCATTAGTGTCAACATGCTTAAAATATAGCCTCTGAGTGACCATTAGTGTCAACATGCTAAAAATTGGCCTTTGAGTGACCATTATGTCAACATGCCCAGCCTTTGAGTGACATCGGAGTCAACATATTTATAGGCTTTTATTGCCAAAAGTCAAGCGTTTTTCGGATAACGCCTTGACTTTCGGTTAAGACCATTATGGTCCAGCCATTGTTCGTAATGAACATCGCTAAGTGATCGTAATAAGGTAGGTGTTAATCCTTATAAAGGGCACCTCCTGAAGATCACGTTTACTAGACCAATTGACGGGTCAAAGTTATGATATTAAAAAGTCAAACAGGCCATTTTTCGGAAAAATCATAAATTGATATTATATATGTTATGAAACCTGTTTTGATACTTAAACAAGTTGGTAATAATTATTAGAACATGTAACAACATATTCGGCTCGTCAATTTCAGTTCTAGGGTCGGTTTGCAACCGAAAGTCGCAAAGTTTGACTTCTTCTTTGACTTTAGATTCTGACCCGATTTAGATTAGTTACCTACTGATCTAAAGTTGCATTATGATCATAAAATAATGTAGCATAACCCTCTGAGGTCATATTACATGATCATAATCAGAATCTAAGTTTATGCACAAGTTCCATAATTATGGCATTTTGACTAAAATGCCCTTTTTGCATAAAATAAGGTTTAAAAGATAATGAACTTGAAAATAAGTTTCCTAATGATGTAATATTATAAGTAGGATTATTTGGGATGTTAAATCAGATTATAAACTGAGTTTATGAGCAAGTCCTTGTAATATGTCGGTAAATGACGATAAGCTCTTATGGCTTATAAAATGGTTTTAATCATATCTTTTTAAGATAAATCTTTTACCTACTGATATGTTATATTAAATAACATATCCAAGACATTTTAATCTGACCTTAACATTAGTTTTCGTTTAAACATCGCATGAATCGTCATTTTACGACATAAGCGTCCTTTCGGCGCATAGTATGTTTTAAACCATATTAATTGACCAAGACTTGTTACCTACTGATTTTTAAAACTTATTTTAAATATTTTGACAGTAGGTACAAGATAAAACTCAGAATCCCAAATAATTTATCAACTATGTGTAAAATGACCAAAATGCCCCTTCGGTGCATAGTTTGGTCATAAAATATTAACACATAAAATTGATATTCTACTGATATTATATCATAAATAAAATATTTCTCTAGAATATTTATAATTATAAAATTTAATTATATTCAAGTTCCTTTTATACGGTATGAAATTACCAAAATGCCCTTATGAGGCATAGTTTCATTTTAAAACCTTAATGGACATATAAGTTGATATCCTACTGATATTACAACTTAATTAAAGTATAATGGCATATAGAACTTGTCCATGACTTATTCGGTTACCCGATATCGCTAATATGCGTACAGTTAAGCATATGTAACTAGTTTACGAAAATTAACCAAAACGGGTTTAACCTTATCATTTTAAACTCAAAATCAAGAATGATAATTGTTTACCCAATTTATACAAGTCAAAGTACTTGTTGGGTTTAAACTACATTCTATCCGATCATCATTTAATCAAGCGTTATACGTTTTGATCCTGTACACTACCCGGTCTAAGTCTATGAGTTAAATAAGACCGTTAGTATTTAATTGGTTAGCTTATGCCATAATCCAGACTAGAGCCTTCCGGTAAATGCTATCTGCACTTAGATCATTTTGGATACGGCTAAAATATTATATCTTGCATTTTAAATCAGGACTAGCTCAGGTAAATACTCTTGACTTATTTTCCCTATACGGGCTTGGGCTACGGTATATTATTGCCGCTTGGTCGGAAATGGGATCAATCGAATGCCGGATTGTGGCTAGTAAATCCGTATATTCCGTTTTAATCAGTTTTGTTTGATAACTTAAACATCGGGGGTTAAATTACCGTGTCCTGGATATCCTCGGCTCATTACATTAGATAATGGCCACGACCTTAGCGCGGGGTGTAGGCATACACCTGACAGATGCTCAAATGCAAATTACCCAAGACGTTGGGGATAACTCCTCCGTGAATTCTAAGTGGTGTGTATTTAATCATGTCTCGGTCTCTGTACTAGGCCCTGTATGTATGGACAAACATGTGAATCTGTTAACAAGGTTACAAAGTAACTTTCCCAAGTTATAAAAGATTTGTGCCCTGTTGTCACACCCCGACCCGTAGTAAAAATAAAGGTCGGAGCATAATTCGGTTATCACCAAAGCTCATGACATTTACTAAAAGGTTTCATATTTATTAAATTGGAATTAAAACTTCAAATATCCAAACAAGGAAACATACAAGCACAAATAAACATTGTTCTAAACAGAATATATTTTATTAATCTTCTAAGGCCATCCTATGTGTTCCCCTCCTCAGCTTGTCCACCTGTATCATGCGTAAAAACAAAGATTTGGGTCAACAAAAGTTGACGAGTAAATCTAAGTAAAACAATTTAAACAATTAGTATATCAGTTATTTAAATAAAAATTTGTGCATGAATCATAAGTGAGCATATGCATATATATAAACAATCACAAACCACATAATATCCACGAGGAACACATGACTTGAGGAATAATGAAACTTGAGATCAACTCAATCAAACGGAGCCGATCTAATGAGGCACCTGATGCTCAACTCGTATCTCACGAGGAACTGATGGGCCTTAAATGAATGATTGCACTGAAATGATAAAATGTAACCACACATAATCACACCAATAAAAATACACATCTAATCACATAATGATGTTAGCACAAGTGCTTAAATAAATAAATAAAACATGTACAACATATGATACACCCCAAAACGTGATTAAAGAGGGGAGTTTGTAAGGATTCACTCACAGTGGGTGCGTTCCTTGTTTGATAATGAATGCGCACGAATTGAGGAGTTGATCAACAAACGAAATACTAACCTAAAATAATAACGCGATAAATCGATAAATATAAACCAATTAATATTTTGATTTAATACTTTTTGTTAGATTTTTAGGTTATTTTTATGGTTTTTGTTGAGAGTTTTAAACCTTCGAAAATTGTATTTTTTTAGCATTTTTAATTGATTTTTAACTAAAATAAATATATATAAGTAATATAAATAAATAAAGTAAAATAATATTAAAAAAATTTTGTCAGGTCTGATAAGAGGGACCTGACCGGTTCTGGGTGGAATTGGATGCGTGTGGTGGGATTCGAACTCTAGACCTTCCGTTCACGTGCACACAGCTCTTCCAACTGAGCTACGTGTCTAACCCGAAGGAATTCTGTTTTTAATTACATTTATACTCTTATTTGTTTATTTCAGAAATTAAGTTATTTAAAAAGGATTTAAAATCCTTGAAGCCGGAGTGCACACTAAGTTTCGAACCTGTGATCTTGAAGTTGTTTTGCACCCAGCCCAACCAGTTAGGCTGGGTGTCTAACCCGTTTATTGATGAATATACATTATACTTAGCACTTACCAGTAGATAGCATATAAGCTTAAAAAGGAAAACCAGTTTTTAAGTTTAACATCATGGATCAAACAACACTCGAACTTAGGACACTTATGATGAATGTGCACAGTCCACCACTGGACCGTGTGTCTAACCCGATTAAAAATCCACATTTTATTATACTAATACACTATATAAAACTTCATCTTCTTCCTTAAACCCAGAACTGAAACTGGTTGTTCGATTTTAATGATGTGGATAAATTAAACAGATTACTAATATTTACAAGAAGGAAGTTGGGAGATTTACCAACTGTTGCAGTATTCCGGCGAAGAATTCCGGCGATTGCGATGAATTTCGGCGATCAAAAGTTAAAATTCGACGGAGGCTGTGGATGCAAACAGAGTGATTTCAAGCAATGTTTGAAAATGTGTGAGTTCTTATTGTGAGGAAAATGGTTTGTATTTATAGTGTGCCATGATTGGTGATGATTTTTCAGTTTCACCGGCGTCTTTAAACCCAATGATTGAAATCCGTTTCAATTACATTGAACCCCGATTTCGGTTATAACTGACAAATCGAAACTGATATTGAAGATTGCCCAAAGAATCTGTTGGCGGTTACAAACCGGATGTTTTTGAATTTGCAGGTTTAAGCGGTCATCAATATAATACTTAAATGTTTTTGTTCGTAGCACAAGTGTGCGTGTGGTGTAGTGGTGTTTGGTGTGTGTGTGTGTGTGCGGGAGACCCGGGTTCAATTCCGGTTTCCCCCTTTCTTTTTATTTTATTTTTGATTTATTATTTTAAAGGTTAATTTAACTTACTTATTGTTTTATTTATTAATTATGGTTTAAATGCTAATAACATTTTTTAATTGCGACAAATTAAAATAATCGACACTAATAAATACGCAATGAACATTAAACCAACACTTGATTAATAAACGGTGCGGGTTTTTGAAACCCGTTTTACATAATTGCTACACCTGTGCACTTAAATCTAATTTCTAAAACATTTTTAAAATGGGTCAGTCGGGTGTATTTACCAGTGAAAGCTGACGTATTTTCAAAAGACTAAGCTGCAATACAATACGAAATAGGCTGAAAGTTGCTCGGTAGTGAAATAAGAGGATCTTGCAAATCCTTAGATCTGCCCTAAAGTCTGTTTTATATTCTTTCTTTGTACATTTTATGATCCGCATGTGGATTTTCTATTACGAGCCTGTATATTATTTTGTATTTCGAACATTCGGTTTGTAATAGTAATTTTACTCCAAGACTTCCGCTGTGTCGTGTTTAATGGACAATGATGTTATCAACTGACGTCACGATACTCCCCACCCGGGCCCACCGGTGTATGGATTTGGGTTGAAAATCCGGGGTGTGACAAAAACAAACAACCAAAATCAAAGTTAAACAGCGGAAGAAAAAGTATTAAGTGTCAACCATGGCAAAATCCAACAGTTTTTAGCATATTAAAGAATAGTTTAAATAACCGTAATGACACTCTAATGTGCAATGCAATGCAACAATCCATGTTACCAGCCTTAGCGACTTGTGTGAAAACATACTAGAGTGGGTCAACATAAAGTTGGTGAATTCACAACTTTTATATAATCAAGTTCTATTTTAGAAAGTGCACAATTCATTTATATCAATTAGATAGCTAGCCTATTTTCAAGTTACTAAATAAGGGAACTGAAGCTGAGTGTTGTGCTTTGGTTCCTTCCACCACGTCTATCACAAACGAGGCAATTGAGTTAGGTCAATGTTTCATGCCCAGCTCACAGCACGGTGTGGGGTTTGTCAAACCCAGTAGTACTACCAAATATTACATCGCGAGGTTTGTCAAACCCAGTACCAAATATTACATCGCCATCCCATATTAACGGTTTAATGTGTAAGGGCTTTAGTCATACAATTAGGAGTTTACTTGGTTAATATAGTTCCTTTATATCACTTGTGTACTAAACACACTCAATATCACATAAACCCTTACACACATGTTCACTTAACACTCACACATGCATTGCATTGCAGATATGTCTAGTTCACAACATACTAATGGTAAGGAGCCAACTGACACTGGTTCACACCCTCTGTCCCCAAAACCGTACACTGGGTCGAGGAAGCGCCAACTTGAGATTCCTAATAGTGATGAGCCTGCTTTAGGTCCTAGCCAGACTTGGCGTGAGCAAGGCATAGCTGGAGAGACTTCGGAAATTTAGGAACTAGAGGCTCGCGTGGGACGTCGTCTCCAGGGTCTTTCTTGGAGGTTTTATACTAGGCACAAGATTCACAACAAGCTGGTAGCCTACATGAAGCAACTAAAGGCACAGGTAATCGAGATGGGTACTGATCTGGCACATGCTCATGCAAGGATCACTGTAGCTGATGCAAGGATTCAAGTGCCTATCAGCCCCCACCACAGCAGAGGATGTTCGATAACAATAAGACCTTCAATCAACAACCAACCGTTAATCAGAGTTAGAGTTCTTATCAGGGAAATCACTCAAAGTGCAACAAGTGTAACTTCCATCATTATGGGCAATGTGACAAAAACTGTTGTCAGCGGTGTGGAAAGATAAGGCATGTTGCAAAGATTGTAGAAGTCAACTGTTAGCTAGGCAATCGCAACAACAGCAGAAGGGGAATGGCAAGGGATGTTTCCAATGTGGTGCAGAAATGAATTTAAAGGACTGCCCATGGCTGAATCATAATAATAATATTAACCGCAATGGCAACGATGCTAACAACATTGTAAACGGTAATAACACAAATGGCAACAACAACGGTAATGGTGCTAGAGGATGAGCATATGTGTTTGCTAGGGAGATGCTATGAATGATCCCAATGTTGTGTCTAGTAAGTTTCTCTTTAGGCATTTTGAATCCATTTTTCTCCGTTTTGATTTTGCCACTTATTTTTTTTATTTTCTTGTCAGTTTTTTTTTGTTTCTTTCTATTTTAGTTTGAAGTTTTCTTTTTTAATATAAATCTAAAATCTTTTATTATTTACTTTTTTTTAGTTTTTGAAATTAAATATATAACTAAACAATTTTTTGAAATGTTTTTATCTTTTTATTATTTATAAAACTTGTGAAGTGAACATGTTTTAGACATATTACGACTATATTATTTTGGATTCTCTCTTTCGTTTCCTATAGCGAGTGCAACAAAACAGACAGTTTTCACTCGGCGCAACGTGCGGGTTTGATCCCGCTACATATTTAAAAAATTATATTCCTTTTATTAAAATTTATATTTTACAGTCATTTTTCATTTATTCCTATGTTTTCTAGTACATAAATATGTACTAATTCAAATATATTTCTCTTTTCTTTTTAAAATTGAGTTATCGACTTTATATTATTAGAGCCCGTTTTTTCTACTCGCCCAGGGCCTAAATTTTTTCAAAGATTTTTCAGAGACGATCCTAACACATTGTATGCATATTAGCACTTTACTTTTCATTGTTTTTTACATTAAGAGTATTTTGTATCAAAACCCTTCCTTATAGCAGCATATGGTTTATTCCCTTATAAGATATACTTAATATATTCAGATTCAAATACGTAATAAAAAGGGATGTAATTGCTTGTGATTTATGCATATACCTTCTCATCAAGATTTACGGACAAGTTCAATACATATATAATAAACTTAGATCTTATGCATCTAGATGCCTGGGTTCATAAACGAAGATTAAAAAAATAAGAATAAATAAGTGAACATCCACGCATCTTGTAATTCATTGTTTTGATTAGACGAAAGGCACATAATCTTTAAATACTGCTGTACTGAGGCGTCACATGCCAATTATTCTCATAAATTGCTTTTAAAAAAACTATATTTGAATAGCTAATATTTCATGGAACGATTATATATTTTTGAAAGATTTTAAAGAATATAAAACAATAAAAAATTAGCATGAGCTTGACCTATAAAGTAAGGAAGCCAATTGTTAAAACAATAACTAATTAATATGTCATCTTTTTAAGGGATAGTGCAAAGATACATATATAGTTATACCGTGATATATACTTATAGTGTGAATTCATTTTTTTTTATCATAAATGTTACTTTTACCCTAGTTTATATAATAATTCTAAATTATTCCTCTTCTGTAGTAGGTTAGCTAGTTGATGGGAATCCATTCATCCTTTAAGAAAGTTTGTTCTCTTTTTATGCAACACCCCAATTTTAATGCCTTGATGGAATAATTTATGATGGATAGACTTGGTGACTTAATGGTAGTATAAACTGAATAGGGAAGGGTAGAACAAGCTCCATTCATTTTTCATCATTTTAAGAGAGAGAGGGGGGAGGGGGAGGGGGAGGGAGGGAGAGAGAGAGACTAGAGTTAGAAAGTGAGGAACGGATAGTTTAGGAGCTGGATCTTGACAAAGGTTAAAGGAAGCGCCGTGGATATTATCTCACAATGTTATTGATCGAGCTTGAGGATCAAAGGCACAAATTTGAAGATGGTATTGAAGGTTTGAAGCTCGGATCTCGTTTTTCTCGGTTTTAAGGTGAGCTTTCAGATTGCTGGCTTGGGAGGATGTTTGTACGCCTAAAGGGAGGACTGGGCATTCATCAAATGAATTAAGTGAATGAGGCCATATCGATTGAATCGTATTGGGTGAAAATATGCTCATCAAAGTACATGCATAACAACCAGGGCAGAAGAGCGACAAGTTCTCAAACAAACAATGAGAGAAGCAGATTGGGCCTGTTACATTGATAAAAAGGCAGTCCTATGATCACCATCTTCAAAAAGTAAAAGGACACATACTATGACAGTAAGCTCAACACGAGTATTGTCCTACTACACGCAAAATGTTGAATGTTGATGATTTATGCATGCAATGAGGTTGTACGAAGGTTTTGGTGCATTTTGATGAAAAAAGTTAAGAAATAAGCTCAAATCCGAGGAGCCACCATTGTTAGGGCTTCAACAGGTATGTTTCCGCAAATCCTGAATTTGTGAGTGCTTAATGTATGCGGTTATAGTTCTCGCTACCCATATTCAACGAGTATTGGAAGTACTTGCAGATGCCCAAATAATTAGTATGTGAAGTATGCACATATGTTACATTTCGTGAACTTATAGTATGCACATATAGTATAGTACTCTTAAATGGTTGAGTGTGTGCAATTGAAATTATTGATTAGTTAAATATGCACAACTGAGCTCTCACAAACACTCAATAAAGAGAGTACCTGAAGCACTCTCTAGTGACTGTAAATACTTGTAGTATTCGCATAATGTTAAAATACGCTTAGTTGTGTGGATCATTCTTTTCTTATGTGAACCTAACAGAGATTTGACTTGATCGACCGGGGTTCGAAGAAGGCTAACATTACTTTCAGTTCAGATGCCCTTTTTGTTACTATTTTTTTTTGGACTGATATGTATGCTATCTTAAATACTTGTACTCTCTAAAATTATTGCTAGCTATTACGTGTTATTGATTGACGTTATACGTTTAAATGTTAAATGATTGATGATTAACGTTAAATGATTTGATGATTGACGAAAACGTATTGATGGGTCTAGTTAGTAGGACGTCATAGTAGACATGAAAGTCTTATACCGGTGTAAGCTTGTTGGCTTTGTGTTAAGCAGTTTATGTTAGAGTTAGTTTCACAACTATATTAGTTTAGTAGTATTGATAGATAATAAATGATGGGTGTTAGTTACCAAGTATTGATGCCTGTTAGGAGGTCCTGACTTGAAATGAAGGCTACACTACCTCTGATATCGGCATCCTGTCAACCTTAGTTTACATGTTGAGACTTTGATTGTTTTGGTTTTGTATTAACGTTGATGACTTGATGCACCAAACATTGATTTTAACGTTGTGATTATGGTGACATTATTGGTTTAAGAACTATGTTTGGATGTTTGAACCTACTATGAGGTCTACTAGGTTTGTGGCCTTACATGTTATTAGGGATGGGATTGGTACCGTACCGTACACGTACCATTGCCGAAAATACCAGTACAGAATCTGAACAAAACTGGATATCGAACACCATACATAATATTATGGTACGATATGGGTACGGGTACTGGTACCGTTATTTCGATCCAGTACCCGATTTGGTACCATTTTGTTTTTTTTCTTCTATTTTTTAAACACTCATACGAGTACGAAATTGATAAAGTTGGTACGAGTATCAATAAGGTAAAATCGGTACGAGTAGTATTACAATACAGATACCAAATAGGTAAAATCGATACAAGTTATGAAAATAAAACATAATATCAAATTCATTAGTAATCAAATTCGGTACCAGTACCATTTTCACCCGTACCAATACCGGATACCAATATCAATAAAACTGGGTACCAATACATGTACCAAATATACAAAATCGGTAACTGGTATGAGTACAGTACCAGTATGACTATACGAGTACAAGTATTTGGGAAAAAAATCTCATCCCTACACGTTACCAATGCACACCATGAAACCCTCCATTACCACTTCACATGTTTCTCGAGCACAATATTGTTGTCTAAGGGGCTGTTTGGTAACTTCTGAATGGTTAAGTGCTGAACCAGTAAAAGGTCTGAACCATTAAGTGCTAAACTTGAACCTTTAAGAGCCAGAGGCAAATGTCTGACAATTCAGATTAGAGGTCTTAACTATTCAAACTAAGTATAATGCTTGACCATTCAGAGGCAAATGTCTAAATCGTTCAGACATCTGCTCGCGAAACGAACACTCTAAACTATTAAGTGTCGAACCAGTAAGAGATTCGAACTAGTAAGAGCCTTACTAAGAGCTAAGCAAACACTTTTAAGCGAACCATGCAAACATGATGGTAGCCATATTTGTGTCCGTTAACGAATGTTAACCACGTATTTAAATGAACATAGACACATAGACAAAACCTATCTTTTTTTGTTCATGATGGTATCCTAGTTAACAACGGAAGATTAATAGGTCAAACATACTTTGATAGGATAATTGAACGTAGTATATATGTTATCTCAATTTGAAGTAAACAAAATATACGTTACCTTAATAATAATAAATAATAATAGTGTTTGTTACTCAATCTTATAAGTTTCCAGTAATTATATAGTTTGTTTTCTTTAACAAAACGGAGTATTTTTTTCAAGCCAAAAAAAGGGAAATTGGATTTAATAATCCTAAGTAAACATTTATTACCGATTCCACTTTTGAATATTTACACTGGCAATTTCACCTTTTAACTATTTGCTATTAGCGGTACTCAATTAAAAAACTTACAAACTGATGTTTTACGGTCATTTATCAGAAAAAAAAAGAAGTCGATTGATGTAAAACTTTCTTCGAAACGGGCTCCAAACGAAGTTTTTTTTGTATTGTTTCAAAACATGATATGTTTTCAAGTTAAATATAGAACTAGTCGTTTATTTTTATATATATTACAAATTACCTTATTACATAGTATTAAAATATATATCAGATAGATAATATTTTTTTAGAAAACAAAAGTAATATCACAATTTGCAGGAAAAAGAAACGATACTAGACTAAAAGTGATTCTTTCCTTGGTTGTATCAACTACTAAACCACCATTCCTTTTAACCTTTATAAATATAACAAATATACTACTTAACTCTTGATTAAATCACCACCGGCAGCACCATTACCATCATCAACCACCACCACCAACCATACACAATGTGCATTAGTTCAGCAATCAGATCTCTATTAGTTCTACTTATTGTTTTCTTTCCCATTTCGATCTATGCTCAAGAAGTTCGTAAGTTCATTTTTTTCCCACTTCTAATTTATCATGACATGCATTATTTGAGTATCGCGCGCAAAGATTTATGATCAAGTCAATTTGTGTGTTTTTAGAGGATGAGAGGGACTTTGATTACGATAAAGCGAGCGGAAAAGGACCCGAGAAATGGGGGAAAATACACAAAGAATGGTCTGCTTGTAACAGTGGCAAAATGCAATCTCCAATTGACTTGTCGAATAAGAGAGTTGATGTTGTTCACAAATCAAAGAAGCTGTTGAGGAACTACAAACCAAGCACTGCAGTAATAATTAACCGTGGCCATGATATAGAGGTGAGACACGTATTCCATCACATACGACCTTCACACAATATACGCATGTATAAGTACACATACACATACACACTATGTCCATTGATCTGCTTTTACGCGTGCGATTCAATATATTTTCTCTACGTTATGGTATGTAAGTTATTTATCTTCTTGACAAACACAAATAATACATATATATATATAAATATATATATCATATGAAATGAATCTTACCCTTTGATTGTAGGTACTTAATTATTAGTTAATAATAAATCATTACCATACACCTTAACATGTATAAAAACTAGCCGTTGCACATGAGAACGTGCACAAAATTATTTTTAAACCACGAAGATAGTGTTTTATAGTATACCGTCTGTGTCCTAAAGACACATGTTTTGATGCATTTAGCTTTCATAATCTTCTGTACTTAAGTTTGATACTAATACATTTCCTTATATTTATATGTTACAAATTTACCATTATGTACGTATTTCTAACATGCCCTGATTGCTTTCTGAATGTGTGATTAAAATATTTCCTATGTGTAAAAAATTAATAATTATATACGACACAAAGCATCTACAAAGAGTAAGAAATCAATAATTGATAAGTCAGAAAGAATCTACAAAGAAAGCACAATGCGGATTCTCTGTGAAATTAAAGTGGTAAATTTGTGTCTTAGACATACCAAATGAAATGAATTTATTGATATAGGGGTTGAACCATCACAAAGATTATGTTGAAATGTTGCAACTCTATATGAAAGAGTATCATGATTATAACAACGCAGTTATATAACTACTCATAGATGGTATTGAGCATTGTTAATACTGGGGATCGACCACTAAAGTAAGTTAAGATTGCTTAGGAGTAACGTACCATTAAGAATTAAGTCGCCTTTGCTTAGTATTAATCTTAGTACTAAGCTCACTTGCCACTAATCATCTAACTTACCATTTTCCATGCAACTTTTCAAGGATCATGCAAATCCGAAACAACTACTACCTCAATCTCCTTAGAGAGTTGCCTCTTGGAACCCACTTGTGTCGATGCCCCCTTTAGTGTCTGAAATTGTAACTGTGTTAGACAACTTTGTACTCCACAATCATATCAATTTTTATGATGATTTCTTATATTGTCTTAAGTATATCCAATTATACTAAAATGTCAGTAATAACAATATAATCACCAGTTATAGCAATATAATCACCCGTATGCATGATACATAATCATATATCTACTTATAGCTCATAGTAAGTGTAATTTTATGGTGGAATATAAGAGCTCATCGGTATCGATCACTATTGTAATTACAAAAAGAAAACTACAACAATAATTGTAGCTAGTAAAATCAGCAATAGCATAGACATTAGTAGGGTTTGGGAAGGGTGAGATGCAGACAAACCATACCTCTACACTAGATGATAGAGTTTTTGCTTCTAGGAAGACCCAAGCTCCAAAAACCTTATCTGGATACAAAAAGAAAACTTTATCTACTTGACATTTTATTTAAATTCATTGGTTGGGGATTGCAGGTTCATTGGGAGGGCCATGCAGGTTCGGTCGAAATAAATGGAACGATTTACGCTCTTAAACAAGCCCATTGGCACTCGCCTTCCGAGCATACAATCAATAATAAAAGGTCAATTTTTTCCTTGTTATGTTTCAACTATTCACTTTAATATATAGCTTTTAGAAAAGATCACAAGAATAGTCATTTGATCAAATCACATTAGAGCATCTCAAATGGTGGAGATCCGGACCAAGTCCAAAAGCAAACCAAACCGTTGTGGCGTTGGAGGAGTAGGCTAAGGGAGGTATGGTCCCTTCCAACGGACTCATCCGGACTTTGTGTGTAGGGACCACATACACACATATCTTTTTATACATAAAAGTGGAGTGTGAGGTGAAGGTTTGGATTGGTTTAGCATTGGAGCAAAAAATGTAAGTTTTCACCATTGGAGGTGCTCTTAACATCATGGTCGTTCACTTCTATCGTTTTTTTAAACCTCCTCCGCTAGAAAACCAACACGTGTCCATCTTGCGCCACACCAATGCAGAACCTTAGAACTCTCGTGCCAGGACAAAACAAAAATGATATATCATATATAAGTCACCATCTTTATCTCAATGTTGTTGACTTTGGAAACTGTAGAGCAAGTTCATTGAAAACTTGACTTAATTTGCAGGTACTCGTTGGAACTACCATGGTTCATAAGAGCATCGACTCAACCTCCAAACACCAAATTGCAGTCATTGCTGTTCTTTACAAAATTGGAAAACCAAACCGTTTCCTCTCTAAGGTAAAATCCTAAGAGTTAGTTTTACATCCACATTTGATCAGAAGGGCATTTATCAATTGGTCCAAATTTCAGTTGGCTCGAAACATAACATCATTGGTGAACCAAGAAAACAAACATAGACACCCGGGTGTGATCGACCCGAGAGAGATCCATATGAGTTGCCGAAGGTACTACAACTATATCGGCTCACTCACTGTGCCTCCATGCACGGAAGGGGTCATTTGGACCATTAGCAAGAAGGTACATACTAAATATACTTAAATTATGTGAAGTGTTTAAAATTTTTGTAGAAGTTATGGAATGTGCTGTGCAGGTGAGGACGGCCTCGCTTGATCAAGTTAAATTACTTCGAGAGGCAATTCATGATGTAAGTAAATAGAATTTTATTTTCAGGACATATATTTCAGACTAGAGGTGACAAATTAGGTGAGTCAGTAAGTCAAAACAGACACATATGTGTTGGGCCATGTTGGATTTTTTGTTAAAGACAAACTCACACGCTCCTACAACTACTCCTAAATTTCACCATTTGCTACAATGAGACTTGTAGCCACACCAATTTAGAAGAGAGTATCAGCATTTTGATACCATTGGACTACATGACCTTAATTTGGTGTCTTAGATTTAACAATAATTGATATTTTTGATGAATTACAAAATTCACAATTTAGCAGAGTGTTGGAATACAACTTGGCCGAGTTTTGACGGGTTTCATTTCCCTTCAATGTTTTTAAATTTTACCTGTTTAACATGTCTGAGAAGATATAACTCAAAACAACTCAATTTTTAAACAAGTACACATATGTCAAAATAAATAAAATTTAGGATTAATAGTTGAGATATTGTGTTTCTTTTTCATAAAAAAAAAACTATTCATTTTTGTTTGTTATATATTATAGCAATACATATACTTATATGCCTAATTAAAAAGGAATTTGTTCTCTAGTGATTTGTTAAGTTTTACATGACGAAACGGGTGAAATAATTGCAGCATGCAGCGAAAAATGCAAGACCACTGCAACCTGACCATAAGAGGGGCATCAAGCTTATTGGTCCATAGCAACACAACTCAAATGATTCTTTCTTTGCAGCAACCATATGGACTACACCATGAATATGCACGAATAATCTTTGTAATTTTGTAATTTACCTTTTAAGTGTCATTCAATCATGATGCCTACATATGGAAGGTAATAAAGACTTCCAATCAACAAGAAATGAAGAAATTAATAATCTTTGTAATTAGCTAGCAAAAACGTGTTAACATAATAAATTTATTGTCTATTTTTATGCACTGTTGTTCATTAGTATTTTTTTTTTGTTTTTGTTTTTATTTAGAAAAATATGATGGTTAACCAATGGGGTGGTGGTAATTGGCAAAGGCAAAGCCCTTTAAATACCTGGGTTTGAGAGAGAGAGGTCCTGAATTCAAGTATGACAGACGATAGAGATTGGAAAAAAAAACAATTCGTGTTCAAACGTAAAGAAAATATATAACTCTCTTAACTTGAGTAAATTCATGAAAATCTTCGTAATAATCAAATTTCAACTCACAAGATACCAAGAACTCACAATTTAAAAATTATTATAAATAAATTTGAACTAAGTTTATATGTTCTTGGTAAACCAAAAAAGAATAACACTTGCCAAACATTATTTTCATTCATTTTCTCCTGAAAAATATCCATAAACAAAAGAAACAGAAAGACACATCAAATATTCAAGAACACCATCAAATTTTACAATACATCAAATGATATGGAGAATTCACAAACCAATATCGACAAATGACAATCAATCAAGACCAAGTTGACAAAATTCAAAAAACTAGAAAGCCAAATTTGTAACAAATTTAGGCGGATGTGGGCAAATGGTCATGGGTTTGGTTGATGAAGAGGAGTTCATAGATAAGGCCAGCAAGACCACCACCGACCAAAGGCCCAACCCAGTAAATCCAGTGGTTGGCCCAGGTCCAGCTCACCAAAGCGGGTCCAAAAGACACAGCTGGGTTCATTGATGCACCGGTGAATGCTCCACCAGCCAAAATATTTGCTCCAACAATGAAACCAATTGCAATTGGTGCAATTGTTCCCAAAGTACCCTTCTTTGGGTCAACGGCGGTTGCATAGACTGTGTAGACAAGTCCGAATGTCATCACGATCTCAAAGACCAAAGCGTTTGAAACTCCAACACCTGCGGATAAGGAGAAAGCGCCAACAGCCTGTCCACACATTAAGCATATCATGAGTAAAATACTTTTAACCTTCGAGTTATATTTTAGAAGCTTTTAAAACATACATTTGATACAACCTTTTAGCCTACATTTTTTTGGCCTACATGTAACTAAGATCTAAGGTATCAAAATAGTCAATGGTTTGTTTAACTTCCTTTCAAGTTTTAATAAGTAATAATAATATAAATTTATGCTTATATGAAAACCATTAGTAATTAAAAATATTATAAAAAATGAGCATATAAAAACATTACACGATGTGTCTAGCTAGTTGACCGATCACTATCTTGTTTAACATTTGTTTTCAGTATCATGTCATAAAGTATTAATATACGGATATGATTGAAAAAACTATTAAATAAACTTTAGTATACTTTAATGGACCCCTTTAATTCCTTTTAAACCTGTCAAGAAAACATAATATGAATCCACCTAGGTTCAGATGAATGATGTGATGACTTTATCTTACAATCATGCTCAATAATTAATTTCAATAGGGTGCCACTACAACTAAACCACCCCAATCTTCATACGTGCTGTATAAACAGTGATTAAAAAAAGTTATACAAGCCGTATGGACTTTATCAATGATGCATGATGCCATTTCAGGATGTCATATCGACAGGCCAGTACAAGTAACTGATCGACTTGGGCTTATAACCTCACAAAAACTAAATATTAATATTAGTGTAAATCGTTTATAACATAAACCACTCTTTATTATAATTGTATAAGCATTTTGCTTGGTTCCAAGTACTGATAAAGTAATATCGTTTATAACAATCAAAGAAGAAAAAAAGATCCCGAAATTTTATTTCGCCTTTGAGCTCTAAAACGGTTGAAACAGCCGTGTATATAAATCACTTGTTTCCGTGTAATTCTAATACATGATATAACGCATATGATTTGTTATAACACTCATATGACTTGTATAACCCGTCATACCACATGTATGACTCATACAACCCGTATGATGTTTCTGTGTTGTGTGGTTGTTATGTTAGTGGTGTGCTTATAAATATATAAACTAACCTAATTTTTCCAAAAAAAGAAATAATAATAATTTCGAACTCTCACCATGTCATTAGTGACAAACTTTAGTAACAAGCAAGCGACAGTAGATCCAAGCAACTGAGCAATAACATAAACAACACCACGAATAAAACTGATGTTCCCGCCAACAAAGGCGCCAAAGGTGACAGCAGGATTAACATGTCCACCAGAGATATTGGCACCAACCGAAACCGCAACGAACAGGGCAAGAGCGTGAGCAATCGCAGCCGCCAAAAGGCCGGTTGGGGTTGCGGCACCATCATTGGTAAGCTTGGCGAATGCCATGCCAGAACCTGAACCGGCAAACACGAAAATGAGGGTGGAGATGAACTCAGCTAACACGGCCTTAACGGTATCCGGGTGGCTGAACTCCTGGTGTTGTCCGATGGCGATTGAACGGATCGGCATGGTGGAGGTTGATCGGAGGGTGGAGATAAGGAGGAGGAGAGGACGGAGAGTGGTTGTGGTTTAAGCTGGTTTCACCTTTGCATGTAGTGAGGTCGTTATATAGTGGTTTAGGGTTTGTGGTTTACCTGCTACAGCCGGTTTACCGGTCACAAACGCTCCCCTCTTTGGTTTTTTGAAATTTAAAAACCCTTATGTACATAAAAAAAAAGTTAATAGAATAAAATAAAATTAAGTGGAGGGTTGTGTATGGTCTAGCAGTTTCAAAACATGTAGTAAAAATGTTCTTTTTTTTTCTGAATGGCTGAGGGTTACGGTCTTAGAGTGGACGTTAATGTAAATTTAGAAGTTGGTTTAGAGAGTATGAGTGTGTGGTTAAAAAATAAAAAAAATTGATATGTAATATAAGAAAACTATTATGAAACAAAGATTATACTATCTAAATAGTTTTAACAATGTAATTTTAACTAATATAGGAAACTGAAAAAAACCATCTAATGTCAACAACTTCAGGTTTTGTATTAATGTTCGCAGTCATCACTACAATTATATAGAGTGAGATAAAGTAAAAATGGTGTACAAATAAGATTTTAGGACGTGATAACAGAATAACTCTTATAAATCCAGTTTGGTTTATTATCCTAAAATTGTAACTTGCTTACAAAGTCACTAATCTTTCAATAAAAATATTCATTTTCATAACAAAGTATATGTGTATTTTTATAAACCGTTTTACTGTTATGTTTTTTTGTTTTTATATATATTAAAATAACAATTGTTATTAAATTTATTATTACAAAATGTTATTAATATTCAAAAGACTTTAGACATATATTAAAATAGCAATTGTTATTATTTTTATTATGATAAAATGTTATTAATATTCAAAAGACTTTAGACACTGTTTATGATTCTAATATTTATGAACTTTTAACACCAACTTTTAAACACCTTATAATTAAAAATTTTGGTTTGATGGCTAGGGGTGGAGTGGTTGAGAGTTGAAGCATCTAGAAATAAGACGAGGCGAGGTGGGGTTGCTACATACCCAATCATTAGAAAATTTCTTTTTCAACTCACAAATTTTTTTCAAATTTTGTTTTATTAAACTAAACTTTCAACCATGTAGTGAGGATAAAACGAATTAATCCAAAAGTAACCGAATACCCGATTCAAACAATGAATACTTTTACAATACATTACCTTTCTTAAGAAATTAACTTAACTTACATCACCTTTCTTAAGAAATTAACTCAACTTTATGTCCTCTATAAAAGAACCATGAAGTTATTAAAAAGTCCGGTCCGGACCCAATTATAACCTTTCTTGTTTGACCCGGTTCATTCAAATTTTCCTGTTAGCAGAAGTTGATTTCTGTCGATTTATAGATCCCATAACCAAAACTAATATTAAATCGAAAGCTTAGCATATTATATTATTTTTGTTTGTTTTAAATATACATTATATAGTAACTAAGTCAGTGGCGGATCCAGCTTTGTTTTGTGGGTTCACATGAACCCACTCGGTTTGAAAAAAAATATGAAAAAATAGTGAGAACCTTCTTTGATTTGAAAAACAGTTATCGAGAATCTATCAAAACAAATCAACTGGAAAAAAAATCTGGATCTGCCACTGAACTAAGTTTCAATATGGTTTCACTTAAGTAATCCGAAATATAGTTTTTTACATAACTGAAGTTTTCTATTGTTAAAAAATGTTACATACATGCTAAATGGAATAAATATAAGATTTCGTCACATGTGTTGAACTTTTCTTTGGTAAAATATTATTACTTTTGTTGAAGTTTAAAAATAAATGACTTATAAGCAGTAATCATGTTTTATAGTTATTTTATTTAAGTAACTCAATTTGTGTTAATTATAAGCACTGTTTTTTTTTTTCGTATATATCACAACCCGGCCTGTCAGTTTTTATTATAATTAAAAATCGGAAATTACACTCTTTAAAACTAAGTAATATTACAGTTTAATTAAAATTTTAAGGTATTAGAAAAGGTTAGAACAAAATTTAGTGAAATAGAGATGATAAGTCAAAAAAGTAGTTAACAATAAAAAGAAATTACACGTTTTATTATTGAACCCTCTCGTGAAGTACATGACACCCCAAATTCTATTGTTTCAGGAGGAAAAATGGAATATACGATTATAACAATTAAATGTTTTGATGTACACTCTTATAGCAATTATCATTGATTATTTCCGTTTTATCTAGGTACTAGAGACTTTTATCTTTTATCTTTTTAAGACGAAATTAAACGTTCAATTTTGACATGTGTTAAAATGAGAAACATAGTTTAGAAGTAAAATAAGATTTGTTGTTCAAAAAATCTGATTATAAGTAAAATAGTTACAATAAAAATAAAAGAAAATGTTCAACGAACAAAACTAATGTGTAACAATATTTAACAGTAGAAAAAATAATAAATATGTGTCGTGATCTTAAATAAGTTTTAAAATTTGTTACTATACTAACCGTATAACCTTTGATTTTGTCTACAACTTGCTTTACTCTAATTAAGAAATATTTTAATATTCAAGAATAAGTCATGAGTTTAATATATTTTTGTTTTGGGATTAAGTTTGCTTTGAGTTATTTAGCAAGTCCACTCTGTCAGTCCAGCGAATCAATGGATAAACTAAAAGAGACACATCCACGTTGTGGATATATTCAATCCCTCTTACACCCATGAAAAGGCTACCTTTCTTTAAATAAATAAACTGTTAAATATATATTTTCCAAATAAAAATTATATCTAGATCTAAAATCTTTCTATATTACGAGTCTATGATAGATGATCTGAAATTATGGGTGTAAACTTTTAATGTGACATAAACTTAACACGATTTATCAAAAAGAGATGGGAATAAGGTTTTATAGTTTAAGCAAATTACTTTATATGCATATTTGTATTTAATTTTATTTGTGAATTTGAAAAGTTAGATTATAAATATACAAAATTAAATTTCAGATTAAATGGGTTGTGTTCTTAGAAAGCCACGAAGACTCATGTTGCATTTGGATTCATATATCTAATATATGATTTGTATGTTTATGTCGTGTTCGAATTAGTATAAAATTTTCAAATTAGTATTGGATACTTCAACTCATCAAACAATGAACATAGTCTGTGTTTACATCCCTCTGAAACAAACTCTCAAAATTTAAAATAAAAGTTACATTATTAATATACAAAATAAAATTTCAGGGCAAAGAGGTTGTTTCTTTAAAAGCCACGAACACTCATGTCTTGTTTGAGTTATATATTTAATATGATTTTTATGTTTATATCGTGTTCGGATTAATATAAAATTTTCAAGTTAGTGTTGGATACTTCAATTCGTCAACCCACAAACATGGTCTGTGTTTACATCTCTATGAAGCAAAATCTCAAAATGTATGCTACTTTAATAGAGCATTAAAATAACTTTTCGGCAGCTTTAATTTAGAAATTAAATAAATTTGAGAATTATTAGAAAGATCTAGAAAGGAAGAACATGAAAACTTATATTAAAGCTCCATATCCAAAAATGACAACCCTTAAATATTAAAGATGTGGAAAAAAGTGTGATAGGATTAGCACTTGGCTTTGTCATACTATGAAGTCTCAATTCTGTAATATGACACTTCAATGATTCTCAAATTATAACCTAGTCTTTACTTATTTTGGGGTTCAAAATTTATCAAATAAGAAATCATGGATGATTCAAGAAGACCTATCCAAATACAATGCATATAAATTGACAATGAAAAGTACACACGTGAAAGTTAGGAGGAGAGCAGAGAATTGATAAAAAAAGAAGTATACTGGCCATGGAATAAAGTAGATCTTTATCTATATGTTTGTCTTTATATCTATGAGTATCTCAAACAACTAATTTACATGTGTACATATATGAAAAACGGATAACCCTAATGTTAACCGTAACTCACTTAACGCTAAATGACATACAATGTTTATTTATAACATACAACTATAATCTCCTCACATGAAGAGCAACACAACAGTAATCACCGACCTGACATTTTCCATTGATGAAAGTCATTACGGATGAGAATTCCTATGAAACAAGCAAGAAATGGTGAGGAAATGACCATCGAAGAAAGAAGCCATGAATGTTGTTAGAAGAAGGTTTTAGGGTTTTCTTTGCGGTGGTCAGAGGTGGTAGTTAGCAGCGGAATAGGTTGGGGAAAGAGAGAATCCCTGATTTTGTTCTTGAAGATCGTTGTTACGGGATGAAAGTGATACAATTCCTTAGTTTAAATGGTGTTTATTAACACTTATACCCCTATCAAGTCAAATAAATCATAAAACTTAAAACACAATTTACATATTTGCCATTGTAATCCCAGCCATTAAAAATTAAATATAAGGGTGTAAAACACTCTTACACTTTTTAAATTGAACACCCTTTGTAAGATAACCTCACCCCTACTACACAATACAACTTATAATGTAACATCTATTATTTACCTCGGATACCTATCTTAATTACCAATCATTATCTCCAATAGTGTCCTCCTTAATGTTGGTAATTAAGATCCTCAACACCTGTTTCATTCTTCGTTGGAGCTTTTGGATCATTTCTTAGGGGGATGATCCGAATCTTATCTTTATGTTCCTTTCTTGCCATGACCTTTGCTGCTTCTTTCAACTCTATAAGTACCTTCCTTCCTTTGAATTCAAAATTAGTACCAAGCAATCATTTTAGCTTATACTCAGTAAATTCTTCTTAAGTGTGGGTATGTAATAAACATCATTAATTAAGTGTTCTTGCTCCCTGCTATGAATCTTAACATCCCCTTTGCCTCTAAAAAAATTATATAATAACCCACTGGTTTCGCTTCTACTCCAAAAGAATTGTAGACATTTTCACATAAACGTCTATTACCCTTTTCATTTTCATTTCGGATAACGCTAGCATACCAAATATCATACCATCCCTGGTTATCCATGCCCCTAATTAGAAAGAAACTCTATGTTTCTAACACATTCTGGACAGTTTCGTCTGTAATGAAAGGGTTGTTTGTAGAAACTGCAACACATCCATTTAGGATAACCATTAAACAACACTTTCTATCGATCACTATATAAGTAGACAAAACCTTTTCATACCGCCATGGATCGACCAACAATAACCGGGTTAGAATTGCTTACCTTGACGCAATGAGAGGGTTCACTAGTGCCCTCATGAAAATCATACATCAATACATCTGGTACAATGAAAAGGTGTGATAACTAACAAGCACCGATTCCTAAGAGGCATAACTGCCTACTAACCGATATCCTAAACGGTGTGTGTATATCACCGTAATTACAGTGGGATATCTTATGTATTTACATTATCTACTATACAATATAACATATATTATTTACATAGGATCGCTATCTTAATTGCCAATGATTATCTTCAACATATAAAACAATGCATAAGAAATCTAAATGATTTTCTATCTACAAGTCTATACGGGAGTTTTGTACCTAACAAATATAATCATAGGATCACTTCATACGCCTCCAAAATATATACTAGACTCCTTCTCACTAAAACATGAGTGAGGCCATGATGTTATCTCACCACAAAGCTTGGTGCCACACCATTGCAACCAGTGAGATGAAGTGGGCTATGGCTTTGAAGATGGAAAGTGACCAAAGCCTTAATTGTTAAACATTACACAAGCAAAAAAAATTCATGTTTGATGACCACCACCTCCATTTGTACAAACTCTTCTCTTTGACTCATTTCAAATATAAAAGCTTCTTATTAAAAAACTTTATATTTGACACCTATTTTCTCTCTGTTTACAAAATTCCCTAACAACAATTACTCTGGCCATGGCCAGTGGTCGTGGGGCTTCTGTGAAGATTTTGGGGGTAATTATTTTTATGATTAAAACAAGAGTTTAATATCAAAAGAAATGATTATATAATTAACTTTAAATGGTATTTAACTTATATAATCTATTTTTATTATCGCCAAAATTCCCGATTAATATTTTGGCAGGTTATTTGAAGGTGATGTAATGTAATGAATCCATAATCTTAAATGCTATGTTTTCTAAAGTGGTTAATAATGATTCGCGTTACAAGATGTTAAATTTATTTAAATTATGCTGATTTACCATCCATTAATCTCAAGTTTCAATTCTTTTTGATGTTCTTTTCACACTATTCATTTTTGTATATGAATTGAAGTTAATCAAAATATATTTCTTTACAAATCATATTGTTTTTCCTATTTTCATTTTCACATAGAGTACTGTTATAAATAACCATGTTAGAAATTTAAAAATTTAAAATTCTTAGGAACGAAAATATTTTTTTGCAACTTGCAAGCAAGAGGTAAGGTTATTTGGTACAACTTATTGCCACTAATCCTATAAGATAGGACGTAATGCGTGTGGGGACAATTGGGACGGGATGTGGCAACATGGGAGACTCACGGGAACACCAACCCGCCTTTAACGTTGTCGATTTATTTTATTATTCTACTTGTCGTGTTCGTGTTTACCTATTTTGTGTTTGTGTATTATCATATATAGGACGTGTCTAACACAATATGCCAGCCCTAGACTCCACACTCCAACACTTAAGGACGAGTTCGTGTCTTAACATGTTTTATGATATGCTTGTAAATTTTATTGTGTCTTAACAGGTCGTATTCGTGTGACCTGTTTATTATTAGGTTCGTGTTCGTGGTTGAAAAAATTGGCACGATAAAATTTTGTGTCATGTTCGTGTTTACCTATTGCGTGTTCGTGTCTTAACAGGTTTTATCTGGCACGATATGCCAACCCTAATTTAAATTAAGGTAACTTTAATTCACTTAGGTCAATTAACAACTTAATTAAGCACCTTTTACTTCTTTTGAGATCTTTATTGTAAGACACTTTAAAGAAAATTTGCTTTACTTTTTTACTTTTATGTAACCTTTTGGCATTAGCATGTTACATTGAGCCCTCAGGTTCAACATCTACAGTTCTGACTTATGTTTGAAACACTTATTACCAGTTTTGATCATGTTTGAAACATTTTTTACCATTTTGATCTAAGGTAATATAGTTAAATAAAATAATATCAACATCAAGTTAAGTGAAAAACTTTCATATTTTGTTATAAAAATAATATTATTGGATTAATACATAATAAACAAAAACGTTATATATTTTACACAGTTATTTTTATTCAAATATATGTGTTTAAAATACGATATATATTATTCTTTAAATACTTGTCTTTAATTATGTTATCCTCCTTTCATCCTTTCTTGTATTATATTGTTATAATACCCTGGAGAAATGGAATCTTCGCATTTTGTTTGCCACTAAATTATATTATCCATTTTTTTTTTAATATTCAGAAATCAATCATGATTAGTCTATCAAATATTTCCAGTTAGTGCTTGCAATGTGATTGCTCAATCCCATTTAAATAGTTGTTGTCGTCTGCTCGTTTTTGTATTAATGTCATTGATTAACGTACATAATTGGAGACATTGTGGGTTAAGTGTGTGTATTAATCTGTATCATACATGATTAATACGTATATTATAAACGTTACACACTCGTCATTTTTTGTTTTAGAAGTTCACCAATATGTAACCATAATTATCCCATGAACCGCCTCTTTCTTTAGCTCTCCCAACCCACAAAAATTGTGCATTTCTACCAAATCTCTAACCGAGAATGCGGACATCTGAGAAACCCGCACCATCTGCTTATTATAAGTAAAAAATATATAATAACATAAAAAGAGAAAAATCTTTGTTTATCAATTTACATTGTAAAAATAAGGCATAATGGATTTTAATAATTCTAACTATTAGTCGTTGGCCAGCAATGGTCTCAACTTAAAAATAATTAGTGGTAGTCTCACGTTTTCATATATTGTAAACCAATGGACCTTTATTAAACCGAAAAAGATAAGGGGACAAAAAGAAATTAAGGTTCTATTAGTAAATGTCCATTAGTTTACAGTATGTGAAAATGTGAGATCACTACTGGTTATTTTTTAAGTTGGACCGTTGCCGGTCAACGGCTAATTGTTTGGATTATTAAAATCCATTATTCCTAAAAATAATTTACGAGCTGCTATATTTAATTTAAATTTACTTGTTAGTCTCTGGAATGGTTTTCTTCGTTTTCTAATGAATTTTTCGTTGATGTTTATTTCTGTCAAGATTTCAAAACGATTAATCATGGTAAAACGAACCATGAATTTTCAGTTTTGTTTTGATTATATGAAGGTGTAAAACATGGGTTTACGTCCGATCAGAACCAACGTTACGTCGCGTAAAGTGGGGAAAACATCCAAACTACAGGAAAACCTAGTTACTTGGAATAAGATTTGGATATGAAGGGATTCTTCTAAGCATATCCTACTTAGTCACGTGAATGATGATGATGACATGTAAAGATGATTCATTTTACATCTCACAAGCTAATGCATATCCTCTACTTCATCAAACTCATACGCAACAAAAACTCATTCTACATTTCTTTAATCTTTTGTCAATCTCTTGTGCACATAATATATCATTTAATTAACTATAAGACTTTGACTTATGATATTACACAAAAACTTGATTAGATATTCAGTAGTGGACCAAAAGTCATTGTCAAGATATCCGTTAAAGATTAATCACAGTGGTTGATCAATCACACTCGAGCTTTTCGACTTAAACCCGCTTATCATGAAAGGTTAAAACTAAGTTTCATCATAAAGGATTCCTTAAAACTTATCACGAATCACATTCGAGCTTTTCGACTTATATACTCATTTAGCCTTAATTAGGATTTCAAAGGGGTTGGGTTCATTTCTTAAAACTTCTTCGAGTTCTCAAATTGAATTCAAAGAGAGATTCCTTATTTATATGATGTTTCGAGTGATTTATTTTAGTGGTTCGAACTTTGATCCGGCTCGCACCGCGAGTTAAGTTAGAGATATCAAATTGAGTTTTAGTTGAGCTTACAGTTTTAAAGTTTCTCCTTTTTATATAATTTTCTGATTATGTGCTTGTGTATGGTGTAGAGCTGCACAAAAAAAACCGGTTCTGGTAAAAAAAAAACTGAAACAGGTTTTTATAATGCTCAGGTATTTTATGCCGGAAACCAAAACCGACCTTACCCCTAGGGTATAGATATGGTATGCATTTTGATCTAAATGCCTGGAATCGGAACCGATCATACCCAATTAATACCCATAACTGGACAAGAACCGAAACCGCAACCGATCCGGCTATACCTGATACATGATTCTAATATCTTTCTTTTAAATTTATGTTAGTGTATTTATTTTAATTTTCTTATATTATACAATGCATATTTAATAATAATAAACAAAAAATACAAGAAAATAGGATAAGAAAAACGTAATAGAGTATTAAAAAATACGAAAATATAGAACTAAAAGCTCAGAAATAGGGCATAAAAAACCCGAAAATAGGGTATTTTAATGCCATGTTTCTTGATAACCGGAACCGAACCCTACCCGGAACCAGACACATAGTGTATGGTTTTTTGGTCAAATAACCAAAACCGAACTGGTTATAGCAATAACCAGTTGTAACCCTTAAAACAAGAAACCGAAACCAGTTATTATAAATACCCGGTTTATGAACCTCTGGTATGGTGTGTGTTTATGGTGTTTGGGCTTGAGTTCACACTGATTTAGTATGTGTATATTAAAAAAGGGTGGTTTTTATTTGGGTTTTTGGTTAAAAGTTAAACGTCTTAAAGTATTGAAGCGAGTGGATTAGGCCTTTTATTATGTGTCGTTTCTAGAGATAGGCATAAAAACCGGTTTCGAACCCGAACCGGTAGAACCGAACTGGACCCGGTTCCAGTTCCTACCTGACATTAAGTAGAACCGATTCCGGGTTCAAAATACCCGTTGGTTCTAACCCGGTTTCACAATTTTACCATTTGAATCGGGTCGTACATGGTTCCTACCCGTACCCGGTTTCACTAGTACCCGGTTCCACCAGTACCCGGTAATGCAGTTCCAGTAGGAACCGATTATAGTCGTTATAATGTTACAGTTGGAACCGGTTATAGCCGTTATAATGTTACCGTTGGAACCGGTTCCTGACCATTGGAACCGATTCTTATATAGTGTTTAGGAATCTATTGTTTAGCACACAATTTCTCACATCTATTCTTCTTGTTACATTTCTTTCTTGTTCTTTTTCACATACTAATCAACAAATGGCCTCAAAGAGTTTCAAAAACGCAAATTCCCAATCCGTTAACAATGTTCCTCAAGATCAATCGGTTCCATATGTGGTTGGAACATTGTCTCATAATCGCAATAAGGAAGTTTGGAGCAATTGGGAGTTGGTCGAGATGAGTGACGGCTCGCAAAAAGCTCAATGTAAACATTGTGGATCGTTATTAGCCAAGGAATCAAACTCAACATTAACGAAGCATATTAATAAGTATTGCAAAGCTTTAAAGGAAATGACATCCGGTCAAGTTCCACTATCCAAAGATGGTACCATTTTTCATTATGAGCAAAAATTAGCTCGCGATCGGATGGCGAAGTTGGTGATACAAAAAGTGTTGCCGTTTGGACACTTCGACGACCCCGATCTTACTAATCTTATTCGGGACACACTACAACCTCACTATAAACATGTAAGTCGTCGCACTTTAAAACGTCATTGTTTAAGTTTATGGGAAAATGCAACAAAAGATTTAATTGTTTTTTTTAAGAATTTAAAAACTAGTGTAAACCTAACTAGTGATGTGTGGTTGGCTCCACATGGTTTACCAGAATCGGACATATGTGTCAACGCTCATTGGGTTGATCCCGATACATGGCAAATGATGAAGCGTACGATTGCGTTTGACGAGTTTCCTTCTCCTCATACGGGAGAAATATTTATAAAATTATAAATGGCACAATAATTAAATATGGTTTAGAAGATAATATTTTTTCAATATCATTTGCTAACGCTTCAAACAACACAACGGCGATTGAAAAATTAAAGTTGAAGTACAAACCAATAGTTGATGGTGTTTTTTTCCACACACGATGTGTTGCACATATTATTAACTTAGTAGTGCAAACCAGTTTAAAAGATCAATTTGTATCGGATTTTATTATAGCATTTAGAGCTATGCTCCAAGATGTTTTCAAAAGTGGAAACGAAAGATATCAAGAATATAAAAAACTTTGTAAAGATGTCAACCAAAAAATTATTTGACCGAATTGGGATATACCGACTCGTTGGAATTCAACTTGTCATATGTTTGAAATGGCTATAAAGCAAATGGGAACTTTAAAATCTTTTCATACAACTTTAAGTGATGAGTACCTAGTCGTCTCCTTTCCCGACACGGCTTGGGAAAATATTCATAACCTAAGTACTTTTTTACAAGTTTTTAAAACTACAACGACTTTGATTTCCGGTGTTTATTATCCTACTAGTTCTAAAGTTGTGGACCAATTGTATTTGATAACAAATAATTTTAAAAAGTTTGAAAATTCTAGTGACATGTTAAGGAATATGATGAGACCAATGATTCAAAAATTTTAAAAATATTTTTTAGAATTACCACTCGTTTTTCTATATGCCGCCGCTTTAAATCCAGCTTTAAACGTACCGGGTGTTGAAGCTTTAATTGATGAAATTTATGACAAGTTGGATATGCATGAGGAGGATCCAACTTTAAAAGCAAAAACAAAAAAAAATTCAATGAGTGTATGGCCAAACTTTATGATCATTATGATAAAAAATATGGTGAAAAAAATCATACAAATTTGTTTGAGTCTCGGTCCACGGCTTCTAACGATGAAACAAGCGGGAATCCACTTATAACCATGTTGAATGTCGTTAGAGACGAGATGGCTAGACAACAAAGGGGTAGTGAACCAACAAATGAACTTGGGAGATATAAAAAAAATCAGTATTCGCTTACTATGACCACCGAGGAGTATAGGAAATTTGATGTTTTGGCATGGTGGAAATCGAAAGAATCCGAATACCCGATTCTAGCCACCATGGCTCGTGATATACTAACGGTCCAAACTTCCACGGTAGCTTCGGAAAGTGTGTTTTCTCTTAGTGGCAGGATTTTGTCAATTAGAAGAACAAGACTAACTCCGGAATCGCTAGAGATGGCAATATGCTTAAAGGACCATTTGGATGCCGTTGATCGTGTTCAACATAAAACTAGTCTAGAAGATAAGTTGAGTTAGAGCATAAAATTGATGACGAAGAGGAGGACGAAGAAGTAGAGACTAACGATTCGGACGACGATTGTACCGAGGTACCCGCACCTAAGAGAAACTCATCGGAAAGTGTTGTACCTGCCGCTAGTAAACGATCAAAGAAATAAAATCTTACTGGAACCGGTTCTGAGTAATTTTTTATTTTTTATTTTATATATTGTAACCGATTAAATTTTTTTTTAATTTTAACCGATTATTGTTACTATTTTTATTTATTAATGTAACTAATAATAAAATCAAACATAACAAACACAATAGAAAAAAACATTACACAAACTTTATTAAAAACACCAAACCAAACGGGTTACATCAAACATTTGAAGAACCGGTGCCGGAACCTTCTCCCGTCTCATTTTTCTTTGCCTTCGTCAATGGGCAATGCCGCTCAGTGTGTTTCTTAAGGGTTGAGTTGGCGGCAACTTTCATAAATTTCCACAATCTTTGCATCTAGCCATCTCGTGGCTGTCGGACATTAAACAGAGATCAAAATTCTTCCATATAGCAGGGTTTCTTTTCGTCTCTAAGACCGTAACAACTTCATCGTTGCATGCCATAGGTATTTGCAAGAACTTAGAAGTTGATTGATTTTGTAAGTTGATGATGGTGAGTGTTAAGTTTAGAAATGCTAAGTAGGAAGGGGTTTATATACAATACAAAACCGATTTTTTAATAAGGAACCGGTTTCCAACGGTAATATTTATGTGGAACCGGTACTGAATAGTAAAATGGCAGGTTTGACTGTCAGGAACCGCATCTGAATAGTAAAATGGCAGGTTTGACTGTCAGGAACCGGTTCTCAATAGTAAGTGGCAGGTTTGACTGTCAGGAACCGGTTCCCAATACTGTCAGAAACCGGTTCCGCACCATACCCGGTTCCATAATACCCGTACCCGGTTCTACACGGTTCCATATTCTTGGGTGTGAACCCGGGTAGGAACTGGACCCGGTTCCACACCATACCCGGTTCCAATGACAACCAAGCAGAACCGGGTCCAGGTTGGAACCAGTTCCGGGTAATAATAAAACCCGATTATGCCCATCTCTAGTTGTTTCATTTCCATCATTAGATCTGGGCAGAATTATTAAGCCCGTATTTAATTTATTCTAAAATGGGCTTTATTGTTAAAGCATTCTAGGTGTAAAAAAAGGACCCCTCACATTCTGGTTTAGAAACCGATCCAATCCAATTAGTGGTGGACAAAAACCTGAACCCAACCCTAACCCGTAGCGTAGGGTATGGGTAGGGTCCGAGTATTGTATTTCAGCTGAGTATGTGAACTTGAACCTGGGTTTTTCGTATACTCGGGTTTAGGAATACCAGTACCCGGGTTTTAGGAATACCCGATACTGAGTTTTAGGAATGGATTCACTTTGATTATACTAGTTCCTAGTAACATATAATCTTTTTAGATTAAAGTTTTATATTATTAAAGTTTATGTTTATAAACCCAAAAATGATGTTTGAAACAAAAAACCACAAGGTTCATGTTTATACTCATCTGAGTTTTTTTAATACCCACCTGAGTTTATTTCCTACAAGTTCATGTTTATACTCATCTGAGTTTTTTTAATACCCGTCCGGGTTTATTTCAAACCCGAACCCGAAAACACAGTATTTTAAAACCCGGGTATAGAAAACCTGAACCCGAACCTTGGTACACCAGGTATGGTTTCCTGGCTAATACTCAGACCCGAACCCGTCCCGGATATTGGAAATACCCGGAAAACCAATACCCGGTGATACCCATACCAGGGTATTAAAAAAACCCGGTTTTGTGCACCTCCAGATCCAATATCAAAACCGTTTTTTTGTGAATGTGTTCTGGTTTTGGGATCCGATCCGCTTATTTATACTTGTTTGAGATACTATCCGTTAAATACGTTTTAGGAATCCGGATTGAAAAAAAAACTATCCGTTTTGTATTACTTCTTTTAATGGTAATATAGCATTTGTTAGTATATATATATAAATATTGTATGTGTTAGCTTAATCAAGCGCTACTGAAAAACACTCTCTAATGTCACAAAACTCAAAAACACTATTTAGTAATGGCATCCAAATGGTCAAAATCGCAATCTTCCGTTGATGTTGAATACTCATCAACCAAATTAACGGTTGTGGCAGTTAGAAAAGTGTTTTTCCGATCCGGTTAACAATATGGTTTCTTATGATTTGATTCTTGTCCGATTCTAACGGTTTTTCTGTTTTCTTTTGGTTCAGATTACTTCACTTAAAACCGGTTGGATGCCGATTTGAGTTAAATCCAGTTTTGACTTTGTTGACCAAATCCAATTCAAATTTGAAACCGATCTAATTTTCTTAAAAAATTCCGGTTTGTGTCCCTCTAAATCTTCTAAGAATAAAATTTCTCTATGACGAGGCCCACATACTACCATCTTATTGGGTTCTATGACTTTGGGCCTTCAACATTTGTGATCCAATAAACTGTTTACTTGATATACAATGAAAAATCTTCGTTGGTAGAGTTGTTAAAAAGGTTGTGTTGACATGTGATAATCAGCTGAACAAGACCATTTAGTTAAACATGTTAATTTATAAAACACTAATAACCATTTTTAACAAATGAGTTACATGACATGGATAGTTTAACACGATTAAATGTAAATAGTTCAAAAACGTCATGGCATGTATAACTTAGCTGTTGTCAAGGCATAATATGTATAACATGATTAATTAAAGAGACGACATGACCAACACAATAACATGATATAACAAAAGTTATCACATGTTACAATCCATAATAAGATCTCCAAAGAAAAATCTAGAAGATCCTTAAAACAATCTATAGTAATGTATGGTCTTTAAAAAAGTCATTTTTATGGTTGTCATAAACAAATTTCAACAACAAACTTAATTAGCTCACACTTAATTATTTAGATTTGATTATAAAACTGTCACATGGGTGATATGTTTCCTTTTTTTAACAGAGAAAGCAACCTTTATTAATCATTTACCAAAATGAAAACATCTAGCCAGATGAGATCATTGTACCAAAATAAACATAGATGTTTAGAATAAGTTCACATCGAATTTTAGCCACCTATTTAGTGTTAAATTTTTCCATCAAGCTCAGTGTTTCACCCATAGCAATGTCATCTCTTTGATCTTGTCCAAGAGTTTATCCATCGGAACGATATGTTTTCTTGGTCTTGAAGATCTTGTTTGAACCCATTCACACACACACATATAGGTGAATTATAGTGAGAAATTCCATATGAGTTACAAAAACTATCAAAACCGAATGGATGGGCATCAAGCTGCCACATGTTACACTTTTTCGCTGCAACATTTTTACTGACACCCTCAACATTTTCTGACACTGACATAATTTTCGTAACAATGGAGAGAGTAGAGAGAATGTTTTATATTTTTTCAGCTGTTCACGTTTTTTGTAAATCACATGTTACATTTTTTTATTGTTTTCCGGCAGTAGGTTTTTAGATTATATGACGTGTATGGATTTTAGAACCTATAATGCACGAAGTTTTTATTTTGTGATGCGTGTAAAAAAACATGGTACATTTTTTTACAACGAGATTTTTATGTAACAATTCAGCTGTCATATTTTTTGTGTGAGATGAAAAATAAGAGAGAAAAGTGTAATATTTCTCAGAAAGAAAATAATTTTTTTGTATATTTTCAACATCCACTGTTAATAACATGAGATGGATAATGAAACTAAAGTTTTTTGGTGTGTTCTTTTTTTAACTAAGATGGGTTTTGAATTTATTATTTCCTATGTATATATATAAAATATTCACTGGTCATTACTCTTAAGTCACAACCCATATTATCCCTTGCTTAGAAAGTTCCTAACGCCAAGAATCTTCGCAACTTAATAGCCACTATTTTGTTTCATTTTTTAATAAGTTCACACACTATTTGCATGCAACAACAGCAATACAACTCATACTACGAGGATAAAATCTAGTTGAAGCCACCGCCAATTTATTTATTAATCTATATCTAACAAATTAATATTATATATATATATATATTATATATATATATATATACTTTGTAAAAACTGACAGCAAAATGAAACTTTTTTTGATGCAAGCTATAATTTTTTAAGGGTCCAATTATTTTGAAGCATGTTTTAATAGAAGTTGGAGAATAAATTACAATGCTCAATGGAAACAACAAATTACAAGTATCCTCAGCATATTAAACATTAATCATTTCCCAGTTTCCACTTATTTCTTAATTAAATAATATACATTTACAGATAGTTAAGATTATTAAATCCAAGTACACTTTCATATATATATATATATATATATATATAAATCTAACAACTTCTGTAATGGGAAACCAACAACCCAAAACTAACGACAAACCTTTTTTTATATAAACTAGATTCATTTTATAAGATGATAAATGATCCGAAATGCCAATATATATTTTTATAGTTCGCTCCATTTATAAAACAAATTAGTGTTTTGAAAATCAGAGTGGTCGGTTAAACTTAATTTGATATTTTGATTATGAGCTAATGGACCAATAATTAGTTACATGGGCTGGGTAAATCACTGAAGTGGTGATTAAGTTTTCAGACATGTAACTAAATCCTTGAAGATAGTTATTAGTTAGTGATGTTGTTGGATTACGATTTCAGGTGGGTATGCATAGGCTTTGCTTTGAGTGGAATACCCAATAAAGATGCATCCTTTCTGACTTACTATCTAATGTCTTCCATGGCTGGAAAGGAACTAGACCATAGGCTATGCAACCAAAGGTTATCAGATGGCTTTCAGCCAGACCTTGCTTGCATGGTAGTTTGCGCAGATAATGCTCTCATTGGTGCCAAATTAATGATGTATACAGTTGTTTCCATTGTTTCAACCCAATAAAATTTGGGGAGACCTCCGTCTTTAACCATACTATGGGTTATTCCCATAATTGCACGGTTCTTTCTTTCTACTACACCATTGTGTATGCCATTTTGATCACAAAAGGTATTTAACTCTAGGTTAAGTTAGAGAAAAAATGAAAAAAAATGATGAAGCTCAAGTTGTCGCTTTCGAGGATGGTGATTCTATATGAGACAACATCTGGGTTAGGTATAAATAAGTCTAGTGCTCATTGTCCATCTGAAAAAAGAGAATTTTTTGATGTTAAATTCTTTTGGTTTTGATATAAAATGGTTACGAAAAGTCAATTGATTATTCCTTTTGTTTCATAAGCTTGAGGCGTGATTAGGTAGAACTGTGGCTTCCTTAGTGTGAGACCATAGTGTAACACCCTAAATTTCATGTGTTATTTAATAAATGTTAGTTATGAACAAGTAAGAATATATTATTAGCCATAAAAATATAAACACCATTCTTTAGGGGCCAAACTTGGATAAGTAGAACGATGAACTAATTAAACATAAATAAAACACAAACACATCTAAAGCTAAAGAAGAAGGAGAAAACCCCTTGTTCATCACAAATCAGCAAACTTAAAAAGGGAATCCAAGCGTGATTTGATGCATGAACTAAGATCTATGATCATCTAAATGTTCTTATCATCAGGTAAGTTGAATTTCATGTTTTAATGATTTTTGATCAAACGGGTTATGTGTAATCCGTGAATGTTTAATGATTTTGAACACGAATCTTAGTTAATATCAACGTAGAAGTTGTAATGTGCTTAACTTTGACTATATTGATGATTTGGGATAAAACCCACTTGTATTTGTAGAATAATGAAGTTTAGTGAAGATTATGTGCAAATTAGTGTAATGTTAATGTTTGAAGTAACTTGTAGTAGGTACTTTGTTGAGAAATCGACATAGAATAAAAGATATATGGCTATGATGAGGATTTTTTTAAAGTTAGGATTTGTTATGTAAATCCATGAATGAAATAGAAAAATATGCTTAAATTTCTTGTACATTATGCTTTGTTGATCATATGCACACAACGTGTTCGATGAAATGCCTAGATTGATTTATTTGTGTTTTGATACGAATACTTGTTAAATTGATGTATTAGAATGAAATGGAAGTGTATATGGATATTTAGCACCATAATAAATAAAGAAGTATGCATATGTAATGAAATGTATGAAAACTAAAGATGTGAAGTTGTAATCATATAGGGGCAAAGAAAAAAGAAGGTGATACGTGGTCGAAAACCGATGATGAATTGTATTTAAGTTTATGTTTTTACGTGACTTTTGGTTTCGAATGGCCTTTGCTTAGAATTGTGTTTTGCAGGTCTAAAGGAGTTTAAGGAGCTATTCGGGAGCTTTACGAAGCATCAGGGAGCAAACGGGATCAACCGGGAATTGGAAATGAAGAAAATGGAAACCAAGAGTTGGGCTTAGCATCGCCGACGCCCAAATGGGCCGTCGGCGACGCCCCTTTGTTATTCGCGTCGGCCAGAAACTCACGTAGACAGCCTATTAAGGCGTCGGCAGAAAATGGAAAATCTAGAGGGCGTTGCCGACGCCCTGTTTGGTCGTCGCCGACGCCCTCCAGAAAGTGCTATCACTGAAATTCAATTTTGAACGGGTTTTTAACTTGTGTTTGACCATTTTTTGGAGGAGTTACGAGTTTATGAGTTTGAAAACACCTCTTAGGAGCCAAGAACACTATAACCTTCATCCACAACCAATTCCAATCCATCCAATTGATCATCTTTGATCTTAACCCTAATCCACTATCATCATCATCTTCATTCATTCATCAATCCGTTCATCCTCACCATCAACCCTAAACCCTACTCATCAATCATCACCATCTCCAAGTTCAAGATGTTGAAGTTCGAGTTTTCATCAATCGTTGATCGTGCACCGTTTACCATGAACGGCTAATTCTCGAGGGTTTCACCCCGGTGTAAACTTTTGTATGATTTAGGGTTGCTTTATGTTTTTAGTTGATTCGTGACAAGTTGAATTGTATTTGAATTGATTGATAATTGTCTTGCATTTGAACTATACTTGCGAATTGTCGAATGATGATAAAATTTGACTTTGTGAAACAAGTTTGTGTATTTATCCCTTATCTTTCAAAAGGGATTATTTGTTCGAAGTAACAAAGTGCATTGTGGTCCGTCATATGCGTGATAGCAATTGGCATCTAAGCTTTGTGATATCAAAACCGGTAATGACAAATTCAGTTGAATCAATCTAAAATCATTTAGTAACCCTAGGTTGTGCAATTGTTGAACCGGGTGTGAACCTTGTTTTCAAATCATTGTTTTAATCAAGTAATTTAGTTTTCGTGCAATTGTTAACGTTAGTGATTAAGAAGTCAAACCATTTTTTGTCTGATCAATCCGACCTCTCTTCAAACCAAACCAAATTAATCAATCTTACAGCAAGCTTCATAAAAGTGACACTTCTACTTAAAATCAATCACATCCATTCGCAAACCACAAACTCTTCATAATTCGACCCCTTACTACCAGTAACGCATTGTTAAGGGTAATTCGGGACTATAAGTATTATCTTTGACTGGGGTGCGACACTCCGATCAGAAGACACGAGCCATATCAAGGCGCAAGTAACGCAAGATCACGGTAACTTCAAGTGAACTTCACTTTATTCTAATGTAGATTATGGTATTTGCTTCATTATATTGCTACTAGTTGTAAATTATAGTTTTAAAGTATGATAAATGTGGTGTATCGATCATTGAAAAATATGAAGTATGTATGCTGACTCATTATGAACGGGTCAAAACGAATGAATAACAAGACTTAGAAATGGATGTAATGATTTGTTGTAAACGTGTCAAAATGGATGAAGTTTTGTGATGATGGAATGGTTAAATAATGTCCCGTTATGAATTGGTCAAATTAGCCATGTATGATAGACTATGTTGAAGGTCTAAGTCTTTGACTCGTTATGAACGAGTCGGATGGATTAAAGATATTGATGATGAAATGGTAAACGCAATATCCGTTTTAAATGGAATTGCTAATTGAAGGAAATAAATGGTAAAAGGATGAATTATTATTATGACCTTGTTAATGGGTCAAATAAGGGATGGAAAGGTAGATGTAATTGTTATGTTTAAAGAATTGTACTAATGGATTATTTGTGTTATGAATGATAGATAAATCTCACCTTTGATGATGGCGAACTTGGATCGAACACACTTCTCCGCCCTTTACGCACTTCCGGATTATGTTTGTTTTCTAATAGGTGAAAACACTTTTGGTTTGCAAATGTTAAACAAAACGCTTAAGACTTTCGTAAGTAAGTTTAGAATTTGTACCTTGATTGTAACACCCCAAAAACGAGTTTGGTAATCAAAACACGTTAATATTAAAAGGCGGGTAAAGTACCATTAGTGGTAAAAGTTAACGCGGAATGATACGGGTCGGAACAAGTGAATATGGTAAGAAACCATATTTGATGGTAAAAAGGGGTAAAATGGTAATTCAATCATGTAATGACGAATAAACAAGAAGTTTTGAAAAGTTACCTTATGGTATAAATCATAATGGTTAACAAGAGTAAAATAGTAATCATGGTCACAAGTTGACGAATATATAATAGTTATAAAAAAGACACTCTATGACGTAAGCCATGATGGTCAAAAGAATTAAAAAATGATTTTCTTAGTAATATCACTGTATGGTGTAAACCGATACGGGCCAAATGGATGAGATGGCAAATAAATACCATCTCACAATAATAAAATGGTCATTTAGACCAAACGGGTCAAAAGGTGATGTTATCATCATTTGACAATAATAACTAATGGTTGCTTGTCGAGTTTTAAGCTTACAGGGAGAATTGCATATGGCTTGCATCGCTATTAATTAGAAATTAATAGCACAAGGTAGTAAAACGCGTCAATGCTATGACCCGAGCCAGATATGTGTAACAAGTAAAACTTTCAATGAGGACTTAAGTTCCAAAAAGATTTAAACATGTCATGGGTGGACATTGGATTACCCAAAGTGAGGTATATTTAATACTTTGAGTCGTAGATATTATCTTCTTAGGAACATAATGATTTTTAAATAGAATATTGATTAAAGATGCTCACTTGGTCAAAATATGCTTTTAAAAGTCCTTGGCCGTAGAAAGGACTAAAGTTGACCATAATGCCCTCTAATTTGAAAATCGGACAAACGGCCCTTAAAGGTAGTTTGAAAGTAAGTTTTGTAATTGAGTAAATCGATAGTGTAAAAGTAAAAGGTGTAAGCCTTTTGGGTCTAATGTCTCGTAATGGGCCTTTTTCGTAAATTGTCAAACCGAATGGTAGAAGTCGTAATATTTGATTTAACCATATAAAATCCACCACAATATAGTTAGGATGGTAGATAAAAGAAGTATTAGTGTGGAAATAGGAGGTAATGAAATAATGAGTGAGATTTAAGATCAAATGCTTAAATCCCTTAACGGGTCAAAATGAATATGCGCATAAACCGGGTAATGGTTCGTAATGTATATAAAAGTTGTGAATCCGGGTTAAAGATTTCTAGTTGCATATGTAGGTAAACATTTTACAGACATTTAGAAACAAGTTTCGAGTGAAATGGATGAGAATTGAATAAGTATGGAAGTTTTCGTAACTAAAACGGAAAATTTGACATGAGCTGCAGGAGCCCACCGTAAGCTACGGTGGCCTACCATAGCTTACGGTAGGCAGCTACTATAACAACAGAATTCTTGTACCGTAAGCTACAATACAGAACCGTAGCTTACAGCGGGGTAATTTGGAAAATATAGTGTTTTCGTTGTTTGAGCTTTCGGGCTTAGCTAGATTAGTTATAAACTCCATATAACTAACGTATTTCATGATTTATGATATTTTGGTAATGGTTTGAAGTAATGGATGACGGTCAAGCTTAACGAAGAACCGAACACGATCAAAGTTCAAGCTTCCTCATCAAGTTTAGTCGTTACGAAACTAAACAACAATAATATGTTGAAATGTTTTAATATTTATAAAGTTTTAAGAAACTTGAAAATACATATGGGCGTGTATTTGTAATATCAAAATCTAAATCTAAACTTTGTATAAAATTTTAGTTTCATAGGCAAGGTCTTATATTGATATCGTAGTTCGGGTTAACATTCATGATGAATTTTGATGGTTGTGTTTGCTTCAAACTACTTCAAGGTTATTTTGGTAAATATTGGAATTATGGTATGAAAGTTTAAAATTTTGACGTTTTTGTTTGTCGTTTTGACTTTTATGTTATTATGGGCGTTACACAAAGGTAGACGGACCCATTTTAACTTAAATTAACATGATAAGGGGTCTGGAAACCGGTGTTTGGGTTTAAGTGGACACGTATACCTACAGTTGCAGTTAGCACGTGAAGATATTTTTAAATTGATGTAACGTAATTTGAAATCAAATTTAAATCTGATTGTGGGGATATTGATGTATTGTAAAATACATCTCTTGTACACTATGTATAATTTTTCGAGTTTGTTTGCTTCGTTTTTAGTTAGATTTTGTATATTACAGCGTCGTTTGTGTTTTACAGGGCTCTGGAGGAAAAAGAAGCTAAAACAAATAAATATGGATAAACCAAGCCTCCGGACGAGTTGCACGTGAATGAGAATTAGAATAAACACAAAAAGCAAGGAATCATAATCCAGTTGCGCGACGGGCTTCAGACACAGAAAAATAGATTAGGACTTTGGGGTTTGAATGGATGTAACCTAACACGAATTCATAACATAATAAACTGCATTGGGATGAAATTTGAAGTTAGAAAAGTCGAATTTGGAGCAAAAGAAGCCTAGGGTTGTAGATTTGAAGCAACGGATCGAGATTGTTCGGGTTTTATCATCTGGTTTCCTTGTTTCTTCGTTTCTTTGATTCATACCATGACTTTTGAACTTGTTTTGCAACTTACTTTTGGTTCAAAGATGATTGTAGGCTAAATACTTTGTTACTACCTAGGTTTAGGATGAATATTTTTTGTTGAACGTTTTTCTTTCGGTTTTTGGTGATAAAGTTGATGGATTAATACTTTAGTAACGTGTCTTGTTCATGAAGTCAGATGTATTGCATGCTTTTATCTAATTCAAACTCTTTCACTTGTTCCACTTGCGTTTTTATGAATGTCTTTCATGCATGAATGCTAGTTAGGTCGCAGACTGTATGTTAGCAACTAGTTTATGGTTGATTGGCCAAGATACCGTAGGAGTTGTGATTGCGGTTTTAGTTTTAAGTGTTCTTCTTAATCTAATAACTGTGAGGTGAGAACTAGTTATGTTTTTCTTCGTCTTTTGATGGTTTAGAGTCTGATTACGTGTGAGTGGGTCTTCCTTTGTGGTCTCTAGATTGTTGCATACCTAAATCTGAGGAATTGATTATAGATTACCCCTTGACACTTTTGGTGTATTGAGATTATCTCGCTGTGAGGTAAACTTTCTTTAGGGTACTTTAGTATTGTCGAATTTGCTATGAGGCGGTCTGACCAACCGGCATGTTTAATGGCTTTTAGGGTTCTCTAGTTGACATCCTTTAGAAGGGTCGAGGATACTCTAGGATTTCCTATCAGTTTAATATCATATATCCCGGTTCCATCTAGTTACCAATACTGATAGAAAACCATGATCCACAAATAGGATTCCAAACCTAGGTAGTGTTTAATCATCATTTGATCACATCCAAAGTATTAGTTCGTGTCCATGTTAGTTTTAGTTAATCTTTTATTAAGTGCATTAGGTTGTTAGAAAACCCCCTTCAAATAACAAAACAAATTAAGTCGCGCCAGTATAGATGGTAATTGAGTCTATTAATCGTTTTCAGTAGAGTCTCGTGGTTTCGATACTCGAATTTATTTCTTAGGCTATACTACCTTGCCGGTTGTGTGGTTTAGTATTTTAGAGTTTTAGATTATAAATTAAAAAGTTAGAGTCTCTATTTTAGAGTTAATTTAGTTAGTTTTAATTAAACCACTTTAAGCACATCATTCATCTGAATAAAAACCAACTAAAACACGAAAAAAAAGTTAGTTTAATTAAACCACTTTAAGCACATCATACATCTAAATAAAAACCAACTAAAACACGAAAAAAGTCTTAGCATAGCTTGAACATTATATTAGGTACAAAAAGTGTCTTAGTTTAGCTCTTTTTATTAATTTAAAGAGTTGATCTTGAATTTAGTCAGAAATAAGCTAGATGCTTAATCAAATTGTTTAGTGTCAGCTTAAAATTAAGAGACCCCCCATCCCCCCCCCCCCCCCCCCCCCCCCCCCCATGTTTACCTATGACATTTGGATGTAGTGTTGTTCATCAGTCGAATTGAGTTGACCCAGGGTTAGCTCGTGCTCAACTTGGTTTGTAAACGAGCCGAGTCAACTTAGGTTGAGAACGATACGGGCTGAATTGACTCACATGTTGATTTGAGCTAAGCTTTCTTGAGCGAATTCAAGTCACAAGCTATTGAATCTCTAGACTTTGTATTGGCACTTGAGAAGCAACTAGTATTAAGTAATAGACTCTAGTACAAGTTATTTGCCTATTTCGAGTTAAGAATTTTATGTTAGCTATCTTTTTATACATACAATGAGCATACGGTTCCATAATTTATAATAGTAGGATATAATTATTTTATTATAATCCATCATATACATAATATTTATCACAATTTATAATTTTTGAGGACTGTATACGTAATTGTAATTAAAACTATTCCTAAATTACTCAAGTAATGATTAACTGAATAATTGAAGGACACTAAAACCACATGAATTATATAAATTCAATTCAAATATAACCATAAACATTCACCATTATTAAAATTACATTCTTCAAAACAAAATACAATTTAGGATTTTCTTTAACTTCTTGAAATACAACATGTTGAGCACAAACTGTAGTGTTTACCATTGATTAGTATAGTATTTATACGGTACCGTGAGTTTTATTAATAACAAGTCTCTCATAGTTGTGTGAAACTAGAATTTATGATAGTATTACAAACATGCTAATCAACAAGATATATAGATGAAGGTATTTAGTATTTACATATAAATATCGTTTTTAAGATGTATAAATTTTGTAAGTAATTTACATATAATACAACACATTATATAAAATAAATTTTGTAATGAAAAAAAAAATATAAGTAATTTACAAAACATAAGGTATAATTGGGTGGAAAGGGTGCCAGGCTTGCACTCCAATGCGCCACAAGGTATCCGTTATGGCATATAATATAAACAATAATTATGCAAGCAAGCTCCTCTTTTCAGGTTTTCTTCAAAGCCAACCGATTCTCATATTTATGTATATACTTATAACACACGCCACATGTATACAAAACTCAATATACTTAGGCTACTTGGTGTGGGTGACGGGTCTCCCTAGAAGACGACCCGTCACGTCAGCATACACGTCAGAGTCCTTGGAGGACGCCCCTCCAGGGATGGAAGCAAAGAAATGGGTGACGACCCGACTCCACCTAGTTAATTTATTTTTTTTAATTAAACTAGTTTTTAACATTTATTTATATAAAATAAAATCATTAGTATTAAAAACCACACATTACATAACCTAAAAAAACGTAAAAAAAATAAAAAAATAACCGAAAAAATAAAAAACATAACCTAAAAAAATCCTATGAACTCAACTTTTTTGCGATTTTTTCTTTCATTCTTCGCAAAATCGGACGATCTTCTTCCGGATACGAGTTTATGTCGGCTGTCATGATCTCCCACTCTTTATAAAAGGTTGAAGAATTATAAAAAGATGGGAATGATTTTATAAATTTGAGAGATGGAGGTGAATAAAGTATGTAAAAAAAGGGGATGGTATTGGGGTATTTACAGGCAAAATTGTTAATTAAATTTTTTTTATTAAACTAGCCGTTCAAAAACGGCTATAATTTTGAAAATTCCGCCCCGTCTCCAACGTCTTCAGGCCGACGGCCTAGACGACGACCACCCACCTGGCGCGGTGTTGAAGGACGTTACCGGTCCAAGCCAGGTCTGGACGGCCCCTACACCGAGTGATGTTAGATAGTAGATACATATATAAATGGTTAACAATATATATTAATATAAACAGTTAACCGGAAAATCTTTTAGTACCCTCTAGAATTGAGATGCAAAAGTTTTTGACTAAATTTGTGTGTATAAGGCGGACCCTACATAATATACATATATATTTAAGAAATACTAATCAAAGATTGCTAGTTAGTTACACGTCAAAAAGCCCCAAAATATAAATTCATCATGTATAGTTATTTTATAACAAGTGAAAATAACCACAAATTTCTAGCACATTAATGTCTATAAAATGTGATACCGTTTACACAATCAACTTATGTTAAATTTTGGTTTCTCAACATCTATAAAATGTGATACCTTCAAATTTCTAGCACCTTAGTGTATGTTAGTTTTCCAGTATACACATTTTATAAGACCGCGGGTGTGTGGTGTTGGGGGCATTGCTCGACACGTGACGAATTTGAGCTTCACCAGTCCCTTTTAAAAAGTGAGGTGTGAAAATAGCGTGTCCTAGCCACCGTGAGGTGACATGTGGATATTTTCTGTATTATAGTTGACATTTATATAATAAATCACAAACTTATATTAATTTAAAAAAGTTACATAAAATCCTAAAAAATTTAAAAAAAATCTACTTATTAAATCCTAAAAATTTAAAAAAAAACTACTTATTAAATACTAAAAAATTAAAAAACTACTTAATAAATCATAAAAAATTAAATAAAAGCTGCATAATAAATCCTAAAAATAAAAAATTATAAAGTACAGTAAATATTAAAGTGGGGAACCCAACGAAAATCCGAATTCCCATCGTGCCTATACTCGATATTCGTGATCTCCACTCGATCGTCGTGGGTCAAGTCGCCCGCAGAGAACGGTCGAAGCAAACTTTAAACCGATCCAACTTCGGTTTGAGCTCACGCCATTTATGTTTGCACGCGTTTAAGTTGTGACGCGCGTTCCCGACTTGTTGGTATTGCTGAAACGCTTGTCCCCATAGGCGGTTTGACGGCGACGTAGGATTCGTTGTGCGTCAACAATCGACGTCACTAGTGTTATTTCCTCCTACTCGGTCCAATGAACCATTTTCGTTTTTTGGAGATGAAGATTTGTTATTTGTGTTTGGTTGAAGAAAATATATGTGAAAAATGTAGTTTGGGATGAGTATTTATAGGAAAAAAATTGTAAAATTTTTTAAAAATTTGATTTTGTACTTAGCTAAAACCGTTATCCCCAACGGCTAGCCCAAACGGTCATCTTTCCCAAGACAATCCAAGCCAACCACCCACCTTTCCCCCGCCCCACGCCAGACTTCAAAGCCATGCCAGCGGGACAACGCTGGCCCGGTGTGGCTTAGCTGTCACACCCCGACCCGCAGCGGAAAAGGTGATCGGGGCATGATTGGGTTATCATCAAAGCTCATGACATTTATTATGCGTTTCATATTCATTTAATACAATTTAATGGAAATTTACAATAAATATTACAACATGTTCTAACTATCAATCTAAGCTTCTTTATTCTCTTCTACGACATTTCCTATGTTTTCCTTTCTTCAACCTGTTCACCTGTATCATGTGTAAAAATGTTTTTGGATCAACATAAAGTTGGCGAGTGAATCCTATGGAAAACATTTGAACAAGTTTATTTAATTGATTATGAAATGAGTGCACAACCACACATGAGTAAAAATAGATGTAAACTTATTCAACAATCATTAGATATTAAATAAAGCACACATGAACAATAATGGAACATTTAGAGGCACGCGTTGCTCTACTCGTCTCTCACGAGGAACTGATGGGCCTAATGAATGAATTGCATAAACATGATAATATGAAAGACAAAAACTACAAACAATATAAACTCAATGATATACACAGGAACAATGATGAATTGGTTTTGAGGCACGTGTTGTTCAACTCGTCTCCCACGAGGAACTGATGGGCTTAATGAATAAATTTCATATAATTTGACAAAATGAAATAAGTAATCACAACAATATAAACAATCTAAGTTTAGATCACGATATGGTATGGCACAAGTTTAAATAAACTAGTTAATTATTTTGTGACACATGACACACCCCAGAACGTGTAATTAAAAGGGAGGAGTTGTAAGATTCACTCACAGTGGGTGCGTTCGGTTGATGATGTTGAATGCACGCGAAGTGGTTTTAACCACAGGTGAAATTAACCTAGATAAATATCATTATGGTTCAACGGATTTTATTAATCTATTTTAGTAGGATTGTTGGGTGTATTTTTGTAAGTTTGAGGCTATTTTCTAACCTTAAAAATGTTATTTTTAAGTATTTTTAATTGATTTTTAAATAAAATAAATAAATAAAAATAATAAAAAAATTGATTTTTTTTTGCTACAGTTGACCGTTGACTTTGACCGTTGACCGTTGACTTTGACCGGTTCGAATGGTTTATGTGTGCGCTGAGTGAGGCTCGAACCCGAGACCTCCCGTACGAGTGCACGTAGCTCTATCAACTGAGCTACGTGTCTAACCCGATATATTTCTGTTTTTAATTATATATATATATTAATTAGCTTAAACAGAAAATCCTTTATTTTCTAAAAATGATTTTAAATCAAAGAATCGGTGCGCTCCACAGGTCTCGAACCCGGGACCTGTGGCTTATGCAAACACACAGTCCACCGCTGGACTATGTGTCCAACTTGTTAACTAAACTTATTTTTATTATTCTTAAATACAAACTAATCTTTTTCATTTATGCCATATTAAAAAGTTTGAATAATTGTCCGGGTCGATGTAGTAGACCGGACTCGAACTCGTGCGCTTTGATTAAACATACACACAGTCCACCACTGGACTGTGTGTCTAACTTGGTTATTATTCCGATTATTAATATACTTAACATATAACAGTGGTGCTTCCGGTTCGGTTAACAAAAAAATCATTTTTATTAAGGCAGCGTGTGTGGAACAGGATTCGAACTCGAGACGTTAGTGTGTTTAATGTGCACACAGTCCACCGCTGGACTGTGTGTCTAACCCGAGTTATTTCTTGATTTAAATTATACTTATATGTTCCGTAACTTCGTCTTCTTCGTTGTGTTATAACCAGAAGTGATGACTGACTGGTTCGAAGTGTTTATTCAGGTTTCTTTAGCGTTTTATGATTAATTACAGATGAGATATAAATAAAAAGAAAGGAAATTAGGCGTGAAATATACCGACTGGCTTCCTCTGTTTTTCCGGTGTAACTCCGGCGACAGCAATCACTTCCGGCGACGAGTGTCTTGCAGCAGAGAGTCTTCAGAAAGCTTACAAAGTATGTGGGTGACTTCGGTATAAGTTCAGAGGGTTTAGTAAGGCTTAGAAGTGAAGAACCCGGTTTTCCGTTGATGAGCAGAAATATTTCGGCGAGTGATTTTTCGCCGAGAAAGGGTGCGGTTTGAGCGAAAATGTTTGCAGAGGTTCGATGGGGTATTTATAGTTCAGGTTATCGATGAACTTGGTCTGATTTTCCACTTGATTCGTTGGTTTGAATTTCTCCGGCGGTTATAGATGGTGTCGCGGACTCAGACGTCAGTTATAACCGATATAGGTTTAAAGTTTACGTTATAACGGAAGGATTCGTTAAATTATTGGCGAGATCGCCGGGATTTCCGACGACTGCATTTGGGCGCCGGTTTTGAATTCGGAAAGTCATGATATGAATTTAATGATCTTAATAATTAACAGAGAACATCAGTGGCGCAGTGGTTTATGTGTTGAGTGTTAAGACTTTGCTGACCGGTACTGACCCGGGTTCGAAACCCGGCAGAACCAAAGTATTTTTATTTTCTTATTTTTGACAGTTTTTCAAAAACTAATTATATAATCCCATATAATAATTGATTATGTATCGTTTAAAATTATTTTAGGCATTTAATTCGCAACGAAATTTTTAACTGACTGTTCGGTTAATAAACGGAACGGGTTTGGTAAAATCCGTTTTTTACGGATGTTACATTAGCCAGCATTGCTTGGCATCCCCTATCCTATAAAACGCCAACACCCCACAGTCTAAGTTCATTATACTATACAGGACTAAATATATAAGGTAAAAGGTTTAAATAAAAATAGTTGGTTAATTTTGATTTACTTAATGCTTAATTTTCAATTATATTTTCTTAATGCGTAATTTTGAGTTCTTTTATCGGTAACTACATTTTACATTGTGTATGTTAAATGTACATTTTACATTAACTTAGCCCAGAATATAAGAGGTATGGGGATGGTTTATTGGCGAAACAAAAGATAATATAAGGGAATGGATCTTGATCATACATAAGTTTTACTCCAATGGCTCTAATGAAATGGATTTTAACACTATATTTTTATGTTTTAGTGTTTTATTACTTATTTATGATGTTGCCATTCCGGCCATATAAGAGCTTGGAAAAAGAGGCGTTAATGTAGAAGACGAGTTATGTAGTAGATGGGGTATGCAAAAAGAGTGGTGTTCCCATATTTTTGCTACTTGTATTTGGGCTCGTAGTGTGTGGTGGAACATTTTTAGATGGCTAAAAATCCCAGTTCTCAGTTGGACAGATTTTGAACCTTGTTGAAGAGCAGGTGGGTTCAAAAAGGTGGAAGAAGGCGGCCCACATGGTTGTCCTTGGCTATTTCTGGAGACTGTGGATTTTCAGAAAAGACAAGGAGTTCAACAGGATCATGATACCGGTTCAAAGGATTGTGGAATCAATCAAGGAAGATATGTTTTTTGGGCGTAGCACAGGGCAAAAGCGACTACTCTTGAGTGGAATAACTAGAAATGCTTTGATATTTCTGTTATGTTGTAATTTAGTTTGAACTTTTGTATGTTTTCAGCTTTTGGCCGCTATATATACACACACATAAAGTCGTTGCCGTTCAAAAAAAATTTATGATGTTGCCACATCATAATTTTCCCCTTTTCAATGCTAGTGTCCTAGTATATCGTCCCTGACTTCAAGTAATCACAAAAAAGTCACAACATAATTTTTTCAATGCCATTACCAAAAAAAGTCACAACATAATTTTTTCAATGCCCTACTGGCCTAGTAATGACCCATATGTGGCTTTCATTAAATAGAATGGCAGCCTTTCAAATTTTTTAATAAAATGGCTCTTAAAATAATTTGGGTGTTTTTTTATCCACAATGTTGAACTGCTGATATTCTTGTACACAAAGTATAAATTGTTGCCCATAACTTGAAAATATTCGTTTATTGACTTGTTAGAAGAGTTTACTAAAATTCATCTCTCGTTTCAAACATGGAAAGTGTTTCAACTTTTTTCTATGTAATATATTATAAGGAATTGATTTAGCTTCAGAAAATTTAACAACAGCTTCAGAATATTTTACAATCATTTTATAGTTATCTTGACTGCATCATTTGAAATAAGAATTATATATTTTATCTTTATTATCAAAAGATTTTGGAGCATGATCATCATTTTCATAGTATCGCCAAGATAAATGTGTGTTCGAGTGGAGCATGATCACCCTTTTTATAGTAACACTAAGATAAATGTGTGTGTTCAAGTTTGATACAATACCTGTATATAAATGTCAAATTTGACACAATACTTAGAGGCTAGTTATAGCACATGTAACATATGAAAAGACGGACTTAGAAGAGTTTCCATCATTCACAACAAATTAAATTGCTTTTACATCTTCGTACTAATTATTATGTCAATAAACACTTTTAAAACTCTTATGTTTAGAAATCTAATTGCCTATATTTCCACTCTTATGTGTATGATTTCTTCGATTTTTGACGTTATTATTTTTACATATTATTATTATTATTATTATTATTATTATTATTATTATTATTATTATTATTATTATTATTATTATTTCCGTGATTTTGTAAACTACATGACTTAGGCCGAAGGGTGTGAGTGTTATGGTTGAAACATGATTCGCCATACATGAACATGAATGAAATGCTATATCACCTTCCTCCTCTCAATGATTCATGTGGTTGACGTAGATTGAAACACGATTACAACGGGCCACCTTTTCCCTTTTCTAAGTTTTTGACAATTTAAAAAATAAATTAAAATATAAAGAGATAGTGGTTTGGGTCATGACCACACTCTTAGGGTAGTGGTTTTAGAAAATGGATAAGATGTTGGTGATATGACGTCTATCTGAAGAGTCATAGTGGTCATGAGGATCATAAGGGTTATGGCAACACCCTTTAGTCGAGTTCAAAGGGTCATATATAGTAATGTTATGACACCGAGATTTATAGACGTAGTTTTTAAAAGACTTAGTTTTGCTATTCAAAAAGGGATAGCGGCGCAACTTGTTACCCGTTTTGTTGTTTTGAAACAACCGTGGCTTGAATATTGAGAAGATTGTTGTATTGAATTGTATTGTTTGTGATATATTTTCCTACATACAAAGATCCATATTTATACTGTTTTACAGAGCTACACATAAGGAAAATAGCTGAGATTGAGGAAGAGATTGGAGGCCTTGATGAAGAAGGAGGAAATCGTGGGATCTTGATTGATGCTGTTTGGTCTTCGAAATCTTTGACTGGCTCGGAAATCTTGCTCTTTCTTAACACTCCCCCTCAAGTTGAATAGTGGGATCTCCAAAATTCAACTTGGTCAAGCACTTGCTTAGAATTTCCCCATTGACTCCATTGGTGATAATGTCCGCGTATTGATCTTCTGACCGTACAAAGGGAATCTCAATAATGCCAGCATCCAGCTTTTCTTTGATGAAGTGTCTGTCAACTTCTATGTGTTTAGTTCTATCATGTTGCACTGGGTTCTCTGAAATCTGGATTGCTGCTTTGTTATCGCACATAATCTTGCTAGCTCATTTGGGGGAAAAACCAATTTCTGACAAGAGCTTTCGGATCCAAATGGCTTCTGCTAGGCCTCGAGCTATTCCTCTGAATTCAGCCTCGGCACTTGAAAGAGCGACTACCTTTTGTTTTTTGCTCCTCCATGTGACAAGGTTTCCACCAACCAGTGTGAAGTATCCGGATGTGGACCTTCGGTCCCCTCTATCTCCTGCCCAATCTGCATCAGTATAGACTTGTGTCTCGAGGTGCCCATTTGCCTTGAATAGGATCCCATGCCCAGTTGTTCCTTTGAGGTACCTGATTATTCTCAAGACAGCCTCCATGTGAGAGACCTGTGGTTGATGCATGAACTGGCTCACTGCTCCCACTGCGTATGCTATGTCTTGATGAGTGTGGGATAGGTAAATTAGCTTTCCTACCATTCATTGGTACCTCTCTTTGTCAGCCAATTCAGCTCCTTCTTCCATAAATAGCTTCTGATTTGCAATCATTGGTGTTGCTGCTGGCTTACAGTCGATCATCCCTGTTTCTGCCAACATGTCTAAGACATATTTCTTTTGGCAAACAAATATTCCCTGCTTTGATCTTAGTACCTCAATTCCAAGAAAGTATTTGAGTCTGCCTAGATCTTTCATCTCAAACTCCGCAAATAGGCCCTCTTTCAATCTTGTCATTTCTTCCTCGTCATCACCTGTTATGATCATGTCGTCCACATAAATGATTAAGCATGTTATCCGCCCATTTCTTTGCTTGAGGAAGAGAGTGTGATCTAGGTTACTTTGCTTGAACGTTCTCATAGCAGTTGTAAATCTTTCAAACCAAGCCCTTGGGGATTGCTTCAAGCCATATAGAGACTTCTTCAGACGACATACTTCTCCTCTTTTGAAGTTCATGAACCCTGGTGGGGTTTCCATATACACTTCTTCCTTCAGCTCCCCATACAAAAAGGCGTTCTTAACATCATACTGGTGAAGCCCCCATCCCTTATTCGCAGCAATGGAGAATAAGACCCTTATAGTATTAAACTTGGCCACGGGTGAGAAGGTCTCACAGTAATCAATTCCATACGTTTGAGTGTAGCCTTTTGCCACGAGTCTTGCCTTGTACCTGTCAATCGTGCCGTCAGTCTTGTATTTGACAGAGAAGACCCAGCGGCATCCCACTGGTTTCTTTCCTAATGGAAGGACATATTCCTCCCAAGTGCCATTCTGAACCAATGCCTTCATTTCTTCTTCCATTGCCTTCTTCCATTTTTCGGATTTTATAGCTTGCTCAACATTTTGGGGAATTTCTTCTGAATACAGGGCGGCTACAAAGGCTTTGGCTTCATTAGATAAATTTCCTTTGGCTATGTTAGCCATTGGATAGTTGGATCTGGTAGCAGTTTTATCCGGAGAGTACCTTTTTGGAGGAATTCCTCTGTTTGCTCTTGGAGGAAGTACATATTGAGTTTCCTTTTGAGGTATGGTGGGTTCTTCTTGTGTTATCTCTGCTTCAGGGTTAGAACCAATAGTATTCTCTATAGTTTCATTATTCAGAACAGGAGAAATATTACATACCTCAGGTATCAAGTCGGGGGCTTCTTCGGTCGTGGCATTAGAAGGTTGGTTGATTTCGTTTTCAAGCTGCTTAGGAGAGTAGGTGTGATGTTCCTCTGGATTTGGAATAGGAGTACTGTGAGTAGCGCTTTCGGGGCTTTCGGGAGTGTATAATGAGTATTTTAACCAATCCAGTGTGTCATTATTGCTTTCATTCTCCCCCTGACCATTGGATTGGGAGTTGTAATAATACTCGGTTTCAAGAATATCACAGTTTAGTGTGGTGAACATGCGGCGTGTCTTAGGATTGTAACATCTGTACCTTTTCTGATTTATTCCATATCCAACAAACTCGCATTTTTCCGCACATGGGTCGAGTTTAGATCGATGGGTTTTAGGGATGTGAACATAGGCAGTGCAACCAGATATTCGGGGTTCAAGGTTCAGAGTGGATGTAAGGGTACATAATCCGGATAGGGTTTGAAGGGGAGTTTTTAGGTTGAGGATTTTCGTTGGAAGACGGTTAATGAGATAGGCAGAGGTTGTGAGAGCTTCGGGCCAAAACGATTTTGGAACATGTGATTCAATGAGCAGAGCACGGGTCATTTCTAATAACACCCGGTTTTTCCGTTCAGCGACTCCGTTCTGCTCAGGGGTGTATGGGCAGGTGGTTTAATGGATGATTCCTTTTGTTTGAAAGAATTGTTCCATGTGGGTGTTAACAAATTCCCCCATTGTCAGATCGGAGGATTTGAATATCCTTTTGAAATTGTGTTTTAACCATGGTGTGGAATAGGAGGAGTTTTTTGAAAACTTCGGATTTATCTTTCATAACATAATCCAAGTCATACGGGTGCAATCATCAACGAAAGACACAAAGTATCAAAAATTTTGTCCCCCAGTGGTTGGAGACGGCCCCTATACATCGGAGTGGACAAGTGAAAAAAGGACATTGGCTCGTGTATTACTAAGTCTAAAAGTTTTCCTATGGCTCTTGGCTAAAACACACGTTTCACAATGAATTTGCTTATTTGAAGGAAACATTTTTGGAAACAGCAAATTTAAATAACTATTAGACGGATGCCCAAGTCGTCGATGCCATACCCAAGCTTCGTGTTCAATGGTTCCATGAGCAAGCATCACATTTCCTCCCTGAGTCACCTCGTCCACGTAGTACAATCCTCCTTTCTCAGTGCCACGCCCAATGATCGTCCCATCCTGATATCCTATAAGATACAAAAATTGGGTTGCATTAGAACGATGCAGTTTAGTTCCTTCGTTACATGGCTTATGGATAGTAATTTATTTGATAAAGTGGGAACATCTAAACAATTTGAGAGTTTTAAAGTGGGAGAGATCTCGATGGTTCCCCCCTTTTCGACATTCATGACTCCACCATTCGCGGTTTTTATGTAAGCCTTCTTTGGTTTTGATGCCGACGCGAGATCTGAAATCTCATTTGTCATGGTGTCGGTTGCACCACAATCAAAAACCCATGCCTCGTTATCAGCTTTGCACACATGTGCCACGTTTGCATGACCACCAACCTTCTTAGGGTTTTCCATCTTTTGGTCCACAATTTGAGGGATTTGAAACTTATCACCCTTAGAGTCCGGGTTAGATTTATAACCCTCTAGACTTCTGTCCACAAAGTGTAAGGAATGAAATTTGTTTAAGCTTATAACCAGGTTAGGGTTTGAGGGATTACCCTCAACCCGCATACCTTCCACAGAGAACCCTAGTTCTCCGCTCCCTGGTCCTGCTGCGGCGAGCCCTCCAAAGCCCCCTTGGGCCGTGCTGGTGTTGCCCGCTCTGGCGGTCGTAGCACCCGATGTGGCACCGGACTTTGCCCCTTTCTTGTGGCCGTCGCTCCACCACTCCGGGTATCCCACCAGTTTAAAACATCCTCTTTCGTATGCTTGGTCATGCCGCAGTGGGTACATTTCAGGTGGGATTTGTCTTGTTTGGATGGTTGACCTCGGCGGAGCCCCTTTGCGGCGAACCCTTTTCTGCTAGGGTTTCCGGTATCAATGGCGATCAACCCTGCTGCTACCCCGGTCTGTAAGTCTTTGTTGTTTAAAATCTTCTGGTGGGCTTCTTCTTTCCAGACTAAAGCATAAGCTTCTTCCGCAGAGGGAAGAGGATCCAACCGGAGAATTTCCCTCTTAATCTGTTCATGTTTATGATCAAGGGCATTTAAAAACTGGAAAAGCTTTTGTTCTGACCTTATTTTGGTGTAGGTCTTGTATCATTAGGACATTTCATTGGGTTAGGATCAATCCGGTCGATCTCACCCCAGATTCCTTGTAGACTGATCCAGAGATTCTCCAAGAAAAGATCATTCTGCTTTATTTCGTTGGCTTTGACATGGAGGTTAAACGTTTGTAGCTTGTTCTTCCCGCTGCTGTAAGTGACTACCAGAGCTTCCCATAGCATCTTCGTAGTTGGGAACTCGGTCAGGTTACTGGCTAGGGTGGGTTCAATGTTTTGGATGAGCCACGAGAACACGATAAGGTCATCGTGTTCCCACTGCTCATATTTGGGATCACTCTGGTCTGGGGCGTCTGTGCTCAGATGATTAAGTAGCGTTTTGGATTTTCCCCCTATCGCCACTCGCATCATACGAGTCCATAGAGCATAATTCTTGCTGTTGAGTTTGAGATTTATCTGGAGGTTGTCTGAAAGTTTTGGATTCTGACTCTGTGAATTAAAGCCAGTATTGAGAAGGTTTGCAAGTTGGATTGATAGGTTTTCTCCTAGGTTACCGGCTTCGGCCATGGCAGCTTGGTTGAGAGGACAGGGATTTGGGTAAATGATGAGCAGGTCGGTTTAGAACCAAAAACACTGCTCTGATACCATGTTGTTTTGAAACAACCGTGCCTTGAATATTGAGAGATTGTTGTATTGAATTGTATTTTTTGTGATATATTTTCCTACATACAAAGATCTCTATTTATACTGTTTTACAGAGCTACACATAAGAAAAATAGCTGAGATTGAGGAAGAGATTGGAGGCCTTGATGAAGAAGGAGGAAATCGTGGGATCTTAATTGATGCTGTTTGGTCTTCGAAATCTTTGACTGGCTCGGTAATCTTGCTCTTTCTTAACACGTTTACCATCTATCTCGATGTAAATTCTAAATTGTTACTTTCGATAAGAGTCCACACATTTTTCCATAAAAAGAAAATTAGCCTTATATGCGCTTATAACATAAAACCATCACTTACAAAACAAAATGCTATTACAATATACTTTTATAAAGACATGATCTCTCGATACAAGTTGTTAAAAAGTGTTACACTTTATTTATTAATTTAAGTTATAAAAACAAAGAAAGAAAGCAAGCAAGTCAGGTTCCCTTTTTATAGTAACTTCCAAGGGTGGAAAGGCAGAAGTTAGATCGGTAGCAATACTCTCACGAGGTGCAACCTTCTCCTTCTCTCTACTCTCTCTCTCTCTCTATATATATATATAAAACTAAACTTCCATCTCATTACTTCTCTTACTCCATCTTCCATCTCTCTCTTGTTTCTCTCTCTACAATGCAAGCTAATCAAGATTATTACACTTTAATCATGGAGGATTCAAGAAACATGATCATCAAAGGAAAAAGAACCAAGCGTCCAAGACCCTCTTCCCCTCTTTATCTAACCATGGCCTCCACCTCTTCCACCACCACCTCCGCCACCACCGATGGCGATAACGAAAACCCTAATAACACCTTCCACACAACAAACGCTTCCATCGAGTTCACACAAATTGTTCGAGAAAAAGATGAGGAAGAAGACATGGCAAACTGCCTGATTCTTCTCGCTCAGAGCCAGAGCCAGTCTGGCTCTTCCCAACCACTACCACTGCCTACAGCAGGGGCAGTGGAAGTGACGAGGATGTCAGAGTTTTATGTTTACGAATGTAAAACATGTAACCGAGGGTTTTCGTCATTTCAAGCCCTTGGTGGACATAGGGCTAGTCACAAGAAGCCATCTAACCCTAATATGTTGAAACAAGATATGCATGTTTATCATAGTTCTACCGAGCTATCTCTTCAAATTGGTTCGAGCCACATGAGTCAATGTAACCCTAGTGGTTCGATGAAAGTAACCAAGATTCATGTATGTGCTATTTGTGGTGCGGAGTTTGGTTCTGGCCAGGCACTAGGTGGTCATATGAGGCGACATCGGTCCATGCCCATGGCTAGAACCGGTTGTGGTGATTCGAGCGGGTGTCAAGAGTCCAAGAAACCGAAAACCCTATTATCATTAGACTTGAATCTTCCGGCTCCAGTTGATGATGATCTCAGGGAAACGAAAGTTCGATTTCGACCCGAAGAACAAATGATCGTGTTCTGGAATTCTTCTCTTGTTCATTGCCATATCTAAATTCAAACATGTTACATATGATTCATTTTTTTCTTATGATTAATAGATAGTTTGTAGTTATGTAAAGGTGATTCTTTAAAATTCTTTTAGTTTGTTAACAGAATTAATATGATGAATATTGGAAGCTGAATTCTTTGAAGATCAACGTGTTTCAGTTCATTACAACTCATTTATTTTTTTTTTATTGTTCATGTTTTTTTTTCAATTTGTTTCACTTGAGAGATGACTTAACAGGTATTAATTTATTTAATAAACATAAAACACCTGAGTATCTTTATAATTATTTTATATTACACTATTTTCATCCAACTAGAATTGCATTTGGAAAAGTCTAATAAAACATTTGAATTCTAAAGCGTAATTTTACTTTACAATAAACTCAGATTTCATGTTCTACAACTACAAGGACTTCTTGTGACGATTTCTTCGTCACAAATAAGAGCATGTGTATTAGTGTGTCCTAGTAGATTAGCCCTTTGGAGATCATATGGCACATGACAACGTAAGTTAGATTAATTCTAGTTGATCTGTACATTCTTCTATTGTTATCAAAGTAATGTTATGAGTAAAGCTATTCTAAAAATGCTTATAAAAATAAGAGTTGTACAAAGACACAATGGATCACAAGATCTAACACAATGTCGAGCAAAAATATAAAATAATGCCGAAACATATAAAACCATGTCAAAAAGAAAAAAAAAAGACACAACGAGTCACAAAGGACACAATAACGCAAATATAGAAAAGACACAATAATAAATAAAAAACACAATAATGTAAACAAAAAGTCTAAAATATACAAACTAAACATCTAAAAACAAAAACCTAGAATCTCACATCGTAGAGTTCGATAAAACAATTCCAATGCCGCTTGAATAAAGTCAATTGAACACCTTCTTAATAAAATTATGGTTTAAGATTAAATACAACTTCTTAATTTTAGCAGACTTTGTATTTAATCTTAAACCATAATATTATTATTCTGGTTGTATTTTGAAAAATCGTTTAGAAGATATTAATTTGGTAGAATCGTGTGTGCTTTATTCTATGTTGGCGGACATCATGTTTAGATTTTATTGAAATATTTGTTATGATCTTTAAAAATAATCATAAAAGAAATTAAATATATATAAAATACTCTTATTTTATTTCGACTAAATTTTTTTTTTTCATACAAAGTAAATTAAAATGATTATACGGTTGTATTGTATGAATGGAAGGGGGCTAGCTACGCAATACCATGATTCATTGTAGCAATTGCTTCACATAAATGTTAGTACCTTTTGGTTCTTTTTACTTGTGGGTTAGTGATTCTTGTGAACTAAATGCTAAAGTCCTACAACTATGGCTAAAGAAGATATTCTTTTTTATTTAACTTGTAAACATTTATTTTTACTCATATGAAGGTTGAGTTTAATTTAGCATCTCACATAATTAAAATGAAAAGATGATTGATATGATTACGTGGTACTGTTGGTGGTACGATAATACTCAGGTGGCATGATAAGTCAGTGATTCAAATTTGTCGTTCAAAAAAAAATTACCTTTAACGGAGATGAGATAACGATCTGAAAATGTGTTCCGCACTAGTAAAGACATATATGACGCAAACTTATTTGAATCGTCAAAGATCAAAATGTGTGTATGGAAGATCATATATCTTTCTAGCCGATCACATGAAACGAAAAGATTGATGTAATTATGTCTCATTATTAACTACATCGATCAACAACGTGTTGAATACCTTCTCATGATAACATATACTTGTAGCAAGAAAATATTAGTTATAACAACATTTTTGTGACAACTGTATGCTAATTGGTCACATGAAACAAGATTGATCACATGTTCAGTGACCTTATCCTAGAAACTTTCTTTGCTGACAAAGAGAATTATTGCGGTTAATAATCGCAAAATTTGTATAACAGACCAATCAATTAAATAAAAGTGGTGTGATCAGTGAGGTAGTGGTGGAAGGGTTGGGAAAGAATTGGTGTTTCTTGTGACTTAGGTTCGATTCCCACGTTACCCGTTATTTTCTGCGGTATCTAGGTGAAAAGCGAATACGGGTGGCGCCGGTTCGACTTGGATGGGAGGTGTGGTTTTACCGATTATTCCACTGTCGTGCCTTTGGACGGGTGGAGGTCGGGTTTCCATGCATATGGGGAGAGCCAAAGGGCTGGCAGCGGTCGAGTAGTCGAGCTGGCTTCGATTCCCACTTTACCCATTATTTTCTGCGGTATCCAGGTGAAAAGCGAATACGGGTGACGCCGGTTCGACTTGGATGGGAGACGCGGTTTTACCGATTATTTCACTGTCGTGTCTTCGTACGGGTGGAGGTCGGGTTTCCATGCATCTAGGGAGAGCCAAAGGGCTGGCAGCGGTCGAGTAGTCGAGCTGACCACAACGCCAGGTCTCATGATGGTTGCCACATGGTTTCTTATCATTAAAAAAAGTAAAAAAAGGGTACCTCACTTAAAAAGATAGTAACTGAGAATTTTCTAAACTTCAAATCATTTTGGATGAGCCAAATTAAAAATTACATGCATCACATAGGCGGTTTAGCTTAATTATCATACCCTAATTTCATTTCTCAAAGTCTAGATTTTGAACTCTTAACAATTTTTTTTATTAAAACGGAGTTACATCGTAACTTGTTGTCTGTTTATTTATCATTTATTTGTAATTTGTTGTTTTGATATTTTACTGGATTATATTTACCTAAAACATAATAATTTAATTTGGTTAAGTTTTTTATTGTTAAAACGTATGAACTAACACAAAATTTGATGTGAGTAATTTACATATCTATTCATATATTGATTTGATTATTATGCAGTTTGAACAAAATTTAGATCTACTAGCTAAAACAATGGTTTAATATTATACTTCTAGCATTAAAAAAATTATCAATTTATTCAACGATAATCTTTTATTATTTCCACTTGCGTAACGTAAAGAAACTCGATCGCTCACATTAGGGTGGGTGTATAAAGCTATCTTACAAGTATTTTCGTAGCCTCGTAGGTGAATATATAAACCTCTCTGTTTTTGTTGGGGTTTTCTTTGTTAAAACATGGAAGTAAGGTCATCTAAATCACTCATCGCTCGCTTGAAAACTGCTCATTTGATTCGAAGTTCGGTTGTAAACGAGCCGGTCTGTTTGGTTCGGTTTGTAAGCGAGCCAAGTATAAGCAAAGATTTGCTCGGCTCGGCTCGATTCAGCTCAAAGTATTATTTTTAATTAGTACATATACATATATAAACATGTATATACACACACATACTCAAATTTAAATTATATATGTATATATACACACCCCTGTATACATATATATATACACACAAATACATATATACATAGATATAAATTAAATTTATAGTTTTATATATACTATTTTATTATATTTTAATCTATTATATACAAATTTACAACTACATCTATACGTATTAGGCCAATCACGTCAATAAAAAATTAACACCAAATCTAAAAGTTAAACCCTAAACTGTCTGCTGCTCATCTCAATTATCATGTTGTTACCTTAAGTCAATCGTCTCCTGCTTTCAACGTCATTATTCATATAATCTGATGATTGCCTCATTGGCCACAATATCGTTATTCATAAAGAAAAATACTATCTCATAAAATATGATGGTTTATTATCGCACTTGTAATAGGTTAACCTTTTAGGATTCTCATGTAGCATCCATTTCTAGATTTTCTGAAGTGTTTGTCTTAACAACTATAAAAAATTAAAAAATATAATGAATCATGTTTCAATCTACGCAATGTAATTAGAAAACAAAATGTAGTTGACGAATGTATATGATCGCAATGACGATTTTTTAGTGATTTGTAATTTGGATGATTGAAGATATTAATAAATGTTGATATTTGTTATAGTTAACAAATACTTAATTTACACGTAAACAAAAGCATGTTTGGTTACTCTAGTTAAATGATTTCATCGGTAGGAAAAGACGTGGCCGGTTTGACAAAATATATCGTGTGGGTAGTATTATAGTATTTGAAAGATACGTTTGTTATCTTTATTAACGGCCCAAATATCATAAAGCTAACGATATACGTCAAAAAAGAAAGTTACAATACAAGAAGTGGATTTTTAATTGACGTTGCCCAATTAATATCTATCTTTTTGGTCCCTACTAACGAGTAATTAATGGTAGAATCGATTAAAAAAATTGAGTAGAATCTTCTTGTGAATAAAAAATATTATTCCGGATTCTCTATACAAGCTTTCTCTTCTTAGATGAAGTATGAAGCAAAATAAGCCATACAAGCAATCCCATCGGTTAGAAATCTCCGGGACGAACAACATCAAGCCATTTGATAATAGCGATCCAAAGAGTAAACGACACATCATATTCTCAAAAAGATGATCTACAAATTTATTGACGTTGGAGCAAACGGGGCAAAGAACACTTGGAACATCTACTCCCCTCTCCACAAGCTTCATTGTAGTCGTAAGATGATTCACACAAATACACCACCCTAAAATATTCACCTTAATAGGTAAAAAGCGATTCCAACGAGTAACCTAAAAGCTATTAGGCAATACCATAGAATCTATGCAATTTCGAATAGACTTAACCATAATATATGACCATCTATATCAAAATTCCCCACCCCTTTCTTGTCTCTCTTCGAACTAATTGAATCATTTGGGTTTATCTCCAGCCTAAACTAATTGAACCGACATATAGTTTGTTATTGTTTTGGTTAAAGATTATCATGTAATTGACGTGAGTGTAAGAAGGTTTTTTTTTTCGAAATTTCGTCCTCGTGTCATCTTTTAAGGGGTTTATTTATATGTTGCACTCAAATCTGGGCTCAACTCATAAAAATATGCACATAAAAATGTTTTTTTAAACGAAAACGTATTATATTTGACCTGACTCGTTTCCAGAAAAAGTTTATGTCGACATGTAGAGCAAATCGAATTTATACCGGCACGTACATAATAATTGCACGTGAATAAAATAGTTTTTCTTAAGTAAAGGAGGTATAACGATAAACCCGAAACAAATTATTAGTACAAAACTTAATAGGTTAATAACGTTCGCAAAATTGTGCCAAGTAGCACTATTGCCAAACCACTGCCAGCGAACACCAACATCAGAAGAGCTTGTAAAAATAAAATAAATAAAAAGATAAAAAAAGTTAACACCGAACAAAAACATACGTAAAATCGTTGAACCACGCACGCCCGTTGCATCGTGTTAATGCGATGAAATTACACAGAAACGTAAAACGTAGAAAAGAATAACTAAGTTGACCTAAGATCCGGGCGTTGTGACGAACTTGTCAAACGGAGAAAAATAGATGTATTGCGATTGGCCTATCAAACGGGAAAAAACAAACAAAAAAACGTTGAACCCCACATGCATGTTGCTGCGTGTTAACTCGCAAAATTTAGAATGAAACGTGAATTGAAAAACTTGCGAAAAATGAAAACTATGGGGGACCAAAATTAAAAATTAAAAGATGTTCAGATTAAACTGCAAATTTGAAAAGCTTAGGGTTAAAACTAAAAAAGTCAAAAGGTTTAAAAATAAAAAATTCAAAACTTTTTTAATAAACCATCCATTCACATATTAAAACTACCAACTAAATGTTTAAATTTGAAAACAAATGATGTAATGATAAAATAGATGGGTTGAAATGTTATTGTGCTTTTATATTAATTAGTAACCACTTACTTGTATTTTAATAATCACGGTGGCGTAATAATTTTTTTTTCAAATACAAAGCAATTAGCAAACTTTAATAATTAATTACTACAAAGCTAACTAGAAATATCCAAGTCAATTTGCTTACAATATCTTACCATGTGCATGTTTTCAACTTCAGGTCTACAACTACTCTTCTAAACGTGATTTTTAGGTACAAAAAATGTTTTAGAACATAATTATTGACAACTTTAGAAAATATAATTAATCTGACACTTATAGGAATATACGATACAACGACGCCACGTCAAGGTCGAAACTCATAACCATATAGCAAGACATGCTACTTTGAGTTTCAAGCATTTATCCTGAGTCTAGAACAACTATATGATCAGGGGCGGATCTAGAGTGATAGAACGGATAACCTACGTTTCTCCTTAACGCTCTAACGGTAGTGTAAATTTTGTAAAAATTTAACGTTTTTTCGATTTCGTTACCCTTTTCACTAAAACATTTTCCCTCGAATTTTCTAGATCCGCCACTACATATGATAACAATATATAATAATCCATAGCATATGCGGTGTAAGAGATGGAAATCCTTAAAATTTAGGTGTCCAAATTTTTTTAAGGATTAAGGTAGGAAATTTTGCTTCAAACTCTTATGTTCAAATTGTAAATAGGCCCACAAAATTTACAACCGTCATTCAGAGATCAACTGTTCGAATTCCTTCCCCATTATCTTAAATATAAGCTTTTTTTATCATAAGGAAACAACATTTATGATTAAAGACTATATATGTGTGAGCTTTTTTTTTTCTTATGTTAATTGTTCTCAATAATGTTTCAATACAAATATTTTTAGGTGGCAAAATATGATGACTTCACGAGGAGATTTTTTTTGGAACGGGCTAATTATTTTCCTCTTAAATACTTACATCTCCTAAGGATTGAACCTTGGTTTTCTCACAAGAGATAATTTCTCTTGACCACTAGGCTATAGTCTAAGTGGCATTCAACGCGAGGAGATAGTTTGTAGTTTAGGCTGATACTAAATATAGTAATAATGATAAGTCGTTATTAAAAATGTACCATAAAACCTACCAATAGTTTTGCTATGCATGAGATTTATTGGACTCTGTTGGTGTCGTTATTAAAACTATAAGCTAATGTCATGTTTTGATATATAATATGCTTCTTAGCATTTCTACTTGTGTATCAAGTAGAAGTTTTATAAATATCACCTATAGGTTTCAAACCAAACTAGTGTCAAATTATGACTAATACTTAGAATATTCAATTATTCATTCCAATGATTCCTTCAGTTAGTGGATTTTGATGTACCTTCGTTTGGGTCATCTGATGTTTAACTTTCCATGGCGTTTTGTACAGCGGTACTAACCTTCGCGGTGAGCCCTCACATTGTGTAGATTCATTGATAAAGACCGCTGCCGAGTAGAATCCACATAAATGTGACCATAGGTTTCAATGAGGAAATCAAAACTGAGATCAAGAAGTGATCAAAACCAAGATGAAATTAAAGGAGATGGGGTAGTTGCATTCCAGTTTCTAGTGGAACAAGTTCTTTATATTGATTAGGTGGAAAACTGATTACGTTCTGTATATAATTCATTATGAATCCTAAGGAGGAGAAATACATTTTGGAAGAGGGGCCCAAATATTTACTTGTTTTAGACAAAGTAATTGAGTGTTAAATCCCCACAATTCATCAAAGGAAGCTACATATAACAAATAAGTATAAAAATAAAATTAAAAACACAACCCTTTCTCATTACTTGTAAAACCCTTAAAAACTTCCATGTAGCACACCCTTTTTTTTATTTTCTATTGATATGATATATCAAACCACAAATAAGCATGAGGATATACATAAACATACATTTAAAAGAAATCAAACAACTTTACACAAACTAGTAGATGTTCTATGAGCAACAGCCATCGGTTGGAGGGTTCTCCGGTTTCTGCTTCAATATGTTTCTTTTCACTACGGTAGATCCTTCTTCTAGCAGACTAGGAGCCACCATTATCTGTGTTTATTTCATAGAAATATGTTTTCATCATTATAATCTTTCGTTTATTATACATTGACTATTACAGTCAGTTTTTATGGGTTACTCATGTTATTAGGTAGGGGTGTAAGTGAACCGCGCTGGTTGTGAGTTACTCGAGCTCAATTCATTAAATTTGATTTGAGTTGAGTGTAAACGAACTCGAACATAGCTTCATCCTCATTTTGAGGTCGTTTAATAAATGAGCTTAAACCTGACCTTCATGCATTGAAGTCGATTAAACTCATTAGCTTAGATGAGATTATTAAAAAAAATACATATTATAATGTATCTATAGATAATTAGATAATCTAATTACATAATATAAGTAATTATATGTGCAGTTAAAGTAAAAAAAGAAATCAAATGATAAAATTTATAAGATATGCAATTATTGTTGCATATACAAAACTCAAGATGAGTCGAGCTTGAACTCTTTTTAAGTTATCTTGAGCCTATTATTCGATAAAGATCAAGTTAGAGTCACGTCAACTGTCACGTTATCCAGATAACCAGGTCAGAATCTCTAAAATCAAGTGTTTTTTAGGTAAGGGGTATTATTTTATCAAGATTTTTCAAAAGGTTGGTTATTTTTTAATGGTGAAACAAAGATGAAGAATAAATATAGAGAATCAGACCAAAATTGGTTAGCTCTTATACAATTTGACCCATTTATTTGATTATATAACCAAAATTCTATTGTTACCTTTAATGCAAGCTCTTCAAAACATTGGTGTACATTTTCCCGAGTTCTCGCGCTACATTCAAGAAATAAACATTTGAGCTCTTTGGCAAGAGCAATGCCTTCTTCCCTGCTCACAAATCTTTCAGTGTCCTGCAAAATCAGATTCTGGTTAAAAACTATAGAATAAAAAAAAAATTGTAACACATAGGGTAAATCCCACAATGTTGCGCTCAAATAAGGTATACGAGGACATAAGAAATTCCACGCCTACCAAAAACTTGATCAGTGTGCTCTTTGTGAGAAAAGTGGACAATATTGGTTGGCATCAAGGCACAATGTTGGTTGTTTTAAGGGGTCAGATATTACAAGAATTAGCTGTGTTTATAAGTTAGAAGGATAATGTGTTAATGTTCATGAAATAGAAGATGAAACTTACTTTGTCAACTTTGTTTCCAACAAGCATCTTCACACAGTCTGGATTAGTGGAGTATAAATCAACTTCTTTAGCCCATATTTCTTTCAAGTTTGAGAAGGTTTCTCTTCTTGTAACATCATACACTATACAACAAGCAGGTTTGTATATTGTTAAACCAAAGATGGAAATATAAGTAGTGGAAGGCTAAAAATCTTGAACAAACGATGTTGGCCAAAGCGGGTCTATAAAACTAAATGCTAAAACCATCAATTTGGGTAATACTGCAAATTTAAAAATTAAAAGATGTTATTACCAAAATTAAAAGATGTTAAAACCATCAAAGGCAGGAGGGAGCATTATGTTATTACCACTGTATGTTCTCTACGGCCTCACATAGTTACGTTTGTAAATAAATAACACGTCAAAGAATAAGAAGGAATGAAGGTGGTGTTACCAACTAGGTTAATATAATATTTAACTAATTAAAATTCAAACCAAGGATAAAAATTTACTGTTAAAAAGTTGAAGGTTGTTGTTGTAGATAGAGGACTTACATCTAGATAAAGGAAAGTTGAAGAAATCAATATTATGCTAATTATAGTTTGTCAGAGTTTGCTGGGATTATTCCTACCATTTGTTTGAAATAGACATTGTTATATACCGGAGGATTCAAATAATTTTTTTTTATAAGAATAAAAATAATAATTTTTAAATTAACAGAAATTTTCTATTTATTTTATTTTATATTATAAAAAAGGACATATATGTGAATCTATAATTGTTATTAATTAGCTAATTAATTAAACTTGTAACTTATTTTTTTAATATACTCTTTGAAAGTAAAATAATTTATGGTAAAGGACAATTTTCGATATGTATAGGATAAATTTTAGTATGTGTAGGATAAATTTTGAAATGTGTAGGGTAAATTTACATGTGTGTAGGGTAAATTCCGGTAATTATAAGATATATATCGAATAAATTTTGAAATGTGTAGGATAAAATCTTTATGCTTTATTAATAAGAGATAATATAATTAATAAGAGAATTTATAAACTATTTAATGTTTTATCATTATACCGTCTTTTTTTTTTCTTCTTACATTAAATTTCTTCTCAAATAAATATTCTCCTTATTACATATTATCTCATATATATACATGTTTTATATATAAATACGTGTTTCATATATAGGTATTTTTTTCACAGCATAAAGATAAAAAGGGATAGAGTTAAAGATTTGACAACATTACATTATCCAATCTCACTTTATATGGTGGTGGGTTGACATCATAGTGGGCTTACATTGAATTTGAATTCAAGTTAACCATCAAAAAGATATCAAAACCTTTCACAATGGAATCTTCGGGACTGGCCTACTGGCTATGATAAATAATTAAAACGCTCTCTTTTACCATTACGTTTTTTTTATTTCTTCTTCTTTTGTTTTTTTTAATTCTAATTAAGTACGATGGTTTTAATAAAATTTACACGCGTGTATCGAAACGCTCATATTTATAAATCGATAATGCTAAAAGAAGTGGTTTAGATCAGTTGCGGATCCAGCCCTGTTTTGTGTGTTCATATAAACCCACTCGGTTTGGAAAAAATGGAAAAAAAATTAGTGAGAACTTTGTATGATTTGGAAAAAATAGTGAGAATCTATCAAAATGAACCCACCGAAAGAAGTTTCTGGATCCGCCACTGCTTAGGATTAAAATTCGTTTAAAAAATCATATAAAAGATCTTAATTGAGTAGATTTTTCACACCTTTATTTACTAATGAACAAAATAATATTTGTGTTTTGTAATGAATCATTGATTTATAAAAAGTTAATCTTCAGTGTTAATATTGTGTAAAGTTTGTAATGAAGCATTGATTTATAAAAAGTTTAACTTCAGTGTTTGACTTTAAAAAATATCATTACAAACAAGGTGGACCAAGGTTGAGGGTGCTATGGTCGTCTGCACCCCATGAAATTTTGTTATTATTGTATATACAATATGATCTTGAAAGACTCGAGAAATTTTGACCCGACATCCATGAAATTTTGACTCAGACTCTTGCAAATTATTGTCAATAGATATAGAGATCAGTTGTGATGAAAAGTGAACAGTAAATATAGTACTTTCAGATTTTGTTCGAGGTGACAACGGCTCGACATCAATAGAGGTGGTAGTGGATCGGTCAGGGGCGGATGTACAACATAATAAGGGGTAGCCTCCGGTACCCCTTGGCGCTCCGGCGGTGGTGTAAATTTTAAAAAAGTTTGACGTTTTTTTCAATTTCGTTACCCCTTTTTTTTAAAACGTTACCCCTATGAAAGCTTTCAAGATCCGCCACTGGGATTGGTAAAGTAGAATGTGGGAAGAGACGAAGAAGATGACCTAATACTAAAATATTGTATTGGCACTGTTAAAAAATTAAATAACAACCCATACTCCACAGCCCAGAACATACTGCTTTTTTTCACGTCAAATTGTAAAAATAAAATAAAGTAAAAATGGGAAAACTACGAAAAATAAACAACGTTGACCAATATTTTTTCAAAATGAAAACATTTTTTTTGACTTTGTAAAGTGTTTAGAACAATCAAAAAGTGTCACTAAGTCTCAAGTGTTACTTTTCGACACAAAGTCATATTTGGTCTATGCTTTTAGTCTCGTCGGAGTTAGGGGTAAGGTTAACCTGAGTCTATATTTGAAAAGTCGAAAGTGCCTATTTTAGAAAAGTTAAATACAACATTGTCTATTTTGGTAATTTTTCAATAAGAATAGTAAGTGGGAAATGCCAAAATCATATGTTCTTGAGGTTTAGCTTGATTTGTCTGTTATATGAAAAATATTTTTTTTGTATATGGACACTTGACATTTTAATTTTGTTGTTATTTCTATCTAAATCACAAACCCAATTAAAATGTATTGATAACTCAGGCCCGTTTAGACATTCTGCCCATTTATTTTACTGTATTTTTTTTAATTTTCTTTTTGATCTTTCGTATTGATCGATTGAACTTTGCGTCCTGCCAGTTTACTAAGTAGACTCACATTTAAGAAATTCTAGTTGCATGATTACAGTTTACGATTATAACCTTTGGGATTTTGATCAGAAGATGAAGATGAAAACGAGTATATATAACTTACCTCGAACCGTTGCTTGTTCGGCACCAGCGGGATTGGTCGAAGAAAACGAAACGACGGCGGTGCTAAAATTCAGAGTTTAGAGGGTGGCTGCCGGTGGTTTGGCTGCCGGAATCGAAGAAACGTAAGAGTGCATGGATGGGAAAATGGTTTATAACCATTTATATTATACCCCTTTGACTTTGGAAAATTACACCAAATAATCCCAATTCCTTTATAAAAGGGTATTATAAATAATATAAAAACAAAAATAAATAGGTCAAATGTCTAAATTGCCCCTTAGTTAAGTTAGTTTTAAACGAAGTTAGCAAATTGGATGAAACCAACAACAAAATGCAAACTTTTGAGTCCGGTTGTAAAAAAAATATTTTCTTTAAATAAATGTGACAAATCTGTCCAAACCTCAAAAACAATTTTGTTGGTCATACTAAAACAAAATTATCCACATAATTACCATTCTTTATTACTTTATTTGAATTGAAATAATAAGATTTTAATATTTTTTGTTTCATTTGATATTTTTTATTTATGTGTATGTTTTTGTTTATTTTCAGGTTTATTAATATGTTTCTCGTACTTAAATTTTGTTTTATATCTTTATTATGTGATCTGATCTAAATCGTAATAAAAAATTAATATATATAGTGATATACAACTAACCCTTAAAAGTTTTCAACCATCAAAACTCTTTTTTTTATGCTTCCACCACTTCAAATTATTGATGAATACAAGGGTTAGAAGTTAAAAACAGAAGTTAAAACAAGGGAAAGAATGCTAAAAAAATAAACTGAGACAATTCAATAACAAAACGATTATTCTAAAGATTTCATATATGTCACGTCTTAGTTTTTCTATGGACAACTCATCAATAATATCTCTCACATGTTACCAAATGGGTACTTGAATATGACATATTCATGGAGTGGGTGATTTTAGGCAACCCCTTCTTTCATTTGGCAATTAGTCCCATCCACATAAATTGTGCAGCCTCGGCCCCATCAGGGCTAATTGTTTACCCTTTGTCACATGTGACTGTTACGATGTAATTGGTCCATTACCTCTGCAAATTTACTCCATCTAAACCACATCTATAAATTCGGTTAAATAACATATAAAATCGGTTTCTCTTGATGTAATTTGTTTGATAAGAAAACAAATTACATTAAACATATATAAGGCTTAAGAAAATGATTAAAAGTTTATTTTATTTATATTATACTACAGTGGATGATTCAAATGATAAGAATTTTTTTTTTAAGAAGAGAAAAGAAAAGTTTCAACTAATAAGAATAGTTTATTTTACTCTATTTAATATTTGTATTTAATTTTTTTAAGTAAAAATTTATATGTAAACTTAGATCATTAATTTCTAGTCTTCATTTTTAATAGATAACTACACTAAATTTGTAACTTATTTACAAAATATATATTTAAAAAAAATCGAGAGCGTAGGACAAATTATCAGGTGTGTAAGATAAAATACGAGTTGTTTAGGATAAATTTAAATATGTGTAGGATAAATTTTGAAATGTGTAGAATAACTTTTTATGTGTGTAAGCAAAAATAATTAGTGTAGAAAATAACAGTCTTTATGAATAATTAATTACTTAAAGATAGTAATAAATTAGATGAAAAAACTATTTAATATTTTACAATTGTACAAATTTATTATATTTCTTCTTAATTAATTTTTTTTCTAAAACAAACCTTCCCTTATATTATAATGCATATAAGTAGGACAAAACTAATTTAACACAATTTTATAACTTCAAAAAACACATCTTTTAAAATGTATGATGGAATCCTTTAAAATATACTGTTGACTTTTAAATCGACTACCACCACCATTTTGAACGAGTATAACATTTTCATATGTTAATATTAAAAAAATACACCATTAGACAGACATTTTATTCTTTTAAACTTAAGTATAGTATTGTTATAATTTTTTTAATTTAAAAATGATAACATAATATGTTATTACCGCTGTCTATGTTCTCCACCGCCTCACGTAGCTACGTTCGTTTGTAAATAACTAACATGTGAAAGAATTAAGAAGGAATGAAGTGGTGTTACCAACTTGGTTAATATAATATTTAATTAATTAAAATTCAACCCGAGGATTAAAATGTACAGTTAAAAAGTTGAAGGATGTTTTTGTAGATATTAGATTGCATAGGACTTACGTATAGAGGGTTAGGTTCATTTGTAAATAACCCCTTAATAGTAATACCACTGAATTAATCCTAGTTCTTGATCATTAATATATAAGTGCATTTTATGATTTGATAAGATAAATCAATTAGCAGAATTTGTTCACTAAGTTTACAAATACAATTGTGTTCGCTCAATAATCCCAAAACACATAACTATAACGATCCTAAGGTAGCGAAATTCCTTGTCGTTCCGACCCGTATGAAAGGGGTAACAATCTGGGCACTGTCTCGGAGAGAAGCTCGGTGAAATAGACATGTCTGTGAAGATGCAGACTACCTGCACCTGGACATAAAGACCCCATGAAGCTTCACTGTTCTTTGGGATTGGCTTTGTGCCTTTCCTGCGCAGCTTAGGTGGAAGGCAAAGAAGGCCTCCTTCCGGGGGTCCGAGCCATCAGTAAGATACCACTCTAGAAGAGCTAGAATTCTAACCTTGTGTTACGGGCCAAGGGATAGTCTCAAGTAGAAAATTTCTATGGGGCATAGGTCTCCCAAAAGGTAACGGAGGCGTGCAAAGGTTTCCTCGGGCCGGACGGAGATTGGCCCTAGCTTGTTAATAGGGGTAGGGCTACCCCTTGACGCTCCAGCGGTAATGTAAATTTTAGAAAATTTTATGTTTTTTTTTTCCTTACCTTTTTTTAAAATGTTGTCGCTATAAAAAATTTCTAGACACGTCACTTACCTATAATGCAAAGGCAGGAGGGAGCATTATGTTATTACCACTGTATGTTCTCTGCGGCCTCACATAGTTACGTTTGTAAATAAATAACACTTCAAAGAATAAGAAGGAACGAAGGTGGTGTTACCAACTAGGTTAATATAATATTTAACTAATTAAAATTCAAACCAAGGATAAAAATTTACTGTTTAAAAGTTGAAGGTTGTTGTTTTAGATAGAGGACTTACATCTAGATAAAGGAAAGTTGAAGAAATCAATATTATGCTAATTATAGTTTGTCAGAGTTTGCTGGGATTATTCCTACCATTTGTTTGAAATAGACATTGTTATATACCGGAGGATTCAAATAAATTTTTTTATAAGAATAAAAATAATAATTTTTAAATTAATAGAAATTTTCAATTTATTTTATTTAATATTATGAAAAAGGACATATAGGTGAATCTATAATTGTTATTAATTAGCTAATTAGTTAAACTTGTAACTTATTTTTTTAACATACTATTTGAAAGTAAAATAATTTATGGTAAAGGATAATTTTCGATATGTATAGGATAAATTTTAGTATGTGTAGGATAAATTTTGAAATGTGTAGGGTAAATTTACATGTAGGGTAAATTCCGGTAATTATAAGATATATGTCGAATAAATTTTGAAATGTGTAGGATAAAATCTTTATGCTTTATTAATAAGAGATAATATAATTAACAAGAGAATTTATAAACTATTTAATGTTTTATCATTATACCGTCTTTTTTTTTTCTTCTTACATTAAATTTCTTCTCAAATAAATATTCTCCTTATTACATATTATCTCATATATATATACATGTTTTATATATAAATACGTGTTTCATATGTAGGTATTTTTTTCACACCATAAAGATAAAAAGAGATAGAGAGTTAAGATTTGACAACATTACATTATCCAATCTCACTTTATATGGTGGTGGGTTGACATCATAGTGGGCTTACATTGAATTTGAATTCAAGTTAACCATCAAAAAGATATCAAAACCTTTCACAATGGAATCTTCGGGACTGGCCTACTGGCTTTGATAAATAATTAAAACGCTCTCTTTTACCATTACGTTTTTTTTATTTCTTCTTCTTTTGTTTTTTTTAATTCTAATTAAGTACGATGGTTTTAATAAAATTTACACGCGTGTATCGAAACGCTCATATTTATAAATCGATAACGCTAAAAGAAGTGGTTTAGGATCAGTTGCGGATCCAGCCCTGTTTTGTGTTTCATATAAACCCACTCGGTTTGGAAAAAATGGAAAAAAAATTAGTGAGAACTTTGTATGATTTGGAAAAAATAGTGATAATCTATCAAAATGAACCCACCGAAAGAAGTTTCTGGATCCGCCACTGCTTAGGATTAAAATTCGTTTAAAAAATCATATAAAAGATCTTAATTGAGTAGATTTTTCACACCTTTATTTACTAATGAACAAAATAATATTTGTCTTTTGTAATGAATCATTGATTTATAAAAAAGTTAATCTTCAGTATTAATATTGTGTAAAGTTTGTAATGAAGTATTGATTTATAAAAAGTTTAACTTCAGTGTTTGACTTTAAAAAATATCATTACAAACAAGGTGGACCAAGGTTGAGGGTGCTATGGTCGTCTGCACCCCATGAAATTTTGTTATTATTGTATATACAATATGATCTTGAAAGACTCGAGAAATTTTGACCCGACATCCATGAAATTTTGACTCAGACTCTTGCAAATTATTGTCAATAGATATAGAGATCAGCTGTGATGAAAAGTGAACAGTAAAGATAGTACTTTCAGATTTTGTTCGAGGTGACAGCGGCTCGACATCAATAGAGGTGGTAGTGGATCGGTCAGGGGCGGATGTACAACATAATAAGGGGTAGCCTCCGCAACCCCTTGGCGCTCCGGCGGTAGTGTAAATTTTGGAAAGTTTGACGTTTTTTTTCAATTTCGTTACCCCTTTCTTTTAAAACGTTACCCCTATGAAAGCTTTCAAGATTCGCCACTGGGATTGGTAAAGTAGAATGTGGGAAGAGGCGAAGAAGATGACCTAATACTAAAATATATTGTATTGGCACTTTTAAAAAATTAAATAACAACCCATGCTCCACAGCCCAGAACATACTGCTTTTTTTCACGTCAAATTGTAAAAATAAAATAAAGTAAAAATGGGAAAACTACGAAAAATAAACAACGTTGACCAATATTTTTTCAAAATGAAAACATTTTTTTTGACTTTGTAAAGTGTTTAGAACAATCAAAAAGTGTCACTAAGTCTCAAGTGTTACTTTTCGACACAAAGTCATATTTGGTCTATGCTTTTAGTCTCGTCGGAGTTAGGGGTAAGGTTAACCTGAGTCTATATTTGAAAAGTCGAAAGTGCCTATTTTAGAAAAGTTAAATACAACATTGTCTATTTTGGTAATTTTTCAATAAGAATAGTAAGTGGGAAATGCCAAAATCATATGTTCTTGAGGTTTAGCTTGATTTGTCTGTTATATGAAAAATATTTTTTTTGTATATGGACACTTGACATTTTAATTTTGTTGTTATTTCTATCTAAATCACAAACCCAATTAAAATGTATTGATAACTCAGGCCCGTTTAGACATTCTGCCCATTTATTTTACTGTATTTTTTTTAATTTTCTTTTTGATCTTTCGTATTGATCGATTGAACTTTGCGTCCTGCCAGTTTACTAAGTAGACTCACATTTAAGAAATTCTAGTTGCATGATTACAGTTTACGATTATAACCTTTGGGATTTTGATCAGAAGATGAAGATGAAAACGAGTATATATAACTTACCTCGAACCGTTGCTTGTTCGGCACCAGCGGGATTGGTCGAAGAAAACGAAACGACGGCGGTGCTAAAATTCAGAGTTTAGAGGGTGGCTGCCGGTGGTTTGGCTGCCGGAATCGAAGAAACGTAAGAGTGCATGGATGGGAAAATGGTTTATAACCATTTATATTATACCCCTTTGACTTTGGAAAATTACACCAAATAATCCCAATTCCTTTATAAAAGGGTATTATAAATAATATAAAAACAAAAATAAATAGGTCAAATGTCTAAATTGCCCCTTAGTTAAGTTAGTTTTAAACGAAGTTAGCAAATTGGATGAAACCAACAACAAAATGCAAACTTTAGAGTCCGGTTGTAAAAAAAATATTTTCTTTAAATAAATGTGACAAATCTGTCCAAACCTCAAAAACAATTTTGTTGGTCATACTAAAACAAAATTATCCACATAATTACCATTCTTTATTACTTTATTTGAATTGAAATAATAAGATTTTAATATTTTTTGTTTCATTTGATATTTTTTATTTATGTGTATGTTTTTGTTTATTTTCAGGTTTATTAATATGTTTCTCGTACTTAAATTTTGTTTTATATCTTTATTATGTGATCTGATCTAAATCGTAATAAAAAATTAATATATATAGTGATATACAACTAACCCTTAAAAGTTTTCAACCATCAAAACTCTTTTTTTTATGCTTCCACCACTTCAAATTATTGATGAATACAAGGGTTAGAAGTTAAAAACAGAAGTTAAAACAAGGGAAAGAATGCTAAAAAAATAAACTGAGACAATTCAATAACAAAACGATTATTCTAAAGATTTCATATATGTCACGTCTTAGTTTTTCTATGGACAACTCATCAATAATATCTCTCACATGTTACCAAATGGGTACTTGAATATGACATATTCATGGAGTGGGTGATTTTAGGCAACCCCTTCTTTCATTTGGCAATTAGTCCCATCCACATAAATTGTGCAGCCTCGGCCCCATCAGGGCTAATTGTTTACCCTTTGTCACATGTGACTGTTACGATGTAATTGGTCCATTACCTCTGCAAATTTACTCCATCTAAACCACATCTATAAATTCGGTTAAATAACATATAAAATCGGTTTCTCTTGATGTAATTTGTTTGATAAGAAAACAAATTACATTAAACATATATAAGGCTTAAGAAAATGATTAAAAGTTTATTTTATTTATATTATACTACAGTGGATGATTCAAATGATAAGAATTTTTTTTTGTAAGAAGAGAAAAGAAGAAGTTTCAACTAATAAGAATAGTTTATTTTACTCTATTTAATATTTGTATTTAATTTTTTTAAGTAAAAATTTATATGTAAACTTAGATCATTAATTTCTAGTCTTCATTTTTAATAGCTAACTACACTAAATTTGTAACTTATTTACAAAATATATATTTAAAAAAAAATTGAGAGCGTAGGACAAATTATCAGGTGTGTAAGATAAAATACGAGTTGTTTAGGATAAATTTTGAAATGTATAGAATAACTTTTTATGTGTGTAAGCAAAAATAATTAGTGTAGAAAATAACAGTCTTTATGAATAATTAATTACTTAAAGATAGTAATAAATTAGATGAAAGAACTATTTAATATTTTACAATTGTACCAATTTATTATATTTCTTCTTAATTAAATTTTTTTCTAAAATAAACCTTCCCTTATATTATAATGCATATAAGTAGGACAAAACTAATTTAACACAATTTTATAACTTCAAAAAATACATCTTTTAAAATGTATGATGGAATCCTTTAAAATATACTGTTGACTTTTAAATCGACTACCACCACCATTTTGAACGAGTAAAACATTTTCATATGTTAATATTAAAAAAATACACCATTAGACAGACATTTTATTCTTTTAAACTTAAGTATAGTATTATTATAATTTTTTTAATTTAAAAATGATAACATAATATGTTATTACCGCTGTCTATGTTCTCCACCGCCTCACGTAGCTACGTTCGTTTGTAAATAACTAACATGTGAAAGAATTAAGAAGGAATGAAGTGGTGTTACCAACTTGGTTAATATAATATTTAATTAATTAAAATTCAACCCGAGGATTAAAATGTACAGTTAAAAAGTTGAAGGATGTTTTTGTAGATATTAGATTGCATAGGACTTACGTATAGAGGGTTAGGTTCATTTATAAATAACCCCTTAATGGTAATACCACTGAATTAATCCTAGTTCTTGATCATTAATATATAAGTGCATTTTATGATTTGATGATATAAATCAATTAGCAGAATTTGTTCACTAAGTTTACAAATACGATTGTGTTCGCTCAATAATCCCAAAACACATAACTATAACGATCCTAAGGTAGCGAAATTGCTTGTCGTTCCGACCCGTATGAAAGGGGTAACAAACTGGGCACTGTCTCGGAGAGAAGCTCGGTGAAATAGACATGTATGTGAAGATGCAGACTACCTGCACCTGGACATAAAGACCCCATGAAGTATCATGTGTTAAGTATAATAAAAACTAGAACATTTACCAAGTTAGACACACAGTCCAGCGGTGGACTGTGTGCCAAACTAAACCACAGGTCCCGGGTTCGAGACCCGTGGCGAGCACCGAGTCGATACATTAAATCGTTTTTAAAATAAGTGATTTTCGGATTAATTTAATTAGTATATACATATAATTAAAAACAGAAATATTTCGGGTTAGACACGTAGCTCAGTTGGTAGAGCTGCGTGCACGCGTACGAGAGGTCACGGGTTCGAGTCTCACCCAGCGCACACATATATTAACGACCGAACCGGTCAACGGTCAACAAGTCAACGGTCAACGGTCAAAAATCAACATTTTTTTATTTATTTATTTAAATTAAAAATCAATTAAAAATACTTAAAAATAACATTTTTAAAGTTAGAAAATAGCCTTAAACTCACAAAAATATATCCAAAAATACTATTAAAATTGTTAATAAAATCCATTTATTTACCCTACTTTTTCGTTATTAATTAGGTTAGTTTTTCTCGTCGATCAATCCTCTAAACTCGTGCGCATTCAACATCATCAACCGAACGCACCCACTGTGAGTGAATCTCTACAAATTCCCCGTTTTAATCACGTTTTTGGGGTGTATCATGTGTCTTACTATTTATTATATTTAAATCATTGTGCATACATCATATCATGAACAAATGTGTATTCAGCTTGTATAAACTGTTTGTGTGGTTATTGTTTAGATTCAATTTATTATTTACAGTACATGCAATTTCTTAGGCCGCCGCTCCCCATTACATTATGAGCGTTGAGCAGTTCCCCATTACATTATGAGCGTGAACCTGGAGTTGCCAACATACGATCGGCTCCGTTTGATTGAGCCTTGATCGCACAGACATTTATCATTTTCAGTACATGCAATACGATCGGCTCCGTTTGATTGAGCCTTGATCGCACAGTTTCATTCATGTTATATATTCATGCAAGTTGATATGTTATTGTATGCTATTGGTTTGTTAATGTATGTTATGGTTTGTTGTTGTTTGATATCGTATGCTAATGGTTTGTTATTGTATGCTAATTGTTGTTATTGTATGTTTATTTACGTTTGTTCATATATGAATATTGCACAATTTTTCCATATTAAATACAACAAGAAATAAATAATAAATGTTTTTCTAACAAGGTTCACTCGCCAACTTTTTGTTGATCCAAAAACCATTTTTACATATGATACAGGTGAACAGGATGAAGCATGGAAAACATAGGAAATTGCCTTAGAAGAAAAATAATGAAGTTTAGAAGGATGAATAGAACATGTTGTATTTGTTTGATATGATTGTATGATCTCTTTTAAATTGAAATAATAAATATGAAACATTATAATAAATGTCATGAGCTTTGATGAAAACCAAATCATGCCCTGGTCACCTTTTCCGCTGCGGGTCGGGGTGTGACAGATTGGTATCAAAGCTTTTGACTATAGGGATATAGGATAAGTTATTAGACCCTTAGAGCCTATACTATTGTTGACTAGATTTTAATTGTTTATGTGGTTACATGCAAACTTATGATATTTATTTGTTTCATATTTATTACATACACAAATACATGCAAACATTTCCAATATTACATTTTGTGATACATAGTGAACTATACTTACAGTCAAACATACATACTTACATACATATTCATCATACATGTTACAATATTCACATATTCAAATCATCTTCATACTTCCGTTATTCAAGATTTTGTCGCATTTTTCATTTTTCAAATCTCATCAAAGTGAGTTCTGCGACGGGCATGTAGTAACTGTAAGGGTACAAGTACCGGTAGTCGGAACGTCCTGTCTAGGTTGGCATTCGTATAAATCCAATATAACGGACCAGTTTGCCTACCTGGGGACTAACGATGAGAGTACGAAGGACCTATTAGGCCAAAGCATGCCACACCAAACGTCGTTCGAACTAACACCACTTTGAGGTGTCACCGTGTCCACACCTGGATACATTCCGAATATCATACGTTACATACATATTTCTCGATTTTCTCCGGGTTTTAGTGTACGTAACCAGGCTAACACATGCGAACCATATGAAAAACCCGGTAATCATGGGGGCCCACATGATTACGAAGGTGAAGTATGGCGGCATGCAAGGCCCAATTACGAGCAAAGCCCAAGACATCCTATGGATGTAGTAGATTTATTATGCTATGTTTATTTTATGAATGTTCATTCCTAAATACGACACATGATCCCAAAAACATCCAACTCATACTCTTCATATGTATTCCTTTTAGATGTCTTCTAATTCCGCTCGTAGGAAGATGAGAGCAGAAAAAGCTCGCGAGCGTATGGCTGCCCAAATCGCTCAACAAATGGCTGCCGTAATACCCAACATTGTAGTTCAAGTCCAACAAGCCCTTACCGCTAATCCCGTCAATCAAGAAGTTCAAAATGTTGTTAACCCTCCCCCAAATACCACTAAATGCACCTACAAGCATTTCAAATCCTGCGACCCTACAAAATACGAAGGGACTGAAGGTGTCACCGCTCTTCTCTATTGGTTTGAAGAAATGGAAAACATTTTTCTAAATTGCGATTGCCCCGATGATCGCAAAGTGCGATATGCTACTGGTCGTTTATTTGGAATAGCACTTACTTGGTGGAATACAGAGAAAGCCAAACGAGGTGTTGAAGATGCTATGACTTTGACTTGGGAGGAGTTGAAAGAAATCATGACAAGACGGTTTTGCCCAAGGAACGAAATCAAGAAATTAGAGGATGAGTTCTATTCGTTGAAACAAAAGGAAGGCGACCACATTACATACAACAAGAGATTCCTCGAGTTAAATCAAATGGTTCCCAACTTGTTAACTCCCCACTACCGTTTGATCGAGCACTACATTCGAGGTCTTCCTTCAAAAATTCAAGACTCTGTAATAAGTACCACACCTGCAACCTTGGAAGCAGCAATGGAGTTAGCTACAGAGCTCACCGAGAACCGTATACGGAATAAAGACTTCAAGGAGGAGAAGAAGAAAGATAAAGCATCAACTGAAATTTCAAACTCCACCCAAACCGAATCCCCTTCTCAACCCATTTCCAAGAGGAAACGAGATGAGCAACTTTTCGCTGTCACCCAACGCAATCAACCAGCCTTACAAGCCGTACCCCTCCAAGCTATCCCAATCACTCAAGTAGCACCCAACTCAACCTACCCAAATAAGAAACCTTACCTTGGACCTCACCCTCAATGTAACACCTGTTTTTATCACCATCCATCTACCTTACTTTGTCGACTATGTGCGAAGGACGCTATGGTCATTTGAGCAAGGTTTGCCGCACCCCTCAAAACCAAACCTCACCCCCTACTCAAAACATGATCCAAACATATCAACAACCCCAATACCCCATGTTCCCATATGTTCGATCTTGTTTCAATTGTGGCGACCCTACCCACTTTAGAAACACGTGCCCTCAATTGGTTAACATCATAAACGCCCAAGCTCAAGCAAACCCAATTAACCAAGCAAATCAAGGAAACCCAACCACTAGGCCACCAGCAAGAGGAAGAGTTTTCAACATCAACGCCAATCCTGTTGAAGATAATGACGGCCCAAACGAAAACACCCAACTAGTTCCTTTCACTGAAAATCAAGATTCAACTCCAACCGCTTAGTTTTATGTTTTTCTTTATGATTATCTCAATTTTCACGTGTCTCAATTTTAAATTGGAAATTTATCCAAGGATCTTAATGTGAATTACTATTTCAGTTTTGTTTTTATACTCATTGATTTAACATTCATATCTTCATACCTCACGACATATCACAGTGTCATCATTTAAAGAAGTTGAACTGTGTCTCACTTCTACATGGACTAACCTCTCCATCATAACAAACGAGAGAGGTACTGTCATCATTCAAAGACTCAAGCTTTGGTTGTTGTGTTTGTTTATGTTTAGAGTCACATAGAACTAGTCATAACTAACGGATAAAGCCAATGAAAATTTGACGAGAATATGGTGGATACGCCGCTGGTACTTCCTATATATAAGTATTCTTGTCAAAGGATCAGAGGCATTGTCAGGCGGTTATGAGAAGTTCCATGTAGGATTTAGTAATGTCTTGGTTGAAATTTGTTTTTACACTCACTGATTTAATGTAACATCCGTCAAAAACCGGATTTACCAAACCCGCTCCGTTTATTAACCGAACATGCCCCGGTCACCTTTTCCGCTGCGGGTCATGGTGTGACATAAGTCATCATTATTAAAACTTCTTCTCTTTGTGTGGAAGGGCAACTTCTTGCCAGACGGCTGGTTCTGCAAGTGCGGTTTCTTACTACACGAACCATGAACGGGTTACTCGGATGACTCCAATATAACTCGGTCACCCTTCTGCTAAAACTTTTTAAAATGCTGGGCTATATGACCTACACCAGCTGTAATCGCAACCATCCATTTATCCATTTTCTCAACCCTTTCACAAACCAAACCAATCTTCACAACCACAACACAATGTTCAACAAAACCAGAACACAAACATCTCATTAAATCAAATAATCCCCAAACTGAAACCCCAATTCTACCACTTTTAGGCCTTTTGGCACAAAATCAAAGAATTAAACTGAAAAGGTGAAAATGACAGTGGTGGGATATCATCAACGACATCGGTCATTGAAACCTCCTACATCAGTCGGATCTGTCAGATTTGAACTCAATCTCGCCACCTCACCGTCATTGAAAACCCCTCTACCGAAAACCCTCACGGCATCATCTTTCATATATGTTTCAGATTTATGTCAATAAACGTATTATGGGAAAGAAAATTATTATCAAGCTTAAGTGGTGGTGGTGTGGGGTTGGTAGTGGTGTTGTGGGGTAGGTGGTGGCAGGTGGTCGTGTGGGGGTGGGTGGTGGTGCTTGTGGCAGCAGTTGGTGTTGGGGGTTTTCCTGAAAGAGAGAGAGAGAGAGTAGAGAGAGTTCAGAGTCTGGTGTGTTTATATTGTGTGTATGATTTTTTCTTATATTTTAATAAAATCAAGGGGTAATTTTGTAATTTCACATGGACTTAACGAAGAAAACTAACCCCATCCATTTCAGGGACCATCCGAGTAACAAAAAGAAAACCACATGAAGCACCAGTGTAATTTTCTTAAGAACTATAAGTGTTATTTTATAAAACCATAGGAACTATCATGTCATTTTACTTTTAAACTTATTTTCATGTCTAGTATTTATTTTATATACATCACTATACTACAAAGAGATACTAAATAAACTATATGATTTGTTAATTGTATTGTGGTTCATATTTAGGTTCTAAACTAATCTATCTACTATCAAACATATCAATTGTTTTAAAGTACATAATCAAAACAAAAAAGTGAAAGATCTAAGGAACGTACACAACTAATTATAAAAGTTAAACAATCTAATAAATAGATTTAATATTATTTTAAAAATAAAATACAAAATATTTCACGTTTGTGTGCGTGTATATATATATAGAGAGAGAGATGTAATAGTGGATTTGAGTGTTTTAAATATATGTAAGAATCCCACCAATGTTCTTTTTCTTGGGAGGGGGGGGGGGGGGGGGGGGTTTATTGTTAGTTCAAATATATATGTATCTACAGGTTAAAGTTTGATAACCAGTGATGTTTGATGGGATAAGAAGTTGAGATCGAGAATTAAAAGTATGAAGTGTGATGCACAAATTGGACACGAATTTTATGCACAAGTTGATGCTATAGAGAGGTATATAGTGAGTAACCTGAATTCCAGTACATGTTTGAGGCATAGTGTTGTATAGCGACGTATTAACTCAACTAAACTAGTCAGGATCATAGGAAATTGATAGAACCACAACTTGATCGAGATACGGTTTCACCACTCCAGCAATGTTGAGCTCAGGGCAATGGGTTGTCAATGTTGGTGCCATCACATATCAAACATGCTTGCATTATGCATTAACCTTGTGTTGAAACATGCATGTTTAGCATGTGCATAAAACTTATTCGTAGTATGCATCAATCTAGGGCATGAAAATGTGTTCATAATGTGAATATCAAACTCATGTTCGTTGAACATGTGCATCAATCTATGTATTGAACTTGGTTTGTGTTGAAAACATAGTTTTTTTTTAATAATTTATAACACAAGTTTATATCAAGTTAAATAACATATAAATTCGGTTTCTCTTGATGTAATTTGTTTGATAAGAAAACAAATTACATTAAACATATATAAGGCTTAAGAAAATGATTAAAAGTTTATTTTATTTATATTATACTACAGTGGATGATTCAAATGATAAGAATTTTTTTTTTGTAAGAAGAGAAAAGAAGAAGTTTCAACTAATAAGAATAGTTTATTTTACTCTATTTAATATTTGTATTTAATTTTTTAAGTTAAAATTTATATGTAAACTTAGATCATTAATTTCTAGTCTTCATTTTTAATAGCTAACTACACTAAATTTGTAACTTATTTACAAAATATATATTTAAAAAAAAATTGAGAGCGTAGGACAAATTATCAGGTGTGTAAGATAAAATACGAGTTGTTTAGGATAAATTTAAATATGTGTAGGATAAATTTTGAAATGTGTAGAATAACTTTTTATGTGTGTAAGCAAAAATAATTAGTGTAGAAAATAACAGTCTTTATGAATAATTAATTACTTAAAGATAGTAATAAATTAGATGAAAAAACTATTTAATATTTTACAATTGTACCAATTATTATATTTCTTCTTAATTAATTTTTTTTCTAAAACAAACCTTCCCTTATATTATAATGCATATAAGTAGGACAAAACTAATTTAACACAATTTTATAACTTCAAAAAATACATCTTTTAAAATGTATGATGGAATCCTTTAAAATATACTGTTAACTTTTAAATAGACTACCACCACCATTTTGAACGAGTATAACATTTTCATATGTTAATATTAAAAAAATACACCATTAGACAGACATTTTATTCTTTTAAACTTAAGTATAGTATTGTTATAATTTTTTTAATTTAAAAATGATAACATAATATGTTATTACCGCTGTCTATGTTCTCCACTGCCTCACGTAGCTACGTTCGTTTGTAAATAACTAACATGTGAAAGAATTAAGAAGGAATGAAGTGGTGTTACCAACTTGGTTAATATAATATTTAATTAATTAAAATTCAACCCGAGGATTAAAATGTACAGTTAAAAAGTTGAAGGATGTTTTTGTAGATATTAGATTGCATAGGACTTACGTATAGAGGGTTAGGTTCATTTGTAAATAATCCCTTAATAGTAATACCACTGAATTAATCCTAGTTCTTGATCATTAATATATAAGTGCATTTTATGATTTGATGATATAAATCAATTAGCAGAATTTGTTCACTAAGTTTACAAATACAATTGTGTTCGCTCAATAATCCCAAAACACATAACTATAACGATCCTAAGGTAGCGAAATTCCTTGTCGTTCCGACCCGTATGAAAGGGGTAACAATCTGGGCACTGTCTCGGAGAGAAGCTCGGTGAAATAGACATGTCTGTGAAGATGCAGACTACCTGCACCTGGACATAAAGACCCCGTGAAGCTTCACTGTTCTTTGGGATTGGCTTTGTGCCTTTCCTGCGCAGCTTAGGTGGAAGGCAAAGAAGGCCTCCTTCCGAGGGTCTGAGCCATCAGTAAGATACCACTCTAGAAGAGCTAGAATTCTAACCTTGTGTTACGGGCCAAGGGATAGTCTCAAGTAGAAAATTTCTATGGGGCATAGGTCTCCCAAAAGGTAACGGAGGCGTGCAAAGGTTTCCTCGGGCCGGACGGAGATTGGCCCTAGCTTGTTAATAGGGGTAGGGCTACCCCTTGACGCTCCAGCGGTAATGTAAATTTTAGAAAATTTTATGTTTTTTTTTCCTTACCTTTTTTTTAAAATGTTGTCGCTATAAAAATTTTCTAGACACGTCACTTACCTATAATGCAAAGGCAGGAGGGAGCATTATGTTATTACCACTGTATGTTCTCTGCGGCCTCACATAGTTACGTTTGTAAATAAATAACACTTCAAAGAATAAGAAGGAATGAAGGTGGTGTTACCAACTAGGTTAATATAATATTTAACTAATTAAAATTCAAACCAAGGATAAAAATTTACTGTTAAAAAGTTGAAGGTTGTTGTTGTAGATAGAGGACTTACATCTAGATAAAGGAAAGTTGAAGAAATCAATATTATGCTAATTATAGTTTGTCAGAGTTTGCTGGGATTATTCCTACCATTTGTTTGAAATAGACATTGTTATATACCGGAGGATTCAAATAAATTTTTTTATAAGAATAAAAATAATAATTTTTTAAATTAATAGAAATTTTCAATTTATTTTATTTAATATTATGAAAAAGGACATATATGTGAATCTATAATTGTTATTAATTAGCTAATTAGTTAAACTTGTAACTTATTTTTTTAACATACTCTTTGAAAGTAAAATAATTTATGGTAAAGGATAATTTTCGATATGTATAGGATAAATTTTAGTATGTGTAGGATAAATTTTGAAATGTGTAGGGTAAATTTACATGTAGGGTAAATTCCGGTAATTATAAGATATATGTCGAATAAATTTTGAAATGTGTAGGATAAAATCTTTATGCTTTATTAATAAGAGATAATATAATTAACAAGAGAATTTATAAACTATTTAATGTTTTATCATTATACCGTCTTTTTTTTTTCTTCTTACATTAAATTTCTTCTCAAATAAATATTCTCCTTATTACATATTATCTCATATATATATACATGTTTTATATATAAATACGTGTTTCATATGTAGGTATTTTTTTCACACCATAAAGATAAAAAGAGATAGAGAGTTAAGATTTGACAACATTACATTATCCAATCTCACTTTATATGGTGGTGGGTTGACATCATAGTGGGCTTACATTGAATTTGAATTCAAGTTAACCATCAAAAAGATATCAAAACCTTTCACAATGGAATCTTCGGGACTGGCCTACTGGCTTTGATAAATAATTAAAACGCTCTCTTTTACCATTACGTTTTTTTTATTTCTTCTTCTTTTGTTTTTTTTTAATTCTAATTAAGTACGATGGTTTTAATAAAATTTACACGCGTGTATCGAAACGCTCATATTTATAAATCGATAATGCTAAAAGAAGTGGTTTAGGATCAGTTGCGGATCCAGCCCTGTTTTGTGTGTTCATATAAACCCACTCGGTTTGGAAAAAATGGAAAAAAAAATTAGTGAGAACTTTGTATAATTTGGAAAAAATAGTGATAATCTATCAAAATGAACCCACCGAAAGAAGTTTCTGGATCCGCCACTGCTTAGGATTAAAATTCGTTTAAAAAATCATATAAAAGATCTTAATTGAGTAGATTTTTCACACCTTTATTTACTAATGAACAAAATAATATTTGTGTTTTGTAATGAATCATTGATTTATAAAAAAGTTAATCTTCAGTATTAATATTGTGTAAAGTTTGTAATGAAGTATTGATTTATAAAAAGTTTAACTTCAGTGTTTGACTTTAAAAAATATCATTACAAACAAGGTGGACCAAGGTTGAGGGTGCTATGGTCGTCTGCACCACATGAAATTTTGTTATTATTGTATATACAATATGATCTTGAAAGACTCGAGAAATTTTGACCCGACATCCATGAAATTTTGACTCAGACTCTTGCAAATTATTGTCAATAGATATAGAGATCAGCTGTGATGAAAAGTGAACAGTAAAGATAGTACTTTCAGATTTTGTTCGAGGTGACAGCGGCTCGACATCAATAGAGGTGGTAGTGGATCGGTCAGGGGCGGATGTACAACATAATAAGGGGTAGCCTCCGCAACCCCTTGGCGCTCCGGCGGTAGTGTAAATTTTGGAAAGTTTGACGTTTTTTTTCAATTTCGTTACCCCTTTCTTTTAAAACGTTACCCCTATGAAAGCTTTCAAGATTCGCCACTGGGATTGGTAAAGTAGAATGTGGGAAGAGGCGAAGAAGATGACCTAATACTAAAATATATTGTATTGGCACTTTTAAAAAATTAAATAACAACCCATACTCCACAGCCCAGAACATACTGCTTTTTTTCACATCAAATTGTAAAAATAAAATAAAGTAAAAATGGGAAAACTACGAAAAATAAACAACGTTGACCAATATTTTTTCAAAATGAAAACATTTTTTTTGACTTTGTAAAGTGTTTAGAACAATCAAAAAGTGTCACTAAGTCTCAAGTGTTACTTTTCGACACAAAGTCATATTTGGTCTATGCTTTTAGTCTCGTCGGAGTTAGGGGTAAGGTTAACCTGAGTCTATATTTGAAAAGTCGAAAGTGCCTATTTTAGAAAAGTTAAATACAACATTGTCTATTTTGGTAATTTTTCAATAAGAATAGTAAGTGGGAAATGCCAAAATCATATGTTCTTGAGGTTTAGCTTGATTTGTCTGTTATATGAAAAATATTTTTTTTGTATATGGACACTTGACATTTTAATTTTGTTGTTATTTCTATCTAAATCACAAACCCAATTAAAATGTATTGATAACTCAGGCCCGTTTAGACATTCTGCCCATTTATTTTACTGTATTTTTTTTAATTTTCTTTTTGATCTTTCGTATTGATCGATTGAACTTTGCGTCCTGCCAGTTTACTAAGTAGACTCACATTTAAGAAATTCTAGTTGCATGATTACAGTTTACGATTATAACCTTTGGGATTTTGATCAGAAGATGAAGATGAAAACGAGTATATATAACTTACCTCGAACCGTTGCTTGTTCGGCACCAGCGGGATTGGTCGAAGAAAACGAAACGACGGCGGTGCTAAAATTCAGAGTTTAGAGGGTGGCTGCCGGTGGTTTGGCTGCCGGAATCGAAGAAACGTAAGAGTGCATGGATGGGAAAATGGTTTATAACCATTTATATTATACCCCTTTGACTTTGGAAAATTACACCAAATAATCCCAATTCCTTTATAAAAGGGTATTATAAATAATATAAAAACAAAAATAAATAGGTCAAATGTCTAAATTGCCCCTTAGTTAAGTTAGTTTTAAACGAAGTTAGCAAATTGGATGAAACCAACAACAAAATGCAAACTTTTGAGTCCGGTTGTAAAAAAAATATTTTCTTTAAATAAATGTGACAAATCTGTCCAAACCTCAAAAACAATTTTGTTGGTCATACTAAAACAAAATTATCCACATAATTACCATTCTTTATTACTTTATTTGAATTGAAATAATAAGATTTTAATATTTTTTGTTTCATTTGATATTTTTTATTTATGTGTATGTTTTTGTTTATTTTCAGGTTTATTAATATGTTTCTCGTACTTAAATTTTGTTTTATATCTTTATTATGTGATCTGATCTAAATCGTAATAAAAAATTAATATATATAGTGATATACAACTAACCCTTAAAAGTTTTCAACCATCAAAACTCTTTTTTTTATGCTTCCACCACTTCAAATTATTGATGAATACAAGGGTTAGAAGTTAAAAACAGAAGTTAAAACAAGGGAAAGAATGCTAAAAAAATAAACTGAGACAATTCAATAACAAAACGATTATTCTAAAGATTTCATATATGTCACGTCTTAGTTTTTCTATGGACAACTCATCAATAATATCTCTCACATGTTACCAAATGGGTACTTGAATATGACATATTCATGGAGTGGGTGATTTTAGGCAACCCCTTCTTTCATTTGGCAATTAGTCCCATCCACATAAATTGTGCAGCCTCGGCCCCATCAGGGCTAATTGTTTACCCTTTGTCACATGTGACTGTTACGATGTAATTGGTCCATTACCTCTGCAAATTTACTCCATCTAAACCACATCTATCCATTGGGAATAGCTGCATGGTGTTGGTGAGTAAGATAAGACGTAGGATTGTAAAAGGTCATGGGTTCAATCCCTATCGTATGTAAGTTTAGCTATTAAAAAAAAACCACAACTATTTTTATAATAATCAGTTCAAAAAATTAACTGCAATATAGTATTTTGATCTAATTGATAAGGTTAGGTTTAATTGGCAAAACTATTAAAGTTAAGGTATTGCTCACCTTAAAGTTAAGGGTTCGAGTCCCACTGAAAATGGATTTGGTATAATTTAATCGTTTAAAAAAATCTTAGTATTTTGATTAACACTTTATACTTAATTTATATAATTTTTGTGATGTAGAATCTATTTTAATTATTTAATTTCTCTTTCCTAATTGTGTCACCTATTTTAACAAAAATCGACACTTTCCTACTTAGGTACCAAGAGACGATAAAACTACAAGAAAATATTTTCTTGTGTGGTACAGGAATCACAAAGCCAATATATATTTTGTAAAATTTTAATTAGCTAGTTACAATAGATGGATATGTAGCATGCAAACTTATTCTGGGCCTGTGGCAGATGCTGCCGAACATATAATATATGATTTTTGTTTTTTAGTTACTAGTACATATTGAAGAATACATATGTTTATGCTTAAAGTTGGCCATAACAGTCACACCAAAGATGGTAGTCTCGTAGATGTTGCCAAGTAAAACATGTGGTGGCGATGAATTCCATAACAATCCTATTTGAGTGCCGGACAAAATGAGTCTCATGCCAGCTACCACTCATTATCATCTATCTTTGTTTATGTTATTGTCACATTATCTAACTACTAGCTACTAATCATTTTCAAACACTACAATCGCAAAAGACACATGGTAAGTGCTTATATATCAATGCTAATTTTCATGCTAATAAACTAAGTTATTAACCATTTGATTTGTGGTTTTAGAGAGAAAACCATGGCTTCTCATCCCACAAACCTTCACTTTGTATTGTTTCCTTTAATGGCTCAAGGTCATATGATACCCATGGTAGACATGGCTCGTATACTAGCCCAGCATGGTGCAATGGTTACTATAATCACAAGTCCAGTTAATGCAAACCGTTTTAGGTCGGTTGTTGATCGTGCAATTGAAGCTGATCTAAAGATTCAAATTCTTGAACTCCAACTCCCATTAGCTGAAGTTGGTTTGCCAGAAGGATGCGAGAATTTTGACTTGTTGCCATCATCTGCACACGCGGTTAATATGGTCCTAGCAATGAATATGCTAGAAGAACCAGCGGAAAACATGCTCAAGGTCTTATGTCCGCCTCCGAGTTGCATCATCTCGGATGGTTGTTTTCCTTGGACTAATGATGTGGCAAAGAGGCTCAATATTCCAAGGGTAGTTTTCTACGGACCAGGATGTTTCGCGTTCCTGTGTGTACACATAGTGACAAGTACAAATATACTAGACGAAATTGATTCTGACTCAGAGTACTTTGTAATACCTGGCTTGCCTGACGAAATTGAAGTTACCAAACCTCAGGCTTCAACTTGGGGAAGAGGAGACACGAAAGAATCCACGGAGATTTTTGAACGGGCGGTGGAAGCCGAGAAAGACGCGATAGGGATTGTGGTTAATAGCTTTGAAGAGTTGGAGCTCAAGTATGTTAAGGAATTTGCAAAGGCAAAAGATAAAAAGGTGTGGTGTGTAGGGCCGGTTTCACTATGCAACAAAAGCTTCCAAGATAGAGCCGAAAGAGGAAACAAGATCGCGATCAACACGCAAGATTGTTTGAAATGGTTGGATGCAAAAGAGTCAGGGTCCGTGATCTACGTTTGCTTAGGAAGTCTATCATATGCTTCCACCGAACAAGCCATTGAGCTTGGATTGGGACTCGAGTCATCAAACATACCTTTTCTTTGGTTCATTAGGCAACCAAGTGAAGAATTTGAGGAATGGTTTTCCAAAGAGGGGTATGAGGAACGGATAAAAGGGAAAGGTCTAATGGTCCGTGGTTGGGCGCCACAAATCCTAATATTGTCACACCAAGCCATAGGAGGTTTTGTAACACATTGTGGATGGAACTCAACTCTAGAAGGGATTTCAGCTGGGATCCCAATGGTTACATGGCCACAATTCGGGGAGCAATTTCTAAATGAACGATTTATCATAAATGTGTTGAAAATTGGTGTGAGAATTGGGATGGAGGTTCCGGTTATATTCAATAAGCTAGATGAGTCAAAAGAGATTGTGAAGAGGGATGATATCAAAGAAGCTATAGAATGCCTAATGAAAAATGATGAGGAAGGGGAAGCAAGAAGGAAGAGGTGTATGGAGTTTGCGGTAATGGCAAAGAGCGCAATGGAGGAAGGGGGTTCGTCTCAACGTAATATGACGTCAATGATTCAAGCTATCATTGAAGAATTATTCAAGAAAACGACACCTGTTCAAGATATTGTGTAGCCATTACAGCTTGAATGACCAAATTGGTTATAGTTCCTTTCACCTCTACTTCTGCCATGTAAAAGGAACAACACGTTCTTGTATCTTACCCCACTTTGAGTACGACTAGTGGTGTACAAAGGTTGCATGATCAAGAGATATTTACCAAATTTCATTATAAAAGTTTCAAACTCACAACTCCTCACATAACCACTTCAGACTCTAGCTTGAACTACAACTCCCAACTCAAACATTTCGACGGAACATACCTAAGAGTATTTTCTGTTTGATAGAAACTATAGTAACTCTAAAATTTCATATTTGCACGTCTTGGTTTTTTTATTGGGTGTTGTTAAAAGTATTTCTCTCTCACAAAAACATAAGGATGAGCTCGTCATTTAAAAATAATATTCCTATCACATGGGGTTTACGTGTTGGAAATCAGATTCTTCTTCAATATAATCAACAATAGATTTAACAAGAAAAAATACTTAGATTAAAATTGAAGTTCATAAACCCTAAACTATAATCATATTTATACTAAACAACACCTTGGAGAACAAATAACTTACTCCTTTAAGAGAACCAAATAAAATAAAACTAGCATAAATCCTAAATCTTTCTACTAAAATAATACATAATTAAAAATAAACCATTAAATCCTCAAACTTTTGAGTATTGACAAGACTAGTTTCAACGTTATGAGATGACAGTTGACAAGTGTGTAATACCTTGCCTAAGCGGCAAACCCTTGTTTTGTTTGGCAATCAGCCCATCCCCATAAATTGTGCGGCCTTGTACCCATGATCAGGGTTAATTGTTCACCATTTGTCACATGTGACTATTACAATTTAATTGGCCCCTTTGCAATTTACTCCTGCTAAAACACAACTACATGTATAATCGTTTTTAGAAAATCAAGTGTAATAAAGTATTTTGATCAGCACTTTATACTTATTTTTATAATTTTTGTGATGTAAAATATCTATTTTGATTCTTTAATTTCTCTTTCTTAATCATGTCAACTTTTTAATAAATTCCGACTTTTTCCTAGTTTGTCTCACTATCTTTCATCTTTCCTATCTTACTAACACTATAAAAATAAATATCAAAACCGTTAATAGTTTTTTAGTTCTTTACTTAGGCACCAAGAGTCAATAAAACTACAAGGAAATATTTTCTTGTTGGTACAAGAATCACAAAGCTAATATACATTGTAATATTTTAGCTAGTTACAATGGTTGCATATGTAGCATGAAAACTCATTGTGGTAGATGCTGCCGAACATAGAAATACTTAATTTGTTCTTTAGTTGTTAGTACATATTGAAGAATACATGTGTATCTGCTTAAGTTGGCCTTACCTGTCACACCAAAGGTGGTACATGTTGCAAAAGATAGACGTGGAGGCGATGAATTTGATAACAAACCTATTTGTTTGCTGGACAAAATGAGTCTCATGCCTGCTAGCTACCACTCGTGTTATCATCTAACATTGAATTTAACATTATCGTCACATTATTTAACTACTAGCTATCATTTTTAAAAAAATGCAATGGCAAACGACACATGTAAGTGCTTATATATAGATGCTAATTCTCATGGTAATCAACTAGGTGATTAGCCATTTGATCTGTGGTTTCAAAGAGAAAAACCATACCATGGCTTCTCATCTAGCAAACCTTCACTTTGTCTTGTTTCCTTTAATGGCTCAAGGGCATATGATACCCATGGTAGACATGGCTCGTATACTAGCCCAACGTGGTGCTATGGTTACTATAATCACAAGTCCAGTTAATGCAAGTCGTTTTAAATCAGTTGTTGATCGCGCATGTGAAAGTGGGCTCAAGATGAAAATTCTTGAACTCCAACTCCCATTAGCTGAAGTTGGTCTGCCAGAAGGATGCGAGAATTTTGACTTGTTGCCATCATCTACACATGTGGTTAACATGTACTTAGCAATGATTATGTTAGAAGAACCAGCCGAAAAAATGCTCCAACTTTTGTCCACCTCCAAGTTGCATCATCTCAGATGGTGGTTTTCCTTGGACCAGTGATGTGGCAAAGAGGTTAAACATTCTGAAGGTTGTTTTCTATGGACTGGGATGTTTCGCATTCCTCTGCATACATATAGTGACAAGTACAAATATACTTGACAAAATTGATTCTGACTCGGAGTAGTTTGTAATGCGTGGCCTGCCTGACCGGATTGAAGTTACCAAACGACAGGCTTCAACTTGGGAAGAGGAGACACGCAAGAATCCACAAAGGTTTTTGAACGAATGGTAAAAGCCGAGAAGGACGCGATAGGGATTGTGGTAAATAGCTTTGAAGAGTTGGAGCCCATGTATGTTGAGGAATTTGCAAAGGTAAAAGATAAAAAGGTGTGGTGTGTCGGCCCGGTTTCACTATGCAACGAAAGTTTCCAAGATAGAGCTGAGAGTGGAAACAAGGCGGCGATCAATGCTCATGATTGTTTGAAGTGGCTAGATTCAAGAGAGTCATGGTCTGTGGTGTATGTTTGCTTAGGAAGCCTATCATATGCTTCCACTAAACAAGCCATTGAGCTTGGGTTAGGACTCGAGTCATCAAACATACCTTTTCTTTGGTTCATTAGGCAAACAAGTGAAGAATTTGAGGAATGGCTCTCCAAAGAAGGATATGAAGAAAGGATAAAAGGTAGAGGCTTAATGGTCCGTGGTTGGGCACCACAAATCTTAATATTGTCACACCAAGCCATTGGTGGTTTTGTTACACATTGCGGATGGAACTCAACTCTAGAAGGGATTTCAGCTGGGATCCCAATGGTTACATGGCCACATTTCGCCGAGCAATTTCTAAACGAACGATTTATCACAGAAGTGTTGAAAATTGGTGTGAGAATTGGGATGGAGGTTCCTGTTGGGTTTAATGAGCTACAGGAGTCAAAAGTGATCTTGAAGATGGATGATGTCAAGGAAGCGGTAAAGGCCCTAATGAAAAATGACGAGGAGGGAGTTGCAAGAAGAAAAAGATCTAGGGAGTTTGCGGTAATGGGGAAGAGAGCGATGGAGGAAGGGGGTTCGTCTCACCATAATATGACTTCGATGGTTCAAGCTATTATTGAAGAATTAACCAAGAAGTCTACACCAATTCAAGATGTTGTGTACTCACTGTAACTTGAATCATCAAATTGTATTTTGTTCCTTTTACTTCTACATCCTCCAAGCAAAAGGGACAAAGCATTTTTTTTATCCAATTGTGAGTATGACTCGTGATTTACAAAGATTGCTTGAGCTTGAAATAAAGTTTCAAACTCACAACTCGATATATAACTCTAGCTTAAGCCACAATTCCCAACTAATCTGAAATTTTATAGAACATACCTAAGAGTGTTTCTTTTGTTTGATAGGTTTGAAACTAGAACAATGAGAATCGTAAATTATAAATTTGTTTGTATGATAGATACTAAATGAATAAAAGTTAGAAATAAAACTTCTATCATACTCTAAAAGGTGTAGTGTCAATCTTGTCGGGTTGACGGGTTTAGAATGTATTGATGATCTGACCACGACCCATATAACAAAACATGATTCTTATAACATGTTTAACTAAATGGGTCAATATGGGTTAATGGGTTAGTGACTTAAAAATTTAAAGCTTTCATGTATGGGGTGTTGAATTGCAGTGTCTAGAGTTTTTGTAATCTCGCCTTTTCTTAGCTCTAATGCACACTTATTATCTTGTTCTTTTCGGTTTCCACAGAGACCTATTTGCAATCCCTCTAAATACCCATGTTCCTCATATTTATCAATCGTATTTTGGTTTCGATATTTATATATTGTATATTGGTTTTCATGTTTCTTATTTGTGTATACTGTATGATGGTTTTAAATATAATATGAACTTACTCTATATTCTTATCATTATAATAGTTTCCACTAACATCTATTTTTACAACCCTCTATATATTGACACATTTGGAATTCGAAGAGTCGAACAGTCTTACATGGGAAGTCCAGTTTGATGCGTTTTGAACATGGAACCTACGCGTTGATTAAAAAAAGTTGATTCCGGACTTGCAAACTACTGTTTGAGTCAAGAACATTAAACCTTAAATTTAATATTGAGAACGCCTCGCACCCATTTTGAAAGAAGAATATTTCGACCCATTTTTGAAAAACATTTTACTTATTGTAGTAGATGCTGCCGATATAATGTTATGTTTGTTTTTTAGTTACCAGTACATATTAAAATATACATATGTAAATTATTTATGTTGGCCATCCTGGTCACATCAATGATGCTAAATGTTACCAAAGATTAGATGTGGTGGCGTGCCTTCTATAATAATCCAATTTGTTTGTCCTAGATAAGATGTGGTGGCAACACCTTATACCGCTCATGTGATCATCCAACGTCTTATATTATTGTGGGGTAATCTAACTACTAACCAGTGATCATTTTCGAAAAATACAAAGGGAAAAGACACATGGTAATGTGTACTTATACACATATGTTGTCATAGTAATTAACACCAGATACAACATCTGAAACTTACTCCTATGGCTTCTCTTTCTCATCCCACAAACCTTCACTTTGTCTTGTTTCCTTTAATGGCTCAAGGGCATATGATACCCATGGTAGACATGGCTCGTATACTAGCCCAACGTGGTGCTATGGTTACTATAATCACAAGTCCAGTTAATGCAAGTCGTTTTAAATCAGTTGTTGATCGCGCATTTGAAAGTGGGCTCAAGATGAAAATTCTTGAACTCCAACTCCCATTAGCTGAAGTTGGTCTGCCAGAAGGATGCGAGAATTTTGACTTGTTGCCATCATCTACACATGTGGTTAACATGTACTTAGCAATGATTATGTTAGAAGAACCAGCCGAAAAAATGCTCCAAGTCTTATGTCCACCCCCAAGTTGCATCATCTCAGATGGTGGTTTCCCTTGGACTAACGATGTGGCGAAGAAACTCGGTATTCCAAGGGTTGTTTTCTATGGACCTGGATGTTTCGCGTTCTTGTGCATACATATAGTGACAAATACAACTATACTGGATGAAATTGATTCTGACTCAGAGTACTTTGTAATGCCTGGCCTGCCTGACCGAATTGAAGTTACCAAACCTCAAGCTTCCACTTGGGGAAGAGGAGACACGAAAGAATCCACGAAGATTTTTGAACTAATGCAAGAAGCCGAGAAAGAAGCAATAGGGATTGTGGTTAATAGTTTTGAAGAGTTGGAGCCTCAGTATGTTAAGGAATTTGCAAAGGCAAAAGATAAAAACGTTTGGTGTGTAGGGCCGGTTTCACTATGCAACAATAGCCTCCAGGATAAAGCCGAAAGAGGAAACAAGGCTGCGATCAACGCCAAAGATTGTTTGAAATGGCTAGATTCAAAAGAGACAGGGTCCGTGATCTACGTTTGCTTAGGAAGTCTATCTTATGCTTCCACCGAACAAGCCATTGAGCTTGGGTTGGGACTCGAATCATCGAACATACCTTTTATTTGGTTCATTAGGCACCCAAGTGAAGAATTTGAGGAATGGCTCTCCAAAGAGGGATATGAGGAAAGGATAAAAAGTAGAGGCCTAATGCTCCGTGGTTGGGCACCACAATTATTAATATTCTCACACCAAGCCATTGGTGGTTTTGTGACACACTGCGGATGGAACTCGACTCTAGAAGGGATTTCAGCTGGGATCCCAATGGTTACATGGCCACAATTTGCGGATCAATTTTTAAATGAACGGTTTATCATAAACGTGTTGAAAATTGGTGTCAAAATTGGGGTGGAGATTCCTGTTATCTTCCATAAGTTAGATGAGTCAAAAGAGATTGTGAAGAGGGATGAAATCAAGGAAGCTATAGAACGCCTAATGAAAAATGACGAGGAAGGAGAAGCTAGAAGAATGAGATCTAAGGAGTTTTCGGTAATGGCAAAGAGAGCAATGGAGGAAGGGGGTTCATCTCAACGTAATATGACGTCGATGATTCAAGCTATAACCGAAGAACTAGCCAAGAAGCCTACACCGGTTCAAGATATTGTGTAGCCATTGTAACATGAATTATCAAAAAATCAAGCATAATAGGTGTTGCTCCACTGAGACCCAAGGATTATGAAAACCCCTTTTGAGTGATCGACATACGAAAAGTATAAAATGTTTCAAATATATATAATTGATAACGAGTGTCGCTTTATCTACAGTGGATTTTGCGGTATATATATTTAGCTACTCATTTTGCAACAAAAACATTTTTATGACGGATTTCCAGTTTTTTTAAAGAACCAGTGACTGAATTTCCATCCATAATCTACAAAAGAAAACGTTGTTTTATTTATTTATTATTAGTTTATTTATTTATTTATTTATTTTGCCTTTTTTAGTTAATCGTTTTCTTAAAGAGGTGATCTATCATTCCCAAATTCAAGATCTATTAATTCTTCAATGAAACTCTAAGACTAAGACGGTAAGACCTAGCAAGTTGTTAGAAATAATGAAATTATTAAGACTTCAAATTAAACAAAATCCTATGGGGTGTCATTACCAAACCATAGAAGTGCAGCATGGGCTAAGATAATGTTGGGAATTTTAGTGTTACTGACATGTATTTATGATGCTAAGATAATCAGAAAAGTCGAAAGATGAAAATAACGAATAAAATCACGTCGATGAAGAAAGGGAAGCAAAGCTAAATACGATAAAGAAGATACGATAACGATGATAAGATTGCTTAAATCGATAGGCATGACCTTTGCATTCAAATGGACAAGCAACACCGACGGTCATTGATTGTCGTCACCAACTCTTGGCGACACCACCTGTTGGTTGTCGCCTCCACCCCTGATGACCGCACCACCAGCACAACCACCATCTTCACTTCTGCAGCCAACGCAGTCACCACCGTCGTCATCAACCACCACAGAGGGTACCAATGCAGCCACCACCATCGGCGCCGCAACCGCCTTCTACGACGCTGCTACCAAAACCACTGTGCTGCCATTGTTATTGCCTCTTCTGCTTGGGTCTTCGCTACCGCCACCGCCACCGTAAAAATCAATATAGCCGGTGAACCAATTATACTTTTATCTTTCTATAACTCATTTCAGCCCAAGCTAATTTTAATCCATACCTTGTGATATTTTTTAGAATGATCAATTTTGACCCAAACACATTTCACTCAAAACTCGTTTTGACCCAAATCAACGCCCTTCTACTGAGCTTAGTGATTTGTCACTAGAGAAACAAGTTTACTGTCTATTTTTAAGTTCACATTGATGATAACTGTCTATTTTTAGAAAAAAATGAAACCGATTATTCTATAGTTTTATAAGATACAAGTTTAAAAGAAAAAAGAGAGTAGTAATTTTATCTTTTCTTGATGAACTATGAAACACGTAAAAATACATGTTTTCCTACGTTGACAAACTATCTAGTAAATAGTAATGATCAGCTCAAAACAAACATCCGAGAAAACAAAACCACAAAGTAAAAAAAAAACCGTTAGAAAACCAAGAAATCAAACCCAAAATGTTTCGAAGGGCCAAAACTTGAACCGCTTCAATACCGTTTCGGATTTGAGCCAAAACCAAACCAAATCTATGCATGCACATGAAAGATGAACCCTTAACCCCCAAACTATCATTAAAAAAATCAGACCAAAGCGGCCTGAACCATACCAAACTGAAAACTGGTGTTTCGCTAAAGTGAGAACCAAAAACTATACCAAGTAAACTGGTACGGTTGAACTTTTCATAGTCTACCAAAAAAAAGAAATAAATAAAAAAAACATTCTTCATCCAGCTATTCCGCCAAAGGGTTCAAACTGCCATTAACACCTGTATCTGCATCTGCAACACCATCTTGAACTTGAAGGATTTCCTTTTGTAACATTGATGTTCCTTGAAACGTCATCATAGCCGAACACGATTGCCTTAGCTCGTTAAGCTGGAACCCAAACAAATAATATACAAGCCATATAATAAAATAAGAGGAAGAATAGACATTATGTACCACAAAACATTTAACAGGTCAAGTCAAGCTGGGTTGACCCGCAAACATCTTTTTAATGTTTACATGATTAAATCCCGTGACTTAAAAACTACGGAAAAGTCCTTGCTTATGATATATGACCCTAAACTTAAAAACTAAAAAAAATGGTCCTTATTTGAACAATTAAGTCTGCAAAGTTTCTATAGAGGACATTTTTACCAAGTTTTCATAAAGAGTGAAGTACACGAATAGTCCATGTGGTTTTCAAAATTTTGTATTTAGTCCGTAGCTTTCCAAAAGTACACGGATGGTCCTTGTGGTTTGCACTTTGTAACGTATTTAGTCCCCAGCCAACAAATCTAAAGGTTTCAGGAGGTCCAAGTTATGGACTAAATGTGTTACAAAATGCAAACCACAGGGACCGTCCATGTACGTTTGGCAAAAGTTGGGGACTAAATGCCTAAATGCGTTACAAAGTGCAAACCACGAGGACCATCCTTGTACTTTTAGAAAGCTAGGGACCACATCCTAAATTTTGAAAAATCACAAAGACTATCCATATACTTCACTCTTTCATAAATTTAGTAACTTAACCATGCAAAAATAAAGTTTGTAGGGTTTTCTATTTACATTTGCCCAATTATTACTAACTTAATATACTAAGCAAATTTTGTCTTGAGTAAATTTGTGAGGTTTTCTCTATTTGAATCGATTTGGGGTGACTTTGAATTTCGCCCTGTTTTCATTTTCGTTAATTTTACCAGTATAAGCCATTAGACTAATTAAACGTTACCTGATCTGGTGCTATTGTTTCAAAACCGAACTTATTGGTCCATATGGATTTAGCTTCTTCTGCAGCTGGAAGCACAATCTTCTTTACTTTCAAAGAAGAAAGTAGTCTCTCAATGCAAGTAAACAGTAGCTGAAAGTATCCCTGCCAATATACGATAAATCCCAAAAAGGTTTACTAAAAAGAGATTATTAAAATAATAATAATAATTCGATACATATTGGTTTGTAATTATAATATCCATACCTTCCCCTGGTTACATTTACTAGTAGCAACGATTGGGAGTTCAGCTAAATCCTCACCAAAAACACGAAGTGTTCCAGCTGTCACGACTTTTGAGCTGCTCAATCAAATAAAAAGTGTCGTCGATAAATAAATAAATACATGCAAACACAAACGCAAAATGACAAGAACATCCTTACTCTACTGTCAATATTGCACAAAGCATTCCTGCAAAGTCTTGGCTCCAGATTTTCCTTCTGTTGGAAAAAGAGAGAAAATGTTCTATATAAGAGAAAAACTAGATTGTTGCCATAGGCCGCGCATTGCGGCGGCAACGGTTTAGTTGTTTATAGATGGCAACACGTTATGCGATGCGTTAACCATATAAAAATGCATGCTTTGACGTATCCGATCTAAAGCATTGCGGTTACGAAACAAATGGAATTGAACTCGAGTTGGTTCGTTTCGTGAGTGTTCCATCTAACCAATACACCACCCTTACCTTTGCATCAAGAATTAGCGACATCAAAACGTACATTAACTCGAATTTATATCGTCGACTGAAAACGTATTATTTGACCTGACTAGTTTCCGAAGAGTTACGTCAAAACATAGACCAACCGAAAACGTACACAAAAATGAGCATGGAAACGTATTATATTTGACCAGACTCGTTTCCGAAAAAAAATTATGTCGAACCTAAGTTTATATCGTTTATGTTGAAACATGAATTTATACCGACACGTACATTAAAATTTCAAAACATAGACCAGTTGAAAGCGTACATAAAAATAAACAATGAAAACACATTGTATTTGACCCTACTTGTTTCCGAAAAATGTGAATTTAAAGTTACACCGACGCGTACATAAAAATAACGTTAGAAAATAGTTTTTTTTCTTTTAAGCTAAAGTATGAAAAAACGGGGGGTAAATTTGGAAAGTTAGAACTCGAAGGGGTGAAAAATGACATTTATAAAATTTTTAGAAGTGTAGGGGTGTAAATGTCAATTTCAAAAGTTTAGGAGCTGTTTTTATCAAGTTCAAAAGTTTGGGATATGTTTTGTCTTTTTGTTAGGGGATGTTTTTGTCAAGTTTAAAACTTAAGGGGGTGTTTTGTCATTTTGTTCCACCGACCTTTTAGTTTAAGATAGATATAATAGCAAAGAGAAATCATTCATTAACGATTAAATATATATGTTCTAGTTAATTGGTTATGCTCACCCATACACCATTGAAGGAATAAAATCGCGTCCACTAGTTGCATCAATAATGGGGTCAAACCCTTCCTATTACCATCAAAAACAAAGTCAAAGAAATATTCACACTAAGAATAGTCAAACGGTCAAACCACTCTAAAGTCAAAACAGTACTTACATGAAAAATGTTGACGGTTTGTGCCAGCAGTTTCTTAGCTTCACTGGGGGCGTTTTTGCCCCTAAGAACGACAAACTTCATTTCCAGATTCGAAGTGGTTTCCGAATCTGAATTGTTATTGTTGTTCTTTTGTCTCTCCTTAACAATAGTCAACATATCATCACGGAGAGTTTCGGGTTCATGGGTAAGCAAATTTTTCAAAACCAAATTAATTCTCTTGCAATCGTTGCTACAGAACCACTCCCCCTTAGGCAACGCCTGTAAGTTGTGGATATTATACATATTATAATCAAGCGAAAATCAAAAGAAAAGGAAATACAGTAAAAAAGTAGATGTTAGATATTATATATACACAGGCCTGTAAACGAACTGAATGTTCATGAACTGTTCGTGAACTTGTTCGGCGAGAGTTCGTTTATTTAATAAATGAACAAACATCAACACAATTTTATATTCATTTAATTAAATGAACGAACATGAACAAACGTTTTGTTCGTTCATTTATGTTCATGAACGTTTGTTTATTTACATTTGTTTGCTTATGTGTGTTCGCTTATGTTCGTTTCAATTTTAATAAATAAGTAGTTATAATTATATATATTCAACAGAAAAAGAACTTTCTAACTACTTATATAGATATAACTAGATGGTAACTGGGTTTTCTAGTAACAAAAATGGGTTTCCAATGAAATTTATCGTAATTAATCACTAATTTATGTAAAAAAAAATTACTTTATGTTTGTTTATGTTTTGTCAATTATGTTCATTTGTGTACACTTATGTTTGTTCAATTAGGTTCATTTGGGTTGTTTATTGTTTGTCAAATTATGTTCTTAAAGTTTGTTTATCTATGTTCGTTTACGTTCATAAACCATTCGTTTAAGTTGTAAAAAAAACGAACATAAACGAACACAAACATGCCCATTTTCTTAATAAACAAACCTGAAAAAAACTTGTGTTCGATTATGTGTTTGTGTCTGTGTTTTGTTGAGTTAAAGTTAAATGAACGGACACGAACATGTCTATGTTCGTGTTCGTTCAGTTCATTTACAGGCATGCACACACATACATACCTTTAGATCAGCCATGTTGCGTTCTCTCAGACAGCCGATGTGATATTCCTTTTCGCATTGATCACAAACTATGACTGTCCGGTCATTAAAGACACATTTCGTAAAATCATGGCATCTGCATAAACAAAACCAAATTGAGAAATAGAGAGAAATTTTGAGTTACACATCATCACGTAATTTGGCAATAAAGAAACGGGTCAAAGTGATTGTATTTTGTAGGTCTCCCAAAGTGTACTTTTAATACGTAGAACCCCCAAGTCTTTTTTATTTTACAGATTAAGATAATAACTAATGTAAAACCAGAATTTCTATAATCATATATTCATATCTACCCGACTAGCATGTTAACTATTTATAAAATAGTGACAAAATCATTTGTAGGCAAACCATCATGAACTGAAAAGGCCCGTTGGGGCCCGAACTAAGACGACCCTTTTGACCCAATTTTAGTTTTTACTTTAATCAGTGTTACCTGCATAAAACACATGCGCAAAGATCACTGTTTTCTGAGTGTTTGATAATACGAATGCAACGGGTCATATTATGTTCTATAGGATCAACCCCTGCAACCCTTCCAGCAGCCAAAGCATTCGCATTTTCTCCATGATATTTCATCGAGTGTTGGCAAAATCTGCAATACCATTTGCCACGTGGGATGCTCGTTTCCTCTGCACATTCTGTTAGAACAAAACTTTTAGGCTCACCGTCATCGTTAAAATGTTTGAAATTACTAAACTGACCTTTATGAAAGGACCTAGGGCATCCGTCACAAAGCAAGAGATCTCCACCCTCCCTACAAACCGTACACACATCATCATTATAGCTCAATGGACCTCTTCCATCTTCGGTTTGCTTTAACGAAACTGCGTAGTCATGGAGTGACACTCCGTTTGACATGTAAATATTATCGTATCTGTCAATGTTTCAAAGGTTGTAATCAGTATAAAAATAAATAGGTTCAGACAATTCCATATATATCGTTGTAAATTTAATAATATCATGTTTACCTTTTCCAAACCCTAGAAATGTCATATTTATCGATTTTATAGTGAATAAAAAAGTTACTTATATTGATGGTGAATTGAAAGGGTTAATATGTATGCGTAAGTGCAATATAGCAAACATGATTGTGATTTGAAAGGGTAAGTGCGATATTTAAAAAAATTAGAAGGATATTTATGAAATGTAACCTTTTAAAAAATATATATGTTAATAATCCAAATAAGTAAACAGTTAAACCATACGCTAGAAGAAAACATTTGTATGTGTATATAGCAAAAACTCACGGTTTTCTGTGTGAGGCCCAACCAGCATGAGCTTCAAACTGTGAGGCGCTGATCTCAGTTTTGCAACAGGAACAAACGATATAATTACCCAACTTATAACCATCTAGACATTTCTGTAAACAAAACAACTTGTTGGATTCTTTCTGGGTAATAGTAAAATGCCATTTTTGTCCCTGACGTTTGGCCAGTTTTGCGACTTTCGTCCAAAGGTGTGTTTTTCCTGGATCGAAAAGGTTTGAAATGTTGCCATTTTATCCCGCTCGTTAACTCCATCCATTTTTCTCCGTTAATTCAGGGGTATTTCCGTCTTTTTTGTTAACTTAAAGGGCAATTTAGTCTTTTTCAAGGGTATTCGGTCTTTTTACATAGAGTGAAAAAAACCGAATTGCCCTTTAAGTTAACAAAAAAAGGACGAAAATACCCCTCACTTAACGGAAAACGGATGGAGTTAACGAGCCGGATGAAAATGGCAACATTTCAAACATTTCCGATCCAGATGCGGAAAAACAAACCTTTGGGCAAAGTCGCAAAATTGGCCAAACCTCATGGACGAAAATGGCATTTTACTCTAAATTATATCTATTCGCATATCAGATTTGTTACCTTTCCACGAGCAACGTAAGTTAGTTCAGTTCCATCTGGTAATCCTCCTTCCTTAAAAACAGACGAATGCAATGAAAGATTCCTGCAAAAAACATCATCTGATTAGTTTCCTGCAAACTTATGGAACATATTTTAATAAAATCAGAGACCAACTTTATCGTTAGCTTTGGTCCACTCTTTTGTTTTGAGGAGGTACATTTAGTAACACTAACAATGGGTCTTGGTGCCGAAGCGGATCTTGGTGACCTACACCATCGTAATAAATATTAGTATATCTAAAAAAAGTACGAAGCTTGATTATCGTTTTGTATTCTACATTTCTACCTTTTGAGTATCTTTGGATCTTTTATTTTGTTCCCTGAAAATTTAAACTTTCGAGCCCTTCTAACGGTTTTCAGAGCTGACTTTGATAACCTGAAAAATCACACGATAGATCGTTTATAAAACGAAGGGACATTAGACATTATTAAAGGAAATTAAAGAGAGAAAATAGAAATATACTTGGATGAAATAGATTCTGACTTCCTTTTTCTGCCTCGTTTATTCTTGGTAAGAATGGAAACTGCTGAGCTGTTACTTTCGGATACCTTCGGGTCTGGACTTGATGCCCTATGAATATTAGACAGTAATATTTTGCGTTAAAACTAACGAGCATGAATTATGGGAATTGAAAGAGAGATGCATTCATTAAAGCAATTATGACCACATTAGACATTATTAAAGGAAATATATAATGCAAAACACAAGGGCATTTTAACATACCCAAAAGTTAAGAACTTTTTTTTTGCTTTCATAAGGGTAAATTAGTCTTTCAAACACTAACTACACTTTAATCCCCTCATCTTAGTTACACTTTAATCCCTCATCTTTAACAAATATATAGATAATTAGTTAGTAGTTACACTTTATCCCCTTATTAAAAACTAACTAACCCCACGATTTTTAAACGGTCATAACTTTTTTATACGTTAATATTTAAAAACAAAAAAAAAATTGCACCATAAAAACGAGTTTTTTTTCTCTTTTAATTGAGTATAGTAGTGCTATTGTTTTTAATTAAAAAATTGATATGTTACGTGATTAAAGGTGTGTCTAAGGGTGAGCAATAACTGAATCGTTAACCAAAAGAAAACCGAATACAAACAAAACGGAACCGAGAATTAAAAGAAAAAAAATTAACCGAAACCTGAATTAACCAAAACCGGTTATCGATTTTTTTGTAACCTCGTTTAACAAAAATTAACCAAATCAAACCATTCATATTTTCATATATTTCTAGCTTTTATACCTTCAATTCATGTATTTCATATTTATACCTCCATTTTATGTATTTATACTTTTCATTTCATGTATTTATACCTCAATTTCATGTATTTCTAAGCAAAGTTTTAGTAAAAGTTTGGTTTTGGCTACTAACTGAAGTTAAACGAATCAAACCAAAAGCTGTCAATCTAACTGATTAAGCGAAAACCGATTGGTTAATATTATAGACTAATCGATGACTTCAGTTTCGGTTGAGGATAATAACCGAACCAACCGAACGATGCACACTCTGGCAGTGTCCGCATCGCGTGGGCACCCTTCTAGTTAAAGACAATTAAAGAGAGAAAATGGAAAAAAAATACTTGGACGAAACAGATTCTGACTTCCTTTTTCTGCCTCGTTTATTCTTGGTAAGAATTGAAACTGCTGAGCTGTTACTTTCAGATACCTTCGGGTCCGGACTTGATGCCCTACGAATAGAGAGTGGTATTAGACAATAAATTGCTTTAAACCTAAAGAGCATGCATTCTTGGAATTGAAAGAGAGATGCATTCATTAAAGCAATTACGACGGGCTATATTAAGAAACAATCAGTAGAACATATGGAACAAACAAAACAAAGATAAAAATTAAATAAAGTCGTGACGTAACGTATCTTGTCATATAGTGAATCGCGTTATATCCCACAATAATTGCATGTTTTACCCTAAATTTCATACGTCAAATCTGGTCCCATCCTTACCCTATAACATATGATATTTCTAAAACACTGTTTAATGTTTAAAGGATTGAAACGTTTAGGGGTTATCAAGAACCCAGTTAAAATCAGCATCCAAATGTTTTCTTGGATATCTTTAGATGCATTGACACCAACATTATCATTAAGATGTATTAATTATAATTCATACCTAAGTTGACCACGAGTTGCAACACCAGGTTCAGCTTCCACTTGTTTTTTATCCACACACAAATCACAAACCAACATATTTTCACAAGATGACCCTTCGATTAAGCCTGAAATCCACAAAAAAAGAACACCCTAGTTAAAAAAATACGTTAACCAAAAAATAATATATAACAAACTATGTCAGTTAGAGTCTTCAGTTAGAATATTGTTCACCATTGCATTTTATACACATGGAAGTTCCCTTCACAGGCAATGAATTAATTACACTTTGAAGAGCTACTTCTGCAGGTTCCAAAGCCAATGCTTTACATATTTCAATCACATCAAGGAGACTTTTACCATTTTCAAGACGGATATGTTTGATGGCATGTCTGTATAAATTGCATGCGTGCATCTCAAACTGAGACGGTGAAATGACCTACCATTCAATAAGTCAACAAAAGTCAACCCATCCTTTCAACCCTAAAACCCCATTACATGTAGTGTATTACATTAGGGATAACATAACTTACTTTGGTACCCTTACACGAACTGCAAGAACACAGTATGCCGACACCTTTGATCACCCTTGCAGATTCGTTCGCTGTAATAAAGAAACAAATCTCAGTCGCGTCTTATTTGTTAACGGTTAAACCTTAACTAAACTGTTCATAAATGATTATTCAATTTAAACATAGATTTCATCCCTTCATAATTTAGTAACTACTACATTAGACTATGAAAGAACGCCAACAATAATATACAACATGAGGACCAACATTCAAACCTATGAGATGAATCAATCAACCATGTGACTAAAAAAGCAACCAACAATCAAACCTCAACGAGTACTCTTTCCATCGATGTTATTCTGATCGAAAATAGATTCACAACAAAAAAGTTATTCCCTAACTACCTTAACATAACTATAACAACAACAAATATTATATACTATTAAAAAACGCCAACGATAACATACAACATGAGGACCAACTGACCAACATTCATACCTATGAGATCAATCAATTAATCATCATCATTCATCATATAAGCAACCAACAATCAAACTCAAAGAGCAATCTTTCATTGAGTTTCTCCCTCCCTAACTACTTTAAAATAACTAAAACAACAACAAACGTACACAATACAGTGTGACGAGAGCAAGCCTTACCTCTATCCCAGGGGACAGAGAGGCTGCTCCCGCTGACACCCCTGCACAAAAAAACCTGTTCACTACATAATTATATATTATATACTATATCAATCCAAATAACATAACATGTAACTAAAACAATCACAGCACACAAAATATGATCAATTAATAAGGATACTACCTTTGCAACGTAATCATACGAAACGCGGAAACCTTCAAACAAACCGGTCCCGAGCAGCTCCCTCATGTTAGTTGGCATTCTACCCAACCCAATCTTCTTAGACATCTTCATCTCCAAATTCTTCCTACTTGGAGTCCCCAATCCTTCAACATTCTCCTCCTTCTCCTTCTCTGTCTCCTTCTCCACCAATGCTGATCGCGTAAACCGCTTAGGACTTCCGCTATCCATTTGACCTTTACTTTTCTTGCGCTTCACGTAAACCTTCTCCACCGATCCCCTCTTAGCTACTTCCACCGCCGGAGCTTCGTCTCCGCCGTTGATCACATCCGACACCACCGCCGATTCTTCTCCGCCGTCCACCGCCTCCGCCTCCGCCGCCGGTGCCGATTCGCTGACGTCATCAATCACCGGAATCGGAGTTTTAATCCGTTTATTCCGGCGATTCACACGCACTTCTTCTACCGATTTTGCAACACGATCGTTACGTAACCGCTGTTTGTTCTGCCAGTGAATCCGTACACTTTCCGGTGAGCTTTTCGACGAGCGAGTTCGACCGGAGAAGCAATTGAACTGAGATCGAGCTTCCAAAGCGAAAGCTAGCTCTCTCTTCATCTCAATTTCAATAGCGATTGATCGGAATTGAAATCGGAGTGAAAAATTGGGGAAAATCGGAATTCGGTGATGAATTGTTGAGAATGTGTGAAATTAACGAGCAATTGGAAGCCCTAGGGTTTGTGAGAGTAGAAATTGTTGTTAGGTGTTGTGAATTTATGTCATTTGTTGCTCCATCTGCATGAATTGCACATATTGCAATTGGAATGTGAACACGAAGATACAGAGATATCGAGTGAGTATACGTATAGAGAGTATATGTATAGGTGGAGAGTGAAGCCCAAATTAGAATAAATGTAAATTAAAATAAAGTAAAATAAAATAAAATTGACTTTCACGTTGACTATCAAGAAATGTTTTCTTTGTGAATAGACCCTCCCTGAATATCTCTAAATGTCATTTTTTATTTATATTTTTTTTTACTTATATTAAACGAATGAACAAAAACAGATAATTTTGTACATATGTCAAGTTATAGTGTGTTTGTGCGTGTGTTTTTATCGTGTATGCGCTCGAATTTGTTCGTTTGTGTTTGCTGATGTTCGTTGATCGTGTATTCGCTCGAATTTGTTCGTTTGTGTTTGCTGATGTTCGTTTAGTGTATTACTGTTGAGATGACGGCTAACTTAAGAGGCATGTATGTTTAATATTGTAGTCGTGTTGTGTCTTTTTATATGTGTTGTAATTTATGGTATACCTAGTAGGGTTTGTTCTTTTAACGAGTATGTAATATGGAAACAGTGCACAAATATAGAGAAATTATAGATTCTTCGATATGCATTAGGATTGAAACAGATATAATTAGGTATTAAACTATATGAGGCTTTTAAACAATTATAATTATATTTTTCATATACCTCCTGTTGAGATGACGGCTAACTTAAGAGGCATGTATGTTTAATATTGTAGTCGTGTTGTGTCTTTTTATATGTGTTGTAATTTATGGTATACCTAGTAGGGTTTGTTCTTTTAACGAGTATGTAATATGGAAACAGTGCACAAATATAGAGAAATTATAGATTCTTCGATATGCATTAGGATCGAAACAGATATAATTAGGTATTAAACTATATGAGGCTTTTAAACAATTATAATTATATTTTTCATATACCTACTATATTTAGAATATATAGTTTACTCTTACGATATATCCTATAAAACGAAAGAGTATCCATATAGTTGAGTAAAATCAAATGGGCTTGTCGTCTGACGGTATCATGATGTGTTAGAAAAAGTTGTTTATCAACTCATCAATTGATTGAAACTTCAGTTCTTATAATGGATAAAAGTAAAGATTTAGATGTAAGTTAATAATTAAGTTACAATATTATTCCAATAAATAATTTACAATTCAATTACACAATTTACAATATAAATCATTTTCTGAACAAATTAAGTGAAATGTTACTTGAAATTCAAAAATTTTATAATAATTAAATTAATAATGTAATATGATACAATACGATATAATTTAATAACAATAACAATGATGATGTAATGTAATATGATATAATACGGTATAATCTAATGTAATATGATACAATATGATGTAATCTAATGAAATGTGAAACGCTATAATATCATATCATATTCATGATATATTATATTAGACTTATCATGACTATCAGAATTCTCTAGAGCGTTGTGTGCAAGATATGCCTAAAATGTAATCGACCATAAAAACGAATGCAAGTATTAGTTCCAATAATAATGACACTGGTGCCGATATTGTTCAGTCGTAATCGGTTCAGCCGGGTACCGACACTCACTATAGCTTATAATATCAAAACAATTACTATATTTCTAATTGCAACTCCATTTTCAACAAAATATATAATGTAATGTCAAGAAAAAAAAAATAAACGCAACTTTATAAAAAGGTTAAATAAAAACTTAAGGGATTAAAAATATTTATTGTGTATAGGATATCAAATTAAGTTATACGATTTAAAAACATTTATTATATGTGGTACAAAGGCATTAAATAAAAACTATATGTTTTTAAAGCGTTTTATAGCATAAAGGATTATTTTAATGAGTTAAAATTATTTATTATTTATAGTATAAAGTTGAAATTAAAATCTAAAAATAAAACACAGTACGAGATAAGGACACATTCAAGTTATTGTGGCAATGATAAATTTCATAAAGGATTACAAACGTCACTTTATGAAATTTTAAATTGTTAAAATTTTAATTAAATTGAAACATTAAATATAAATAGGGTTAAGATATTCAATAAAGCCTAAAATAAATATAAATGGTAAGAATTAGTAATAGAGTGACAAGTGTCAAAGTAAGGATCAAACAAGAATGGTAATTTTTTTAAAAAGAAAAAAAAATGCATTTGCAAGTTACAAGTCTAGAAACATGCACATATAAGTCACATGTTATCCACCTCCCCCCCCCCCCCCCCCCCTAATTTTTTATACATCATTTTAAAAAACATAATATATACCATAAAGTCGAGTGTCTTTTTATATTTAATATGCGTACTATATTGTTATACTATTGGGAAAAAATTAAAAACCCAATTACGTAAAACATAATGGACATAAAGTAAATCACAATAAGTATTAAACTAAAAGCACTATGAAAAGTAGATTGCAAACACAAAGGAAAGTAAACTAAAACACAATGAAAAGTGGACTAAAAACACAACTAATATCAGATAAAAAACACAATGGACTACACATTAAATCAGAAGGAACAACAAACTAAAAACACAATGAACAACAAACTAAAACACAAAAGACAATAGATTAAACACAATGGATAGTAGAACAAAAAACACAATGGACAAACAGCATAAAACACAATGGATAGCAGACTAGACACAATAACCTGAATTTATAAGATGATGTATAGAAAACCCACCAGTTGAAAAACACAATAATCAAAACTAATAACACAATGTAGAGAAATCTCAAATACAACACCATCTACATTGTGTTAGAGGTTCTGATAGTGTATGGACAAAACCTAAAATAACATTCTGTTATAAGTTTTGCTAATAATACAATTGTAGAAATCCTAGTGAAAAAAGTAATGACCAAAACCCAGTTGAAAAACACAATGACCGGAACCTTTAACACAATGCATAAAAAACTCATTTTCATTGTGTCATACGTTATGTTATAGGTTCTGCTAATAATAACACAATGAAAAGAACCCAAACTAACATTGTATTATAGATTTTGACAATAACGCAATATATAGAAACCTTAGTAAAAAGCGTAATGACCAAAATCTAGTTAAAAAACACAATGACCAGAACTTTTTACACAATGCATAGAAACTCAGTAAAAATGTATTTTTTTTATTTTATTTTTATATAGCAATATCACACTCATATTCAACATAAAAAACGCTCCTTATTATGGTGTTTTTTTATTAAAAAACAATATAGTATGAAAAAGTTATTGACATTTTAAAATGATTGGGAAATTGACGTATATGTCTTGTATGTGAAGAGAGAAAGTCCACAAATATAGAATATTCCCTTTATGTAATTCCTCTATTTTTACCTCCAAAACTAATCTCAACCTTCCATATCTAAGATCAATGAACTTGAATCCTTCTCATACTTGTTATTTATTTCGCACTTTATATTTGATCCTAACCCAACATAGATAATAAAGTTATTGAGTTTTAACAATCCCAAATTTTATCTATTGGCCGTGATTAATCACAACTAAGGAATTATTTAAAGACAATCCTAACTTTGAATGTATTTTTCTCCAACAATCCCAAACTAACTTAATGTTAACCCAGTTAGTTTGTGATGATGTGGCATGCCACGCCATTAAAAGTTAATGTTTTGCCATAAAAGCATGTCACGTTGATGTAGCCGTAGGATACATAGTATTTCAGTGTTAAAGACCCGCTTTTGGGGGTAATTAACTCAAATTTGATAAGATTAGTTAGTTATTAATGCATTATTGAGGATTTGCAAGTAATTAATAAAATCAAACTAATTTGGCCGTAAAAAGAGTACTTGTGGAACAAAAGGTGAAAAGCTAGAAGAAAGGTAGGAGATCTAGAAGGGTACGACCCATACCCGATTCAGAGAGTACGATCCGTAAGCACCGCCAGCTAAAAGACAAAATCAGTACTGGGATTTGGGCCAAACTAGGCCATGTTAGAAGAATACAGCCCGTACCTAGTAAAAGGTGATGGCACGCACCATTTACGAAGCCCAATAAGAGCCGCCTATTTAAGGATTGCGATGGAAACCCTAAAAACAAATTGAAATCGATTGGAGAGTGAAAAAAAGGGATGAAGAACTTGGCTTTGAAGAATTTCAGAAGAGAAAATGCAAGAGGATTGAAGATCTAACACAAGGGGAAGCAATATTTGATTCCCGGGATTAATATTTACTATTTACTAGTCTTTAAACTTTTGTATTTGATGATGGATTTGATTTATATTATGAATTTGTTTGTTATGTTCGGATAAACTCTTTTAAAACTGTCCGGATGAGATGATTTGTTGAATTGACTTGTGATTGGTGATTGATTTACATATTAGTATGATTTTAGTAGTTTGTTATGCATTAACCTTTTGATGCATATGAGTACATGTTGTGTATTGATTATAATGTTAGTCGTGTGGTTGTGTTGATCTTTCAATGAAATTATGCATGCTAGATTCAATTTCTTCTATCTCTAGGTTATATTGACATCCATTAACTTAGGGCTTGAAATCTTAACCGGTAATAGATAATTAATTATCATAGTTGGTAAAACATGTGTTCTGCCTACGGGAAGGATGAGGATTTGATTAAAAAAAAGTCTAGAAACTAGTTAGAGTTTTCTATATTTTGCTAACTTTGATAGTTCATAAACCGCAATGTTCCTTGTTCGATCTTCGCACTAGTCTAGTAACCCTATAGCCTTAACCTAGTTTAATAGGATTAACCTTATTCGGTATTAGTTTATTTTAGCACTTCATACACTATTATCAAAGCTAAGTCTTGAAATAGTTTAATAGGCATCATCTATCATCAATCTAGTCAATCTTCATCGATTCATGTCTTAGATAGTTATATTTTCTTAACTCTCGGTTATCTTTCTTAGTTAATTGAAGTATTAGTTGCTATAGTTTAAGTTTAGTTATTCATAGATTGCATATTAAGTGATAAGTCTAGTACTAATAGATTTTGTGTCCCAGGATTAATACTCGGTACCTTACCTAAACTATATAATAGTCTGATATGTACACTTGTCTGTTACGTGGGTAATTAGTAGTTAGTTGATTTTATACCTTAAAACTCGTATGTGTTTATCTCAATTTATTTGTTACTATCTAAGAACGTCACACGTCATCAAAAATTACACTTTTTTTGGCCACATAAGCATGTCACATCATAAAAATTAAGGGTTTTTTTTGCCATATACACATGCTACATCATCAAAAGTAAAGTTTTGCCAAATAATCATGTCACGTCGTCAAAAAATAATTGGGTTAACATTTAGTTTGAAGAAACTAGAATTTAAAATTGAGTTTAGTAACTTACTTTAGTTTTCAAAATCTAGTACTTAGGATATTACGTCATCAAAAAGTAAAGTTCTCAAAAAACTAATTGGGTTAATATTCGGTGGTATACGGAGAAACTAGAATTTAAACTTGAGTTTAATTATGTAAATTTAGTTTTCAAAATCTAGTACTTAGGATATTCTTAAGAACATGATCTTTTTAAAAGAAAAGTGGAATATGAAGAAACTAGAATTTAAACTTGAGTTTAGTGATTTAAATTTCAGTTTCAAAATCTAGTATTTAGGACATAACTATTTGTTTCACTAAAAACAATGGCATTTCCATATGCATATTAACAATATATACCATATTATAGTAAGTATGTTATATTACAACTCACTTTATTATTTAAATTGTCAAAAAAGAACAAAGATACCAAACAACGATATATGATCACAAAGTCGGCTAAACTTTTGACCATGTGATAGTTTCATGTATGTAATGAAATAGGGAGCATGTTGAATAAAATTTGCATTCTAGTTGGAATTAGTATGCTTGAATCTTTAGATTCTTACCAATTAAGATGGTTAAATGTGTCAAAGTTATGGCAGTTTGTTTGTTTCACTTTACTATATGTATATATAACGATTTGTCATAAGACCACCATCAAAGCTTGGAAAGTAATATTGGGGTGAAAATATGATAAAGGGTTTAGCTAGGGTTCAGAGGCACGCAAATAATAGAGGTCATACAAATTATTGTTAGTTTTGAGAAGTATTTTGAATGAATAGCACATGACTTTGTGAGGTTGTTCATCAAACGAGTGTTATATGAAGTGGCAAAGTTAGAGGACTATGACATGACACAATATATATAGTCGTGTGAATGATTGGTTATCAAAGGATTTGTGTAACCGAAAATGTTTAGAAGTAAATTTACACACAAATTAAGTTTGGAGATACAATGATAGTTTAAAGTTTGAGGTTTTGACGGTTTAAATGTTGTTGTTTAACTTTGATCATTATGATTTAGGTATATGACCCTTATTATATTTACGTAACATTGTCTTTGAGTGTGTAATTGTAACGCCCCAAAAACACAAATGTTAAATTACAAGCATGATTTATTTTACACAATGTGATATGGAGATAACTAAGTTAGTTAACTTGGTTATAAATACAAGCTAGATATTAATAATAAAGTTTTGTGATTAAACAAATAAATATCAAAACTATAGGGGCCAAAAGAGGTCAAGTTGGAAAGTTCAATTAATAAAAAGATGGAAAAAAAGGGGAAGAGCCCATTTTTGGGCAGAAGTGTGTGTCGACACACACACACATAGTGTGTGTGTGTTCTTGAGAATCAAATTTAAGAAGAAGAGGACGAATTCGAAGGCTTGTATGTGTAATCCATGGGTTTCAAAGTGTTTATCATCTTCAAATCATCATGTAAGTATCAAAAATTTATCTCTTAAAACCTTCCTAGTTGCAATTCTAGTGGGTTTGATAAATTAGTCTTAATTGGATGAATTAGAAGAACGGAATGATTGAATTTGGGTTTGAATGCACTTAATATAGTGATAATAGTGAGTTAATCATCTCAATTAGGAGTTTTAATGAAAGAACCCATGTTCAAGAACTTGGGTATTTTATGGTTTATGATCTAATATGAATGAGTTGAATGAACTAAAGATTTTACTATGTTGATGTTTATGTGTGAATGATACTTGTTGATTAATAAGAAGGCTTGATGAATTATGTGTGAATAAGGAAGATTAGGCATGAAATACTTATACATTAAGCTTAGAAAGTAGTACGCACACCAAGCGTTTGATGAAACGCATAGGTGAGATTATTAGATGAGATTTGTATGCAAATAATAGGTGAACATGTATAGAAAGTGGTGATGATATACTTGATAGTAAAACAACATTAGGAATGTATTTAATAAGTATATGTGAGATGTAGTTGATGGTGTGATTCAGTAAAAGAATGCTTTAAGAACTAGTACTCTATGTTTGAATGGTGGTGCACATCATGAGTTGGCTTATTGGCTTAACGGTAATTTAGAAACGAATGTGTATGAAAGGTATAGCTTGCGGACTTACTAGTAACTATTGATGTTGAGAATTATGTTAAATTGCTAGCTTGAATGTGGTTGACCGTTTTAGGATCATGAGAGCTTGAGTTTGTATTGATTTCGTTATACATGTGTATGACGTAGCTAAGTGATCATGTGGTTGTAAGTATATTGCATCATGAGTATGAAATGTAAATAGTGTCATTCGTATAGCCTAATATGATGACACGGATATATGAGGTTATGTCGAAAGTTCATATGATAAGCGTTGACTTCTGAAAGTCAACTGCGCCTAAGAAGCCTGATTAGATTTGTTATCACAGTTGTAAGACTTTGAGAAGTCATATGGCGCGTGTTATATCAATATGTGTTATGAATGATGACATGATGAATATATGAGTTTGATTAGATGTGATTTGGTACATGTTTTATGCTTGTTAGGTTTGACTTATAAAAGTCAAATGTGAGTTACGCATCTGATATGATCGTTTATATGTACAATCGTGTATGATAACAAGAATGTAATTTCGATGACATGAAAGTATAGGGATCATGTCAAGATGGATGGAAGCATGGAAGGCTAACGGGTCAAAAAGGAGACAAGGTAACGGATGCAAATACGGACGCTAAGGTAAGTGATTTCCGTAATCACTTCTTCTTTTGTAAACAAACATTGTTATGTTGAATTCAGGGGATTGTGTAAGGAATAACGGATAAGAGTAAGAATTAAGGTACGCATTGTTGTGATGAGTCAAAGGATGTCGTTTACGTTCGAAATTCACAATAAAAGTGAACGGGTCAAAATGTAGAAAGAATATGTAGAGTGTGAGTCTTGAATAATTATGGTAGGAGAGTTATGCAAGAATTTAAATAATCATGGTACTAAGAAAAGTAATATATAGCGGGCCGAAATAATTAGTTATGTTGAACTTAACTCGAATTAATCAAACGGGTCAAAAATCAAGAAAGAATGAGAGAAGCATAATTTTGATTAAGTGGGCATGTGGTTAAGTGTTAAATAAAAAAAAGAGAATACGGGAAGCTTACGGAATGTTATGGGAAGTTACGGGACATTATGAGTCAGTCCGGGTTGGAACGGGAATCAGAAACGGGTTATGCAAGCTTAAACAAGAAAGAACGGCGTCGGTAACACAGAGGGGGCGTCGCCGACAGCCTCCCTAGCCGTCGCCGACGCTGCCCATTCTCCCGACGTGCTAACCCACTGTCTACGCAACTTGGTTCCGACGCAATATTCTAGAGGGCGTCGCCGACGCCATAGGAGGGCGTCACCGACGCCTCCCACAAGCTTGTATGCTGTTTTTGTTGGATATTCGCATAGTGAGCTCCATATCTCCTGAAATCTGTTCCGTAAATCCCAATGGGCCCCGAAAGGTGAAATTAACCAATAGAGAGTTATATGAACTTATTGAATTGTATTAGTGATTACCTAATATGATTAAGTATGTAAGCATGTGTGTGTGTGTGGTGGAATTACTAGATGGACATGAATAGAAGTAAATATGCACCCGAGTTCGTATGTATGAGACTTAATAATATGGATATGTTAATATAATTTTATGGGTAAATAAGGGCCTGTATGTATGTATACATGGCTTCAATGTGTATGAACATTAATGTTACTAATTATGGCTCTGAGAAAGAAATGAGTGTGCAGGTTCACTTATGTTGACCCTTGAAGATTGACGATTGGGATGCAAGATCATACATGGAGCAATAATCGAAAGGATTTCATGAATAGAAAGAATATGGAGTAATTAGTTTAATTATGAATGTCGAATACTATGTATGATGTCGCTGAACGTTAATAACGCGAATGTATGTGGTGATTGCAGGTTGTATCAAGTTGACATTACTATTGAACCTAAGGGTTGAAGATCGAGTTAAGGAGCAAGGATTGTACGGGAAGGGCGGTTTCATAATTTGTATCACGAATTACATTTAGTAAGTTAATCTAAACTGAAAGTTGTAAATCGTTTCAAGAAAGTGTCTAACATTTTATAAATGAACCTTCAAGTAGGTCATATAGACAAAAATTGGAAAGAATTTTTGAGTCAGTATTTCCGCTGCGTCGTTTTGGGTCAATATGCGTTTTAGGGCGTTACAAGTTGGTATCAGAGCCATGGTTTGAGTGAAATCAAGTACAAGTAGGTAAGTACTTGAACTCAAACCCGTGTGCTGTTGTGATAAGGGACCTGTACAATCCAAGACTCGATCAAGATTCAAATGTGTAAATGAATGTAAGCATGTATGTATGTATTCATATAAAGAAACTAACTGAATTGTATATGCAAGGTAAGCTCAAAGGATTGAGGAGAATGATCCGAGAATGCGGTCTAGGATGAATGCCAAAGCATGTAATTAGACAGATGGACCCTAGGTGATCAATATTAATGTATATATGGGTACCGGTTTTGAAGGAAAAAGGAAGAATCTCCTTGGGGAGGGTAAATGTTAAACAAAAGACAATAATATTGTCTTGTTAAAGTTTTTAAAGATGTTGCGTGAACTAATAACCCATTTCTTCGGACATAAGGTGATGACTATCATGAAGGCACGAAACTAGCATGTGGATTGCAACCTGGCCAGTACGCAAGAAACATATGACTTTCGTGAAAGCATGATAATCAACTCATGAATGTCCGATGGAGTTGGGAATAAGTTTGACGTGTGGGTGAAAAAAAAGAGTCGTTAGACTCACAAGAAATAGAAATCAATCTATAATAATGAAAGTGTTTGAATCCGTAAATAAGTACGGATCAAACAAGTAAGAATGTATGATGAGAATGGAAATGTTTGAATCCGTAAATAAGTACGGATCAAACAAGTAAGAATGTATGATGAGAATGAAATGTTTGAATCCGTAAGTAAGTACGGATCAAACAAGTAAGAATGTATGATGAGAATGAAAATGTTAGAATCCGTTAGTAAGTACGGATCAAACAAGTAAGAATGTATGATGAGAATGAAAATGTTTGAATCCATAAGTAAGTACGGATCAAACAAGTAAGAATGTATGATGAGAATGAAAATGTTAGAATCTGTAAGTAAGTACGGATCAAACAAGTAAGAATGAATAATGAAAATGTTCAAATCCATAAGTAAGTTCGGACTAAACCGGTAAGAATAAAGGATAAGAATGGAAAAGTTTGGAACTGTAAGCTCGAACAAACAAGTAGACGTTCCTTAAAACAGATAATATTCAAATTATGTTTTAAATCTACATAAGTATATATGCAAGAATGGTTTAAAAGGACAAATAAGTCATGTGGGTCAAATGGTGAACGCCATTTGAATCTGATGTTTAATATTTTGTTTTGTTAAGTCTTATGCTTATAGGTAAGCATAACGTTTGGGCATGCGTTGCCACAAATTGGAAGGAAATACCCGTCGCAATGTGTGAATAACGAGTCGATGGTTTGGGACTCGCGTCAGGTATGTATAAAAAAGGGGTTATGTCTTTGGTAGGAACTTATGACTAAACTAGAGAGGAATGTGCCAAAATTTGGTTATAATTTAACCTAAGTGAAATGCATCTAGCAAATTAGGTTGACTATCATTTGGTCTAATGTCTTACCGGATGGTAAAATTGGAATATAAGGGTTTTCTAGCATAAACCACTATAAATAAAGTTGTGTGAAAGGATGAAATGAAAGTGTTGATGAAAAGTAGGAGGCAAGAGCTTGAATGCAAAACGCCTCTTAACGGGTCGGTTGAGTAATTGACAAAACACAGATAAGAATCTGTTTACAGTTGGACCTTTGAAAACCCAAACGAAGTTAAGTAAATAATTAGTAAACAAGTAATAGTAAAATAGCGTGACGTAATTGATTCATTAAGTAAGTAAAACCGATGAAAGCTATTGTAGTAGCAAGAAACCTAGTTGAAAGAAACAAGTTTCGAATACGTTGCATGTGAGGCATGTTAGTAATCGACCCAAGCAAGTCAAAATGAATGATGGGCTAGAGTTCAGATGAATGACTTATGTAATTTACAAGGAAAGGAAAACTTTCCTAATAAAGGCTAAAATAATATCTAGTAAGTATGCTTAAATTAGAAAGAGTACAACCGGATACTTCAATACATATACAATAGGTAGAAGTGTTAGTTGACCTTGAAAAAGTCAAACTGCACAAAGTAGATATAATAATTGGTAGAATGAAAGAAATGGTATATGTAATATGTAATAGCACACATGTAAGAAATTTATGGAAGAATGGTAGGCGCATAAGCCCGAGAAGAATAAGTATTTGAAAGGAATGTACTAATGGTAAATAGCGTCAGGAAATGCTAACTTTAATGCTAGGCTTGTTGGCCATGTTCATCTGAACAAGACATTGTTGAAAGGATGCGCATAGGCGAAAGCTCAACAAATAAATGGATGCGATTAATGTAACATTTGTCAAAAAACGGGTTTCCAAACCCGCTCCGTTTGTAATCAAATATCAAGTTATAAATGTTTCGTTGCGTATTTATGTGCATTTTAATTTTTAATAATGCAAAATTAATAAACAAACTAGAATATAAAAGTTATAATTGATAAAATGTAAAAATTTAATAATTAAAAAGAAAATTAGGCTGCCGGGACTCGAACCCGGGTCAGCCGGGTTTAAGTTCAAAGACTTATCACCCACACATATAACCACTCCGCCACTTGTTGTTTTCTGTAAATGCCAGGAACAATTAAATTTTATGGTCTATCATAAATCAATCCGGTTACGCCAACTGTAACCGAAATCGGTCACCAAACGTCCAAAGACGTTTGATTGATCGCGATTTACTGAGTTTAACCGATACACCGACACCTCCAATCAATTTAGCTTTGAATGGACTTGAATTCATGAGTGGATCGGTTTTAATAACCGAAAATTTTCAATTCCTGAGTTACTTCAATCATTGTCCCCTCTCGCGACTCAAACACACTCTGCAAACCTTCAATTGCATTTTCGCACAACTTTCAGTTCGCCGGAGAAGCTATTTGAACTCACCGGACTTTCGCCGGAAAACCGTGTTTTCCACCGAATCAGTGAGTCTCTAAATTCTTTCGTTGTCTATCAGTTGTTAAGCTGTTACTAACTCAAACCCTTCAATCGGAATCAATTTCAGACGACGATATCGGATAACTCACTCTCGCCGGAAAACTTCTGAAAATTCTTATCTTCCGTTGTGAAACGGTATAGCCATTCAAACCTTCTGATAACTCTTGTTTAGTACTTCAACTCCATAATTAGCTAATCCAAAACTATTAATTTGATCGCTCAGTCGAAGTTCATAAAAACAGAGCCGACGACTTGCCGGAATTCTGAGATAAATCATTCCTCCGGTATGTTTACTTCCAACACTGACTCTGCCATTTCATTTTAGTCTTATGAATGTTTGTCAATCAAATTAAACAAGAAACAATAGAGAAATCGTAAACTGTAATTCAGTAACGAAGAAGACGAAGTAGGTTGATTATAAGTTTATTATAATTTGGATATTATCTCGGGTTAGACACACAGTCCAGCGGTGGACTGTGTGCACATACATATCACACGCCGCTAGTTCGATCCTTGACACACGTATGCTCTGTAATAAAAATGTTTTATTTTTCGAACTGAACCGGATCCTTTTCGCAATTAGATGTTAAGTATAATAAAAATCTGTATATTAACCAAGTTAGACACACAGTCCAGTGGTGGACTGTGTGTAACGATAAATCACAGGTCCCGGGTTCGAGACCTGTTGACGATTGACGGCACCGGTTCGATGATTTAAAACACTTTTTGAAAATAAAGGTATTTTGAATAAACTGAATTAGTATATAAATATAATTAAAAACAGAATTATTTCGGGTTAGACACGTAGCTCAGTTGGTAGAGCTGCGTGCACGCATACGGGAGGTCTCGGGTTCGAGTCCTGCCCGGCGCATACATACACACAATAAAACCGGTCAAACAGTCAACGCTTATGGTCAAACGGTCAACGGTCAACGCAAAAGTCAACATATTTTTATATTTTTATTTATTTAATTTAATTTAAAAATCAATTAAAAATACTTAAAAATAATGTTTTTTAAAGATAGGAAATAGCCTTAAACTCACAAAAATATATCTAAAAATCCTATTAAAATTATTAATAAAATCCACTCATTTTCTATATCTTCCGTTATTATTTAGGTTAGTTAATCCTCGTTGTTCAATTCTTCCAACTCGTGCGCATCTCATCATCTCCAACCGAACGCACCCAATGTGAGTGAATCTCTACAAATTCCCCGTTTTAATCACGTTTTTGGGGTGTATCATGTGTCTTACCATTTATTATATTTAAATCATTGTGCATACATCATATCATGAACAAATGTGTATTCAGCTTGTATCAACTGTTGTGTGGTTATTGTTTAGATTAAATTTATTATTTTCAGTACATGCAATTTCATAGGCCGCCGCTCCCCATTACATTATGAGCGTTGAGCAGTTCCCCATTACATTATGAGCGTGAACCTGGCGTGCCAACATACGATCGGCTCCATTTGATTGAGCCTTGATCGCACAGACATTTATCATTTTCAGTACATACATTTATCATAGGCCGTCCGTTCCCCATTACATTATGAGCGTGAACGTGACGTTGCCAACATATACGGTTTCATTCATGTTATATATTCATGCAAGTTCATGTGTTATTGTATGCTATTGTTTGTGGATTGTTATTGCTATTGTTTGATTATTTACATTTGCTCACATATGACTATTGCACAATTTTTCCTTGATAAAAATAATAAGAAATCAAAAATAAATGTTTTAACTAACAAGGTTCACTCGCCAACTTATGTTGACCCAAAAACCCCCATTTTTACACATGATACAGGTGAACCAGCTGCAGCAAGAAACACATAGGATTGGCTTAGAAGAATAAACTGGTTTAGAGCTTGGATTGTTTAGTTGGTTATTTTCTTTGTATTTGTATGGACATGTTTGGATTATTGAGAATGTGATTTTGACTTTAATAAATATGAAACATATTAGTAAATATCATGAGCTTTGGTGATAACCCAATTATGCCCCGACTCTTATTCCGCTGCGAGTCGGGGTGTGACAGATTGGTATCAGAGCCATGACTATAGGGATATAGGATAGGTTATTAGACCCTTAGAGCCTATACTATAGTTGATTAGAAATTTTTAAGATTTTTGTGTGTTACATGCCAAATTTCATGATGTTATATGTTTTATGTTAAGTGTTACATTCAATGTTATGCAAGCATATTCATAAGTATATATTATCATATAATGCCTATCATGAATCATATTCTCATAACATATCATAACCATGAAAGCACACATCACATCATTTTCATGATTACAATGATTTTTGTATTTTCAAATCTCATCAAAGTGAGTTCTAATGACGGGCATGTAGTAACTGGAAGGATACAAGTACCGGTAGTCGGAACGTCCTGTCTAGGCTTGGCATTCGTATAAATCCAAAATAAAGGACCAGTTTGCCTACCTGGGGACTAACGATGAGAGTACAAAGTACCTATTAGGCCAAAGCATGCTATACCAAACGTCGTGTGAGCTAACCCCACTTTGAGTTGTCATTGTGTCTACACCTGGACACATTCCGACCATACATCTCGAAAACATATTTTGTGGTTTTCATTCGGGTGATGCGAGTGTTAAATCGCCAATACTAATGTGAATCCTACCAAGCCAATAGTCATGGGGGCCCACATGACTATACAGGTGAAGGTATGGGGGACGTTTGAGGCCCAACATGAGCAAACCCAAGACATCCTATGGATGTAGTTGCATTATTGATATTTATGTTATTTTCATTTTCTTTAAGACACATGACACCTAAGAAGACTCCATAAACTCACAATCTTCTTATGTATGTTCCTGTAGATGTCGGCTAGACAACAACGAGGGGGTAAAAGATCAGGAAGGTCTCACGAACGCTTGGCCACACAAATCGCGAAACAAATGGCCGCGGTGCTTCCTGACATTGTGGTTCAAGTACAACAAGCTCTCGCCACAAATCCCACTAATCCTCCCCAGCAAGGTGACCAGAACATCGGCAACCCTCCTACCAGCAAGTGCTCATATAAACATTTCAAGTCTTGCGATCCTCCTAAATTTGAAGGGACTGAAGGTGTCACTGCTCTCCTCCACTGGTTTGAGGAAATGGAAAACACCTTCCTCAACTGCGATTGTCCCGATGATCGCAAGGTACGATACGCGACCGGGAGACTATTTGGGGTAGCTCTTACCTGGTGGAATACTGAAAAGGGTAAGAGGGGAATCGAAGATGCTATGGCCTTAACGTGGGAGGAGTTAAGGGAAATCATGACGAGGCGGTTCTGTCCTAGGAGTGAGATTAAAAAGTTGGAGGACGAATTTCATTCTCTGAAGCAAAAGGAGGGAGATCATACTTCCTACAACAAGAGGTTCTTAGAGTTGAACCAGATGGTCCCTAACTTGTTCACCCCAGTTTACCGTTTAATCGAGCATTATATTCGAGGTCTTCCCTCGAAAATTCAAGATTCAGTTCTCAGCACTTCGCCAGCAACACTTGAAGCTGCTATGGAACTAGCTACTGAACTGACCGAGAATCGAATTCGCAACGGTAAGTTTAAAGAGGAGAAAAGGAAAGCCCCCGTTGAGGGCCAAACTTCAAACCATTCCACCTCCTCCTCTAAGTTTGCTAACAAGAGGAAACGTAACACCAGAAACTTCGCTGTCACACAAACCAATTTCCCTATCCCTGCTGCACCCATTACCCAAGTTGCCTCTTCACCTGCACCATACAAAAGGCCATACTCTGGCCCATTACCAAAATGAAACCGTTGCCAATACCACCATTTTCCTGATCATCCTTGCCAACATTGCACCGGTTGCGGTCGCGCAGGTCATACTGTTCAAACCTGTCGCATACCTCAGCGAACGAACCGCCACCAGCCTTCAACCCAAACCCACCAACAAATAATGGGTCAAGCCCAACAACCCCTACTATTACCACCTACCCAACATTTAGCCCAATCATACTACCAACCCAATTATCCCATGGTGCAACCTATGCGGGCTTGCTAAAATTGTGGAGATCCAAGCCATTTTAGAAACACTTGTCCAATGCTCAAGCCCAAGCCAATCCGGTGAATCAAGCTAACCAAGCTCCTCCACCTGCAAGAGGAAGAGCTTTCAACATCAACGCTAATCAGGCTAGAGCTGACAGTAATGTGGTTAACGGTACGTTCCTTATCAATGGTAGTTATGCATCCATGTTGTTTGATACTGGCGCGGATAAAAGTTTTGTGTCCTTAGAGTTTGAACCCATCTTAAACCAAAATCGTGATAAGCTCATGGAATCCATAACAGTAGAAGTTGCTGACGGAAACCGGTCTCATTAAACTCTATTATATGCAATTGTACTCTCACTTTAAACGATCACAATTTTCTAGTTGACCTCATTCCAATGAAGTTGGGAAGCTTTGACATTATAATTGGTATGGACTGGCTCAGCCAACATCAGGCTGAAGTTGTATATCGCGAAAAGTTTATACGCATTCCTCTTTCAAACGGTCAGACTCTATGAATCTTTGGAGAAACCTCGTCGAAAAGGCTCAGATTAATGTCCTGTCTTCAAGCTCAAAAATATCTTCGCAAGAATTATGTCGCGTTTTTAGCTCATGTCGTCAAAAAGGGAACCATGGAGAAGAAACTTGAAGACATTCCTGTAGTAAAGATTTCCCGCAAGTTTTTCCTGACGACATTTCAGGACTTCCTCCCGTGAGAGAAGTCGAATTTCGTATCAATCTTATACCTGGTGCTACACCAGTTGCAAAGTCTCCTTATAGGTTAATCCCATCTGAAATGCAAGAGCTAGCCAGTCAATTGCAAGAGTTGACTGACAAAGGATTTATACGTCCTAGCTCCTCGCCTTGGGGTGCACCTATTCTTTTTGTGAAGAAGAAAGATGGATCGTTTCGCATGTGCATCGACTACAGAGAACTCAATAAGTTAACGATCAAGAATCGCTATCCATTACCTCGCATTGATGATCTTCTTGACCAACTTCAAGGCGCCAGCTGTTTTTCAAAAATCGACCTTCGTTCTGGTTATCATCAACTTAGAGTACATGAAGAAGACGTCCCAAAGACCGCCTTCTGAACTCGTTATGGTCATTATGAATTCATGGTCATGCCATTTGGTTTAACCAACGCTCCAGCTGTCTTCATGGATCTAATGAACAGAGTCTGCAAACCCTATCTCGATCGCTTTGTTATAGTCTTCATCGACGACATTCTCATTTATTCAAAGTCTAAGTCTGATCATGAACGGCATCTTCGACTCATCCTTACACTCTTAGAGAATGAAAAGCTTTACGCCAAATTCTCCAAATGCGAATTCTGGTTAAAAGAGGTACAATTCCTTGGACATGTAGTCAATGACAAGGGAATACATGTCGACCCCTCAAAAATCAAAGCGGTACAAGAATGGCAAGCGCCACGTACACCAACTGAAGTAAGATCATTCCTTGGTTTGGCTGGTTATTATCGCCGTTTCATCTCGAACTTCTCTCGCATTGTTGTACCACTCACGGCTTTAACTCATAAGGGAAAACCTTTCATATGGGGACCCAATCAAGAAGAAGCCTTCCAAACCCTTAAACAAAAACTCTGTGATGCACCAATCCTCACTCCTCCTGAAGGTTGTGATGACTTCGTGGTTTATTGCGACGCGTCAGGGCAAGGATTAGGCTGTGTTCTAATGCAAAGAGGAAAGGTTATAGCTTATGCTTCGAGACAACTCAAGACTCATGAGAAGAACTACACCACCCATGACCTAGAACTTGGAGCCGTTGTGTTCGCTCTTAAGATATGGAGACATTATCTCTACGGTACTAAGTGTGAAATATACACTGACCACAAGAGTCTTCAACATATCTTCAATCAAAAGGAGTTAAACATGAGGCAACGAAGATGGGTCGAACTTCTAAATGACTACGACTGTGAAATTCGGTACCACCCTGGCAAGGCAAATGTGGTGGCTGATGCACTCAGTCGAAAGGGTTATGCGAACTCCATTCATCTTCTATGTTCGCAAATCATAACTGACATTAAAGATCAAATTCGAGAAGCCCAACATGTTTCAGTAACGGAGGATGATGTACGAAAGGAGCTGTCCTGTGGAGCTGAACTTAAAATTGAAACTAAATCTGACGGTATTCGGTACTATCTAGATCGCATATGGATTCCTGACCATAACAACCTTCGTGAATTTCTTATGAATGAGGCTCACAAAACACGATACTCTATACACCCAGGAGCCGATAAGATGTATCAAGACCTTCGATACACCTATTGATGGCCTGGAATGAAAAAGGATATTGCTGTTTTTGTGTCCAAGTGCCTTACATGTTCCAAGGTGAAAGCTGAACACCAAAGACCCTCAGGACTTCTGGTCCAACCTAAAATACCTGTATGGAAGTGGGAAAACATAACCATGGACTTCATTACCGGGTTACCTCGCACTTCTGGTGGGTATGACACTATATGGGTAATCATTGATCGTCTTACAAAATCAGCTCACTTTATTCCTATCCGCGAAGATTTCAAGAACAAAAAGCTAGCTCGTATTTATATCAGCGAAATCGTAAGCCGACATGGTGTACCGTTAAGCATTATTTCAGATCGTGATGGTCGTTTCACTTCACGAACATGGCAAGCAGTACAAGCCGCTTTGGGTACGCGATTAGATCTCAGTACCGCTTATCATCCTCAAACTGATGGACAATCTGAACGCACCATTCAAACTCTTGAAGATATGCTTCGAGCATGTGTCATAGACTTCAAGGGAAATTGGGACGCTCATCTACCATTAGTTGAATTTTCGTACAACAACAGCTATCATTCAAGCATCGGCATGGCACCTTTTGAAGCCTTATATGGCCGTAAGTGCCGATCTCCAGTATGTTGGCATGAAATTGGGGATGCTCAAATCACCGGTCCAGAATTGATTCAAGAAACCACAGACAAGATCCATCAAATTCGAAACAATCTTCTAGCGGCTCAAAGTCGTCAAAAGAGTTATGCAGATAAACGACGGAAGCCTTTGGAGTTTAACATTGGTGATCGTGTACTTTTAAAAGTATCACCGTGGAAGGAGTAGTTCGTTTTGGTCAAAAAGGCAAGCTAGCACCACGCTACATAGGACCTTTCAAGATACTCGAAAGAGTAGGACCTATAGCATACAAGCTTGATCTACCAGAAGAACTCAACAGGATTCATCCCACATTCCACGTATCAAACTTGAAGAAGTGCCTCGCTGATGAGAACCTCCATATTCCTCTGGAAGATATTCAGATTGATGAATCTATGCATTTTATTGAAAAACCAGTAGAGATCATGGACTTCGGAGAAAAACGTCTTCGACGAAGTCGCATTCCAATTGTTAGGGTACGCTGGGAGTCGAAACGGGGACCTGAGTTTACTTGGGAACGTGAAGACTCAATGCGCGAAAAATACCCGCATCTTTTTCCTACTACTACTACTTAAATTTCGGAAAAAATTCCTAAAAGTAGGGATACTGTAACATTTGTCAAAAAACGGGTTTCCAAACTCGCTCCGTTTGTAATCGAATATCAAGTTATAAATGTTTCGTTGCGTATTTATGTCCATTTTAATTTTTAATAATGCATAATTAATAAACAAACTAGAATATAAAAGTTATAATTGATAAAATGTAAAAATAAAATAATTAAAAAGAAAATTAGGCTGCCGGGACTCGAACCCGGGTCAGCCGGGTTTAAGTTCAAAGACTTATCACCCACACATATAACCACTCTGCCACTTGTTGTTTTCTGTAAATGCCAGGAAACAATTAAATTTTATGGTCTATCATAAATCAATCCGGTTACGCCAACTGTAACCGAAATCGGTCAGATCGCGGTTTACTGAGTTTAACCGATACACCGACACCTCCAATCAATTTAGCTTTGAATGGACTTGAATTCATGAGTGGATTGGTTTTAATAACCGAAAATTTTCAATTCCTGAATTACTTCAATCATTGTCCCCTCTCGCGACTCAAACACACTCTGCAAACCTTCAACTGCATTTTCGCACAATTTCAGTTCGCCGGTGAAGCTATTTGAACTCGCCGGACTTTCGCCGGAAAACCGTGTTTTCCACCAAATCAGTGAGTCTCTAAATTCTTTCGTTGTCTATTAGTTGTTAAGTTGTTACTAACTCAAACCCTTCAATCGGAATCAATTTCAGACGACGATATCGGATAACTCACTCTCGCCGGAAAACTTCTGAAAATTCTTATCTTCCGCTGTGAAACGGTATAGCCATTCAAACCTTCTGATAACTCTTGTTTAGTACTTCAACTCCACAATTAGCTAATCCAAAACTATTAATTTGATCGCTCAGTCGAAGTTCATAAAAACAGAGCCGACGACTTGCCGGAATTCTGAGATAAATCATTCCTCCGGTATGTTTACTTCCAACACCGACTCTGCCATTTCATTTTAGTCTTATGAATGTTTGTCAATCAAATTAAACAAGAAACAATAGAGAAATCGTAAACTGTAATTCGGTAACGAAGAAGACGAAGTAGGTTGATTATAAGTTTATTATAATTTGGATATTATCTCGGGTTAGACACACAGTTCAGCGGTGGACTGTGTGCACATACATATCACACGCAGCGAGTTCAATCCTTGACACACGTATGCTCTGTAATAAAAATGTTTTATTTTTCGAACTGAACCGGATCCTTTTCGCAATTAGATGTTAAGTATAATAAAAATCTGTATATTAACCAAGTTAGACACACAGTCCAGCGGTGGACTGTGTGTAACGATAAATCACAGGTCCCGGGTTCGAGACCTGTTGACGGCAACGGTTCGATGATTTAAAACACTTTTTGAAAATAAAGGAATTTTGAATAAACTGAATTAGATATAAATATAATTAAAAACAGAATTATTTCGGGTTAGACAAGTAGCTCAGTTGGTAGAGCTGCGTGCACGCATACGGGAGGTCTCGGGTTCGAGTCCTGCCCGGCGCATACATACACACAATAAAACCGGTCAAACAGTCAACGCTTATGGTCAAACGGTCAACGCAAAAGTCAACATATTTTTATATTTTTATTTATTTAATTTAATTTAAAAATCAATTAAAAATACTTAAAAATAATGTTTTTTAAAGATAGGAAATAGCCTTAAACTCACAAAAATATATCTAAAAATCCTATTAAAATTATTAATAAAATCCACTGATTTTCTATATCTTCCGTTATTATTTAGGTTAGTTAATCCTTATTGTTCAATTCTTCCAACTCGTGCGCATCTCATCATCTCCAACCGAACGCACCCAATGTGAGTGAATCTCTACAAATTCCCCGTTTTAATCACGTTTTTGGGGTGTATCATGTGTCTTACCATTTATTGTATTTAAATCATTGTGCATACATCATATCATGAACAAATGTGTATTCAGCTTGTATCAACTGTTGTGTGGTTATTGTTTAGATTAAATTTATTATTTTCAGTACATGCAATTTCATAGGCCGCCGCTCCCCATTACATTATGAGCGTTGAGCAGTTCCCCATTACATTATGAGCGTGAACCTGGCGTGCCAACATACGATCGGCTCCGTTTGATTGAGCCTTGATCGCACAGACATTTATCATTTTCAGTACATACATTTATCATAGGCCGTCCGTTCCCCATTACATTATGAGCGTGAACGTGACGTTGCCAACATATACGGTTTCATTCATGTTATATATTCATGCAAGTTCATGTGTTATTGTATGTTATTGTTTGTGGATTGTTATTGCTATTGTTTGATTATTTACATTTGCTCACATATGACTATTGCACAATTTTTCCTTGATAAAAATAATAAGAAATCAAAAATAAATGTTTTAACTAACAAGGTTCACTCGCCAACTTATGTTGACCCAAAAACCCCCATTTTTACACATGATACAGGTGAACCAGCTGCAGCAAGAAACACATAGGATTGGCTTAGAAGAATAAACTGGTTTAGAGCTTGGATTGTTTAGTTGGTTATTTTCTTTGTATTTGTATGGACATGTTTGGATTATTGAGAATGTGATTTTGACTTTAATAAATATGAAACATATTAGTAAATATCATGAGCTTTGGTGATAACCCAATTATGCCCCGACTCTTATTCCGCTGCGGGTCGGGGTGTGACAATTAATCCGAGTACCGCATAAACTCACGAAGAATCAGGCCGTTTAGGATCACCGACCGTTGGTTATGCGATGGAATCAAGGTTAGTAAAATGTTTAACACGCAACTATGCATAAGAATTGGTATATTAAATGAATTGCTTCAATGGGTAATGTAATAAGGAAATTATGTCATTGGAAGATAACTCCAAAATTTTTAAGAAAGAATTCAGGGTATTAATTAAGCGCTCACATGGAACGCTCGCGATACATACCTTCTTAGTAGGGTAAGTGGTGCGTGAAGGAAGTTAATTGTATAATGACATGAATATGAAAGTAATTAGACAGAACGTTAATAATTGGATGTTGCGGTGTGCTCATGACAGACAAAATGAAAATATCATATATGATATATGAATAGGATGAAATAAATCGATTTAATTTGATTAATAAGTGTATGAATGTATTAGATTTAATTGGAAAGATAGAACAAGCCATAACTTAGGCTTGTACGAGCAATAGTATGCATTCGGAATGAATCCAACGAATGAACCGCTAGTGATCATATGTGCTAGGAACTAACATTATAAAGAAAGATGACACTAATAAGAGCTCTGGATAAGATTCCAACTTTATGTGATTATGAAATAAAATTTTGCTTAATTAAGGAAGGTGGGGGCACTATGAACAATTATGTTTATGTATGAATAAAACTTTTGTTAAGATCCCAAATGTATTCATGTTGTAATGTGTCCTTTGAATGAGATAAGGATAAGAATGTGAAAGGTTTCGGGGACGAAACCTTCTTTAAGGGGGGTAGATTTGTGACTCCCCAAAAACACAAATGTTAAATTACAAGCATGATTTATTTTACACAATATGATATGGAGATAACTAAGTTAGTTAACTTGGTTATAAATACAAGCTAGATATTAATAATAAAGTTTTGTGATTAAACAAATAACTATCAAAACTATAGGGGCCAAAAGAGGTCAAGTTGGAAAGTTTAATTAATAAAAGGATGGAAAAAAGGGGGAAGAGCCCATTTTTGGGTAGAAGTGTGCGTCGACACACACACATAGTGTGTGTGTGTGTGTTCTTGAGAATCAATTTAAGAAGAAGAGGACGAATTCGAAGGCTTGCATATGTAATCCATGGGTTTCAAAGTGTTTATCATCTTCAAATCATCATGTAAGTATCAAAAATTTATCTCTTAAAACCTTCCTAGTTGCAATTCTAGTGGGTTTGATAAATTACTCTAAATTGGATGAATTAGAAGAATGGAATGGTTGAATTTGGGTTTGAATGCACTTAATATAGTGATAATAATGAGTTAATCATCTCAATTAGGAGTTTTAATGAAAGAACCCATGTTCAAGAACTTGGGTATTTTATGGTTTATGATCTAATATGAATGAGTTGAATGAACTAAAGATTTTACTATGTTGAATTTTATGTGTGAATGATACTTGTTGATTAATAAGAAGACTTGATGAATTATGTGTGAATAAGGAAGATTAGGCATGAAATACTTGTACATTATGCTTAAAAGTAGTACGTGTCACACCCCGACCCGCAGCGGAAAAGGTGATCGGGGCATGATTGGGTTATCATCAAAGCTCATGACATTTATTTTAACGTTTCATATTCATTAATACAATTTAATGGAAATTTACAATCATAATTACATCAATGACCTAAACATCAGTCTAAGCTTCTTTGTTTTCTTCTAAGGCATTTCCTATGTTTTCCTTGCTTCATCCTGTTCACCTGTATCATGTGTAAAAGGGTTTTTGGATCAACAAAAAGTTGGCGAGTGAATCCTATGGAAAACATTTGAACAAGTTTATTTAATTGATTATGAAATAAAGTGCACAACCACACATGAGTAAAAATAGATGTAAACTTATTCATAAATCAATTTAATATTAAACAATACACACATGAACAATAATGGATCGTTTAGAGGCACGCGTTGCTCAACTCGTCTCTCACGAGGAACTGATGGGCCTAATGAATGAATTGCATGAACATGATAATATGAAAGACATAACTACAAACAATATAAACTCAATACTACACACATGAACAATAATGGATTTGTTTTGAGGCATGCGTTGCTCAACTCGTCTACCACGAGGAACTGATGGACTTAATGAATGAATTGCGTATAAGTGGACAAAATGAAATACATAATTACCACAATATAAACAATCTAAGTTTAGATCACGATATGGTATGGCACAAGTTTAAATAAACGAGTTAATTATTTTGTGACACATGATACACCCCAAAACGTGTAATTAAAAAGGGGGAGTTGTAAGATTCACTCACAGTGGGTGCGTTCGGTTGATGATGTTGAATGCACGCGAAGTGGTTTTTACCACGAGTGAAATTAACCTAGATAAATAGCATTATGGTTCGGTAAGTAAACGGATTTTATTGATCCATTTTAGTAGGATTGTTGGGTGTATTTTTGTGAGTTTAAGGCTATTTTCTAACCTTAAAAATGTTATCTTTAAGTATTTTTAATTGATTTTAAATAAAATAAATAAATAAAAATAATAAAAAAAATTGATTTTTTGCTACAGTTGACCGTTGACTTTGACTTTGACTTTGACCGGTTCGTATGCGTGTATATGTGCGCTGAGTGAGGCTCGAACCCGAGACCTCCCGTACGCGTGCACGCAGCTCTACCAACTGAGCTACGTGTCTAACCCGAAATATTTCTGTTTTTAATTATATTTATACATTAATTAGATTAATCCGAAAATCCTTTATTTTTAAAAACGATTTTAATCCAAAGACTCGGTGCGCTCCACAGGTCTCGAACCCGGGACCTGTGGTTTATGCTAACACACAGTCCACCGCTGGACTGTGTGTCCAACTTGTTAAATTAACTGATTTTTATTATACTCAAACACAAACTAAGTATTTTCATTTCTGACTTATTTAAAAAGTTAGATATTTGTCCGGATCGATGTAGTAGACCGGACTCGAACTCGTGTCCTGTGATAAAACATACACACAGTCCACCACTGGACTGTGTGTCTAACTTGGTTATTATTCCGGTTATTAATAAACTTAACATGTAACAGTGTGACTCCGGTTCGTTTAACAAAAAAGACATTTTTATTAAGGCAGCATGCGTGGGACAAGATTCGAACTCGAGACGTTAGTGTGTTTAATGTGCACACAGTCCACCGCTGGACTGTGTGTCTAACCCGAGTTATTTCTTGATTTAAATTAAACTTATACATTACAGAAAACTTCGTCTTCTTCGTTGATTTTAACCAGAATCGGAAATCCGACTGGTTCGATGTTTTAATCGTGTTCTTTAGTGTTTTGAGGTTAATTACAGATGAGATATGAATAAAATGAAAGAGAAATTAGGCGTAAGGTATACCGACTGGACTCCTTTGTTTTTCCGGCAGAACTCCGGCGACAGCAACAGGTTCCGGCGTCGTGTGTCTTGCAGCAGCGAGTCTTCAGAAAACTTGAAAAGGATGTGGGTGACTTCGGTATAAGCTCAGGGGGTTTAGTAAGGCTTAGAAGTGAAGGGATCGGTTTTCCGGCGAGATACAGAAATATTCCGGCGAGTAAATTTTCGCCGAGAAAGGGTGCGGTTTTGAGCGAAAAAGCTTGAAGAGGTTCGAGGAGGTATTTATAGTGCAGGTTATCGATGAACTTGGTCCAATTTCCGACTTGATTCAAAGTCATTACGTTTTCCGGCGGTTATAGTTTGTGTCGCGGACTCAGGCGTCGGTTATAACCGATGTCCTAGTAAATGTTTACGTTATAACTGAAAATATCGTAATTTCTTGGCGAGATCGCCGGGATTTCCGACGACAGCATTTGGGCGCCGGTTTTGAATTCGGAAAGACATGTTATTAATTTATTGTCTTCAATATTTAACAAAAGATACAAGTGGCGCAGTGGTTTAAGGGTTGAGTGTTAATTCTGTTGTTTGACCCGGCGACTGACCCGGGTTCGAAACCCGGCAGGAACATATTATTTTTATTTTCTTATTTTTAACAGTTTTTCAAAAACTAATTATATATTCCCACATAATAATCAATTATGTATCCTTTAAAATTATTTGGGCATTAAATTCGCAACGAAATTTTTAACTGATTATTCGGTTAATAAACGGAGCGGGTTTGGTAAATCCGTTTTTGACGGATGTTACAGTATCCCCTGCTTTTTAGAAATTTCGTCCCGAAATTTAAATAGTGATATATTTGACTAAAAGAATAATGGTGTTTAGTTTGACAGTTACATGCTTAGAAAAAGTAATGTTTTAAGTTTTTGTTTGAGGCGGTAACGTTCCTTGTAAGGGTTAAGTGCCCTATTACAGGAATCGCTTTTTGTTGCCTACTGTAAAAGTATTGATAAGCAGAATTGATTCGCTACATATGATATCATGCATAAGAGTTTGGATATGTTTGGAAGGATATGGTTATATCCTAAGGCAAAACTTCTAATACTACAACCTACATGGAACTTCTCATAACCATCTAACAATACCTCTGATCCTTTGACAAGAATACTTATATATAGGAAGTACCAGCGGCGTATCCACCATATTCTTGTCAAATTTTCATTGGTTTTATCAGTAAGTTATGATTGGTTCTATGACTATAGAACATAAATAAACACAACAGCTAATATTTGAATCCACATTCTGATAGCATATATGTTTGAATGGTGACAGTTCCTCTCTCGTTTGTTATGATGAGAGGTTAGTTATGTAGAAATGGATCACAATCCAATTTCTTTAAATAGCGAGATGATATAAATGTAACACAAATTTCAATCAAGACAATACTAAATCCTACATGGAACTTCTCATAACCGCCTGATAATGCCTCTGATCCTTTGGCAAGAATACTTATATATAGGAAGTACCAACGGCGTATCCACCATATTCTTGCCAAATTTTCATTGGTTTTATCCACAAGTTATGATTAGTTACCAAGAAACTACTAAATCCTACATAGAACTTCTCATAACCGTCTGACAATGCCTCTGATTCTTTGACAAGAATACTTATATATAGGAAGTACCAGCGGCGTATCCACCATATTCTCGTCAAATTTTCATTGGTTTTATCAGTGAATTATGATTAGTCCTATGTGACTCTACAACCAATACACAAACTCATAAATACTGAAAATGAAAAATGTTTGTGCGATCAAGGCTCAATCAAACGGAGCCGATCGTATTGAATGTACTGAAATTGAAAATGTCTGTGCGATCAAGGCTCAATCAAGCGGAGCCGATCGTATTGCATGTACTGAAAATAATAAACTTAATCTAAACAACAATCACACAAACAGCCTATACATGGAACCTCTCATAACCGCCTGATAATGCCTCCGATCATTTGACAAGAATACTTATATATAGGAAGTACCAGCGGCGTATCCACCATATTCTTGTCAAATTTTCATTGACTTTATCCACAAGTTATGATTAGTTCTATGTGACTCTACTACAAACACAACAACCACAAGATACTGATAATGAAAATGTCTGTGCGATCAAGGCTCAATCAAACGGAGCCGATCGTATTGCATGTACTGAAAATGAAAATGTCTGTGCGATCAAGGCTCAATCAAACGGAGCAGATCGTATTGCATGTACTGAAAATAATAAACTTAATCTAAACAACAATCACACAAACAGCCTATACATGGAACCTCTCATAACCGCCTGATAATGCCTCCGATCATTTGACAAGAATACTTATATATAGGAAGTACCAGCGGCGTCTCCACCATATTCTTGTCAAATTTTCATTGACTTTATCCACAAGTTATGATTAGTTCTATGTGACTCTACTACAAACACAACAACCACAAGATACTGATAATGAAAATGTCTGTGCGATCAAGGCTCAATCAAACGGAGCCGATCGTATTGCATGTACTGAAAATGAAAATGTCTGTGCGATCAAGGCTCAATCAAACGGAGCCGATCGTATTGCATGTACTGAAAATGAAAATGTCTATGCGATCTAGGCTCAATCAAACGGAGCCGATCGTATGTGGGCACGCCAGGTTCAACCTCATAATAAAATGGGGAACATGCTCAACGCTCATAATGTAATGGGGAGCGGCGGCCTATGAAATTGCATGTACTGAAAATAATAAACAATAATTACTCTAACAGTCTGCACATGGAACCTCTCATAACCGCCAGATAATGCTTCTGATCCTTTGACAAGAATACTTATATATAGGAAGTACCAGCGGCGTATCCACCATATTCTTGTCAAAGTTTCATTGGCTTTATCCTTAAGTTATGTTTGGTTCTATGTGATAAAGAAAAACATAAAACTAAACGATAGGAGTTGAATCTGGATTTTCAGTGAAGAGGACTAGTTGAGTATCTTTGCTTGGGCCGTCATTATCTTCGACCGGATTGGCGTTGATGTTGAAGACTCTTCCTCTTGCTGGTGGCCTAGCGGTTGGGTTTTCTTGGTTTACTTGGTTAACTGGGTTTGATTGGGCTTGAGCGTTGATGACGCTAACCAATTGAGGGCATGTGTTTCTAAAGTGGGTAGGGTTGCCACAATTGAAACAAGCTCGAACATATGGGAACATGGGGTATTGGGGTTGTTGATAGGTTTGGTTCATGGTTTGAGTAGGGGGAGAGATTTGGTTTTGAAAGGTGCGGCAAACCTTGCTCAAATGACCATAGCGTCCACAAGTTGCACATAGTCGACAAGGTAGAGTAAGGGGATGGTGATAAAAACAGTTGTTGCATCGAGGGTGAGGTCCAAGATATGGTTTCTTATTTGGGTAAGTTGAGTTGGGTGCCACTTGAGTGATTGGGATAGCTTGGATGGGTATGGCGTGTGAAATTGGTTGATTTCGTTGGATAGCAGCGAAAAGTTGCCCGTCTCTTTTTCTCTTAGAATTGGGTTGAGAAGGGGATTCGGTTTGGGTGTAGTCGGAGGTTTCAGTCGATTCTTTATCCTTCTTCTTCTCCTCCTTGAAATCTTTGTTCCGGATTCGGTTCTCGGTGAGCGCTGTTGCTAGCTCCATTGCTGCTTCCAAAGTTGCACGCGAGGTACTTATTACAGAGTCTTGAATCTTTGACAGAAGACCACGAATGTAGTGCTCGATCAAACGGTAGAGGGGAGTGAACATGTTGGGAACCATTTGGTGTAACTCGAGGAATCTTTTGTTGTATGTGGTGTGGTCTCCTTCCTTTTGCTTCAACGAATAAAATTCATCTTCTAATTTCTTGATTTCGCTCCTTGGGCAAAATCGTCTGGTCATGATTTCCTTCAGTTCATTCCAAGTTAAAGTCATAACGTCTTCAACACCTAGTTTGGCTTTTTCTGTATTCCACCAAGTAAGTGCTATTCCATATAAACGACCAGTAGCATAACGCACTTTGCGATCATCGGGGCAATCGCAATTTAGAAAGGTGTTCTCCATTTCTTCAAACCAATGGAGGAGAGCGGTGACACCTTCAGTCCCTTTGTATTTCGGAGGGTCGCATGATTTGAAATGCTTGTAGGTGCATTTAGTGGTATTTGGGGGAGAGTTGATAATGTTTTGGTTTTCTTGATTGACAGGATTAGCGGTAAGTGCTTGTTGTACTTGGATTACAATGTTGGGTATTACGGAAGCCATTTGTTGAGCGATTAGGGCAGCCATGCGTTCGCGGGCTTTTCCTGCTCTTGTCTTCCTACGGGCGTGGTTAGAAGACATCTACAAGGAATACATGTTAAGAGTATGAGTTGGATGCTTTTGGGATCATGTGTCGCACTAGGAATGAACATTCATAAAATAATTATAGAAAAATAAATCTACTACATCCATAGGATGTCTTGGGCTTTGCTCGCCATTAGGCCCTACATGCCGCCATACTTCACCTTTGTAATCATGTGGGCCCCCATGAATACCGGTTTTTCATATGGTTCGCATGGGTTTGCCTGGTTGCGTACACTAAAAACCCGGAGAAAATCGAGAAATATGTATACAACGTGTGATATTCGGAATGTGTCCAGGTGTAGACACGGTGACACCTCAAAGTGGGTTAGTTCGAACGACGTTTGGTGTGGCATGCTTTGGCCTAATAGGTCCTTCGTACTCTCATCGTTAGTCCCCAGGTAGGCAAACTGGTCCGTTATATTGGATTTATACGAATGCCAACCTAGACAGGACGTTCCGACTACCGGTACTTGTACCCTTCCAGTTACTACATGCCCGTCGCAGAACTTACTTTGATGAGATTTGAAAATTGCAACAAAATCTTTGAATAATGAGAGTATGAAAATGAATTGAATATATGAACATTGATATATGTATAATGAATATGTATATAAGTATGTATGTTTGACTGTAAGTATAAACAAATATGAAACAAATAAATATCACAAGTTTGTATGTAACCACCTAATCAACTAAAATTTAGGCAGACTATAGTATAGGCTCTAAGGGTCTAATAACCTATCCTATATCCCTATAGTCATGGCTCTGATACCAATCTGTCACACCCCGACCCGCAGCGGAAAAGGTGATCGGGCATGATTGGGTTATCATCAAAGCTCATGACATTTATTTTAACGTTTCATATTCATTAATACAATTTAATGGAAATTTACAATCATAATTACATCAATGACCTAAACATCAGTCTAAGCTTCTTTGTTTTCTTCTAAGGCATTTCCTATGTTTTCCTTGCTTCATCCTGTTCACCTGTATCATGTGTAAAAGGGTTTTTGGATCAACAAAAAGTTGGCGAGTGAATCCTATGGAAAACATTTGAACAAGTTTATTTAATTGATTATGAAATAAAGTGCACAACCACACATGAGTAAAAATAGATGTAAACTTATTCATAAATCAATTTAATATTAAACAATACACACATGAACAATAATGGATCGTTTAGAGGCACGCGTTGCTCAACTCGTCTCTCACGAGGAACTGATGGGCCTAATGAATGAATTGCATGAACATGATAATATGAAAGACATAACTACAAACAATATAAACTCAATACTACACACATGAACAATAATGGATTTGTTTTGAGGCATGCGTTGCTCAACTCGTCTACCACGAGGAACTGATGGACTTAATGAATGAATTGCGTATAAGTGGACAAAATGAAATACATAATTACCACAATATAAACAATCTAAGTTTAGATCACGATATGGTATGGCACAAGTTTAAATAAACGAGTTAATTATTTTGTGACACATGATACACCCCAAAACGTGTAATTAAAAAGGGGGAGTTGTAAGATTCACTCACAGTGGGTGCGTTCGGTTGATGATGTTGAATGCACGCGAAGTGGTTTTTACCACGAGTGAAATTAACCTAGATAAATAGCATTATGGTTCGGTAAGTAAACGGATTTTATTGATCCATTTTAGTAGGATTGTTGGGTGTATTTTTGTGAGTTTAAGGCTATTTTCTAACCTTAAAAATGTTATCTTTAAGTATTTTTAATTGATTTTTAAATAAAATAAATAAATAAAAATAATAAAAAAAATTGATTTTTTGCTACAGTTGACCGTTGACTTTGACTTTGACCGGTTCGTATGCGTGTATATGTGCGCTGAGTGAGGCTCGAACCCGAGACCTCCCGTACCCGTGCACGAAGCTCTACCAACTGAGCTACGTGTCTAACCCGAAATATTTCTGTTTTTAATTATATTTATACATTAATTAGATTAATCCGAAAATCCATTATTTTTAAAAACGATTTTAATCCAAAGACTCGGTGCGCTCCAAAGGTCTCGAACCCGGGACCTGTGGTTTATGCTAACACACAGTCCACCGCTGGACTGTGTGTCCAACTTGTTAACTTAACTGATTTTTATTATACTTAAACACAAACTAAGTATTTTCATTTCTGACTTATTTAAAAAGTTAGATATTTGTCCGGATCGATGTAGTAGACCGGACTCGAACTCGTGTCCTGTGATAAAACATACACACAGTCCACCACTGGACTGTGTGTCTAACTTGGATATTATTCCGGTTATTAATAAACTTAACATGTAACAGTGTGACTCCGGTTCTTTTAACAAAAAAGACATTTTTATTAAGGCAGCATGCGTGGGACAAGATTCGAACTCGAGACGTTAGTGTGTTTAATGTGCACACAGTCCACCGCTGGACTGTGTGTCTAACCCGAGTTATTTCTTGATTTAAATTAAACTTATACATTACAGAAAACTTCGTCTTCTTCGTTGATTTTAACCAGAATCGGAAATCCGACTGGTTCGATGTTTTAATCGTGTTCTTTAGTGTTTTGAGGTTAATTACAGATGAGATATGAATAAAATGAAAGAGAAATTAGGCGTAAGGTATACCGACTGGACTCCTTTGTTTTTCCGGCAGAACTCCGGCGACAGCAACAGGTTCCGGCGTCGTGTGTCTTGCAGCAGCGAGTCTTCAGAAAGCTTGATAAGGATGTGGGTGACTTCGGTATAAGCTCAGGGGGTTTAGTAAGGCTTAGAAGTGAAGGGCTCGGTTTTCCGGCGAGATACAGAAATATTCCGGCGAGTAAATTTTCGCCGAGAAAGGGTGTTGTTTTGAGCGAAAAAGCTTGAAGAGGTTCGAGGAGGTATTTATAGTGCAGGTTATCGATGAACTTGGTCCAATTTCCGACTTGATTCAAAGTCATTACGTTTTCTGGCGGTTATAGTTTGTGTCGCGGACTCAGGCGTCGGTTATAACCGATGTCCTAGTAAATGTTTACGTTATAACTGAAAATATCGTAATTTCTTAGCGAGATCGCTGGGATTTCCGACGACTGCATTTGGGCGCCGGTTTTGAATTCGGAAAGACATGTTATGAATTTATTGTCTTCAATATTTAACAAAAGATACAAGTGGCGCAGTGGTTTAAGGGTTGAGTGTTAATTCTGTTGTTTGACCCGGCGACTCACCCGGGTTCGAAACCCGGCAGGAACATATTATTTTTATTTTCTTATTTTTAACAGTTTTTCAAAAACTAATTATATATTCCCACATAATAATCAATTATGTATCCTTTAAAATTATTTGGGCATTAAATTCGCAACGAAATTTTTAACTGATTATTCGGTTAATAAACGGAGCGGGTTTGGTAAATCCGTTTTTGACGGATGTTACAGTACGCACACCAAGCGTTTGATGAAACGCATAGGTGAGATTATTAGATGAGATTTGTATGCAAATAATAGGTGAACATGTATAGAAAGTGATGATGATATACTTGATAGTAAAACAACATTAGGAATGTATTTAATAAGTATATGTGAAATGTAGTTGATGGTGTGATTCGGTAAAAGAATGCTTTAAGAACTAGTACTCTATGTTTGAATGGTGGTGCACACCATGAGTTGGATTATTGGCTTAACGGTAATTTAGAAACGAATGTGTATGAAAGGTATAGCTTGCGGACTTACTAGTAACTATTGATGTGAGAATTATGTAAAATTTTTAGCTTGAATGTGGTTGACCGTTTTAGGATCATGAGAGCTTGAGTTTGTATTGATTTCGTCATACATGTGTATGGCGTAGCTAAGTGATCATGTGGTTGTAAGTATATTGCATCATGAGTATGAAATGTACATAGTTTCATTCGTATAGCCTAATATGATGACACGGATATATAAGGTTATGTCAAAAGTTCATATGATAAACGTTGACTTCTGAAAGTCAACTGCGTATAAGAAGCATGATTAGATTTGTTATCACAGTTGTAAGACTCTGAGAAGTCATATGGCGCGTGTTATATCCATATGTGTTATGAATGATGACATGATGAATTATATAAGTTTGATTAGATGTGATTTTGGGCACATGTTTTTATGCTTGTTAGATTTGACTTATGAAAGTCAAATGTGAGTTATGCATCTGATATGATCGTTAATATGTACAATCGTGTATGCTAACAAGAATGTAATTTCGATGACATGAAAGTATAGGGATCATGTCAAGATGGATGGAAGCATGGAAGGCTAACGGGTTAAAAAGGAGACAAGGTAACGGATGCAAATACGAACGCTAAGGTAAGTGATTTCTTTAATCTCTTCTTCTTTTGTAAACAAACATTATGTTGAATTCAGGGGATTGTGTAAGGAATAACGGATAAGAGTAAGAATTAAGGTACGCATTGTTGTGACGAGTCAAAGGATGTCGTTTACGTTCGAAATTCACAATAAAAGTGAACGGGTCAAAATGTAGAAAGAATGTGTAGAGTGTGAGTCTTGAATAATTATGGTAGGAGAGTTATGCAAGAATGTTTAAATAATCATGGTACTAAGGAACGTAATATATAGCGGGCCGAAATAATTAGTTATGTTGAACTTAACTCGAATTAATCAAACGGGTCAAAAATCAAGAAAGAATGAGAGAAGCATAATTTGATTAAGTGGGCATCTGGTTAAGTGTTAAATAAAAAAAAAGAGAATACGGGAAGCTTACGGAATGTTATAGGAAGTTACGGGACATTATGAGTCAGTCCGAGTTGGAACGGGAATACAGAAACGGGTTATGCAAGCTTAAACAAGAAAGAACAGCGTCGGTAACATAGAGGGGGCGTCGCCGACAGCCTCCCTAGCCGTCGCCGACGCTGCCCATTCTCCCGACGTGCTAACCCACTGTCTATGCAACTTGGTTCCGACGCAATATTCTAGAGGGTGTCGCCGACACCATAGGAGGGCGTCACCGACGCCTCCCACAAGCTTGATATGTTGTTTTTGTTGGATATTCACATAGTGAGCTCCGTATCTCCTGAATCTGTTCCGTAAATCCCAATGGGCCCCGAAAGGTGAAATTAACCAATAGAGAGTTATATGAACTTATTGAATTGTATTAGTGATTACCTAATATGATTAAGTATGTAAGCATGTGTGTGTGTGGTGGAATTACTAGATGAACATGAATAGAAGTAAATATGCACCTGAGTTCGTATGTATGAGACTTAATTATATGGATATGTTAATTTAATTTTATGGGTAAATAAGGGCCTGTATGTATACACGACTTCAATGTGTATGAACATTAATATTACTAATTATGGCTCTGAGAAAGAAACGAAAGTGCAGGTTCACTTATGTTGACCCTTTAAGATTGACGATTGGGATGCAAGATCCTACATGGAGCAATAATCGAAAGGATTTAATGAATAGAAAGAATATGGAGTGATTCGTTTAATTATGAATGTCGAATACTATGTATGATGTCGCTGAACGTTAATAACACGAATGTATGTGGTGATTGCAGGTTGCATCAAGTTGACATTACTATTGAACCTAAAGGGTTGAAGATCGAGTTAAGGAGCAAAGATTGTACGGGATGGGCGGTTTCATAATTTGTATCACGAATTACATTATATAAGTTAATCTAAAATGAAAGTTGTAAATCGTTTCAAGAAAGTGTCTAGCATTTTATAAATGAACCTTCAAGTAGGTCATATAGACAAAAATTGGAAAGAATTTTTGAGTCAGTATTTCCGCTGCGTCGTTTTGGGTCAATATGCGTTTTAGGGCGTTACAATAATGTGTGATTTCAAGTACAAAAGGAATAGGATTAGTGATTTGTGAAAGCTTGCAGATGATTTTAATTATTTAAGATTTTTCTTAAAAGATATTTTGAAAGTGTTTTGTCCACCTAAATGCACTTAACTTACTCATGTCGCCGCATGATACATAGATTTAGTGTAAAAAGATCCACATTTAGGATAAATTATCTCAAATATGATAAGGATATATGGTTATTAATGTGTTGTTGATGATTTGCTGGTAATTGGTGAAAAGGAGATGAATTGGATGTAAAAGATGCTTTTGGAACAGGTGAAGAGAAGTATGGATGAGAGAAGAAGAGTACGACACGTACCCGAACCAAATTGGTATGACCTGTAACCGCCGCCATTCAAAAGAGAAGATCGGTATTAGGAATTGGACCCTTAATAGGTCAGACTAGGTAAAGTACGACATGTACCCTTTTAATGAAGGTACGCCTTGTACCATTGTCGAAACCCTAAAAATGTCGGCTATATATATAATGTGACGTAAAACCCTAAAAACAACTATTAGCGATTGGAACGAGAGAAAAAAGGCTACAAACGAGAGAAAAGGCGAGATAATTGAAGCTCTAATGTTTTGGGAAGCGAGATTTTATTCTCCGGGTTACATCTTTACTCTATTCTAGTTTTAGAACTTGTATTTGATAATGAATTCAGTTTATGTCTTTATTTGTTTATCATGGCGGCTAAACATCTTTATAACTGTCTCTATTCGTTGATTGATTTATGTTTTGATGATTGATTTACTTATTAGTATTATTTAAGTAGTTTGTCGTGGACCAAATGATGCATATTAGTACATATTGGGTATTGATCATGTTGATTGTGTAAGTGTATCGGTCTATCTATGAAATTATGCATGTTAGATTCCGTATTTTCTATCTCTAGGTTATATTGACGTCCATTAACTTAGGGCTTGAAACCTTAATCGGTAATAGATAATTAATCGTCATAAATGGTAAAAGATGTGGGCTGTCTACGAGAAGGATCTGAATAAAAGGATCTAGAAACTAGTTAGAGTTTTCTATATTGCTAACCTTGATTAGTTCGTAAGTCGCTATTGTAGTAGTTCAATCTTGGCATTGGTCTAGAAACCCTAAGTCATAAGAATCTATATCAATGCTAGCTTTACTCGATTAGCTCTAAAGGTGTGTCTTTAGCCTAAACCCTAGTTTAGTAGGATTGACCTTAGTCAACATTAATGCATTTTAGCACTTCATATGTTATTAGCAATGCTAAGTCTTGAAATTGTTTAATAGGTAATATCTTTCATCATTCTAGTCATTCTTCGTTTCTAGATAGGTTTATTTTCTTAACCTTTGATTATCGTTCTTAGTTAGTTGAAGTATTAGTTTTCTTAGTATAACTAAGTTTGATTATTCGTAAATTACATATTAAGTGATAAACCTAGTATTAGAAGCTTTTATGTCTTAAGATTGATACTCGGGGACTTACTTGAGCTATGCTATACTATGATATGTACATTTGTCTGTTAAGTGTAATGAGTATTATTAGATCCTTTACCATAAAACAGGTATGCATATTGTTTTATATTTATCTGTTAATATCTAAGCATGTCACTTATAATGTTAATAAATATGGTTTTTTTTTTCTTGTAAAATATTGTGTTAAAATTACCAAGTTCATTATGTTGTAAGGTTATTAAGGTTACCTTCTCTCCTTACACACAAACACACACACAAACCAGTAAAACAAAATTGGGCTATGCATGGATTATGTCATGCATTTGGTTTGGTCGACATAATAGAACTGAATGTAAATAATGTTAAATAAACAAACTGTCATTTTAGGAATTTTCATGGTACTGCAAGGGGCGTTAACTAGTAAACGAATGGAATTTAACTTAGATACTTATAACAAATCTGACAACGACCGGATACAAATAAATCAACTGAACTTCAATGAACATCTTTGCGAGTTGCGACTTTGATTTCTCTCTTGCAACGAACCCATCTCTGTTCCAAGGCAAGTAGAACCAATGTCACCCGAACTACAGTTTTGCCATGGTTGGCTATGTGTTATATTGTTGTTGTTATTATTACTATTATTACTACTACTATTATTTGTTGGGGAATTTAAAAAACCGGATGATCAGAGAGGCGTGTATTCACTCTCAGATCAAATTATTTCGGTGGTTCTACCGAATAATTCAATCGGATACAACTCTGATTTCGAGAATTGGAACACCAGTATGTGTTTGTATGGAATTCGTAAGAACCAGGGTTTGACCAAAAAAACCCACACGAATCTTAGGGGATAATTCCCAACTAACTGCTATTTGGCAGTTATTAGCAGTTATATTTCAAATTTTCGAATTTAATTAAATTGCCGCGTTCATTTTTATCTACAAAATTGTGACGAATTTTATAAAATAATTTTTCTAAGGCGCTTTCTATAAAGCAATTTAATTAAAATAAAAATTTTCAAACAGTTTGACCCCAGCCAGGGGCTCTGCCCCTTGGACCCCGCTAGGGGCTGCCGCCCCTTGGACTCTGCCCTCGGACCCCAGCCAAGGGGGCGTTGCCCCATTGGAACCCCCTTTCGGGGCTCAGCCCGAATACTTGGAATTATAACAACTCGAACAAGTATGCACTCCCGCACCTCCTAACTTGTTCGATGTGCATCATAATTCCCTTTGGTCACCAAGTTAATCCCGGATTACACTAAAATATCTAACATTATTGTCTCTTGGTTAAGCAACCCTTGCTTTAGGATCTTTGCTACAAAAGACATCACCACTATCATGAGGTGGTTGTACATCTCATAGATTTCCTTGTGTATTCACTTTATATAGAAAGCAAGACCTAGCTCGTATGTTTCATACATGTATTATCATATGAGATATATTAGGGACCAAGATCGTCTTAATGAGTCCAACGAAACTAGAATATATGGATCAAAGTGGTTGCAGAGCACTAAAACATACACACAAACACCACGAGTTCCAAAGTTACTTGACCTATGAGTCATTTGCTCCATAATTTTTTTTTATTTTCTAATGTAATGAAAATATATAATTCATATTTACAGCCTCAGCAATGCAGTTTTCCTTAATTCTATATTTTTATTCTATATAACTTTTACTTCATGTGGTTCATGAACAATGTTTTATTTTAAGGTTTGTGAGAAAATCAATATATACGAAGTGGGAGTTAATTTATTTAGTATGGTACATGAACGCCAATGTTCTGCTATATGTTACTCTTTATTACTGTATATATTTTCAGATATAATGAAAATAATTATAAAGCTTCAGCAATAGACATTCTTCCTTTGTTCCTTTAGTTCTCTTTATAAAGTTTTATGGTTTCATTATGTTTATTCAAAGGTTTGTGAACAAGTTAATATGAAATGCAGCCTTTGAGTTACTTCACGGTACGCCGCTACATGAAAATTCCCAGTTAGTGACATGATTACCTTGCTTGCTATATGTTCACAAACCTTAGAATAAAGCATTGGCATTCATGAAGCAATCCTTAGAATAAAATTATACATATCAAGTATATTTCTATATCACAGCTGTCATATATAGATATAGTTCATGAACCATACATATCAAGTAAAATTCTATATCACAGCTGTCATATATAGATATAGAATAGAAAATGTGGAAGAATTTATTTTGTTGAGGCTGTATATATGAATTCCAATACATTATAAAATATAGTTAAACAAGATCAACATATATTGGAGCAATTGCTGAGGCTGTAAATGTGAATCATTACATTACATTAGAAAATACAGTCAAACAAGATCAAAATGTATCTGAAAAAATCAACATAAAAAGGATTAAAATCCAAAAAGTAGACAAAACATTAATGTTGTTGTTAATGCAATTAAACCATGGAAGGCAAGATGAACCCCATAAATATCCCTAACTCTCTCCAAGAGAACACAACATTTTTACACAAATTAAGAATGCCTCGAAAGAGTGAAGGTCGCAAAAAGATTGAAATTGTAAAAATCGAAAATCAAAGCAATTTATTCGTTGCCTTTACTAAACGCCGCTTTGGCATTTTTAAGAAGGCAAGCGAACTTTGCACCCTTTGCGGGGCGCAAATAGCCGTCATTGTGTTCTCCCAAAACCGAGAAAAAGTGTACTCATTTGGGAGTCCAAGTGTTGAAGCGATTATAAATCGCTTCCTAGAACAAAGTCCTGACCCTCAAAGTTCAAGAACATCTCAATTTATGGACATTCTCCGAAATGCCAACATTCAGGAACTCAACAATCAGCTCACCAACAAGCTTGATCAATTGGAAGCCGAGAAAAAAGCCGCTAAAGAACTCCAAAAGATAAGGGAGGAGAACCAACAAAATAACTGGTGGGATAAACCCATAGAGGAAATGGGATTGGCAGAACTTGAACAGTTGAAGGTGGCGATGATGCAGATAAAAGAGTTTGCTGAAAGCAAGCGGAGGGACGTACGACATAGGACTTTGGTTCTACCTGCGTAAGTGGGGCGGATCTGTCCATCAGTTGATGTGAAGGGCTGTGGATCTAGATTAAGTTGATGTTTTTGTTTTTGTTTTTTTTTAGTTTATTTTTCAGTATAAGGTCATTTTATGTTATTTAGGTTATCATTTCTGAGGAAAATCTATACTTTTTGTTTCTCAAGCCTAAATAATAATGTTTGTCTTTTCATTAATGGACTTCGCAATTTTTATATGAGTCATTAAGATATTGTCGTGCAACTTTCAGTCAAAAGTTGGGGATTTGTGTTTATTATATGGCATGTTTGTATGAGAGTACCAAAAAGAGTCATGCCAGTTATTGTGAATGGTTGGTTATAAAAGGATTTGTTAACTGAAAATGTTTAGAAGTAAATTTGTAGACAAATTAAGTTTGGAGATACAACCTATATATTTATTAAATTTGTAACATTTAACATTCATTTGTTTAATTGACTACATTTTAACTTTTTGATTGACAGTTAGATATCTAAAAAGAATCACCATGCATCATAAAATAACAACTTTGAAATGAACAAACACAATAAAAGATACCATTTTATACAAAAAAGAAAAAAGCAAAAGAAAATAGAGGATTGAGGATGGATGTTGTTTAATTTGTGGTTTGGCATGGTAGTGTTTGATTGGATCAATGATGATCCATAAATGGGTCATTGGTGCTGTTCATCATAGAATCTGTTGATCTGATCCAAGTCTGACTTGCTTAGGTCAATCAAGATCCACTTTCTTGGGTTATGAGCTACGTTATACGATCATTAACCGATGAGTGTATCTAAACATACTTCCTTACCGAACATAACTCCGTGTGAGAAGGAAAATATTTTTCAGTTATGGCATGTGGGCCTCGCCTCAAGTTTGTGAGAGGGAGTTTAATAACACCGTTAGCTAATTCGTGTCAAGTTTGACTTTCTGTCTGCCCCCTCCTGAATCTTTATAATTGTAGCCCCGGTGATACACTACAAAACTAAATACTTTCACACGGTGAAGTGGTTATCTATGGAAATCCGTCAATGACAACCGTTAGAAATTAGGGCGTAGGTAATTATGTGGTTTTCGACATATCACCAAAGGTTGAAACCGGGCCAACAAATTTGTGAGATTTCCAACAAATTATCGACGAAAGATTATATAAACTAGAGGGTGATCAAGTTTGTACATATAAAACAATCTTCCATAACATTGTAACAATAACTACCGAGATTAGATTGAAAAAACACTTCAATATGGTAGAACCCCACTCTCTTGTCCTTGCCCTACACACATTCTAGAAATTGAGTTCCTCACCTTTGAGGACACACGTTGAATCTGCCTAACCGATTCATCCTTAAACAACGAATAATACGTACAATCGTTGTCCACATTGTCCATATTTATATCCACAATCACACAATTACTTTGTCCCATTGACAAAGACCTCTTTAGCTCCATACCCGTTAACTTTTTCTTTTTTTCTCCGGGTAGAACCAACGAATGACAATGTCGAAGCCTCATTCCCGGCCCAGAACTCAACCCACCACCATCGTTGGTTCGATCATCCGGACGGACGGATGTTGCATCATCATCCTCGGCGCACACGGATCCACAAACAGGAACCCGACAAACCGGACAACTCGTGTGGCCCACGAACCACTCATCGATACATTTCACATGAAATAAATGCTTGCAATTCGGCAACAACCGGACCATATCGTCATCCTCAAGGTCCCCTAAACAAACCACGCATTCTGATCCTGATCCAGTTAACGAATCGGAAACGGTTTTGTGGGCGATTATGGGGATGGTGAGAAGGGTTTTCTCATCAACGCCAGAGGGGATATTTTCCCCTCCGGAAAACATGCGTAATGCCGCCATTCTGGCGTCGTGTCGCCTAATACAATATCTAACAAGTAAAAGATGGTAAAATAATATGGCTAGAGCAGTGACACCAATTCCCATAATGGAAACTAATAAAGGAGTGAGGAATGAAGTGGTTGATAGGGTTTGTGAGTTTGATGATTCAATAGGGTCTTCCATTGTGGCCATATTCATTTGTATAAACAAACAACAATTGTTGGAGTTTGTGTTAGTGGATTGATTGTATCTATGATTGGTTGTCTCTTTAGGGTTGTTTAAGGTTGGAAACACTAGGCTATTATTAAGGTTAAAAGGTGTTTGTTGTTGGGATGATATGAAAGTAGGTGAACACGTGTGGGAAGAGCCACTAAGGGTGGTTGCATGTGGTGTTAGATTGGCCAGGTGGAATGGTGATTAAATTTTAGTTGAAAGATTAGTTATATCCGGGACTTACTATACATGTTATGTGTTAAGGAGCGATTTGATGTTTGATCTTGCTTTAATATATTTAACTACTGGGATTCTTCGTGGAATAGTGGATTGAGTGTTGCAATGTGGTTGGACACCACAAACACAGTTTTCTAGGCCTCACATCAGAGAATCAATGTATCCAGGGGCGGACCTACCTTAGGGGAAGGGTAGCCTTCGCTACTCCTTGGCGCTCCGGCGGTAGTGTAAATTTTGAAAAAATTTGACCTTTTTTGACGTTTTTTTCGATTTCGTTACCCTTTTTTTATAAAACGTTACCCCTACGAAGATTTTATAGATCTGCCACTGAATGTATCATCATGTCACATGGAAAGATATAACTTATTTGTAACAACATACTAGCTCTTCAACCCTTACCAACGCGGGCACAAGAAGCCTTCCGGAGAGGTATATTTTAAACATACTTCTTAGTCTATTCATGGTTGACTAGTGCGTTTGAGCCATTGCAAGGCTAACCTAGGGTACAACATATTCTTATTGACTTGACTCGCAAACAAGCTATTCGGTTTAGTAGTTTATTTGCTCAAACTTTGCACTCGTCGAAATATGCGTGATCAAATAGTGCCATCATATATAGCATGTGAAAATCTAGCCATAAGATATGTTTTTAATAACATATTAGAAAGAGTAAACTGCTAAAATGATCCCTGAGATTTGGTCAATTATTATTTAGTAGAACTGTTATTATCATATGAAATGTTTAATCAAGGTTTAAAAAGTCATTTTGCTAAGAAAATCCATCTTAGATCACAACTGATCATTATTAACTAAAATAACTAACATGCAAAACTCTTGTTAGTTGTATAAATGAAATTAAACACAATAATACAATATCAAGCAAAATATCACACAATGCCGAAAAATATAGCACAATCTCGAAAAAAAGACACAATGAAACAAATATAGAAAAGACACAATGATGTTAAAAATAGTCTAAAATCTACAAGCTAAACATATAACAACAAAAACCTAAAATCTTTCATCGTAGAGTTTGATAAGACAGTTCCAACGCTATTTGAATGAGGTCAATTGGAGTCTGTTTGATACTCTTCTTACGACTTCTTATTTTTAGGGGAATTTGTATTTGATATTATCCCTTTATTCAGAACATCTAAAACAATACATAACATAATTTAAAATCTTTTTATTAGTTGGTTCACATATTTACCTAAACTCCAGAATTATGTAAACCGTGAGATTGGGCTTAAATTCTATGTTAACAATATACAAGACTGGTTTGTTAAGATTAGATAGTACGGAATATATTAAATACAACAAAATTGTAGATGTTACAGCGCATCTAGTCACTTTATTTAATTTAGATATAGGTGAAACACTTCGCTTTTGACTTATTTGTAAGCATTAAACATATATATAAGGTGGCTAGGTTTATTAATTTTTTACTTATGTTACCCTTAAAAAATATATAATGTGCTTCGAGTGCATAATATTAAATCCATCTTTAACGTAGCCATATTTTTACTTAGATGAGGTGACTAGGTTAGTATTAAGTACGATATGTGTTGCAAAATATCAAAATAAAGAATTTTACTTTACACATGGATCCATTATTTTGGGCACACTCTATTGTTCTGCCCTTGTTTAAAAGAATGTGTTTTTATCTTTTCTAAAAAAGTAAGTAGTCCAAAATTTAAATATTTTGAATTTGGATCTATGTAATTTTAATTTTGTTATCATGTTCATCCAAAAGTAAAATCTAACCAGATTTTTCAATTAACATTCAGTTTTTTCTGTTTTTTCCCTGTGAATGTTAGCATCCAGCTTTTTATATCTTCTGGTTACAGAGAAAAAGACAGAAAAAAAATGGATATTAAAATGTTTTGACCAACACAAGAGTGCAATGACTATCCATTACAAGACATACATCTTGTAAAATTTAAAAAAAAATCTTGAATGAGTCATTAATAAAAAAAATCTTTTAGTTTCTTTTGTTACGGTTACTTACGTTATACATTAAAAAAACTCATGGGTGCCAGGTGATACCTATACACCCTTCTTTGGTTCGACTTCGAAAAACTTTCCCCACACGAACCATCCAACACCGATCACCCTTGCAAAACCATCAGCCACCATTTCTCCACTTATGATCACCATTGCTAAGGCTAACCCAGGCCAAGTTCAATGTGGGCAACCGTGCAAGGCCCACTCCTTCAGGGTGTAAACTTTTTAAAATTTTGCTCATAAATTTATATATAATTTTTTAAGTAAAAAACCCATAAAATATAAATCTAAAACCCAACAAAAAAGTAGTAAAACTAGGTTTTATTTAGTTTTGACTTTTGACCCATTTAAAGAATAAAATCTATTTGCCTTTTAGCCAGTTACCTAACTAAACCCATTTAAAGAATACAACCTATTTATTTTTGCCCATTTAAGGTATCATTTTTTCTATTCACACAGGCCCGCGAGCGGCCTTGACCATCGCCCGTCACTTGTGTTAGTTGCACCACCAAACCGACGTTGCATTGGAAGAGAAAGCCTGTGATTTGTTCTTGGTGTTGAAGCCTATGATTTGTCTCGGTTCACAATGTGAGGAGATTGTGGATAAAGAAGATGATAGATGATGAAGAAACGAGGCCAATGTCGCTAACCTAGTACTTCTTCTATGTTTGTTGGAAATAACGAATGTGGCTACGGTGTTTTCAGTTGGTCGCAACAAGTCGTGGTGCACAAAGAACCCGGCCCGCAAAAAACCAAAACCGGGTATGGTTCCATACTCGACCTTATAATTTGAAACCAATTCCAACCTTGTTATACCTGACCCGAACTAACCAAAACATGAAAAATAACCCATAACTAGAACCAAAAAGTCTGATCACTTCCTCTCTAAAACCCGGTTCCATACCCGAACCAATTCTAGCCATACCTGGTTTTGACCTCGTTGACCATACCCATAACCGGTTTCAACCTGGACCAAGTATGTACAATACCCGATTTGTGCACCTCAAGCGACAAGGAAGAACCGACAAAGAGGAAGAAATAGGTTAAGGTTCAATTTTGTGAGACACTAGTAGGTGGTTCACATTAGTTGTTAACACCACCTCAAATTTACATTCTAGTTAACAAAGCTACAAACTAAAAATGAACATGTGAAACATATAAAAAAATGAATTCAGTATCCCTTTTTTCTACATGAGGTGTGCTTTGATCAGCATAAGTAGATCAACACTTGTGTCTGTTATATAACTGCAAATTCTGAAGTATCTGTTCTCATAACTGTCACTTGAGCATCCTAGTCATCAAAAACAAAACTGATTTTCAAATCAACCAACCAATATTCATTCACTACCTAATAAAAAAAAGCAGCAACCTACCAATATTCACTTGTGTTTATGATAATGAGAAATATGGAAATTCCACATCAAACCAGCTTTCCTCAAGGCATCCTTAAAGTCTTGATCACTTGTCCATGATGGCACCTACAAGATTAGTTCACATAATGCAAAAATAATGTTACGATAAAGTGTCATAAAAGTAACCAATTTCAAATATGGGTCAAAAATTCAAGTTTGTAACAGTTTTTTAATAACCATGAGAACCCGTTCAAGAAAAACTCATAGGACCCCACCAATACTGGTAAATCATAGCTTGCGTTAGGCAAGTGGCCTTCAAGAGGTTATGGCAGTGGAAGCAAGATTCAAACCTAACACCATGCTAGAGGGAATCAGGTGCTTACCAACTTGGTTTAAAAAAGCGTGCCTGAGGCGCGAGGCGCACTAAGGCGCAAGCCTCAGCGCCTCAAGCTACATAAAGCGCAAGTAATACATCAAGCACACCTAAGGCGCACATTTTTGTAGAAAAATCCCTATGAGGCGCACGCCTCATGTATTTATCATTTTTTATGCAGCAAACTGTTCGACAACATGCTTTTGGGTTGTACACGTATGCAATCTTAATATCAAAACATACATCAAGCTTATTTATGCCTAAATATTGGATAGATGGAGCTAAAAACCTATAGTAAATATATAAAAAAAATATATAAATAGTTGTTTGTACCTCAGGTACGAAAGCGGTGCGCTTTTGCAATCGACACTTCGCGCCTCGGTTTTAGACCTTGTCGCTTTTGTGCGCTTCTCGCTTTTTAAACCAAGCTTACCAGTTACCGATACACCACCTCTTGAAGGTTTCAAATTTCAGATTTGTAAAAGTTTATTGCAAGATTCCTAACCATAGTTTGTAATTTAATTTAAATAAATTGTATTAAGCTGGAACTATATAAGAATAGACTGTAAGAAATATTTACCTCGGTAACATTATGGTTAAAATGCCTCTCAATTTTTTCCATAATCATGTGGTCCCTACTCCACACAGCAAGTTGAATGCAGTTCCTGTTACATCATAAACAGTTTGTAAGAATATCAACAAAAGTGTCAATGTTCTTCAGTTTCAAATTTTTTGAAGAAGTAAATAAAATTCAACACTAAAAATTCAAATCTACTCTTTTGCCTTCTAGTAACCGAAAAAACTTTGATGCTGGCTCACAAGTTTCATTCAGTTGTTCTTGTCAAGGGGCATTATAGTCATTTGACCCATAGTTAAAACATTTCTATTACATGGTGTTTGCCTTTCACTAACTATTACAGATAACAAAATTTAACTCAAGGATAAAAGGGGAAGAAAACTTTACCCTTGCGGCCAAACCGTCCTACGATGCAAGTATGCATCATTGTCGGGTTCAGAATAATTCTTAGAATCAACCGGAAGATCATAGTTAACCACCAAATTAACCTGACAAAAAGCGGAAAACAAAAATAAATAAAAAAGCCAAATAAAAAGGTACGAAAACAAAAACCAAGTTACAAACCTTAGATTGATCAAACCCGCGAGCAAGAAGATCGGTTGATATCAGAACATGAGTCAACCCCTCTTTAAACTCTTTAACCACCTTATCTCTATCTTCTTGCGTAGATTGCCGTGAATCGTTGTTACACCATAGCCATACTCAACAAGTGCCTCATGTAACATACATGCGCTTATTTTTGTTCTGACGAATATAATCGTTTGTCCGATCTTATCTCCTAAATCCATTATTTTATCGTTGATAACCTTGATTTTTGAAAGCTCATCTGGTATATTCACTTTATATTGTTTCACAGCATCCAAAGGCAGTTCTTCCTTTTTAACGTACAGTTCGTTGTACTCGTTAAAGAGATCTTGAACAAATTTTGATATGAAAGCCTGCACAGTGTCGTTGAACGTAGCAGAAAACAGAAGGCATTACATTGGTGAAGTAATATAAATATTGCACAAATTGTTAGATACTTAGTAGCAAAATAAATGACTGCAGGTAAAAGTTTCAAAGTTGTCAAAAGAGTAGAATGCCATTTTCGTCCGTGAGGTTTGGCCAGTTTTGCGACTTTCATCAAAAGATTTGTTTTTCCGCATCTACATCTGAATCCAAAAGATTTGAAATCTTGCCATTTTCATCCGGCTCATTAACTTCATTCATTTTTCTCCCTGGAGCCAGGGGTATTTTCGTCTTATTTGTTAACTTAGAAGGGCAATTCGGTCTTTTGAATACTCGTACATTATGCTAAATGCTTGTACATAAAGTGAAAAAGATCGAATTACCCTTTAAGTTAACATAAAAGATGAAAATAACCCTGAATTAACGGAGAAAAACGGATGGAGTTAACGAGCCGGATGAAAATGGCAAGATTTCAAACCTTTTGGATCCAGATGCGGAACATCAAACCTTTGGACCAAAGTCGCAAAACCTGGACAAACCTCAATGACGAAAATGACATTTTACTCGTCTCAAAACCTTCAGAACTTTTACAAACCGTATATACCAACCCCTTGTGTAACACGGTACCCAAACCAAGTGACATTGGCCAAAATGAGAATATGCCACACATGAACAAACAGTAGCAAAGGGTATATCAACTTTTTAGCCTAATCAGTCATTTTGTACAATTATATACTTGACACTGCAGTTAATAAATCCGTATGGTATTTAAAATAGAGAGTTATCACCTCTGCCAGCATATGATCAGCCTCATCAAACACAAGGATCTTCAAAAAAGACATACCCAGCTTCTTGGCTGCTACCAATTTGTTAACCGTAGGTTAAAATTTTCTAATATTTTATGGGGATGGTTATATATATATATAGTTTATCATATTTCATTTTATGTTGTTAGAAACATAATCTATATAAAAATTAGAATGGAAAGAATAAAAATCTTGAGAAAATCCTTATGAATATATTTTTAAAACTCATGGGTAAACCCAACCCCCACGTGTAATAGGCTAGGTATGGAATATGGTTTTACGATCAGGTATGAGATTGACATCGCTAAAGCCCGACCCATACGGAACTCGTTCTCATCTCTATTTATGTGGTATCATAATCTTGTAGCAAAATTAAATGGTTATCTTAGCTCTAGAGTTAGGTCAACCTGCGTATTCATTCTTTTTTTGAAAACGAAGACAACCATCAAATCGGTCATTTTACGGTTTACCAATCAAATCTATCGGGCATTAGTTAACAAAAATATAGGCAAGTTGAGTGTTTAAACATTAATTAATATTAATACACTAAATATAAGCGTACTATGCAAGCTCAAAATTTATTAATCCGATAATAAATTACTTTTAAATCGGGATATGGTATATTTGTATTTCCATATGAACAATTATTTCATAGATTATCAAATATTCTTTCATTTTTTTCCTCCTACTCCATTTAAATTTTGTACTTCCAATTTCAAATTGTCCTTTATCGACGCACAATCAGGAACTTTCTCAAGTCCAACAATTATAAAAGGGCAAAACCATTGTATAAGGCTCCCATATTTGCTTATTGATTTCATGTTAGGAATGAGCACGCACAAACACAAAACGTAATAGTAAAAGAACACAAAGATTTAAGTGGTTGTTCATTGCTTTTGCGTTTTGTGTTTGTTTTTGTGTGTACTCAATCCTAACAACGGGTATCAGAGCTTAGGCTTATTACACACGAGAGAAACACAACACGAGAGAAAAAAAAGTTGTTTAAATTACGTTTATATTTTTATTTTTTTACAGCCGACCAAATTAATTCCTTCAACTATGTTCGATCGAAGTTCGAGTAAATCCCCTTTATTTTTTTGTTCAATACCCACCAAATAACAGGATGTCAATAGAAAGCAATAGTAATTTATTTGTTTTGTTACGGCCGCACCCAAGTGGATATCAATAGTCAACAAACTCTTTTGTTGGGTTGGCTAGGTGTGTTCAGATTTTTATTCGGGTTTTCCGGGTCGTACTTTTTGGGATTTTGGCAAGTAAAAGTGACCTACTAAGCGCTTATAGAAGGTTCAGGTTCGTCAGGTTTCGGGTATTTCTAATACGGGTTCAGGTGACTTTGAATTCTGGTCGGGTTTGGTTTCAGATAAACATGCACAACCATAGTGTTGACCGATTATTAAGGAAACAGCAAGTTTATTTTGTTTTCTAGTGGGTCAAACAAAAAGTTTTCATGTAGATTGCTACCCAAGGAAAAAAAAAGACAGAAAGCATTCGTTTTGGTGCTTCGTCTTGAGCGGCAAATCAAGAACCAAAAAGGTTTAATTATTTTTTGTTGCTTAATCTCGACCAGAAAGAAACCGGAGGCACAAATTTATGCTTCTAGTTCGGTGTTTCAATTTCTGATTATTGATTATCTATCCCTTGTAACAATGTAAAGTAAAAAAACATCTTTGATTTTCAAAATTGATGAAAATAAAGTGACGCTATCATTTTTAATTTAATTTATATTAATGGTTATAACTTATAAGATATCCTTTTTTAAGTTTTACATAGCAGCTTTAACGTTTCTTCAAATAACAAATTCTTAAAAAAAAAAAATAAGAACATGTCTGAGCCCGGGTTCGAACCGGGGACCTCTAGTGTGTGAGACTAGCGTGATAACCGACTACACCACCCAGACAATTTGATGACTTTCTGTAACTTTTATATATATAGTCATATGAATTGTGTACTGCACGTGCTTTAGAAAATAGCTTAATTTAGTTCTCAGACAGCATAGCAATCGATATCAGATTTAGCTTTTTCTTGGTTCCTAGTTGACTTAAATATTCGGGATGATCAATAAAAATGGCTACAACCAGGAAGATAATCATTCATGATACCAAAGGGCTGGTAGCCAGCAGTATCAAAGTGTGCATCAAATGCGTTTCTTCCCGGTTGATTGAGACATTGAGTTGAGTGAGTCTCATAGTAGGGATAGTTTCATGTCCTGAATGCTTTAACAAAAAAGAAATACCTTACTATTACCTGCCCCCGAATTGTTTTGGATTTTGGAATTTGTATAGAAATTGAAATTTGAATGAATCAAATTTGGAGGTTAAACATTCCAATAGAAATTATATGGCCCCAACCCAACAGCCCGCCTTGACCGCAACTGCTTGATACAACCTGCTTGCCTTAACAAAACGAGGGGGGGGGGGGGGGGTTATGTAATTTGATGGAATTTGGTTTCTAATAATATTGAAAATGTTAATATCTTACAATGCAAATGGGTTAATAGGTAAGTATGTTTTCAAAAAATTCACATCCTTTAACACACACAAAAATACCTTACTATAACCTGCCCCGAAATGTTTTGGATTTTGGAATTTGTATAGAAGCTGGAATTTGAAGGAATCGGATTTAGAATTTAAACATTCCAATAGGATTTCTCTATTCGGTTGACAAATGAACTGGAATGTATCACCATGGTACCCACTACCCCCGCCCAACAATTGACCTGATGGGGTCGGGCTGCCGCCCTAACTTAACAGCCCGCCTTGACCACAACTGCCTTGACACAACCTGATGGCCTTAACAAACCCAGTCCACCGCAATCCGCCTGACTCACACCGCCGACCAAACTTGTCAGCCCAAACCAAACTCGGCCCACATCGTTGACATGACTCCACCGTCCCCAACTCGCACTCCTGGCCCGAACCGACTTGGTCCACCGACTTAACCGTACTACGCATCCATACCGACTTGGCTTGAAGAACTAACCGGAACCGACTACAACCCAGCTGGGTCTGATAGTCGAGCCCGGGCAGACCCCAATCCTGCTATAGTCCTAACCTAGACCGGTTCGAGTCGTAACGATGTGGGTCGTCGGGGGCAGATTTTTACCGGTCAAAACGGTGCAGGTAATCAGAGCATCGGTTCGTGTCTAAAAGTTGCGGGTTGTCGGTGGGCTGGTTTGGGTTGCACCAGGGCGTGTCACCAACAGACCGATTCAGGTCGAAATGGTGCAGGTCATCGCCAGGTCGAAAGTAGGGTAATTCAGGTCGAAACATTGCGGGTAGATTCAGATAGAAACGGTGCGGGTCATTGTCTAGCCGGTTGGGGTAAAAAGGTTGTAGTTGATTTGGGTCTCGACGTTGCGGGTCGTCAACGGTCCTATTCGGGTCGAAAGGTTAGGGGCATCGACAGTCCGATTCAAGGAGAAACGTTGCGGGTTGACACCGGCCCATGTCGGGTCGAAACACTCTGGATCGTTGGAAGGCCGGTTTGGATGAAACGATGCGGGTTGTCAGCAGGACAGTTCGGGTCGATACGTTGCAAGTCATTAGCGGTCTGGTTCAGGTTGAAATAGCACGGTCGTGGGTGGGCCAGTTTAGGTTGAAACATTGAAGGTCTTAGGCGGGCCGGTTGGGGGACCGGTCGGGTCAAAACGATGCGAGTTGTTAGCGGGTCGGATCTGGCCGAGACTCTGTGTGTCTACATCAGGTTGGGTCGGGTCGATATGATGTTGGTTGGGTCGCACGGTGAGGGTTGAGGTCGGGTCGGTCAAGACGGTGGCCAGTAAGTCGAGCACGATGGATGGTGGTAGGGTGGCAGATGCGATGGCGTTAACTAATAGAAGATTCCAATGAATTTACTTGAATTCCTTCATATGTACAAAGGATTTTGAATTCCTTTAATTGAAGGAATTGATGCTCAATTCAATTCCTTTGTCAACAAAGGAAATCAAGATTGGAATTGTGGTCAAATTTTAACAAATTTTGTGAACCAATTTTACATCTCTTCCTCTATCCTTATTGTTATAATTACATGAAAAATCAATACATTTTCTCTTTTATTTTCAATAAAATAATACATTTTATACCTTTATCATTACATTTTCTCTATCCTACACTTATAACCACTTTCAAAGAATATATAGATGAACACTAACATTTTCTCTCTACTCCACTCACAACCACTTTTTATAATATGCGGAACCCACATACAAATATATATACAGAATGGAATGTAAATGCTCTAAGGCTATGTGGTACGGGGCGCTAACCAGCATCCACCTCAGCCAAAAATCATCAACGCCCCCACCCCCCCATACCATAGGCGCCATGGGCGGGGCACTATTTAATTCTCGCTAGCACAATAACGAGCATTCATGAGCTTGAAATTGTGGAGGTTGTTCCATTTGATTGTTGGCAATGGTACAATTTAAAAAAAAAGTTATTTCCAAAATGAAATAATCAATTCTTTATATATTATACACTCTCTCTCATATTTTATTCCACTAAAACACCTTCGTCTACTAATTTTTTTAACACCCTCATCACTTTTTAATACTCTCAAACTTTTTTATTTTAATGGCACGCTATTGGACCAAGGCGGATGATATCACGTTAGCCACAAGTTGGGTGGAAAGGGTCGATATAGGATTCCATGACAAAGCACCTCATACCTGGGGCATGATAAGAACCGCATTTTACAAACGTGTAGGTGAGAATATTCGTGGAAGAGAACAAATTCTCTAAAGGATTATGCATCTACTCCGAAAGTGTTCAAATTTTGAGAGGTGCTACGTCATTGTGTTGAACCGCGAGGAAGGTGTAACGAGGATGTAGCGCTTGCCAAGGCACGGGCCGTGTACAAAGCAATATCCGTAAGGTGGTATGATCACGTTGCTGCTTGGAGGATTTTTCGAGGTTTTTTGTGGCACCACCTTAGATTACGTTTGTTTTATTTATATGTTAGATGTTTTATTTTTTATGTCCTATGTTTATTTAAGTAGTTTAACTCTTATGTTTTTTCTAAGTTATTTAAATGTTATGTTTTTTAATTTATTTAGATGTGTATTTTTTCTATTTATTTAAATGTAAAAAATATTAAAAAATAATTAAATGCTAGAAATTTTAAAAATATTAAATAGATAATTATTGAAGGGGCTCTATTCTATACCATAGACTTTTTTTAAAAGATAATGGAGAACCTTGTCTTACGTGGCGTTGATGTGTAGCAATGGAGCTCCTAGAGGGCTCCAACCATACCCTCCAACTTAAGAGTTGGAATTTATATTCCGATTTCATTGAATTGAATTCTAACGAACCAAACCTTATTTGTTTATTTGTTATGAGGTAATGAAATGAACAAGAGAATGAAATGAACAAAGTAATGGAATGGACAACAGAATGAAATGGATCATTCCAGAATATTCCAGAATGATGTTTGGTTACTCATATGCCATATGATAGAATAAATTATTACTTTGTACTGTTTGATAGACAAAAAAGACTAAGTAACAAAATATAATTGTATTAAAAACGACAAGAATATAATTGTTTAATAATAATAATAATAATAACAATAAGTAAAAATTAATAATAAAAATATTGATGATGATGATAATAATAATATATTTTTTTTTCATTCCTTAACACCCATTTATAAAGAGATGTAACTTGTTATATTTGGAAACATTTACATTATTTATGAAATGCTCCATTTCATTGACACATGAGAAGCAAACATTTTTCTTTTTATTCGGTTAGAATAATCCATTTTATTCCATCTCATATTTGTTCATATCAAACACTACCTTAATATTTAGATATGGAATTCGAACATGAAAGCTGAAATGAAGGCACTCCTTTAATTGACAAGTAACCAATCCTTATTCACAAGCAACCAAGCATCGATTTTGTATTAAACAGGGATAGTAATCGTATATGATTCATTAGTTAATATAGAAATAGTTGGTTTTAAATATTTTGAATTAGACTTTCTTACACTCAAGCCTTAATATTTTCTAAAACAATATTACTGAAAACAAATTAATATTTCAAAGATTTATGTAGAAATAGTATTTAGAAATAATATCAATGGAAACAAAAGGTTCATAGTCAATTCACTCTACAAATAAGTCAACCAGAACACAATCCATTTAATGACTTCTAATTAGTTGATCATTCATTTGCGTTGTGAGACGATAGACAAAATATTTCTCAACTAATTAACAAATTATATTAGCACAGTTTTGAAAAAAAAAACAAAAAAACTAAAACGATGAAAAGACTGTAATTTTGAGCTCGGAGCAAAACCGTAATTTATCAGGATTAATGAGCGAGTGTTAGGCACCTTTTTGACACATATAAAAAAATAAATCGAGTCAAACAATTAAAACAAAACAATTCTATAGTTTTGCTAAAAACTAAAAGTATGGCAATACTATAATTTTGAACCGAGGACAAAAATGTATTTTTTGACTGTTGTAAAATAGTAATTTGCCAAAACCTAAAGCGATGGTATTATAATTCTGAACGATGGGCAAAATCGTCATTTTTAATAGAGGAAAATTCGTAATTTTGAACTAGGGGTAAAATCGTAACATACTTGGGCCAATCGGGGAGTGCCATGCAGCAGCCTGACACTATTCCCCCACACACCTTTTTAAAAAATTAGCACGATGACAATACAATAATTTTTAACTGGTGGCAAAATTGTAATTTTGGGCTGGGGAAAAATCACAATTTGGTAAAAGCTAAAACGGTGACAATACTGTAATTTTTAACTAGGAGCAAAATCGTAACTTTGAACAGGGGTAAATTCGTAATTTCAAACCGGAGGTAAAATCATAAATACCGAACCAATGAAGGAATGCTAGATAGTAGCCTGACACTATTCCCGCACATTAGTAATGCCACTGGATGCCATTCGGTGGCCGCCCATCTTACCCAATGATATACGAAAACTATTCCCTCTTGTAGGAAATATAATATAATATAATATAATATAATATAATATAAAATATAATATAATATAAATATAAATATATAAATATAAATATAAATATAGGAAATGAGATACGAAAACTTTTACCTCTTGTAGGAAATGTAAATAAATGTAAATATAGGAAATAGGAAATTGCCAGCCCAACCCAAATAAATTAAACTAATAATATAATCATTGATGCATGTGTGTGCAATTGGTTTCCAAAGTCAATAAAAAAACTCAATAGTAGGAAATAACACCTCTTAGTTCTTACATATTCCATTTCACTAAAAAGTTAATTTTCCAAAGTCAATGGTATATATGAAATATTTGAAGTGAAGAAGAAAATGATATTAGTGAATAACTAAAAATCATAATTTGTTTTATAGAGAGATTACAATTAAAAGTAATGATGATAAAACTAACCAACAATTAATTATGATGATAAACATGATCAATAATTAACTAGTATCCTAATATTCAAACTAGAGATATAAATGACTAAAAACCAAACCTAAAAATAAATGACACAATTATTATTATAATAGACAATAGTTTCACAATATGAATATCATCGAAGTAGAAAACCAAATTTATAAAACAACATAACAGAATTGAAGACATAGACTATGTATTAAAAAAATAGTGGCCGCACAACGTGTGTATATTCGTTCCTATTTCCTATCTTGAGCCTGGGAATAGAGAAGAATATCTCGTAGATTATCTGGTTGTACTGGTCTTGCATTATGTTCTGCATACTGCAACAAAAACGTCAAAACATTAATTAACTTTAGTTTACTATGAACGAAAACAATAAGAACTTCGCATTCCCTTCATTTCTGTTGATATATACTTACATCATTTAAGGCCTCTCGAAGTAATTTAACTTGACGTATTGAAATTGTTCTTATCTGTTGAACATAAAGTAAAAACAATGGATTATCTATGTATATAGTTACAAACATATTGATTGTTACCCTTCTGCTAATGGTCCAAACAACTTTTTCGGTGCCAGGCGGGACAGTGAGTGAACCGATATATCGGTAATACATCCTACTCATTTGAATTGCTCTATGATTTATTACTCCATTGTGTCCATGCATGCCCTTTCGATCTATCATAGACGATATGTTTACGGCCAACTGCAAGTCAAAAACCAAAATGTAAAGATATTGTAAGTAGAGCTAATCCTGGGTTCATATAAGCTTGAGCTTAGCTTATTTCGAGCTTTATTTATAAAGCTTGAGCCTGGCTGTTTATTAGTTATTATTTATTTTATTTAGATTGTAATTGTTTATATGTTATTGATGATTATAACTTGCATATATAACCTAATATATATAATTCTGTTAGGTTTTGTCAAAATTTTATATTTTTTATATGTAATAATATTTATTATATAAATAATGGGTTCATTGAGACTTACGAGCGTATCAAAACTTAACAATTAAGTGATGCTCAGATTCGTTTATTAAATGGAATTATTATTAGGCTCGAACTCGTGCTCGACTTGATTCGAGCATTTAGCATGTGATCTCGTAAGTTTGGCTCGTTTAGACTCGAGATATGAAAAGAACCGAAGATTAAAGTATGGAAACCGAAAATAGTTGAATACTTACCCTGGAAAGAAAATGGCTAGGTCTACCGATTCTATAAAGAACAGCAATGACAGCTATTTTGTTGTCGATGCTGAGGTGGACCATATGTAGTTCCATACCAAACATGTTCATATATATATATATATATATATATATTCATGAGTTATTTGGAAATATATTATGTAGATCATCTATAGATAGAAAAAGTAAGTAAACCTTATGCCATTGATGGTATGCTGAGAAGGTGAGTGCCAATGTGCTTGTTTTAAAGCATACTCGGTGTCATTGATGATAATTGATCCCGCATCTCCTATCTATTTAACCTGCAACATTACATCCAGTGTAAATCTCAGTGATTATATGAAACATACAAAAAATAATATACACAAGTCTTACATACTGATCACTTATGAAATAGTAATTACCATAATGTCATGACCTCTGTTAAGCATGGTTGCATTACAAGGCTTATAGTTTCTGTACAGATTCTTAGGGTGGTCCATCATCTCCACCCTTCGACTCGACATATCGATGTAAGACTGCATCGTACCGTTGCTGCACAGTGACCATTCGTTCCTGATCACGCCCCATCTATCCGGTCCCATTGTGCTACCTCTCAAATAATCAAATCCACTTTCATCCTCTACATTTTCACATACATATATAGTTGCAAACAAAAATCGCTAACTAAAGTTAAAAAATGAAAACACATGTAAATAGTAACTACTAGGTTTATAATTAAGTAACTAGGTTAGATATTAATAAACTATATATATATATATATATATATAATCAAATTATGAGCATTACCAACTTCTTGAGCTTGAGTTGATGATGGATGTAAGAAAATAAGCATAAACAAAAGAAAACCAACTGCCAAAATGGAGTTTGATTTCAATTTCTTCATATTTGACAACTTAATTAGAGAGTGATGAGCTTTAATATGTTGTATTTGAGAGAGATGAATATGTGGTATGTTGTACATAGTGACTATATATATACATAGGATATTACACACAGAGAGAGCACCTGGTATGAGGGAAATTACATGGAAGTTTCACGTGTGGTTCTTAGAAATAATCCGACGTGTCATTTGATGTTTATTGTTTTTAATGAAGAAGATGACATGCTGATTGTGTCTACCAGAATTTGGAAGCCAAAGGCTGCATCCGACTTGCCTGGAAAAAAATATATAAACTCATTAATGTTTTTTTGGAAGCCTAAAGCTTCATGTGTGGTTGTTAGAAATTGCGTACACTTTGCAAACGGCTTTTCGTCTAGTGTGTACAATGACAGTGATGTGAGAGTAGGAGTTATATAGATTGTTGTTCAGAAAAAAAAAAGAAAAAGAAATTCTAACATATTTTTTTTATAAAATCATATTTTTTTAGAAAGGTTAATACAAATCCTCTAAACATATCCACTATAAAACAAGAAATCCTATAGTGGTGGATCTAGAAAATATCCGTAGGGGTAATGTTTTCTAAAAAAAAGGGTAACGAAATCGAAAAAACGAGTCAAATTTTTTCAAAATTTACACTACCGTCAGAAGCGCCAAGGCGTAGCGGAAGCTATCCCTACACCTAAGGTATGTCCACCCCTGAAACCCTAGCCACTTAACAAAGAACGCATTTACTGCATATCAAGATAACGAACAACAAGCCCTTTGGTATAAAATCATATCTATATTTAAATTATTTTATGTCATTTCAAGTAAACAGACAAATAATTTAAACCATGCATGTAAACTAGTAAAAAAAATAAACTTGTAACATGTATATGTGTGAGTTCATAAACATGTAATTTCTTTAACTAGTAAACTTATTAACATGCAAAGTCGTAAACGCTTAAATAACATATTTCAACTACTTTTTGAATAACTAATATACAGTTTCGAAACGCTTTTAAATTTTCAAAACATGCTTTCGTAAAGAAAGATGATGCAAAATATAAAATGAGGAAATAAATGTCTGAATGCCAAATATAATAAAATTATTTAGGACTATTTGTGCCTTAAGCGCTTATCACAACACAAGTTAAGATAACAAATTACGTCAACAAGGAGCCTACAATGGCGTTTAAATAAATTATATAACGGTATGTATTGAAATGTTTGTCCGTTAATATTCATCGACCAATGAGACTTTAGAAAGCTTAATTAGAAATCGATTTAATAATATGCTTTACGTCCAAGCTTAGCCGATTAGATTATTCATTTCGGGTAAAGTTATTCTACAAAGATCCTATAAATAAGAAGTGTATAAAGACATAATTGATTACAAAATATAACACAATTTCGAGCAAAATACATATGTGAAGACCTATAAAGACGCATTTTGCAACTAAACATCATGCGTCGTAAGTAGATGGAAAAAAAAATCTTACTTCACTTCTTATGTTAAGACCTATTTGTTATTTTATCTTTATACTACTTGTAAAATAAGAAAAGTAAATGATTTAATCAAACCAAATGAAAATAAAAAATTATACAAAAACATATATTTTTTATAAAAAAGGTGTAAAATGCTAAAATCGTCCCTAAGATTTGAGCCTATTACATCTTTTTTTCTTTTGTATCTAGACACCTGATATTTTGATTTTGTTACCATTTACATACAAATCACAAACCAAGTTAAAATGTATGGTTAACTTATGGACGATTTTGGTAATTTACCATTTTATTTCTGCCTTTTCAATTTTATTTTTACCTTAAATAAAAAACATATGTAATTGTAATATATATATACATATACACACATTTATATATTATCAAGAGAGAAATATGGAGGTCGGTGGAACTGCTCACCACTTGGGGTGACGGCGTAGTGGTAGCCAACTAGAAGATGGTGAAGGCGGCACAGAGTGGCACAAGTCAGAGCACGACTATCCCTCAATTGACAGGCTAATCGGTGGTGGGTGTTGGGTTTCTAAAGTAGATCGAGCGACGTAAGGTTTTAGGGCTGCGTGTGTGGAGTGGATAGGGGATTTCATGTGCAAAATTGTCCGGGTTCGTATCCGTGAGGTGCAAAGAGAAACGGGAGTGTGGTACTGTACTAGTGAGTGTAGAGAGGGACGAGTTCTATGCCGGTGAATGGAAAGAGAGACAATATATATGAGTGGTACTGATGTTTGGTATGACGGGTTGACGAGGAGAGATGAGGTACGAGTGTAGAGATAAACGATGTAGTTATGACGGTGATGGTAGTGATAGTGGTGGTGGTGATGGTTATGGAGTTGGAGAAGAGAGAGAGAGTGTGTGTATATATATACATATTTAAATGTTTGTGTATATTTGTATATATAGTATAATTAATTTTTTTAATTAAAGGTAAAAGAGAAAATTAAAAAAATAAGTGTGTGTGTATATATATATATATATATATATATATGGGTGAATACGTGTATATATTATAATTATTTTTATAATCTTTTTATTTTAAGGTAAAAATTAAAATTTAAAAAGAATGGGTAAATTGTCAAAACTGTATCTGAGTTAGCTATACATTTTAACTGCATTTATAATTTAGATGAAAATGGCAGCAAAATCAAAACCTTGGGTGTCCAGAGACAAAAAAAGTTATTTTGGATGTAACAAGTAAATCAAATCAAACCTTAGGGATGATATTTCACTCCAAAATAAAGTATGTAATTTAATGATTTAAGTAAATTTTAAAGTAATTGATAAAATAATAGTGACAAGTTTCATAAAATAAAAGGAAAGAAAAGAAAAGAAAAAAACCTTAAGTAAATTACAGAATATGTTCTTTATAAGTAAATTTTAAATTATGTCATTCCGAAAAAAATGATCATTTTACCTTAAAGTTAACTCAAAAGTAAGCACCATTAGCTTAAAGAACGAAGAGCGCACAAAATTTAATTATAAATATTTTGTGTGTTTTTTTGATGACAAGGGACAAAGAGTGCAATTTGATGTATAAATAAATGATAATTTGTGTAATTAAAATTACTAAATAGCAACCTTAGTAAGCATATGGTGGTTGTACGGTGTCCATGAGTCTTTGTTTCTGCAATTATGGGTTGTACCTTTTATTTAGGTTCCTGTAAGATTATTGGTTGATAACACGTGTTGTATGAAGTGTTATCCTTGGGTCATAAAAACCTTTTTGTTGAACACTTTTCATCTTCATGCTTTCACGCTTAAAATCCAGGTTTGCTTCTTCTAAAATGCTTTCCGATTTCTCATTATTTGTTCTTCGATTTAGGAATTACGTGTGGGATTTGCTGTTTATATACGAATTTCAGATGATTTGTTCTTGGGTTTGGCATCAAAACCCTTCCCCTTGAAGACTTTTCATCTGCTTAATCAAGCTTTGTTTCTTGTAACCTCTTTTCAAGTTTGTTATAATTTGTTCTTGTATTTGGTAATTAAGTGTGCAATTTGTTGTTTATATACGAATTCTTGATCATTTGTTCTTGGATGTTTGTGTTACTGTGTTAGACACAAGGTTAAAAATATGTGTTCAAGAAAAGGTATTTTATTACTTTTGCTACGTGGGGTGCAGTTCTTGCAGATATTAGTAAGAAATCCGGTAGATTTGTGAGGGTGTTTTAAGGTTTTTATTGAGAATTATAGTGGTGCGTAAGTTTAACGCATGGAGGCGTGATTTGGATAGTTGTTGTCATGAACCGGTAAAGCACCTTGCCTGTGTTGTGTGTTTACCCTGATGAGACAAACTTAGGCTGCCTTGCTAAGTTAGTATATGTAGTAGAAAAGCAACCAGAATAGGAATTAGAAGACTTAGTTCTCGAACTGAACAGTTGAAAAATGTTTGATACTCGAAGCTCAGAAGTTGGAATCTATAACTATAATAGTTGAAAATATATATTTTTTTAATCTTTAACTTAAAATGCACGTAGTATTATTGATGAAATGAATGTTAAAGGAGGTTCCGTTGAAGGCTTATGCTAAAAAACAAAGAATAGCAGAAGCTACACAATTAGCATATGAAATGTGCAGTTTCAGGTTGAAGCTTGATGTTAGTAGCGTTGATGTTCTTATTATTGCCCGTTAGCTTTTTTTTAGATGAAATAGTTGAGGATCAAAGTTGGGATCCATGATTAGAGTCGAATTTATCACACTATTGAGTTCATATATATTTTGGTGAAGTATATAATATAAGCTATACACAACACGGATTCATCATCGTTTAAACAACTAATGTAACTTCTTGAATGAGTAAGGTTTCTAGATAAGTTAAGCTCTTATTTGTTAGGCATAGAAACAATAGTGTTGGTTAATATCTCACAAAATAAGCGTTTGAATATTTAGTGGCGAACTCACGACCCATTTATCATAGTGTTCAAGATTAGGTACATACACTCCAAGATATGTCATGTTAAATATTCTTATAACTAACTTATTGCTTGTAATTACTAATAAGTAACATTTCTGTGCAGTTAGGGTTGTATGTTGTGCATAGATGGTTGTACCCATAGCCACAACACACAAGTGAAGCTTGATATCTTGCCACTGTATGTTGTCTTTTAGTTTTTTCCACTTATAATGTGGAGAGACGTTGTCACGAAAGTGTAAGTAATGTTATTGGGGGAGATCCACATGATGTTGTAAGTGAAAGCGTTGTTACCACGAAATGTGGAGAGTTTGTAAATGAGTTTCTACCTGTCCTGATGTTATTGGGGGAGATCCTCATGATGCTTTTGTTCTTGCTCTTAGCTAGCTGGGAACGGTAGATCTTCTTATGGTGTAGCGTATTTGTAAATGTTTGTGTTATACAATCCGTAGCGATTCTCTATTATGGAGAAATCTTAACAGTGATCAACCATTGAATGAGAGAATAATTGATGATATTCTTGTCCTGTTGATAAACCGTTCTCATGGAAATCTCCGGATAAAATGCCCAAAGATCACGGATGATGGTCAGATGCGTATTGGAAACAAATCCAAAATTGACCAAGGTTAGTAATTTCTACATTGGCATATATTATTCATATTTAATATTGGTTGCATACTATCTCTGTTAATTTAAGTTGCCCTTTAAATAGTTCCTAAGGAATACACTTTGCAATATTTATACATGATTTTTATGACAAGTTTATTAATCTTGAAATACTATCTATTTTAGGTATTTCTTGATTGAATTGAAGAACATCCCAGATTGGGATGTTTAGTTTTAGGCTTTCTACAAACTTCTTTCATTTCATGGTATCAAATTTATGTAATTTATGTCAATTTGTGTCCATATGTTGCATGTTTTTAACTATTTTGTTGTAGCGGTCAAGACTGCTCTTTTTGGGTTAATTTTGGGTTCTAATCTCTGTCTCTTCGCCCTTTTTTATTGTTTTATGTTTTTTGTTTCCATTGATAGTATTTGAATATATTTAATTTCATACTTGCAGCCAATGATGATGGAAGGATACGGTATAATGACTTCTTAGTTCCGCCATATGTAGATTCAACCTTGCTAACTCCTCTGGTCTCAACAACTAATACTATTAACTTCAATTGTTTTTTTCAACTGAATAAGTTATATATTGTAAATAATATATAGGTAGCTTATTTTTTTTAGTTATTTTCAACTGAATATGCTATATGTTTTTTCATGTATTAGTCATGCTAATATTTAGATCTAACACTAAAAATAATTATTTGGATGTCAACCACGTCGTGTTTCCGTCGCAACACCCGGTGGCAAAATTCAGGAGTTCAGAAGTTCGCATTTCTGATCGACTATACGTCAATTTGGTTGGCTGCGATGCAATACCCACGGGTCGAATTACTAGTTTACTCTAAATTGTAACTCCACCCTCATGATTGATCAATACATTTTGGTAATGAATTATATGAGAAGGTTCATTTGAGAAGAAATCTAATATGAGAAGAAAAAGAAGAAAGAGCATAATGGTAAAATATTAAATAGTTTATAACTCCTCATTATTATCTCACATAATAAAGCAAAAACATTTTATCCTACACAATTCAAAATTTATCCTACATATGTCTTGCATTTACCGAAATTTACCTTACACACATGTAAATTTACCCTACACATTTCAAAATTTATCATACAAATACTAAAATTTATCCTACACATGTCGAAAATTGTCCCACACCATAAATTATTTTATCTTGAAAGAGTATATGAAAAAAAATGAGTTACAAGCTTAATTAATTAGCTAACTAGACAATTATAGATTTACCTGTGCCTTTTTTCATAATATTAAATACACACATTAAATGAAGTAAATGGAGAATTTCTATTGGTTTAAAAGTTATTCTTTTTATTCTTACAAAATTTTTCTTCCCATTTCAACTCTCCACATGAATTATAATAAGTAATAGATGTCTTAAAAAATGTATTGTATCTTACTTAAGAGCCATGATGAATCTTAATGGAGCATTATGAGTGTTATTGGGTCATTCCAGGTGTTAATGTGTTTAAGTTGATTAATTATGACGATAATTAACATGAGCGCAATCTCATATAACGAGGTATAATGGGCTTTGGTGTATCATTTTAGGTCTTAGTGTATTAGTATGGGTTTTGGTTAGTCATATTAGGTCATAATGAGTTATAAAAGATAGATGGATGTCGTAATTGGTATTAAGAATCATATAATTCTTGACGGGCCAAGATATGGCTTAATTTGTCATATGTCATTGACTATTTTTCTGTTAGTGAAAGATAACAAGTTATTACGAATCATTAGCACTAGCAGACACAATGACAACCACAAAGCGGTTGAATGAAAGGCTTGAAAAATAAATAAAAAAGAAATTTAAAAGAAAAGTAAAATAAAATAAGTTCAAATATAGCTTCCTAATATATTATATATAAATGGTTAAAAAATAATGGAGGCTGAGGTACAAATATGGTCATTTCCGACAGATTGTAATTCATAGCTATGGTTGATCATTTGTGACTGTTTGTTGACCATTACTTAATATTCTTTGTTTAGTTTGTTAATTTACAATTATCTTTGACTATAGTTAATTGTGGCGTTATTTGACAACGTATGGTATAAATGTATAATTGAAAAAACAATGGGTGTGACCCGTGTCCCGTATATCGGAAGGTTTGCTTGGATTTTTTTGAAAGTATGCAGTCCATTCAAAGAATTACCGGATTTTAAATATCGACATGATTTAGTTCGAGATGTGCTTCATGTTGTCCTTAAGCGGGCAGGGATCTCGGCAAAAAAGGAAGACCCGGTGAACTTCTTGACCGATCCATTAGAAGAGAGAGCTACCATACAGCCGCTGACATTCTTGTTTTTGGATAGGAAGGAGGGAAACACGCATGCGTCGATTTGACAGGTGTGTCTCCCCTCATTGGGCTAAGGGACCACGGGTTTGTGGCGGGCCAGGCGATAACCAAAGCGAAGGCGGGCAAAGCAGCTAAGCACGAAAAAGCTTGTATCGAGAATCAACAGGTGTTCGTCCCGTTTGCTTTCAATACCCTTGGCACTCTCGCCCCTGATGCGGTATGGTTTCTCAAACGGGTTCAACAGTTGGTAGGTAGTAACACCGCGCATGTTAAGGGACTGAATATTGTGTTCATCAGGGTAGGGTTTGCTATTCAGAAGGGGCTAGCGGCGCAACTTGTTGCCCGTCCAAATGCCATTAGTCTGTAATCATATTTGTTTACATTATTGCATTAAAGTTTAGTACATTAAAAAAATAATAAATAAAAATGGGTGTGCTTCTTCTAGATATACATGGATGTCACTATTTTTAATAAATACACTATCCATAAATCGTATTCACAAGCAATCAAGCATCCATTTTGTATCAAACATGGATGGTGATTGTATATGCTCCACCGATTATCAGAATATAGGAGTTATGGCTTTTGAAATTTTGGATTTAGATTTCAAACTCGACTTTCTTAATGCAAGATTTAAGATGTGTTAAAATAATATTAATGAAAACATATAAATATTTTAAGATATATGTTTAAATATTATTCGAAAAGTAATATATCTGAAAATAAACCTAAACGGGTTCACGAATCAATCCACTCAGTAAACTGATCAATCTAAACATAACCTGTTTTTAAAACAAGTTGTAGTGGTCAACCAAAACCTATCTATCTTCTTGTCGTGTTTGATTATGTAAGAAATTTTTACCCATAAATCATATTAAAAACACCAACAAATATTTTAAATCACGATGTACATGATATGCATAGATGCATCTGGGTGCAAGTGGTTTTCAAAAGTCTTGAATAACATAGTGTGAAACAACACTTCTTAGTTCTTAGATGTTTCATTTCACTAAAAAGTGGATTTTCATTTCTAAAATTACAACATGATCATATATGAAATAAATGAAATATTACTGAATAACTGAAAATCATATTCTTTTTTAGGTTTTGTATATAGAGATTAGAATGAAAATAACTAACCAGCACATTATGATAAAACATCAATAAATAGTGTTATAATATTCAGATTAGAGATAGAATAATTACTAACAAACAAACTTAAAAATAAATAACAAATGAATTAATAATAATTATAATAGATAATAATCTCACAATATAAATAGGGTACAAGTTGGAAACAAAGTTTTTAAAATAATATCACAGAACATCAGTGGCCAGAGTGTCTATGCATGTATTAGTTCCTATTTCCTCTCTCCAGCTTGGGCGTAAAGAAGAATGTCTCGAAAATTGTCTGATTGTACCGGTCTTGCATTATGTTCTGCATACTGCAATATAAACGTCAATTAGCAATTATTTACTTCACATACTAGAGAGAAAACAATAAGAACTTAGGCAAACACTTGCTTTCTACTAATATATACTTACATCATTTACGGCCTCTCGAAGTAATTTAACTTGACGAATTGAAACTGTTCTTATCTGTATGAACATAAAATCATCAGTCAGTATAAAAATAAATGATAATCCATGTATAAAATTACAAACATATTTATTGTTACCCTTCTGCTAATAGTCCAAACAACTTTCTCGGTGCAAGGAGGGACCGTGAGTGAACCGATATATTGATAATACATCCTACTGCTCATTTGAATCTCTCTAGGATTTACTATGCCACTGTGTCCACGCATGCCCTTTCGATCTATCATAGACGATATGTTTATAGCCAACTGCAAATGAAAATATAAACATTTAACAAGCATGTAAGTCGAGTTATGCGTAGGTTCATATAAGTCAAGCTAAGCCCGTGATCATAAAAGCTTGAGCTCCACTCACTTAACTTATGGAGCTTGAGTTCGGGCTTAGCTTATTTCAAGCTCCTTTTTAAAGCTAAGCTCTGCTCGTTTATTAGTTATTAATTAATTTATTTATATTTATATTATATATATATTGATGATTATAACTATATATTATATAATATATGACAGTTAGTTTTTGTGAAATTCTATATATAATATTTATTATTATATAAATAATGGAATTATTTAGACTCAAAAGCTTGTTAAAGCTGGATAATAAAGTGATGCTAAGGCAAACTTATTACGAGGCTCAAACTCGTGATGGTGATGGTCTTATTCTAGATTTTAGAAGGCCAATTTCGTATAGCTCATTCATGGTTTGGCTCGTTACGACTCCAAAATATGAAAAGCACTAGGGATTAACAGATGCAAACTGAATAGTTGAATAAGTTACCCTGGAAAGAAAATGGCTAGGTCTACCGATTTTGTAAAGAACAGCAATAACAGCTATTTTGTTGTTCATGCTGAGATGGACCATATGTAGTTCCATGTCAAACCTGTTCATTTATATGTTCATGAGTTATTTTGCTCAACAATTAAAACTACTATTTTTTTTAAATATATTATGTTAGATCATCTATAAATAGCAAAAGCAGGTAAACCTTATGCCATTGATGGTATGCTCAGAAGGTGAGTGCCAATGTGCTTGTTTTAAAGCATACTCGGTGTCATTGATGATAATTGATCCCGCATCTCCTATCCATTTAACCTGCAACATAAATTCATTGTAAATCACAATGATTAACTTAACTGAAACAAGTAAATACAACAAAAAGAAATGATACAAGTCTTATATATTGATCACTTATGGAATAGTATTTACATGATGTCATGACCTCTGTTAAGCATGGTTGCATTACATGGTTTGTAGTTTCTATATAGATTCTTAGGGTGGTCTACCATCTCCACTCTTCGACTCGACATATCGATGGGAGACTGCATCGTCCCGTTGCTGCACAGCGACCATTCGTTTCTTATCGCGCCCCATCTGTCCGGTCCCATCGTACTACCTCTCAAATAATCAAATCCACTTTGATCCTCTACATTTACACATGCATATATATAGTTACAAAAATCATTCACGTTATAAAACACACACACACATGTCATTACAAGGTTTATAAGTAACTAGCTTAGATATATATCTTAGTAAACTAAAAACCATTGATCTTTATGAGCTTTTGTAAATATAACACACAACTCATTGAAATCTTGTTCTGGGCATTACCAACTTCTTGAGCATGAGTTGATGACGAATGTGAGAAAATAAGCATAATCAAAAGAAAACTAAGAGAAAAAATGGACTTCGATTTCATATTCTTCATATTCACAACTTGAATAGTGAGATTTAATATGTTGTATTGGAGAGAGATAAATATATGGTATGTTCTATGGTTGTACATAGGGACTACATATATACACACAGAGAGATCACCTTGTGTGCATGGGAAATTACATGGAAGCTTCATGTGTGGTTCTTAGAAATAATCCGATGCATCATTTGATGTTTATTGTTGTAATTGAAGAGGAAACGTGTCCATTGTGTCTGCCACAATTTGGAAGCCAAAGGCTGCATCCGACTTGCCTGGAACATGAAATATAAAATTATTAATGTCTTTTTTGAAGCCAAAAGCTTCATGTGTGGTTATTAGAATTTGCAACCCTAAACACTCTTTCGTCTAGGTGTAAAACTAGGGGTTATTTAATTGTTGAGGTTGAGGCTTGTGGTAGTTTAGTACCAAATTGGACAATGGTGTAAAACCAGGGGTTATTTAATTGTTGATAAAAAAAAGAAAGAAATTAAAACATCTTTTATTATAAAATTATATTTTTAGAACATAATGCACACCTTGTAAGCCTACTCCTAAACTAAAGTAATATCCTCTCAACCGTTTCAGAATAAACACCTTTATTACATATGATGATACCAATAAACAACAACACCTTTGGTATCAAATCATATCTACATTAAAAATTATTTTATATTTTATATGTCACATAAGTAACACATACAAATAATACCGTACCTGTAAACTTGTTAAAATATAAATTTGTAGCTTGTAAATATGTAGGTTAATAAACATTTAATTTCGTTAATAGGTAAACTCATTAACATGTAATCTTGTATACCTGCAAGCTTGTAAACCCACTAACAAGTAACCTCGTAAACATATAAATAACAGATAAACCATTATTCGAACAATTAAAATAAAAAAAAAATTAAAAGTGCTTTTGAGTTTTCAAAAATTTAAAAGCGCTTTTGAATTTTAAAAACATACTTTCGTAGAGAAACATGATAGAGAATATGAAATCAAGAATCATACGCCCATTCGTATCTTAAGTGCTTATCACAACTCTAGTTAAGATAACATATTATGTCTAGATGATCATGAAGCCTACAATGTTGTTGTAAATAAAGTTATACACATTAGATTAATTAAGTGGATAGTTTGTCCACACAATTCTACGATCATGAACTTAAAGAAAGCTTAATTAGAATTTGGTTTAGTAGTATTCACTTACGCCCAAACTTAACAAATGTAGGTAATTGTATAGAATATGTTAGAAACTCATATATTACACGAGTTAGATACTAAAATAGTAAATAGTTAATAGTAATTATAAAACCATAATTTGAAATAAGATATGATTGGGATTATGTATAGATAAGTAGTTAAGTATTGCTTATTTTTAAATTAAAGAATAGACTACGAAATGATGAAATAAAGCCTCAAAAAACGTAAACCAACACCGTTAACCAACAAAGAAACAGAATACCTAGCCACATTAGCCAAAAAAAAAATTGCCGGTGATACGTGTAAAAGTTATCCATATAGAGAGACGGATGTAGCATAAAAGAAAAAGAGGTGGTGAGGTTCAAACATAAACCCCCTATCGACCTAAAAGGTACAAAACAAAAAAGCCAAAGAAACAAAGGCTCAGAATTGTAGCAATGGAATTTACTTTCGCCCAACCATGGCAGCTTCATGGTAATTGCAAAAGGTGTTGAGAAAATACTGAAACAACACAATTGCCATCTACATTGCCCAGCTAAGATGTAGACCAAATCTATAAATTCAGATATTACTATTGCTACAATCAATAATCATCATTGCCTTGCCATTACGTAAGCGAGTACAACAATATTGGTTGTACCTGTAGATATTTAGTCAATAATCAGGTATAACAACACAGTAATCCTCACCAACAAAATAACCAAAACGCCAAAAAAGTTATATAACAATCATCCAACTAATGAAAGAGGTTATAAAATGTGAGGCAGTGGAAAAGCCACCTTCACCGACTAAACACCCTTCGATTCAAAACCATTGAACAAAAATCACAGAAGCATGCCATTACCTACCCATACATAAATGGAAAATAGTCTCGGACAACTAAATATTCTCCTCACTAACAGAATACACATTAACTGATATAAGCAAAAATGCATATGTTTCCAGTATCAAATTAACCCCACCTTTTATTGGTTTTGTTATTTGAAATAGACTTAAATTGGTTTATTGTTATTTTCAAGACAAAACGAACTCAAAGCGAACAAAGGAACCAATTCTGGGAAAAAATCAGAAGATTTACTGAAAAATGATTTAGATACGCCCCATGCCCCTTAGGCGCGCCCTGTGTCTCAAGTCCGAAGACAACAGGACCTTCTGAAGACCATCTTTGAAGTCCAAAAAGAGAACATCCTGGCACACTTCATGCCCTAAAGGCACGGGCCATGCCTCCTCCACTAAAGACAAAACGAATATCTTGGAATATTTTGAAATCTAGTGGGGCCACAAATTTGACACGCCCCGTGCCTGGCTCCCAACTATGTGTCGGTCACAAATGACCAAACACGTGTCGTGCCACCCTGGCACACCTCGTGCCTCGTCGTCCATCAGCCTATAAAAAGAGCTTCTTAGCCAACATTTTCACTTGCTCAAGTTTTTCCTTTTCTCCACAACACACTCTTCTTCTAGCCATTTACTCTAATCATTGTAATCCTTTAGTAAAATTTAAGAATAATTAGTGTAATTAATCTTTTAATGATTCATCAACCTTTTCAAGTTTGATGAAAACTATCTTAACGGCCATTCTTGGCTACAGTTGTTGTGGGTGTTAATGACTTGAAGTAAGATATACTTATTGAACGTGAGTGAAACATTCATGTCGCCGCTAGCGCAGGGCATATAATCTTTCATCTTAATGCTTAAAAACTAACCAACAATCTTGTGTTGCGGCTAGCGTAGAACATTCATGTTTTCTATGTCTATGTAGAGTTAAAGCATGTTGATGCCTCAGTGTTAAAGGTTTTGGTATGGAACTTTAGGTTGTTAAGCACTGGCCAAAACATGGAGATAAAACCAAAGTACAGAGGACTTGGTTTATATAAAAATCTACCCTTTGGGGAATTGATGCCTCATCATAAGGGATCCGAAATAACAAGTAGTATAAACCCCTTATGATGTTTTCTTACTTAATACTAAACAACGGTATATAGTTGTGGTTTGATCCGACCTTGCGGGGAGTTTCCTTGTTGATTCAAATCAATATGGTCGAGTATATGAAGGTCCCTAAAAAAGAACTCCATAACTTTGTGCATTAATAGACACGGCTATTGTGATCCACGGTAAGTTTTAGCTAAAAAAGTATCAAGAGGTAAAAATATCTCAAACACCCTTTTTCTTATCATTGATTACAAACTATTTTTTATCTCTTTATCTTATTTTATGAGCAATTTTAACCCTTTACTTTTGGTTTGACTAGACGTCAACGAAGACTCAATAGTAAAACCTGTTCTACCCTTGGATGATCTTGGCATCATTCCATCACTATATTACACCAATGATATGTGCACTTACCCAACGTGAAGTGTAATGATAGTATTTTAGCGTGTTTTTATAAATATTAAAACTTGAACTAGTGTATAAAACGGCTAGAAATATACCACTTTTGTATATATGCTCCACATCATTTCAAGTTTTTTGCGCCGTTGCCGATGATACAAATTCTTTTTGGTTCTATTTCTTTTGGTACCACGGGTCGTGTCTTCAAGACACATATTGTTTCTCGAGCCCAAAAACATGATATTTATTTTGTTTTAACATTTTTTTGCAACACCTTACGCGTTCGTTTTTGTTTTTTTACAGGTAGTGCATGATCTCCACCCTCTCGGGTGATTTAAAGTTATCCCACTTATCAACGAGCCAGAATGGTACTTCCGTGAAAGACTTCGTCAAAGAAACAGACTCGTGGCTGAAGCAATAATAAACGATAAACCAATGGCGGAAGAAAGGACCCTTATGGACTTTCTAAGGCCAACCTTAACTTTGGGGCAATGCTAACAACTTTGAACTAAGACCACCACTTATGTAAATGCTTCAAAACTCGTCTATTTTCTATGGCCAACCCAACGAAGACCCACACCTCCGTATTTCTAAATTTTTAGAGAAACATGAGACTTTTAAAATTAGCGGCGCCTCTGACGAAGCAAGAAACAGAAAGACGCAAAACCAAAAAAATTAATATGAAACAATAAAAGACGACAAAGCAAACAAAAACCTTACCTACATTCATCGGATAATGGCCAGGGATACGCCTAAAAGCAGATGGAAAACACTATAAAAGTAATCCACCTAGATAGAGAGAGAGTAAAAGAAAAAGAGACGGTGAGGGTTCCACCTTTCTAACTCTCCACCAACCAAAAAGGTACATAAGGGGGAGACAGAGAGAGAAAGAGAGTAAAAGAAGAAGAAGCGGTCAAGGTTCCACCTTTTAAACAACTCACCGACCTAAAAGTACAAAAGTAAATGCCCATGGAACAACAATTTTAAAGCAAGTTAAACCAACAAAACAAAATGTATAACTGAAAATGCATCGAAATCTTGTGAACTTATGTTATATAAATTGAAGTATATTTGAAAATTCATCTTTATTATTTTAATTTTTGTTTCCTTTATAACATTTACATTTATTAATTTCTTACAAGTACTTTTATTTTATCATTCCTATTTTTTCATATATAACTCAAGAATTTCATAACCTTATAATATATATATATATATATATATATATATATATATATATATATATATATATATAAAAGAAGAACAAGAGATAATTTTATATAATTTTAGGAGTTAAAAAATTTACAACAATTAAACATATGATCAAATGTTTAAAACATATTTTTGACTTTTAAACTAGTTACCTTCCGTAATTTTTGAACAAATATATATTTTTTCATACATTAATATTTTTTGAAAGATCACACCATAAAAAGTTAAAAACAATCATTTTATTCTCATTCATCTATGTATCTAAGTATGATATTGCTATAATTTTTATAACTTCTAATAAATAACATATTACGTAATTACTTGTGTGTCTATGTTCTCCAACGTAGCGAACACCCCTCTATTACTAGTTAAATCAAATTAGTATATATATACACACATTGTTTCAAACTTTCGGTAACTACAGTTTGTATTGTAACTTATGTATAAACACTATGATTTATATAATCTTACTTTATTAATTTGTCATGTAATAGTGATTAGGGAAGGTAGCTGACTCAGATTTTTTTTTCCTATGGGTCATTTTTTTTTCATGGGCAGATTACTCGCAACCAAATTTTAGAATTTTTAGGTTGGATCAGGTCGAGGAACATAATAAAGTACGTAGTCATAGTAAAAATAAAAATACATGAACATTAGATAATATCAAACGTAGAGGGTGGAAGTGTGCAACTCCATCCCTTCAATGCAGCGGGTCAAGAACCTCCCTAACAAGGTGTCATACTTCATCTACAGAACGTTGTTAAATAAAATCCCATTAGCTCCTAACCTGGCTACAAAAGGCATTAGCATTTCATCCATCGTGTACCCTCTTTGTCGTTCTCATGCAGTTGCATTGGTGTAAAACAAAAAGAGAAAAACAAACGCTTGCAATCATATATTCAACTCTATGGTTTCTTTGGTCTGCTAGGAATTATCTAGGATTCAGGATGTTCAGAATACCACCATCCAAGACTATCGAGGATATTCAAATCCACTTGTTCACATGGGTAAAATACGTACATGTCAAAACTTAAATATATCACCTGGGAGAACTTTAGTCGTATGCCCTATGCATGCCTATTTTAGTGCTAATAGTCTCAACATGTACATGTTTCTTTTCATTTTGAACCATATGTACGAATTCTAAGCTACCCATTGGATAAGTGAATTAATATAAATATAACCGCCTTTTAAGAAAAGATAATGTTGTAAATCAAGGACTCTAAGGCCGAGTACTCGCTACAAGGTAGGCTCCCAATACGACATTTTTCAACTCCACTTAATTACTCAGAATCGATCAAACACGAACCTCGGCCAGAATCGGATCTAGTAGGTCAACTTGGGTTGAGTTTGACTTAAAAACAATAAAACATAACTCCTATGTCTATGGTACTAAAGAATGAATGTCAATCTTTGAAATACTTTACTATTTAGACATGTAGTCATGTTTGATCTAGCATCGAAACAACTTGAACTTTTAATAATTTTTCTTGTTTCTAGTTCTGTGGCTTTTTTTTGTGTACTCGAATCGCTTATGACTAACGATGTTAATATGTTGTCTGTTAAGTAGTTGTTATCAATAGTGAAGATTACCATATACTGGATCAGTTTTGAGTATCAAAATCAAGTTTTAACCTCAAACATATTGATATATGTTCATTGAGGAATTTTATAGAACATTTATGTTATGTTCTCAAGTGTCATTTAAAGAGAAAGAAAAATGATTTGGATGGAAGCAAGGATAATTGAGTTCTAGAGTTTATTTATAGAGAGAAATAAAGGGAAGAGAAGAGAAAGGGAGAAGTTTGTAGGCTAAAATCTTTCACTTCAATTGGAAAGAAATAGAGAGAAAAGAAAGGAAATGAAGAGAAAGAAAAAAACACAACATATTGTGGGTTAATCAAGCCCCAAAATGACAAGAAGTAAACATGTTTCATTCCATCTAGTTAATTCTACATCAAATTAAAAAAAAAATAAGAAAAGAAAAACCATCTTGAATTGTAGCCTGCTAACACAAAAATGATGACGAATTGTTGCATTTTGTTGCTTTAAAACAGAATGGATGATTGGATGGTGAAATGTGCAGCCTTAGTTCAAATCAGAGATAAATGAAGATCGGAATACATAACAGTCACTTGATGGGTTTTGGCTAGAATGATAAAAGAACAAAAAAAAACCTTTCATTATGAAGCGGGTTGTCATGATTCAAGAAACCCTAATTCAGGTTTTACATTTTAAAAAAAGTTTCCAAAAATACGATACGCATGGGCCAGTATTCAAACTCACGAACCCACGCATAGAAAGGGAGCACCAAACAAGTCGAACACTTCGAATTCTTTGTTATGCGTCACTCCATGATTATCTACGGATTAACCGTATATTTTCTATATATGTCTCTACTAATCATTCATAACCGAGTGAGAATCTGTGCACCGTACCCGAATTTTTCTATATAGGTCCGCCTTTGGGTAGTTTAGATGCTCAAGGGCCATTGTTCTATTTATATATTAACAAAGTTTATGATTAAAATTGCGTAAAAACTTTTACGATTTTAGATACTAAACTTTCTTAAAAAAAGAAATCTGGATGTTTATATTTCTAATTTTTTCTGATTTCTAGTTAAAGATACCCAACTAATTAGCCCATGCATGCAATTATTACATTTTTATTTTATAGTATTATAAATGTTAAATAGTGATTGAATGATGTTGAGCACATCAATAACCTCACAATCCATAATTCACCATCATCGATAGCAACCAATCAAAATCAAAAACAAATGTCAACCTAACATTTAAAACACAAAACAGGTAACATCCAAAATATTAAGATTCAACATAAGAGTTTAATTGCAAAACATGGTCCCCTCTTTTCAAAAAACAAAATCCGTGTCATCAACTTAAATGACATACATTGAAATACTCATTAATTAGATGACATACTCGACTAAATAAAATTACTCAAGTCTAAGAAATCGCATCATCTGATGTTTATTGTTTTAATTAAAGAATAAAACGTGTCCTTGTGTCTTCCACAATTTGGAAGCCAAAGGCTGCCTCCAACTTGCCTGGAACATTAATCATTAATGTCTTTTTGGAAGCCAAAATTAAGCTTCATTGTGTGGTTGTTAGAAATGGCAACCCTAAACAATAGTTCGTCTAGTGTGTACAATCATGTCCTTTCTTATGAGGTTGAGGCTTGTAGGACTTTGGTGGACAATGGTGTAAAAGTGGGATTATATATATATATACATTGTTGATTAAAAAAGAAAGATATTTTGAAAATTTTTTATTTTTTTATAAAATCATATCTAATACACACTCTCTAAGCCTATTCCTAAACTACATCAATGTTCACTATAAGACTAAAATCCTCAACCTTTTAAGAAAGAACACCTTTATTACACGTCATGAAAATCTTCCTCACGATAGTTCCTCAGTGGTAAGGAGGTGTAATCTATTGTGGATGTTTGGGGATCAAAGCTCGACACTACTTGATTTACTCCGGAACATGTAACTTGCCTTCATCATATTAGTCGTGGGATCGTTAGGTGGGAGACGCCCATTGGTGACATACACCATTTTTTTGGTATAATATCATATCTCTATTTAATTATTTTATATGTCATTTAAGTAACATTTAAAACCATACGTGTAAGCTAGTTAAAATATGATTTTTTAATAAATAAACATGTAATTTCGTTAATATATGCAATCTCGTATACATGGAAACTCGTAAATTTGTAAATAAACTCATTGACAAGTAACCTCGTAATCATCTAAATTACATTTTTTATAAACTATTTTTTGAATAATTAACTAATATAAAATATTTTCAAATGCTTTTAAATTTTCAAAACATACTTTCATACCAAAACATAACGCAATATATAAAATCAGGAATCATATGTCTATAAATAGCAAAGTGTCTGTACTGTACTGTTCTATTCATCACTTTCCTTTGACATTTTTATACGAACAAATTAGAGTGATTAGGCTGAGGGAGAGTTTCAAATATCTTCATGCATATGTAAATCATATTTATAAAAGCCTCTTGATAAAAACAATTTCTTCATGGTTGTGATTCAAAAGTTTGTTATTCCGCTGCACTTATCATCTCTGTTTTACCATCTTTTATTATTTCATCTTAAACTTTCAATCAAACTCAGATCCTAACATTGTCTATTAGTAAACTTTTAAGTAATCGTGTTTGAATTGTAAATGTTGGGTTCTTTTATGTTAATCAATGGAACAAGAACCTTTGTTAAATGTCCGTATGTTTATGAAATGCGTTTTTGGACTCGTGTATGAATGGACTTTACACAAAATCACAAACTTTTTGTACCAAAACACATTATAACATGGTTATACATAATGATGCACATGTGCATTTCTGAATTTGGTAATTTAAAAGTAGTGTATTACGGATGGTAGTGTAATAGACAGGTCAATTGTCTACTACTGGTAATGTATACGGAATTTGTAAAAGAAACGATACTTATGCACATGTGCATTGATAATTGTTACTCAAATTTTTTATTGACAATATATAGGGATTTTTATAAATATTAAAAAAATTGTGTGTTTTTTGTAACATTTGTCGAAAACGGGTTTCCAAACCCGTTCCGTTTTGTAATCAAATATCAAGTTATAAATGTCACGTTGCGTATTTATGGCTATGTTGATTTTTAATGTACATAATTAATAAACAAACTAAACCATAAAAATTATATTTGATAAAAAGTAAAAATAAAATAAATAAAAATAAAATGAGGCTGCCGGGACTCGAACCCGGGTCAGCCGGGTTGTAACTTCAAAGACTTAACACTAACACGCATAACCACTCCGCCACTTGTTTGTTTTCTGTCAACTCTAGGAAACAAATGAGTCTTATATTCAAACCTAGATAAACCGGTTGCGCCAACTGAAAAACTGAAATCGGCTATTCAACCGTCTAGACGTTTGAATAATCGCGATTTCAGGTTTATAACCGATGCACCGACGATTTTAATCAATTCAGACTTGAATTGACTTCAATTCTGAGGATGATGAGTTTTATAACCGAAAGTATTCAACAATCCGAATTACTGTAATCAAAGAGCTCCTTCGCAACTCACAAACACTCTGCACACCTTCAATTACATTTTCGCACGCTTTACAGTCCACCGGAGAAGTTTATTTTGCTCGCCGGAAAATTCTGCAAGTTCGCCGGAAAACCGTATTCTTCATCAAAACGGTAAGTCTTTCAATACCGTCGTAGTCTAACAAATGTTAAGCTATTTCTAACTCAAACCTTTCAATTGAAATCGAATTCGGACACTGTTATCAGATAATTTCAGTTCGCCGGAAAATTTCTGGAAATCTTTATCTTCGTCTGTGAAACGGTAAGGACCTTCAAACACGCTGTTAACGTTTGTTTAGCACTTCAATTTCATGATTAGCTAATCAAAACGATTAATTGATTTGCTCAGTTGAAGTTCTTAAAAACAGAGACCGACGCCTTGCCAGAACTCTGTAATAAATCGTTCACTGGTATGTTCACCTCTAATTATCATCTCTGCTATCTCATATTAGTCTGTGCAATGTTTAACAATCGAATTAACAAGATTTAACGGTGTAATCTGCTGTCGATAAAATCCAACGAAGAAGATGAACTGTGATAACATTATAAGTATAATTAAAATTGGTATTTTAAACGGGTTAGACACACAGTCCAGCGGTGGACTGTGTGCAAATAATACGCACACGTCACGAGTTCGATTCCTGATACACGCACCCTCTATGTAATAAAATGCCTTTTTGATTAAAACTGAACCGGGTTAACTCCGTTAGTTGTTAAGTATAATAAAATTTGTATATTAACAAAGTTAGACACACAGTCCAGCGGTGGACCTTGTGTAACGTTAAAGCGCAGGTCCCGGGTTCGAGACCTGTTAGTAGCACCGGTTCAATGAATTAAAATGTTTTTGAAATTAAAAGAATTTTGGATAAATTGAATTAGTATATAAGTATAATTAAAAACAGAATTATTTCGGGTTAGACACGTAGCTCAGTTGGTAGAGCTGCGTGCACGCGTACGGGAGGTCTCGGGTTCGAGCCTCACCCAGCGCATACATATACACGTTCGAACCGGTCAAACAGTCAACGGTCAACGGTCAACCCAAAAAGTCAACATATTTTTATATTTTTAATTATTTAATTTAATTTAAAAATCAATTAAAATACTTAAAAATAATGTTTTTAAAGATAGGAAATAGCCTTAAACACGTAAAAATACATCTAAAAATTCTATTAAAATCCTTAATAAAATCCACTCATTTACTATATTTTCCGTTATTATTTAGGCTAGTTAATCCTCGTTGTCCCACCTTTCCAACTCATGCGCATCTCACCATCTCCAATCAACCGCACTCAATGTGAGTGAATCTTTACAAATTCCCCGTTTTAATCACGTTTTGGGGTGTATCATGTGTCTTGCTATATATTATATTTAAATCATTGTGCATAAATCATATCATGAACTTGTGTATTCAGTTTGTTTTCAACTGTTTGTGTGGTTATTGTTAGATTCAATTTATTATTTCAGTACATGCAATTTCATAGGCTGCCGCTCCCCATTACATTATGAGCGTTGAGCATGTTCCCCATTACATTATAGCGTGAACCTAGCGTGCCAACATACGATCGGCTCCGTTTGATTGAGCCTTGATCGCACAGTTTCATTCATGTTATTTATTGTATGATGTTGGTATGTTAATGTATGCTATCATATGTTACTGTATGTTATAGTTGTGATTGCAATTGCTACTGCTTGATTATTTACATTTGCTCATTTATGATTATGCACAATTTTTCATTGATAAACTAACAAGTAAATCAATAATAAATGTTTATCTTACAAGGTTCACTCGCCAACTTATGTTGACCCAAAAACCCCCATTTTTACACATGATACAGGTGAACCTGCTGCAGCAAGAAACACTTAGGATTGGACTAGAAGAATAAAATGATTTAGAGTTTGGAATTGTTTTGTTTGGTTTATTTTCTTTGTATTGTATGGACATGTTTGGATATTTGGGAATGTAATTTTGACTTTAATAAATGAAACATATTAGTAAATATCATGAGCTTTGGTGATAACCCAATTATGCCCCGACTCTTATTCCGCTGCGGGTCGGGGTGTGACAGATTGGTATCAGAGCCATGACTATAGGGATATAGGATAGGTTATTAGACCCTTAGAGCCTATACTATAGTTGATTAGAAACTTATAAGATTTTTGTGTGTTACATGCCAAATTTCATGATGTTTATATGTTTTATGTTAAATGTTACATTCAATGTTATGCAAGTATGTTCATAAGTATATACTATCATATAATGCCTATCATGAATCATATTCTCATAACATATCACATCCATGAAAGCACACACCACATCATGATGGCTTTTACAATGATTTTTGTGTTTTCAAATCTCATCAAAGTGAGTTCTCATGACGGGCATGTAGTAACTGGAAGGGTACCAGTACCGGTAGTCGGAACGTCCTGTCTAGGCTGGCATTCGTATAAATCCAAAATAAAGGACCAGTTTGCCTATCTGGGGACTAACGATGAGAGTACGAAGTACCTATTAGGCCAAAGCATGCTATACCAAACGTCGTGTAAGCTAACCCCACTTTGACTTGTCATTGTGTCTACACCTGGACACATTCCGACCATACATCTCGTAAACATATTTTGTGGTTTGCATTCGGGTGATGCGAGTGTTAAATCGCCAATACTAATGTGAATCCTACCAAGCCAATAGTCATGGGGGCCCACATGACTATACAGGTGAAGGTATGGGGGACATTTGAGGCCTAACATGAGCAAACCCAAGACATCCTATGGATGTAGTTGCATTATTGATATTTATGTTATTTTCATTTTTCTTAAAGACACATGACACCTAAAAAGACTCCATAAACTCACAATCTTCTTATGTATGTTCCTGTAGATGTCGTCCAGACAACAACGAGGGGGTAAAAGATCAGGAAGGTCTCAGGAACGCTTGGCCACACAAATCGCGAAACAAATGGCCACGATACTGCCTGACAATGTTGTCCAGGTACAACAAGCTCTCGCCACAAATCCCACTAATCCTCCCCAATAGAATGACCAGAACATCGGCAACCCTCCTACCAGCAAGTGCTCATACAAACATTTCAAATCTTGTGATCCTCCTAAATTTGAAGGGACCGAAGGTGTCACTGCTCTCCTCCATTGGTTTGAGGAAATGGAAAACACCTTCCTCAACTGCGATCGTCCTGAGGATCGCAAGGTTCGATACGCCACCGGGAGACTATTTGGGGTAGCTCTCACTTGGTGGAATACTGAAAAAGGGAAGAGGGGAATTGATGATGCAATGGCCTTAACTTGGGAGGAGTTAAGGGAAATCATGACTAGGCGTTTCTGTCCTAGGAGTGAAATTAAAAAGTTGGAGGACGAACTTCATTCTTTAAAGCAGAAGGAGGGAGATCACACCACCTATAACAAGAGGTTCTTAGAGTTGAACCAAATGGTTCCAAATTTGTTTACCCCAACTTATCGTTTGATCGAGCATTATATTCAAGGACTTCCCTCGAAAATTCAAGATTCAGTTCTCAGCACTTCACCGGTAACACTTGAAACTGCTATGGAGCTAGCGACCGAACTAACCGAGAATCGAATTCGCAACGGGAAGTTTAAAGAAGAGAAAAAGAAAGCCCCTGTTGAGGGTCAAACTTCATACCATTCCATCTCCTCCTCTAAGTTTGCTAACAAGAGGAAGCGCAACACCAGAAACTTCGCCATTACACAAACCAACCTCCCAATTCCTGCTGCACCTCTTACCCAAGTCGCTCCTTCACCTGGACCATACAAAAGACCATACTCTGGCCCGTTACCAAAATGGAACCGTTGCCAATATCACCATTCTCCTGATTACCCTTGCCAACATTGCATCGGCTGTAGTCGCGCAGGTCATACTGTTCAAACCTGCCGCATGCCTCAGCGAACGAACCGCCACCAGCCTTCAACCCAAACCCACCAACAATTAATGGGTCAAGCCCAACAACCCCTACTATTACCACCCACCCAACATTTAGCCCAAATATATTACCAACCCAATTATCCTATGGGTCAACCTATGCGGGCTTGCTACAATTGCGGAGACCCAAGCCATTTCAGAAACACTTGTCCAAGGTTGGTAAACATTATTCATGCTCAGGCCCAAGCCAACCCGGTGAATCAAGCGAACCAAGCTCCTCCACCTGCAAAAGGAAGAGCTTTCAATATCAACGCTAATCAGGCTAGAGCTGACGGCAATGTGGTTAACGGTACGTTCCTTATAAATGGTAGATATGCATCTATGTTATTTGATACTGGTGCGGATAGAAGTTTTGTGTCCTTAGAATTTGAACCTATCTTAAACCAAAATCGGGATAAGCTCATGGAATCCATAACGGTAAAAGTTGCTGACGGGAAACCAGTTTCATTAAACTCTATTATACGCAACTGTACACTCACCTTAAACGACCACGATTTCTCAGTCGACCTTATTCCTATGAAGCTGGGAAGTTTTGATATCATAATTGGTATCGACTGGCTCAGTCAACATCAGGCAGAAGTTGTATGTCGCGAAAATTTATACGTATTCCTTTTTCAAACGGTCAGACTCTTCGAATCTTTGGAGAAACCTCGTCGAAGGGGCTCAGCTTAATGTCTTGTCTTCAAGCCCAAAAATATCTTCGCAAGAATTATGTCGCGTTTTTAGCTCATATCATCAAAAAGGGAACCATGGAAAAGAAACTTGAAGACATTCCAGTAGTAAAAGGTTTCCCGCAAGTTTTTCCTGACGACATTTCAGGACTTCCTCCAGTTAGAGAAGTCGAATTTCGTATTGATCTTATACCTGGTGCTACACCAGTTGCAAAGTCTCCTTATAGGTTAGCCCCCTCTGAAATGCAAGAGCTAGCCAGTCAATTACAAGAGTTGACTGACAAGGGATTCATACGTCCTAGCTCATCGCCTTGGGGTGCACCTGTCCTTTTTGTAAAGAAGAAAGATGGATCGTTTCGCATGTGAATCGACTACAGAGAGCTCAACAAATTAACAATCAAGAATCGCTATCCTTTACCCCGCATTGATGATCTTCTTGACCAACTTCAAGGTGCCAGCTATTTTTCCAAAATCGATATTCGATCTGGTTATCATCAACTTAGAGTACAAGAAGAAGACGTCCCAAAGACTGCATTCCGAACTCGTTATGGTCATTATGAATTCATGGTCATGCCATTTTGTTTAACTAACGCCCCAGCAGTCTTCATGGACCTAATGAACAGAGTCTGCAAACCTTATCTTGATCGATTTGTTATAGTCTTCATCGACGACATTCTTATTTATTCAAAGTCTAAGTCTGATCATGAGCGTCATCTTCGGCTCATCCTTACACTTCTAGAGAATGAAAAGCTTTACGCCAAATTCTCCAAATGCGAATTCTGGTTAAAAGAGGTGCAATTCCTCGGACATGTAGTCAACGACAAGGGAATACATGTCGACCCCTCAAAGATCAAAGCGGTACAAGAATGACAAGCGCCACGTACACCAACTGAAGTAAGATCTTTTCTTGGTTTGGCTGGTTATTATCGTCGATTCATTTCAAACTTCTCACGCATTGCTGTACCACTCACGGCTTTAACTCATAAGGGAAAACCTTTCATATGGGGACCCAAGCAAGAAGAAGCCTTCCAAACTCTTAAACAAAAACTCTGTGATGCACCAATCCTCACTCTTCCTGAAGGTTGTGATGATTTTGTGGTCTATTGCGACGCGTCAGGGCAAGGATTAGGCTGCGTTCTAATGCAAAGAGGAAAAGTTATAGCTTATGCTTCGAGACAACTCAAGACGCATGAGAAGAACTACACCACCCATGACCTAGAACTTGGAGCCGTTGTGTTCGCTCTTAAGATATGGAGACATTATCTCTATGGTACTAAGTGTGAAATATACACTGACCACAAGAGTCTTCAACATATCTTCAATCAAAAGGAGTTAAACATGAGGCAACGAAGATGGGTTGAACTTCTAAATGACTACGACTGTGAAATTCGATACCACCCTGGCAAAGCAAATGGGATGGCCGATGCACTTAATCGAAAGGGTTATGCGAACTCCATTCGTCTTCTATGTTCGCAAATCATAACTGACATTAAAGATCAAATTCGAGAAGCCCAACATGTTTCAGTAACGGAAGATGACGTACGAAAGGAGATGTCCTTTGGAGCTGAACTTAAAATTGAAACTAAATCTGACGGTATTCTGTACTATCTAGATCGTATATGGATTCCTAACCACAACAATCTTCGTGAAATTCTTATGAAGGAAGCTCACAAAACGCGATACTCTATACACCCAGGAGCCGATAAGATGTATCAAGACCTACGATATACCTATTGGTGGCCTGGAATGAAAAAGGATATTGTTGTTTTTGTTTCTAAGTGTCTTACATGTTCCAAGGTGAAAGCTGAACACCAAAGACCCTCAGGACTTCTGGTCCAACCTGAAATACCTGTATGGAAGTGGGAAAATATAACCATGGACTTCATTACCGGGTTACCTCGCACTTCTGGTGGGTATGACACTATATGGGTAATAATTGACCGACTTACAAAATCAGCTCACTTTATTCCTATCCGCGAAGATTTCAAGAACGAAAAGCTTGCTCGTATTTATATCAGCGAAATCGTAAGCCGACATGGGGTACCGTTAAGCATTATTTCTGATCGTGATGGTCGTTTCACTTCACGAACATGGCAAGCAGTACAAGCCGCTGTGGGTACGCGATTAGATCTCAGTACCGCCTATCATCCTCAAACTGATGGTCAATCTGAACGCACCATTCAAACTCTTGAAGATATGCTTCGAGCATGTGTTATAGACTTCAAGGGAAATTGGGACGCTCATCTACCATTAGTCAAATTTTCGTACAACAACAGCTATCATTCAAGCATCGGCATGGCACCTTTTGAAGCCTTATATGGTCATAAGTGCCGATCTCCAGTATGTTGGCACGAAATTGGGGAAGCTCAAATCACTGGTCCGGAATTGATTCAAGAAACCACAGACAAGATCCATCAAATTTGAAACAATCTTCTAGCGGCCCAAAGTCGTCCAAAGAGTTATGCAGACAAACGACGGAAGCCTTTAGAGTTTAACATTGGTGATCATGTACTTCTAAAAGTATCACCGTGGAAGGGAGTAGTTCGTTTCGGTCAAAAAGGCAAGCTAGCACCACGCTACGTAGGACCTTCCAAGATACTCGAAAGAGTAGGACCTGTAGCATACAAGCTTGATCTACCAGAAGAACTCAACAAGATTCATCCCACATTCCACGTATCTAACTTGAAGAAGTGCCTCGCTGATGAAAACCTCCACATTCCTCTGGAAGATATTCAGATTGATGAATCTATGCATTTTATCGAAAGACCAGTAGAAATCATGGACTTCGGGGAGAAGCGTCTACGACGGAGTCGCATTCCAATTGTTAGGGTACGCTGGGAGTCGAAACGGGGACCTGAGTTTACTTGGGAACGTGAAGACTCAATGCGTGAAAAATACCCGCATCTTTTTCCTACTACTTCTACTACTTAAATTTCAGGACGAAATTCCTAAAAGTAGGGGATACTGTAACATTTGTCGAAAACGGTTTCCAAACCCGCTCCGTTTTGTAATCAAATATCAAGTTATAAATGTCACGTTGCGTATTTATGGCTATGTTGATTTTTAATGATACATAATTAATAAACAAACTAAACCATAAAAATTATATTTGATAAAAAGTAAAAATAAAATAAATAAAAATAAAATGAGGCTGCCGGGACTCGAACCCGGGTCAGCCGGGTTGTAACTTCAAAGACTTAACACTAACACGCATAACCACTCCGCCACTTGTTTGTTTTCTGTCAACTCTAGGAAACAAATGAGTCTTATATTCAAACCTAGATAAACTGGTTGCGCCAACTGAAAAACTGAAATCGGCTATTCAACCGTCTAAACGTTTGAATAATCGCGATTTCAGGTTTATAACCGATGCACCGACGATTTTAATCAATTCAGACTTGAATTGACTTCAATTCTGAGGATGATGAGTTTTATAACCGAAACTATTCAACAATCCGAAATACTGTAATCAAAGAGCTCCTTCGCGACTCACAAACACTCTGCACACCTTCAATTACATTTCCGCATGCTTAACACTCCACCGGAGAAGTTTATTTTGCTCGCCGGAAAATTCTGCAAGTTCGCCGGAAAACTGTATTCTTCATCAAAACGGTAAGTCTTTCAATACCGTCGTAGTCTAACAAATGTTAAGCTATTTCTAACTCAAACCTTTCAATTGAAATCGAATTCGGACACTGTTATCAGATAATTTCAGTTCGCCGGAAAATTTCTGGAAATCTTTATCTTCGTCTGTGAAACGGTAAGAACCTTCAAACACACTGTTAACGTTTGTTTAGCACTTCAATTTCATGATTAGCTAATCAAAACGATTAATTGATTTGCTCAGTTGAAGTTCTTAAAAACAGAGACCGACGCCTTGCCGGAACTCTGTAATAAATCGTTCACTGGTATGTTCACCTCTAATTATCATCTCTGCTATCTCATATTAGTCTGTGCAATGTTTAACAATCGAATTAACAAGATTTAACGGTGTAATCTGCTGTCGGTAAAATCCAACGAAGAAGATGAACTGTGATAACATTATAAGTATAATTAAAATTGGTATTTTAAACGGGTTAGACACACAGTCCAGCGGTGGACTGTGTGCAAATAATACGCACACGTCACGAGTTCGATTCCTGATACACGCACCCTCTATGTAATAAAATGCCTTTTTGATTAAAACTGAACCGGGTTAACTCCGTTAGTTGTTAAGTATAATAAAATTTGTATATTAACCAAGTTAGACACACAGTCCAGCGGTGGACTGTGTGTAACGTTAAAGCGCAGGTCCCGGGTTCGAGACCTGTTAGTGGCACCGGTTCAATGAATTAAAATGTTTTTGAAATTAAAAGAATTTTGGATAAATTGAATTAGTATATAAGTATAATTAAAAACAGAATTATTTCGGGTTAGACACGTAGCTCAGTTGGTAGAGCTGCGTGCACGCGTACGGGAGGTCTCGGGTTCGAGCCTCACCCAGCGCATACATATACACGTTCGAACCGGTCAAACAGTCAACGGTCAACGGTCAACCCAAAAAGTCAACATATTTTTATATTTTTAATTATTTAATTTAATTTAAAAATCAATTAAAAATACTTAAAAATAATGTTTTTAAAGATTGGAAATAGCCTTAAACACGTAAAAATACATCTAAAAATTCTATTAAAATCCTTAATAAAATCCACTTATTTACTATATTTTCCGTTATTATTTAGGTTAGTTAATCCTCGTTGTCCCACCTTTCCAACTCGTGCGCATCTCACCATCTCCAATCACACGCACCCAAGGTGAGTGAATCTTTACAAATTCCCCGTTTTAATCACGTTTTGGGGTGTATCGTGTGTCTTGCTATATATTATATTTAAATCATTGTGCATACATCATATCATGAACTTGTGTATTCAGTTTGTTTTCAATTGTTTGTGTGGTTATTGTTAGATTCAATTTATTATTTCAGTACATGCAATTTCATAGGCCGCCGCTCCCCATTACATTATGAGCGTTAAGCATGTTCCCCATTACATTATGAGCGTGAACCTGGCGTGCCAACATACGATCGGCTCCGTTTGATTGAGCCTTGATCGCACAGACATTTATCATTTTCAGTACATGCAATACGATCGGCTCCGTTTGATTGAGCCTTGATCGCACAGTTTCATTCATGTTATTTATTGTATGATGTTGGTATGTTAATGTATGCTATCATATGTTACTGTATGTTATAGTTGTGATTGCAATTGCTACTGCTTGATTATTTACATTTGCTCATTTATGATTATGCACAATTTTTCATTGATAAACTAACAAGTAAATCAATAATAAATGTTTATCTAACAAGGTTCACTCGCCAACTTATGTTGACCCAAAAACCCCCATTTTTACACATGATACAGGTGAACCTGCTGCAGCAAGAAACACTTAGGATTGGACTAGAAGAATAAAATGATTTAGAGTTTGGAATTGTTTTGTTTGGTTTATTTTCTTTGTATTGTATGGACATGTTTGGATATTTGAGAATGTAATTTTGACTTTAATAAATATGAAACATATTAGTAAATATCATGAGCTTTGGTGATAACCCAATTATGCCCCGACTCTTATTCCGCTGCGGGTTGGGGTGTGACATTTTTTAGATTTTTTAGATATTTTTTTTGTTCACATTGGTTCTCGTAGTTCTTATATTAACCCTAACCTACCCTACCCTACCCTATATATATATATATTATATATATATTAATCTGTTGTTTATATGATTTTCAGTATATATATATATACTGAAAATCATATAAACAACCGATTACCTAACCCACGATTTCAATTGATTTTGTCTGTTTTTAGAATTTGTAGTGGCAGGTACAATGACGACCACAAGGGTCAACGATTCAAGTGCCCTGACTAAGTCGAAAAAAGCCACTAAGTTCCTAACCAATTAAAATATATAAACTATTTTTTATTGTTGTTATTATTTATGAGGTTAACATATCAATATTTGTGGTATTTTACGTTTGGGCTAGGCTTATGGATCAGTAATGTCAATATTTCGCATTTCTTAGGTATTAAGCCGATAAGTTTTTAGGTATCCTAGTTAGGTTTATTTTACATTTTTAAGTATTGGGCCAATAAGTGTTTTAGGTTTATATTTTAAAATAGACATAGTATTTCTAAGATTGATATAATGTCTTTATTTAAAGAGATTACAAAATGAAATGATAAAATTAACAATTAACATTAACAACTGAATAATGATACAACTCAATAAATAGTAACCCTAATATTCAGAATAGAGATAAAATAACGCTAACAAACAAAGTTAAAAATAAACGATAAATCGAATACAATATAATAATACATGTTATGTATAGGGTACATGTAGAAAACCAAACCAAAATTTTAAGACAGTATCACAGAATTAAAGACAAGTAGATTTTATGCATTACAAAATATTAGTAGCCGGAGTGTGTGCATGTGTATTCATTCCTATTTCCTTTCTCGAGCCTCGGCATAGAGAAGAATGTCTCGTAGATTGTCTGGTTGTACTGGTCTTGCATTATTTTCTGCATACTACAACATAAACATCAATTAACATTTGTTTAGTTCATCTTACTGGAAAGAAAACAATAAGAACCTGGCATTCCCTTGATTTCTAATGATATATACTTACATCATTTACAGCATCTCGAAGTAATTTAAGTTGACGTATTGAAACTGTTGTTATCTGTATGAGCATAAATCATTAGCCTGTATAAAAAAAGATTTTCATATAAACAATTATAGAAATATTAATTGTTACCCTTCTTCTAATGGTCCAAACAACTTTTTCTGTGCAAGGAGGGCTCGTGAGTGAACCAATATATCGATAATACAATCTACTACTCATTTGAATCTCACTAGGATTTATAATCCCACTGTGTCCACGCATGCCTTTTTCATCTATCATAGACGATAAGTTTACAATTAACTGTAAATCAAAAATTTTAAAAAATGTAATGAAAACATGTAACATGTGTGAATCGTTGCTATCAGTTATGTAGTTCACAAATATGATATGATATATATATATATATACAATATATATATTGAACTGTGAGAATCTTTAACTAGTTGAGCGAGAGATCTCATATCCTCCCAAACAGAGGGCCCTGGCTCCACTCTAGCCAGGATATGTTGTCTAAAGAGACCACGCTGGCGTTAAAGTTTGGCTAACGGCGTTCCCAGCGAAACCATACCATCCACTGCCAATGGCAGTGGCTTGCGCTGCCACAAGAGAGACTCTCTCCAAGGAGAACCCAAGTCTTTCCAACCACTAGACCACAAGCGATGGATAATAAACTAAGACTCTATACGAGGTGCATATATGATGCTTGCCAATCTACATATATAATTTTTCATTTGCGAAACGATTAGTAGCATTTAAAAAAATTGCTTGATTGATAGTGGTTCTCAATATACTCTATGATTATCTCATTGTCCCTTCTCTGTGATATATACACACACATCTATCAAAATATATTTTATTTATTTGGAGTATATATGTATCGACGTAAACAAGTAAAGTTGAGCTTGTGCTTATCTAAGTTCAAACTCAACTTGTTTAAGTTATGATAATTATAACTTTTATATATAACCTAATATATATGCTTTAAATTTATTTTTCATAGTTTTATATAATAGTTATTATTATGTAAACATTATAAAAAGATCGTTTAGAGTCACTCACGAGCCTATTCGAGCTTGATTAGAAATGCTTGGGCTCGTTAATTAAACGAACCTATTTTAGGCACGAATTCATGCTCGACTCAATTCAAGCTTTTAATAAGTCAATATCAAGTAGCTCATCAGAAACATTTTCCCTCCATATGAATAGAACTAGGGATTAAAGTATAAAACTAAAGAGGATGGAATAACTTACCACGGAAAGAAAATTGCTTGGTCTGCCAATATTATACAGAACAACAATAATAGCTGTTTTGTTGTCTATGCTGAGATGAACCATATGTAGTTCCATGTCAAACCTGTTGATATATTCAAGAGTTAATTTGCTCAAAACCTTAAACCATATTTTTTGGGTAATAATTTAATATTGGGCCCATGTTTTTTTTATCTTAAACTGTCAATAAACTATGCTAGATACCGAAGTTATCATGTCTAGTGGTACCATGATGTTGGAAAAAAGTGTCCCTAGGGGTCAAGTCCCGTAATGAACAAAAAGTGTAGATTTAAATGTACGTTTAAAGTGTGTATGAGTTAGCCATTCTAAAAGAAAATGTACTAAGAAGGCAAAGTAAACCTTTTGCCATTGATGGTGTGCTAAGAAGGCGAGTGCCAGTGTGCTTGTTTCAAAACATACTTGGTGTCATTGATAATAATTGATCCCGCATCTCCAGTCCATTTAACCTGCACATCCAATCCATTGTAAAACTCAAAGATGGAAACATGTAAATATAACAACAAAAAAATGATGCAAGGCTTATATATGGATTAATTACGAAATAGTAATTACCATGATGTCATGACCTCTATTAAGCATGGTAGCATTACACGCCTTATAGTTTCGGTATAGATTCTTTGGATGAAGAACCATCCACCCTACGACTCGACATATCAATGGGATGGGAGACTGCGTCGTCCCATTGCTACACAATGACCATTCATTCCTAATTGCACCCCATCTATCGGCTCCCAACGTGCTATCTCTCAAATAATCAAATTCTCTTTGATCCTCTACATTTACACATACATATATACACACAAAAATCATTTTAATCAGAAAAAGAAAATACAGTGTGGCATATATATAATCAATTTCTGAGCATTACCAACTTCTTCAGCTTGAGTTGAATATGGATGAGAGAAAAAAAGCATAAACAAAAGAAAACCAAGTGCGAATATGGAGTTTAATTTCATTTTCTTCATATTTAACAACTAAGAGAGATGTATATGTGTGTGCGTTTCTAGAGAGAGAGAGAGACTAGATATGTTTTGTCTGGAGAGAGTGATCACTATTGGTGTGTGGTGTGTTGTATGGTTATACATTAGGACTATATATACATGCATATATATTACACATAGAGAGCACGTGGTTTGTGGGAAGCTTCATGTGTGGTTCTTAGAAATGATTATAATCCGACGCATCATCCGCATCAACTGATGTTTATTGTTTTAACTAAAGAATAAAACGTGTCCTATATGTCTGCCACAATTTTGGAAGCCAGAGGCTGCATCCAACTTGCTTGGAACATTAATCATTAATGTCTTTTTGGAAGCCAAAAGCTTCATGCTGTGGAATTGTTAGAAATGGGAACCCTGAACAGTAGTTCTTCTAGTGGCACTGGTGTGTGTGATTATGTCCTTCCGTATGAGGTTCAGGCTTGTAGGACTGTGGTAGACAATGATGTAAAAGTGGAGATTATGTATATATATTGTTGATAAAAAAAGGAAATTCGTACATTTAAAAAAAAAAATCATATATTTTTAGAATGGCTAATACACAGTCTCTAAGCCTATTTCTAAACTACTTCAATGTTCTCTATAAGACTAAAATCCTCAACCATTTAAGAAGGAACACATTTATTACACGTCATGAAAATCTTCTCACGAAAGTGCCTCAGTGGTAATCTATCGTGGAGGTTTGAAGATCAAAGCTCAAAACCACTTGATTTACTCCGGGAAATGTGATTTACCTCCGTCATATTAGTCGTGGAACCGTTTGATGGGAAACGCCCATCAGTGACGTACACCATTTGTTGGTATAATATCATATCTGTATGTTAATTATTTTATATGTCATTTAAGCAACATATAAAATCATATGTGTAAACCAGTCAAAATATGATTTGGTAACTTTTAAAGATGTAAAAACATGTGATTTCGTTAATATATGCAATCTCATATGTACATGCAAACTCGTAAATTAGTAAATTAACTCACTAGTATCCTAGTAATCATGTAAATTACATTTTATAAACCATTTTCTGAATAATTAACTAATACAAAATATATTCAAAATGCTTTTAAATTTTCAAAACATACTTTTATATAGAAACATGACGCAAAATATAAAATCAGGAATCATATGTCTATTAGTACCTATCGCAACATAAAATATTTTCAAAGTGCTTTTAAATTTTGAAAACATGCTTTCATATAGAAACGTGACGCAGAATATAAAATCAGGAATTATATGTCTATCAGTACCTATCGCAACACTAATTAAGATATCAGATTACATTTAGATGATCATGGGCTTACAATATCCTTGTAAATAAAATTATACACATTAGATTCATATTATGGCATATGGGGTTGTTTGTATGTAAATTTTCTACGAACAATGAGACTTTAAAAAACTTATTAAAATTTAGTTTAGGGTAAATTACATTTTTTGGTCCTTTATGTTTATTGTAGTGGATACTCTCATGGGCTTACAATATCCTTGTAAATAAAATAATGCACATTAGATTCATATTATGGCAAATGTGGTTGTTTGTATGTAAATTTTCTACGACCAATGAGACTTTAGAAAACTTATTAAAATTTGGTTTAGGGTAAATTACATTTTTGATCCTTTATGTTTATCGCAGTGGATACCCTTTAACTTCAACGAGTTGGCGTTAAGTCGTGCGTTGCGATGAAATATTGAAAAAAGCTAAGATAAAAAGAGACTTTACAATTTTATATGTTTTTTCTTAACGTACAATGTAACAAATTATTATATTTATATACACAAAATTTGTATATATCAGTGTTCTTTTAGGTTCAAACAATACGCAATTAAAATAAAAATAAAGTTATCTGATGTGAATGCGATTGAAATTTAAGTTAAAAGTTCCAAATAAAACTTTGTGTATTTGATACTTCAAAAGAAACTCCAGTATTTAAAAACTTAAAATACAGTTATGTATAACTATGGAGAATGAAAATAGTTTGAAAATTATATAACTAAATCAGACTTGAAAGGTTTTTGAAATCAAATCATTTCTAGTACTTCCGTTTTATTTATTCATTTTTATACTAAAATCAATTCAACCATTATTTTTATAGTAGAGTTGGCTTTTCGGTCTTTATTTCTCAAAACTAACACACTTTACAAAACCATCAAATTTACTTTTTTTTTGTTTTTATGGTATTTTCTTTACTTTTATCCCATCCCAAAATCCTTCTCCACTTCGATGGAGTTTCATGAAGTTTCTATTTCGCGAAATTGTAGCCAGCGACTAAATTTAAGAGCAAATATGTCGGATATAGAATGATGAATGAATACATGCAGTAAAAAGTAAAAAAAAAAATGTTTCAACCGTAACACGTAGTTGAAACCATGTATTTGAATCGGTGCCTATGAAACGATGCGATGGTGCGTTAAAATCAAACGCGTGCCTCCTGATGAAACGATGCAATGGTGTGTTGAAAACTTAAAATGAATCGGTTGTAACAACCGTCACACGTCGGTGCCTTCCGATGGTGTTAACATAATCAAAGAAGATTAATGATCGATATCCTTCAATTGCCGATAATATATCAAGTCTTCTACTTATAAATATGTAATATGTAATTATAATTAGAATTACAATCGATTCAATCATATGCGTCGTTTCTTTATGCAAATTGCCATCAAATTGGCCTTTGAAAATTGCCATATGCAAATTGCAATCAATTGTGTTCCAACAATTCTGGTACAAAAGAGGGGGAATGTTTTTGTGTGTAAATCGGAACGAAGATAAGGAACGGGAAAGGGTTCTATTTAGAAACTGCCATGCATCTCATGTGGGAAGCCGGAAAAAAAGTTGGTTTTATATTAATCATCACACCGGTTACTTAATAGTTGGATGTGATGGTGCTTTAAAATGGATCAATGCCTTTCTGTGAAACGTTGTGATGGGCCTAAAGGAACCTTAAGTTGCTTTTTGGGATTCATGTTATAACATGACATGTTAGTTTGGGTTGGCAGTTGGCATACCATGTGTTTAATATATGGTATGTGTTTATTAATGCAAGAGTATTATGTAAGTGTGTGATGTGAATAGACACAAATATTAAGTTAGCCTCAGGTACCTTAAGTTACTTTTGTAAAGTTATATAATAATAATCACATTCACAATTCCTTATATGAAAACTCGTTACACTATATGTCCTTTATGAAGTTTTACAAAGGGAGGATCTCAATGTTTTCTTATATTTCAATAGAGAATAATAAAGGAATAAAAAGGGATTAGCAATCCTGTAAATGGCTCCTCTAAATGTGTAGAGGATCACAATTAAAGGAAAACAATAATATATAACTGTATGTGATCGTACATTCCCCCTTAAGATGAAGCATGTAAGTTTGCAATACCAATCTTGCCAAGAAGAGAATGAAGTTGTTGTGCTCAGAGTCCCTATGTAAGTAAGTCTGCGACTTGCATTTTGCTACTGATGTTCATGGGAATTATTTCTTTGGATTCAACTCGTTCATGTACAAAGTAATAGTCCATCTCAACATGCTTGGTTCGTTCGTGGAAAACGGGGTTGTTGGCTATATGACGAGCTGCCTAATTTTCATAGAACGAAGGCGTGGGTGAGGAAATGTGAACTTGGAGTTCGCTAAGCAACCAACGGACCCACACAACTTGGCTAACCGTGGACGCCATAGATCTATATTCCGCTTCAGCTGAGGAGCGCGAAACAACGGACTGCCTCTTAGTTTTCCAAGATATGGGAGTACCTGGTACGTGAGCGTCTAGTATGGGGCATCCTAATCAATCAGAGTCACAGTAAGCTGTTAAGACATGATCCCCTATCCGAGAGAGCAAAATGCCTTGACCTGGTGTGGCCTTCAAGTATCTAAGAACCCGATGTGCTTCTTCCAAATGACTGTTTCTTGGATCGGCTACAAATTGGCTTAAGACAATGACAGGGTAGGTGATATCAGGCCTCGTCGCTTGAAGATACAATAGTCGGCCAACCAAACGACGATATTGATTCTCATCAACGCTTGGTTCATTCTCTCCTTTGTCTAGCTTCAAACCTTGCTCAATGGGAAAGGAGCTCGACTTGCAACCCAACATCCCACTATCCTTTAAAATGTCCAAGATGTACTTTCGCTGGCTTAGGACTAAGCCCTAGCTTGTTTTGGCCACCTCTATACCAAGGTAGTACTTTAATGGACCAAGATCCTTGACACTAAACTTCTCGTCAAGTTTCTCCTTGACTTCCTGAATCTTGCTGAGGCAATCTCTACTAATAATGACATCGTCTACATAGATGAGGACCACCACTGTGATGTCATTGACTTCGAAAATAAATAGAGAATGATCAGCTTGAGACTGTCTGAAATTCAAGCTTAAGAGGAAGGTAGTGAACTTGTGATACCAATTGCGTGAGGCTTGCTTCAAACTGTATAAAGACTTTCTCAATGGCAAACTTGAGTCTCCCTTTCATTAGAGAAACCTTGAGGAATTTTCATGTAGACTTCTTCGTCAAGGTTGCCATACAAGAAGGTGTTGTTCACGTATAGTTGATGAATGATCCAATCCCTTTTCATGGCCACTACTAGTAAGGTTCTAACTGTAACTAAATTAGTTATCGGTGCAAACGTGTCGTGATAATCCACCCCTCCATTGAGTGAATCCTTTAGCAACCAGACGTGCCTTATACCTTTCAACTTCACCAGTCGGTTTAAACTTGATTTTGTAGACCCATTTCAAATCTATGGCTTTCTTTCCTTTAGGTAATTGTTCCAAGGTCCAAGTCCCATTTTTCTCTAGAGCATTGATCTCCTTCTGCATGGCTTCACGCCAACGAGCATCGTGTGAAGCTTGTTTGAAACACTTGGGTTCATCTTAGTGATAGCCATCAAGAAGGCTTTATGATTAGCGTAAAACTTATCATAAGAGACAAAATTAGAGATCGGATAGTTTACCTCGGAGGCAACTTGAGTGGATGTTGATGTTGGGTGTTTGACCGAAGGGGGAACTTGTACAACGAAGTCTTTAAACCTTGATGGTTGAGTTTTCGTTCGAGAAGGTCTTGCCTCTTCCTAGACTTCTACATCTTCATTAAAAGCATTTTCTTCTAGTTAATCATTGTTGGGTTGCTCTTCATCGTTCACTTGGCCCATTTCATTACCATCTGAACCATCATGTAAGCCGCTAGGCTCATCATCGAGTTCGGCATCATTGGCCTCGGCCTGAACCACTTGTGCTTCGGCTTGATTCATGAGCCTCGGTTTGTGTTGGAGTTGGCCCATCATGACAATCACAGTAATGGAGTAGTTTCGGCTCCTCATTTCCATTTTCATTTATCTCTTTGAATGTCCTTAAAAGGAAATTTTCCTTCATGAAAGATGACGTCTCTGCTAATAATTGTTTTCATGGTTTCAAGGTCAAGAATTTTATAGCCTTTGTTTCTAGGAGGATATCCAAGAAAGACCCCTGGTTTCCCCTTTCTTCGAACTTGTCTCCCTTTGTGTCGGTATTTTTAAAATAAGCAAGAGATTCAAAAACTTTTAGAAAATCATAATCCGGTTTTTTATTCCAAATTTCTCAAATGGGGTTTTGTTTTTATGACCTTGGATGGGAGTCGATTAATCACATATGTTGCGGTCAAAATACACTCCCCCCAAAACCTCTTAGGGAAATTTGCACCGAACCTTAAGGTGTGAGCCGTCTCAAGGTGGTGCCTATGCTTCCTCTCAACAACGCCATTTTGTTGAGGAGTATGAGGATATGTGGTTTCTAACAAAATTCCCTTTTCGTTGTAAAAATCTAACATGTTAATGGATGTGAATTCCCCGCCATTATCACATCTAACCCTCTTGATTTGTTTCTCAGATTGTACTTCAACCATTTTGTGAAAGTTTTTAAGACATTAGCTGGCTTCACGTTTATATTTGAGAAGAAACATCCAGACCGCTCTACTAAAATCATCTACTATTGTAAGAAAATAATTGGCTTTTGTATATGATGGCACCCAATAACCTCCCCAAATATCACAATGAATCAACTCAAAACAAGCATTAGTTTTAATAAAACTTGAAGGAAAAGGCAATCGAGTATGTTTTGCTCTAGCACAAGAATCACCAAAATTACCCAAATCAACAGTACTAGTTTTGAGAAAATCTATTTTAGCGAGCTTTCCCTTTGAAGTGTGTCCAAGTCTTCTATGCCATATCTGAGCAGTGGTAGCCATGGCCTTTCTTTCTTGAATCATCTTCAATCGGTACAGTTCCCCTTCGCATCTACCCGCACCAATCAAGTTTCTCCTCTACAAACCTACATGATGCAAAAGTTAGGGAAAAAGGATATGCAACATTGAAGGTCGCGACTAAGGCGACTAACTGAAAGGAGATTGCATTTGAAATCCGGGACATAAAGAACTCCATTCACTTTTTCTCCTCCTGGAAGAACATAGTCCCCTTTTCCTTTAACTGAAATAGAATCCCCATTGGGAATAACAATAGGAGCCTCGAAGGGGTTATCCTTTTGTTAACAAGAATGTTTGATAAGTAAGTAATGTATTCGGTGCAACCCGAGTCAAAAATCCACTCACCTTCTTCGTCTTCTTTATGGCCATATTTGCTACTGATTCGTACCTTCGCTCTTACCTATTCCACTAAAATGCTTCTAGAAAAATTGATAGTCTTCGTTAGTCAAACCTCGAATGGGGCTTGATTCGGTTTCTACGCACATGGCCTTTGCCTTCGCCTTTTCTCCTTTCTTCCCGGGCCACCATTCTAGGTACCCAACTAATTTGAAGAAACCCACACGTTTATGACCATCTCTGTTACAAAAGGTACAATGCTCATTACCTTCCTTAGCAGCCTTTGTGTTGTCCTTTTCTTTGTTCCATCCAGCCAAGAATTTATGTGCGGCCTTGAACACAACGGGTTCTAGCTGTATCCTTCCTTCATTGTAAATACTTCTTTATCCCTCATCTTCTGCCACTAAGTGATACGTTGTACCGAGTGACGGAATCTGTTCGGTGGCTAGGATTTGGGTCCTAATAACCGTGAAATCTGCATCCAAACCCATCAGAAACTCATAAAGGCGTTCCCTTTCTTGGTGTTCATTGATCTTCTTGCCGATATCACAATCACATTTGCTACAAGAACATCGAGGAAAACGGTGTGTGGATTGAGCCTCATCCCATATGGACCAAAGTTGGGTGAAATATGTCAACTAGGAAGCACCTCCTTGCCGAGTAGAAGCGATTTCTTGTTTCAGCTCATACCCTCTGGTAGCACTTTCTTTTCCAGAATGTTCATTCAGATCTGCCCAAATCTCCGACGTCGTTCCAGCGTACTTGACGCTATTTCGTATGTTCTTCTCCATAGCGGTTGTTAACCAACCCTTTATCATAGCATCAAATCACATCCATGGCATGTAATCCTTGGAAGCATTCTCGAGTTTCTTGATCGTCCCATCAACAAACTCTATTTTGTTTTTCGCGAAGAGAAAGTTGATCATCTCTTGGCTCCAATCGGCAAAGTTGTTGTCGGTAAGACCTTCATTCACGTGTAGTTGTTTGGGGTAGTAAAACGAATGGAGGTAGTAGGGTGAGTTATATGTGATCCCACCACTAGTACTTCTCCGTTTTTGGTTTTGGTTAGGTCGTCGTCTCCTACCATTCTTTCTGTGCAAAATCGGTAAGAGGTAGGTTTCTGAAACTTGCTCTGATACCATATAAAGTTTTACAAAGATATGATCTCAATGTTTTCTTATATTTCAAAAGAAAATAACAAAGGAATAAATAGGGATTAACAATCCCATAAATGGCTCCTCTATATATGTAGAGGATAAGGAAAACAATAATATATAAATTTATACGATCCTATATTCTTTGGCTCTAGCCTAGTCAATATTTTCAGTTAAGTATGGCATGCGCAAGGCACATGAGATTATTTCGGTCATTTTACCATATCCTTTTATTTAAAATATATATTTATAAATAAAACAAAATCTAGCTTTAAAAAATAACAAAAATCACAACTCTCTCTCTCTCTCTACCTTTTCTCCCCCACTAGACAACCACGAGCACTGACAACTACCACCCCAACTTCTAGTAACCATGAGTATCACCGCTAGGGGTGTTCAGAATTCAATTTGGATTCGAAAAATTCAAAATTCGACTCAATTCGAGTTGGATTAATAAGGTCCGAATTCGAGTTGATTAGTATTCGAGTCAAGTATTCAAATTCGAATCGAATACGAATTTACGATTTTCATTTCGATTCGAAATTCGAATTCAATTTATATATTTTTAATATATGTATATACACAGACAAACATTTATATACACACATATATAACTTATAAACTTGGACAAAATATAAACTACATCCATAAGTGATAAGTTTTTTATTAATATCATTACCAAACCTGCTTACAAATAGCTCATACTAATTATCAATAGTTTTACCAAACTTAAATTGTTACCGGTAACCATCCTATCTTCTAAATTTTGGTGTTTTGACATGTTGATAGTTAATTAGTTTTGCAAATTATTATATTTTATGTTGAATATAACTAATTTGTAGTAGTTTTTAAAAATGAAAGTAAAATAATTTATTGTTTAGGGTTAACTTGAATTAAATCAATTTATTCGAATTCGAGTTTCAAATACGAATCGAATCAAATCGAATACGAATTCAGGTAAAAAAATCAAAATTCAAAAAATTTGATTCGAATCAATCGAAAATTCATTATTCGATTCGATGAACACCCTAACCACCGCCATCTTTGCAACCACCACTACCGGAAATCACCACCATATTCGCAACCAGCAGCGCATAAAACCACTACCACCACCTACTGATGTTGTGCTCAAAACCCTAGGGCCTCATAGATTATCTTTGTTCAACTGAAGGACGTCATTTGAGATGATTGGGCTCGAAGGGAAATGATGGTGTTCGTGAATCCAATGTTAGATCTAGAAGATGGCGGTGGTTAGAGAACAATGGTAAGGATCCACCCCCCCCCCCCCACGACCGTCTTAGAGGCTGAGAGGTTTCATGAACCGTCGATTAAGCCACCAATCATAGGTTTGATTTGTCATTTTGTTTAATTCGTCAAATATTGTAATGGTTGTAACACTTTAGTGCAGCTTAGTGGATTTTTTAGGATGGTTTGATGAATTTTTTATTTGGAAATCTAGTAAGTAGTATACATTTAGGTCTAAATTGATTGGAATTTGGTTGTTAAAGAATTGCTTCTGTTTTGGTTGAATGTGTTCTCGAAGTATATAGATGGTGGTTGCTAGAGGTTGGGGTAGGTGTCACACTCGTGGTGGTAGTCGGATTTGGTGGTGGTGGGGGCCGGGTTTGGTGGTGGGGGTCGAGTTTGATGGCTAGATTTGGTGGTGGTGGCGGTCGGATTTTTGTGTCGATGGTAGTTGGATTTGGTGGTGGGGGTTGGTTGGAGAGAGGAATAGTAAAATTACTAACCTACCCTCATGTGTAAGGCACATGCAATACTTAACTGAAAATTTTAATCAGGTTAGGGCTAGTGGACGTAGGGTGTAACGAGTTTTACAAATAAAGGATTATAACTATAATTATTGAAGTTAAAGTGTATCCATTGCAATTTGATATAAACATAAAGGACGAAAAGTTAATTTACCCTTTGGTTTAATACTATTTCTTTACGTACAAACTTAACAAATATATATAATTGTACATTAGACCATCCGTAGTAGGCATGTGGTTGGCCAAATCACATGCAACCATATGCCGCAACACGTTTGGCTTTTTTGGCTGAACTCATGGTTCTAGTCACATGTGTGTGTGAGGGGGGAGATTGGTGAGTTTTGATGTGAGAGAGAGAGGGAGGGTGTATATAGAAAATGAGTATCGATTCATATATTAGCCATGTGAAATGGTTTAGGTGATGTGATGGATACGTGACAAAAAAGAGCATGTGATTTCATACCGCTATACATGGTCTTATACAATACGTTAACTCCTATTTATTACACGAAATAGCTAGTAATGTTTAGAAAAATAAAATGATACTTTGAGATTACATAGAATACGAAATGATTAAATAAAAGAAGTTGGAAAATAATATTGTATTCACGTGACATGTTATGCAACCAAACAAAGATTATTCATTAATGCGATTCATAATTTATAAAGTTATATTCATATAACTTATTGATAATTATTAGATCTACATTCTTTGTCAATAGTTTAGATTCAAAACTTGATCAACAAAATAGTGTGTAATTGTGATATAATATGTCTAATTAGGGTAAAGAACAATCTTTGTCTGATTTGTGTTTTGATCTTGCAAGATTTTTTTCATGTTTAATTAGGGTTTAAAATTTATAACATAATTTACAAATGAACATACGTAATTAAGTCGTGTGCCGTCACACTTTACGAAGATATTGTACGTTAACCTTCTCATATATATATATATATATATATATATATATATACAAGGTAGGGATAATAAGAGAACTTCATCTTCTTTGAGAAGCATTCTAAACCACACATTTACCTAAGACTTTCGAAATATACATATGTATATATTACGAAAAAACTGAAGGAAAATGTGTGATCCATAATGCTTCTCAAGTTTCTCAATTACCCAATTGCTTCTCACACGATCCTAACCCTTATATATATATATATATATATATACACATACATATTCGCATTTACGAATGCTATGACAATAACTGATAATATAGGGTTATTAAATATGTGTATGACTTACTAAGATTTGAACTTCCTTTTCATTACTAAATGACCTTTGGGCCTTTGGGTTAGCCATAACCAAGGTGTTAAACAAGTCTTTTTCTTTTTAAATGGTCAGTATTTAATACGTGTATGTAGTGGACGAAAATAATATAGTTTCCTGGTAAAATCATAGAGTTATATGAATTACCTTTCTGTAAAATATATTTATTTTACTATTACTTTTTATCTCTTTCTCAATCGACACTTTAATTTCTGTATTTCTAGTGATTCGTTATATTTGTTTAAAACAATTCAAACTAAATGTATTACTATTATTATTATTATTATTATTATTATTATTATTATTATTATTATTATTATTATTATTATTATTATTATTACTATTACTATTACTATTACTATTATTATTATTATTATTATTATTATTATTATTATTATTATTATTATTTGGTTTCGCTTAAACACTAAGTTTACTAAAACACATTAATTGAATTTCTTACAAGTAATTATAACTTTATTATAGATAAACTACATACTGTTTATAAATATTGTACTTTTTTATGTAACTTAACTTTATTTCATCATTCATGTTTTTGTTCGAATATTTAAGTCATGAACATCCGAACTCTATTGTTCTATCTTCTTGTTACTTAAATGAGAATGGTATATACATACACACTTAGTTTTCAAATTTTCAGCAACTTCAATTTGCAATTGTAACCGATAGATACTATGATTTATAAGATTTTACTTAATTAGTTTAATCTGTTATGCAATAGAGGAGGTATTTTAGATACTCGATTGCGATTGTTGTTAAACATATTAAAATTACAAATAGGACAAATTGCATGTGTATAGATATAAGATACTAAAATTTTTCTAAATTAGAACTATCCATGTGTATAGATTTCCAGTTAAAAATATCCAACTAATTAGCCCCTGCATACATTTCTTTTAGGAGGGTGTGACAATCATGACAAAATGAGTTGGATGGCATGGGCAAAAGTTGCGCTTCCGGTTGACAAAGGTGGAATGGGGTTTGGGTCGCTTAGAGAGACAAACTTTGCTTTATTGGCAAAGTGGTGGTGGAGGTTCAAGATGGAACAAGGAGCTTTATGGAGAAAGGTCATTTGGCCGATCGATAGTGGGTCGAGGAATTGGTCTTTTATCCCTGGTTTACTTTCGAAATCCGGCTGCGTGGAAACATATTGTGCAAATTCAGGTTGATTTGAGTAGTATGGGGGTTGCTTTTGTTAATCTTCTAAATAGAATCCTTGGTGACGGGCTAAATATTTTGTTTTGGTTTGATGCATGGGCTGGCCCAGATTCTCTTTGTAAGCTGTATCCGAACCTGTTTCCCATTGAACAGGTCAAAGGTTGCGGTGTGGCGGATTGGGTGGCGTATAATCAAGTAGGATTGTGATTTCTTGGGGATGGTCTAGAAGAACCCTTATTGCCGAAGAGAGCATGGACCTGCAGAATCTAGCGTCCGTGCTAGTTTGGGTTGTTTTTCGGTTAAAAGCTTGAAGACCCTCATGGATGACTTCTCCATTGAGCAACCGGTTCCTTTATTCTCCTGGAATAACATGATCCCTAAAAAAGTCAGCTTTGTTTTCACACCTTGACCCGTAGCGGAAATGGAAGTTGGGGCACAATTTGGTTTTCATCAAAGCTCATGACATTTACTATAATTAAGTTTCATATTTATTAATTAGAATTTAAAGGAAATATCCTAACACAAAGAAACATACAAACATCAGAAATATTGTTCTAAACAAGATGTATTTTATTCATCTTCCAAGGCCAATCCTATGTGTTTCTCTCCTCAGCCTGTCCACCTGTATCATGCGTAAAATAAAAGTTTGGGTCAAGAAAAGTTGACGAGTAAATCTAATTTAAACCTTTAGACAGTTTAGTTACATTGATTAATTTAAAAGATTGTGCAAAGACCATATATGAGCATATATATATATATATATTAAACGAACCATAAACCACATAATAGCAATAATGTACACATGCATGATAAATGATGAACTGTATGCGATGCTCAACTCGTATCTAACGAGGAACTGATGGGCCTTGTATGAATGACTTGCACTGAAATGACATAACGTAACCACGTATAACAACACAACAAAAAAATATACACATTAGATCACATAATGTGTTAGCACAAGTTGTTTGAATAAATAAAATATGTAATAACTCATGATACACCCCAAAACATGAATAAAAAGAAGAATTTGGAATGGTTCACTCATACTGAGTGTGTTTCCTTGATTTGATGACGAACGCGCACAAGTTTGGGATTTAACCACGAGAGAAAACTAACCTAAATAATAACGTAACAATTTTAAAACTAAAAAGTGTTGTTTTTAAGTATTTTTAATTGATTTTTAATTAGAATATTAAAGAAAAATAATAATAAAAAAATGGATCTTGTCAGACCTGACAAGGTCTGACCGGTTTTTATGCGTGAAATTTGGCAGCGTGTGAGGTTCGAACTCGTGACCTCCCGTATACGTGCATGCAACTCTACCAACTGAGCTACGTGTCTAACCCAAAATAATCTCTGATTTTATTTTTCTTATATACTAATTAGGATATTTCGAAAATTGTTTATTTTTTTTAAAAAAGATTTTAAAACCAGTTGAACCGGCGCACAGAGTCCGCCTCGAACCCGCGACCTATGTTCCGTTTTGCATCCAGCCCTACCAACTGGGCTGGGTGTCTAACCCAGAGATTTAAGGATTTTAATTATATTTATATATTAACAGTACTGTTTTATATTTAAGTTATAAAAATGCTTGATTTATATAAGGAATTCGGCATCACGCATGAGACTCGAACCCGGGTTCTTGCGTTTCAAATGCACACAGTCCACCACTGGACTGTGTGTCTAACCCGGTGTATAAACCGATTTTAATTATATTAATATACGCTTGAAACTTCATCCACTTCATTAAATCAAAACCTAGAATTATAATTCTGACCGAGATATGTTTAATCAGTTTTTTTGGTTAAGTGCTTAAAGTTAAAACATGCTAAATAACGAATTACAGAAAAATGCAAAGGATTTTACCGACAAAAAGATGATCTCGGTTTTCCGGCGAGTGCAGATATTTCCAGCGACTTGTTTTTGCATAGGGATGTTCTCGAATGGATGAGCGAGTGAAATGGATTGAGATAGTCTGGTATTTATAGACCATATCTGCTTGAGTTTTGAATTCAACCATTTACCCGGCATTGAATTCAATTCGGTTACACATGCTAATTTTGGATTTCTAGATTTGAAACTGACGTACTCGAAATGGTTGGAGATGATTTTATAACCGAAATCAATGATTGATTTGAATTAAACAGGTTGTCAGTTTCCGATTTGAGTTTTCAAAATTTGCAGGTTAATGCGTATAAGCGTATAAGATTTAGCAGATTCACATCTAAACACATGCGGTGTGTGTGGTCTAGTGGTGTTTCAGTGTGTGCGGGCTTGTGGGGACCCGGGTTCGACTCCCGGTTACCCCTTTTGTTTATTTCTTTTTATTTATATTATTTTTAAGGTTAAATTACTTAATTTATATTTTTATAGGTCTTAATTATATAATTATTTACTAACTACAAATAACAAATTAAATATCACAACTGAATAAATGTGCAACGAACTTTGAATACATACTTGAATTTCAAACGAAACGTGTTTTGAAACCCGTTTTACATGAATGTTACAGTTGTGGCTTGGAGAGCGATTCATGATAGGTTGCCGACAGTGGAAGCTCTTCATAGAAGGAACATTCTGGTGCATAACTCCTTCTGCAGCCTTTGCGGGTCAGTGGAAGAGTCGGTGTCCCATTTGTCCACCTCGTGCCGTTTCATGATAACAATATGGCAGGTGGTTTCTCAATGGGGTCGCTTGCCTCCGTTAATTCCCTTGGATGTAAAAGATCTTCTAGATATTCACGTTCATTCAGATCTTTCTAAAACGGATTAACGTGGGACAAATAGAAAGCTTTTAGGGTATAGTTGTTTACTATTTTGGGTTTATTTTACGAGTGGCAATGTAATGGTGCCAGCGCCTAGCTGGTTGGTATATTAACAAAAGTTATTTTGTTGACCGTTAAAAAAATAGTGAGCGAATGATGTTGAGCACATCAGTAACCTCAAAATCCATCATTCACCATCATTGATAACAACCAATCAAAACCAGATACAAATGTCAACCTAACATTTGAAACAAAACGTGTAACGTCCAAAATATTAAAAATTCAGACATAAGAATTTAATTGCAAAACATGGTCCCATCTTTTCAAAATTCAAAATATGTATCATCAACTTTAAATAACATACATTGAAATACTCATTAATAGATCACATAGTCTAGTAAATATAATGATTGACGTTAATCACAAATCTTGTGATTTTAATGAGTTTGATCTAAGACACCTTTATATTACCATCATATAATAATAATAATAATAATAATAATAATAATAATAATAATAATAATAATAATAATAATAATAATAATAATAATATTAATAATAATAATAATTTAAATAAATAAATAAATAAAAATAATAATAATATCAGGTCAATAAGTTTTTTAGGTTTGATATTTTTAAGTATTATGGCTAGGTTTGTTTTAAATTTTTAAGTATCAGGCCAAGAAGTTTTTTAGGTTTTATATTCTAAAATATACATAGAAAAATTTTAAAAATTTTAGGCTCTACGAAAAACCAGCCTAGACAAGGTGTCCAGCTCACCCATGGGCTGGCCAGTCGAATGAAAGGCTTGAAATCATATTAATGATTTATTGTATTTTGAATGTAAAATAAAAACAATACAATCTAATGAGGAAGTAAAATAAGATAAGTTGAATATAGCTTTTCAATTGTATTAGATATATTAAAAAATAATTAATCATGTTCACTAAATCTCACAAATAGTAAAGCATTCAATGCAATTACATGGGTTCCACCCATACATCATATTACAAGCACCAAAAGAGTTTAGAGACCAATCCACTCATTAAACGGGTTTCCATCCATAACCACAATAAATATTTTAAATCATAATGTACGTGTGTATATATACATTGAGGCATGAGTGTGCAAGTGGTCACAAAGTTATTATAATAACACTAAGTGTGACATTTTTAAAATTACAAAATGATCATATATATTAAATAAATGAAACACAGAGAAGAAAATAAACTATTAAATAAATGAAATGTGGGAGTGTATCTGTGTGCGCGAGCGTGTGTGTGTGTATATATATATATATATATATATATATATATATATATATATAGATATATATAGAGAGAGAGAGAGAGAGAGTAGGGTTCTAGAGTGAACACTAGGTTGAGAGTAAACTGTGTGAACTAATCTGAGCCATTGGATTATATCATCTAGAGATTTTTAAACAATGACAAGATTGTAATTATAATGTGTAACTTCCCTTTAAATTAATTGACAGAAGGATATTTACGTCTTTTGTAAATTGCATTTGTTAAACAATATAATCAAAATTCCTAAAATCTTGCTAGTTTCTGTATATACAAGATACACAGTTGTTAGTGTATACAAATGTGTGCAGTCTCGATAGTATTATACACAAGATACACAGTGTCACACCCTGACCCGCAGCGAAATAGAAGTCGGGGCATAATTGGGTTATCATCAAAGCTCATGACATTTACTATGATTAAGTTTCATATTTATTATTTGAAATTTAAAGAAATATCCAAACACAAATAAAACATTCAAACATCAGAAATATTGTTCTAAACATGAAGTATTTTATTCATTTTCTAAGGTCAATCCGAAGTGTTCCTCTCCTCAGCCTGTCCACCTGTATCATGTGTAAAAACAAAGGTTTGGGTCAACAAAAGTTGGCGAGTGAATCTAAATTAAACATTTAAACAATTCAATTACATTGATTAATTTAAAAGATTGTGCAAAAACCATATATGAGCATATGAGTATATATATAAACAAACCACAAATCACATAATGGCAACAATGTACACATGCATGATAAATGATGAACTGTGAGATCAAAGCTCAATCAAACGAAGCCGATCTAATGAGACACGCGATGCTCAACTCGTATCCCATGAGGAACTGATGGGCCTTGTATCAATGATTTACACTGAAATGACATAATGTAAGCAAATAAAACAACCACGACAAAATATACACATAAGATCACATAATGATGTTAGCACAAGTGTTTGAATATAGAAAATATATATACGACACATGATACACCCCAAAACATGATTAAAAAGGGGAATTTGTAAGGATTCACTTATAGTGGGCGTGTTTCCTTGGATTGATGACGAACGCGCACGAATTTAGGATTTAACCGATGAAGGAAAAACTAACCTAAATAATAACGCAATAATTCGATAAATAAATAGAAGTTAATATTTTCAATTAATGCTTTTTATCAGATTTCTTAGGTTATTTTTGTGGTATTTAATACAAATTTTTAAGTTTTAAAACCTTATTTTTTTAAGTATTTTTAATTAATTTTTAGTGATGGTAAAAAGGATTTTAAATAAAAATTACCCTTTTTCAGGGTTGACTGGTCAACGGCCGGTCGGATTCGTTTATTATTTGCAGCGTGTGAGGTTCGAACTCGTGACCTCCCGTATACGTGCACGCAGCTCTATCAATGGAGCTACATGTCTAAGCCGAAAGAGATCTGATTTTAATTATTCTTATATATAATTAGAATATTTCAGAATTTATTTATTTTAAAAAGGTTTTAAAATTTGTTGAATCATAGCACATAACCCGCCTCGAACTCGTGACCATCCCCTTGCTTTGCACCCAGCCCAATCAACTGGGCTGGGTGTCTAACCCATTTATATTAGAAATTGTAATATACTTATTATCTTACTGGAAAAATGGTTTTTAAAAAAATGGATTTTTATCTCAGAAGACCTGGTCATGTATGGTTCGAACTTGGTATCTATGCGGTGTAATTGCACACAGTCCACCACTGGACTGTGTGTCTAACCCGTTTAAAACACCAATTTTAATTATATAAAACACTTAACTCAACTTCATCTTCTTCACAACTTAAACCCAGAACCATCATTTCCGATTGTGGCATAATTAATCAGTTTTGGTTAATCAATTGAGACTACAATCATGCTAGATAATGGATAGAAAGGATACAAAGGTTTTTACCGACGAAATGGAAAGATGCTTTCGGTTTTCTGGCATTGTGTTCCGGCGACACAGGTATTTTCCGGCGACAAGGAGACTTCGGTCAGAGAAGCTGGCGTGCGGATTCGAATGAGTGAACGAATTTGGACTGATTACCCAGTGGGTATTTATGGGCTACACAAAAACAAGTTGGTTTTCGGTTTCGAGATCAAGATTAAAATCAATGATTGACAAAATGGTTATAATTGAATTTGGGTCTTGATTGCAGATTATAACGGATGTTGACCATCGGTTATACTCTATTCATTGCGAAATAAATCGATAATGGTGATTAACTTTGAATTAGTTGGCGGTTACAAGTTCTGACTCTGGAGTTGCAGGTTTTAAACTTGTTTGTGTATTAAATTTATTTAACTTGGATGTTATCACATCTAGTATGTGTAGCTCAGTGGTGTGTAAGGTGTGTGTGTTTGAGTGGGACCCGGGTTCGACTCCCGGTTACCCCTTTTGATTAATTCTTTTTTTTCGTTTTTATTACTTTTAGCTAAAATACTTTATTTATATATTTTTTATAGGTCTTTATTAATTATTTATTTATTAACTATAACTACCAAATTAAATAACACAACTAATCTAAATGTGCAACGAATTTCAAATTAAATACTTGATTTTCAAACGGAGCGGGTTTTGAAACCCGTTTTACATAAATGTTACAGTATCCCCTACTTTTAGAAATTTCGTCCCGAAATTAAAGTAGTAGATGTAATTGGAAAGAGATGCGGGTATTTTTCACGCATTGAGTCTTCACGTTTCCAAGTAAACTCAGGTCCTCGTTTTGACTCCTAACGCACCTGACTATTGGAATACGACTTCGTCTTAAACGCTTATCGCCGAAGTCCATGATTTCTACAGGTCTTTCAACGAAATGCATTGATTCATCGATTTGAATATCTTCTAATGGTATATGGAGTTTTTCGTTGGCGAGACACTTTTTTAGGTTTGATACATGGAATGTGGGATGAATTCTGTTGAGTTCTTCTAGTAGGTCAAGCTTGTATGCTACAGGACCAACTCTTTCGAGTATTATAAATGGTCCCACATAGCGTGGTGCTAACTTGCCCTTTTGACCAAAACGAACCACTGCCTTCCACGGTGATACCTTCAAAAGTACTTGATCACCAACACAAAACTCCAGTGGCTTTCGTCGTTTATCAGCGTAACTCTTTTGATGACTTTGAGCTGCTAGAAGATTATTGCGGATCTGAAGTATTTTATCAGTAGTTTCTTGGATCAATTCAGGTCCAGTGATTTGCGCTTCACCGATTTCGTGCCAACATAATATAAAGCTTCAAAATGAGCCATGCCGATACTTGAATGATAACTATTGTTGTACGAAAATTCAACTAACAGTAAATGAGTATCCCAATTACCCTTGAAGTCTATGACACATGCTCGCAACATGTCTTCAAGGGTTTGTATGGTGTGCTCAGATTGACCATCAGTTTGAGCGTGAAAGGCAGTGCTGAGATCTAGTCGTGTACCCAAAGCTAACTGTACGGCTTACCATTTTAATCTAAAAATGATCAAAGGCCAAGATTAGTTCACTCAGTTCACTCGCAATAAGTTGTTCACAAATGATCCTAATCCTATATATATATAGGGTCGGTTTTTAGAGTGAACACTAGTGTATTTGTGAACTAAGTGAACAATTTCTGACCATTGATTTACATCATCAAATTGTAAAATACACCAGTGTATTTTCACCATCAAATCCTAGCCATTTATTTACATTTGTGTATTGATAATCAAGGGCTAAGATTAGTTCAGACAGTTCACTCTCAAGAGGGTTGTTCATAAATGAACCTAACCCTATATATATATATATATATATATATATATATATATATATATATATATATATAGAGAGAGAGAGAGAGAGAGAGAGAGTGAGGTTATTATGAGAAAATTTAAAAGTGTAAGAAGCATAAGAAAGAATCTAAACCATTAGATATTTAATCTAATGGTTGAGATCATAGTGACAACTCTGTAAATAATGTTGACAATTAAACTAACTAATTTTCTAGATTAAGGGTATAAAGGTAATTTAATATTTTTAAATTAAGAAACTAATATTGATACACATGCAAAGTTCCTCCCTTTTTTTTAAACATCAATAACTGTTTATACGTAACTCTTTTTTTTTTAAATTACACTATAATAACGAGTGTTTTTTTATCTTTAATATGAGTACCATATTGATATACTTATGTAGAGTTATTTCTGTTTTTATATATTTAGGGTGTTATATCTATTTTGGTTCTGATTAAAGTGTTGGCTGGTGTTATATTAGGATGTTATTTCTGTTATATTCAATGTTAGGGTGTTCTTTATAAGATGTGTGCCTTCAATATAACTGTTGTGGTGTTTTATGAGTTATGGTGTTATTTTTGTTATATTTTTGTTCTTTATAAGATGTATGCCTTCAATATACATGTTGTGGTGGTTTTATGAGTTAGGGTGTTTATATGAGTTATATTTCTGTTATTTATAAGATGTATGCCTTCAGTATACATGCTCTGGTGTTTTTATGAGTTAGAATGTTATTTCAAATTCAAAAATCCCTACAATAACTGCCAAAAATTGGTTGCAAATATTCATTCCATAATAGCGTGGTGCTAACTTGCCCTTTTGACCAAAACGAACCACTGCCTTCCATGGTGATACCTTCAAAAGTACTTGATCACCAACACAAAACTCTAGTGGCTTTCGTCGTTTATCAGTGTCACACCCCGACCCGCAGCGGAAATAAGAGTCGGGGCATAATTGGGTTATCACCAAAGCACATGACATTTACTATTATGTTTCATAATTAAATGAAGTCAAAGTTACATTTCTCAAACCTTCAAACATGTTCATTCATTACAAAGGAAAATAACCAAACATAATAATCCCAAACACTAAATCATTTTATTTCTTCTAATCCAGGTCCTACGTGTTCCTAGCTGCTGCTGGTTCACCTGTATCATGTGTAAAATGGGAGGTTTTTGGGTCAACATAAGTTGGCGAGTGAACCTTATAGATAAACATTTAATAATGATTTTCTGGTTAGTTTATCAATAAAATATTGTGCATAATCATAAAAGAGCATATGTATGAAATCAAGCAATGGCAACATCGGTTACAATTATAACATACATTAATAATTGATAACATACATGATCATACCAACATCATATGATAATTAACATAAATGAACTGTGAGATCAAGGCTCAATCAAACGGAGCCGATCGTATTGCATGAACTGAAAATGTAAATTGAACTGTGTGCTCAAGGCTCAATCAAACGGAGCCGAGCGTATTGCATGAACTTGAAATGTAAATTGAACTGTGCACTCAAGGCTCAATCAAACGGAGCCGAGCGTATTGCATGAACTTGAAATGTAAATAACCGATCAAGGCTCAATCAAACGGAGCCGATCGTGCGGGCACGCCCTGATCAACCACATAATAAAATGGGGATCAAACTCAACCTCGAGGGATGGGGAGTTACGGCCTCAGCAATTGCATGTACTGAAATAATAACTTGCAAACAATTCTAACTACTGAACAGCAACAACTAACACACATGTCATGATATGATATATGCACAATAACTTGGTTATAATAAGTAAATGAATAAGACACATGATACACCCCAAAAATATGATTAAAACGGGGAATTTGAAGGGTTCACTCACATTGGGTGCGTTGGATTTGAATTGGTGAGATGCGCACGATTTAGACGAAACGAGTTAACGAAGGATCACTGACCTAGATAATAATAGGAAAAAAATATATTAAATGGATGGATTTTATTAAAGATTTTTAATGGGATTTTTAGATATAATTTTTGTGATTTTATGGCTATTTTCTATCCTTAAAAATGTTATTTTTAAGTATTTTTAATTGATTTTTAATTTAAATAAAACAAATAATTATTTAAAAAAAATAATATTTTTTTTACTGTTTGACCGTTGACCGTTGACCGGTTCGGTCAGCGGTAATTCTTGCGCCGAGCGGGATTCGAACCTGTGACCTTCCGTTCACGCGCACGTAGCTCTACCAACTGAGCTACGTGACTAACCCGATAGAAATCTAGTTTTAATTATATTAATACACTTATTCGAATTTACCGAAAATTCCTTTATTTTACAAAACGTTTTATTCTCATTGAACCGGCGTGTGGGACGGAACTCGATCGCGTGACGTGCAGTTTGTGTTGCACACAGTCCACCGCTGGACTGTGTGTCTAACCCGGTTATATTCTTGAATTATATTATACTTAACAACTACTCAATCTAACCCGGTTAGTTTTATGAATAAAAAGGGAATGTTATTACGCAGTGTGTGTGTAGTAAGGATCGAACTCGGGACTCGTATATAAACTTTGCACACAGTCCACCGCTGGACTGTGTGTCTAACCCGTTAATTATCCGAGTTTTAATTATTCTTATTCCGTTTTTAGATTCGTCTTCTTCGTTATGATTACTGGTTTTTTTTTACTCAGACAACTGATTCATGGCTCTACTACTTAAATATCATGCCTACTAGTTTGAATGAACAAACCGAACAGTTTGGGGACAAGAAATACCGGACAGGTCGTCTTCTTCAGGAAGTCCGGCGAGAACAGGCAACTCCGTTTTTTGAACTTCGGCTGAGAGGGCTAATCAACAGAATTAAAGAATTAGATTTGAAATTGAACCAGAGTACATGAATTATTAGCACGATTGAATGTGTTTACCGTCAACTAGCGTGGTTCCGGCAAATCCCAGAATTTCTCCGGCGAAACCAGAAATCCAGCAAAGTCTTCTATGACTGACTTTGAGTGACGGAATAATGTTAGCAGGGTCCCAACAATAAATTGAAACAGCAAGAGAGGAAATTCTTACTGATTTATGTTGAACACGGTTTTCCGGCGAGAGTTGCAGGGAATTCCGGCGACAATTTTCTTGAGCTCAAAAGACTTGAAAACGCGACGAAAAGGGTTTGGAGTGTGTTTGAGACAGTTCTGGATCGTATAAATGATTGGAGTCAGAATTATTTGAAGCTTGAATGTTTTTCGGTTTCAAAACCCAAAACTTGAAGTTCATTCAATCTGAACTTTAATTAAAACCGATATGCGTCGGTTATAAGTTAATTAAACGAACGAAAACTGATTTGGCGATTTGGCTTACCGATTTCCGTTATTCATATATCAGTAACCGTTAAACCTAGTTTGCGTATAAAATTTAATTGTTTTCATAATACCAACAGAAAACAACTAGTGGCGGAGTGGTTTGGAGACGGGAAGTTAAATCGTTGGAGGCAGTTGACCCGGGTTCGAGTCCGGTCAGCTCCAACTATTTTTTATTTATTTTATTTTGACTTTTTATCAAATATAATTTTTATAGTTTAGTTTATATATTAATTATGTAACGTTTAAACTTAAAATACTCATAAATACTTAATGAAATTTCGTAACTTGATATTTGATTACAAAACGGAGCGGGTTTTGGAGACCCGATTTATACAAATGTTACAGTATCCCCTACTTTTAGGAATTTCGTCCCGAAATTCAAACAGTTGATGTAGTAGGGAAAAGATGAGGGTATTTTTCACGTATTGAGTCTTCACGTTCCCAAGTAAACTCAGGTCCCCGTTTCGACTCCCAGCGTACCCTAACAATAGGAATGCGACTTCGACGTAGACGCTTTTCTCCATAGTCCATAATCTCTACCGGCCTTTCAATATAATGCATGGATTCATCAATCTGAATATCCTCTAGTGGAATATGAAGATTCTCATCAGCGAGGCACTTCTTCAAGTTCGACACGTGGAATGTGGGATGAATTCTGTCGAGTTCTTCCGGTAGGTCAAGCTTGTAAGCTACAGGACCTACTCTTTCGAGTATTTTGAAAGGTCCTACGTAACGTGGTGCTAGCTTTCCCTTTTGACCAAAACGAACTACTCCCTTCCACGGTGACACTTTTAAAAGCACATGATCACCAACGCTAAACTCCAAAGGCTTCCGTCGTTTATCTGCGTAACTCTTTTGACGACTTTGAGCCGCTAGAAGATTGTTTCTGATTTGATGAATCTTATCTGTTGTTTCTTGGATCAATTCCGGACCAGTAATTTGAGCTTCCCCAATTTCGTGCCAACAAACAGGAGATCGACACTTTCGACCATATAAAGCTTCAAAAGGTGCCATGCCGATACTAGAATGATAACTGTTGTTGTACGAAAATTCGACTAACGGTAGGTGGGCGTCCCAATTTCCCTTGAAGTCTATGACACATGCTCTAAGCATATCCTCAAGGGTTTGAATGGTGCGCTCAGACTGACCATCAGTTTGGGGATGATAGGCGGTACTGAGATCTAGTCGAGTGCCCATTGCGGATTGTACTGCCTGCCATGTCCGTGAGGTGAAACGACCATCACGATCAGAAATAATACTTAATGGAACTCCATGACGGCTGACGATTTCGCTGATATAAATATGAGCAAGCTTTTCGTTCTTAAAATCTTCTCGAATAGGAATAAAGTGAGCTGATTTTGTGAGTCGGTCTATAATCACCCATATAGTGTCATACCCACTAGAAGTGCGAGGTAACCCGGTAATGAAATCCATGGTTATATTTTCCCACTTCCAGACAGGTATTTCTGGTTGGACCAGAAGTCCTGAGGGTCTTTGGTGTTCAGCCTTTACTTTAGAACAAGTGAGACACTTGGAAACAAAAACGGCAATATCTTTCTTCATTCCAGGCCACCAATAGGTGTACCGTAGGTCTTGATACATCTTATCGGCTCCTGGGTGTATAGAATATCGCGACTTATGGGCTTCATGCATGAGTGTTTCACGAAGATTGATATGGTTAGGAATCCATATACGATCTAGGTAATACAAAATGCCATCAGATTTAGTTTCCAGCTTTAGCTCGGCTCCACAGGACATCTCCTTTTGTACATCTTCCTCTGTTATTGAAACGTGTTGAGCTTCTCGAATTTGATCCTTAATATTGGTTATAATTTGCGAACATAGAAGATGAATAGAGTTCGCATAGCCCTTTCGACTAAGTGCATCAGCCACCACATTTGCTTTACCAGGGTGGTATTTGATTTCACAGTCGTAATCATTTAGAAGTTCGACCCATCTCCGTTGCCTCATATTTAACTCTTTCTGATTGAAGATGTGTTGAAGACTCTTATGGTCAGTGTATATTTCACACTTCGTGCCATAAAGATAATGTCTCCATATCTTAAGAGCGAATACAACGGCTCCAAGTTCAAGGTCATGAGTGGTGTAGTTCTTTTCGTGAGTCTTGAGTTGCCTTGAGGCATAAGCTATGACTTTTCCTCTTTGCATGAGAACGCATCCCAATCCTTGCCCTGACGCGTCGCAATAGACTACAAAATCATCACAACCTTCAGGAAGAGTGAGGATTGGTGCATCACAAAGTCTTTGCTTGAGGGTTTGAAAAGCTTCTTCTTGCTTGGGCCCCCATACAAATGGTTTCCCTTTATGGGTTAAAGCCGTGAGTGGCACCGCAATGCGAGAGAAGTTTGAAATGAATCGACGATAGTAACCAGCAAGTCCAAGAAAAGACCTTACTTCAGTTGGCGTACGTGGAGCTTGCCATTCTTGAACTGCTTTAATCTTTGATGGGTCCACGTGTATTCCTTTGTCATTGACTACATGCCCAAGAAATTGCACCTCTTTTAACCAGAATTCACATTTAGAGAACTTGGCATAAAGCTTTTCCTTTTCTAGAAGTGCAAGAATAAGTCGCAGATGACGCTCATGATCAGCTTTGGATTTTGAATAGATAAGAATATCGTCAATGAACACAATAACAAATCGATCAAGGTAAGGTTTGCAGACTCTATTCATTAGGTCCATGAAAACAGCTGGTGCGTTGGTTAATCCAAACGGCATAACCATGAATTCATAGTGACCATATCGAGTTCGAAAAGCAGTTTTAGGGACGTCTTCTTCATGCACCCTAAGCTGATGATAGCCCGATCGAAGGTCGATTTTCGAAAAGCAACTGGCACCTTGTAGCTGGTCAAGAAGATCATCTATACGAGGTAAAGGATATCGATTTTTGATAGTTAACTTGTTGAGCTCTCTATAATCGATGCACATGCGAAAAGATCCATCCTTCTTCTTTACGAAAAGTACAGGTGCACCCCAAGGCGATGAGCTGGGGCGTATAAATCCCTTGTCAGTCAACTCTTGCAATTGACTGGCTAGCTCTTGCATTTCAGAGGGGGCTAACCTATATGGAGATTTTGCCACTGGCGTAGCACCAGGTATAAGATCGATACGAAACTCGACATCTCTGATTGGAGGTAGTCCTGAAATGTCGTCAGGAAAAACTTGTGGAAAATCTTTTACAACAGGAATATCTTCAAGTTTCTTTTCTGCGGTCCCCTTCTTGATGATATGGGCTAAAAACGCGACATAATTCTTGCGAAGGTATTTCTGAGCTTGATGACAAGACATTAAGTTGAGTCCTTTCGCCGAGGTTTCTCCAATAATTCGAAGAGTCTGACCGTTTGCAAGAGGAATACGAATAAATTTCTCACGACATACAACTTCCGCATTATGCTGACTGAGCCAATCCATTCCGACTATGATGTCAAAACTTCCCAGCTTCATAGGAATAAGATCGACCGAGAAATCGTGGTCGTTTAGGGTGAGCGTACAGTTGCGTAAAATAGAGTTTAACAAAACTGGTTTTCCATCTGCAACTTCCACTGTTATGGATTCCGCGAGCTTATCTCGATTTTTACTTAAGATAGGTTCAAACTCTAATGACACGAAACTTCTATCCGCACCAGTATCAAATAACATAGAGGCATATCTACCATTTATAAGAAACGTACCGTTGACCACATTGCCGTCAGCTCTGGCCTGGTTTGCGTTAATATTGAAAGCCCTTCCTCTAGCAGGTGGAGGAGCTTGATTTGCTTGGTTCACTGGGTTGGCTTGGGCCTGAGCATGAATAATATTGACTAGTCTTGGACATGTGTTCCTGAAATGACTTGGATCTCCACAGTTGAAACATGCCCGCATAGGTTGACCCATAGGGTAGTTGGGTTGATAGTATGTTTGGGCTAAATGTTGAGTGGGTGGAAATGGTTGTTGTTGTTGGGCTTGACCCATAAATTGTTGGTGGGTTTGGGTTATAGGTGGGTGGCGATTTGTTCGTTGAGGTGCGCGGCATTGTTGTACAAGGTGTCCAGCGCGACCGCAGCTGGTACAGTACTGGCAAGGATAGTCAGGGGAGTGGTGATACTGACAACGGTTACATTTTGGTAGTGGTCCTGTGTATGGTCTTTTGTATGGCGCGGGTGGAGGAGTGGCTTGTGTGATGGGTGCAGCAGGAACAGGGGTGTTGGTGTGGGTGACTGCAAAGTTCCTGTTGTTACGCTTCCTCTTGTTAGCAAATTTAGAGGAAGGAGTGTGGTGGTTTGAGGTTTGTCCCTCAGCAGGGGCTTTCTTCTTTTCTTCCTTGAACTTCCCATTACGAATTCGGTTTTCGGTTAGTTCTGTTGCCAACACCATGGCAGCTTCGAGTGTTACCGGTGAAACACTGAGGACCGAATCTTGGATTTTCGAGGGAAGTCCTCGAATGTAATGCTCGATCAGACGGTAGGTTGGAGTGAATAAGTTCGGTACCATCTGGTTCAACTCCAAGAACCGTTTGTTGTAAGTAGAGTGATCACCATCTTTTTGTTTCAGGGCATGAAATTCATCTTCCAATTTCTTAATCTCACTCCTAGGACAGAATCGCCTAGTCATGATCTCCCTTAACTCCTCCCAAGTTAAGGCCATCGCATCTTCCATTCCCCTCTTTCCCTTCTCGGTATTCCACCAAGTGAGAGCTACGCCAAGTAGTCTCCCGGTGGCATAACGAACTTTGCGATCCTCAGGACAATCGCAGTTTAAGAAAACGTTTTCCATCTCCTCGAACCAACGCTGGAGAGCAGTGACTCCCTCAGTCCCTTCGAATTTTGGGGGATCGCAAGACTTAAAATGTTTGTAAGTGCATTTGCCAGTAGGAGGGTCGTTGATGATCTGGTCCTGTTGTTGAGGAGGGTTAGTAGGATTTGCAGCAAGAGCTTGTTGTACTTGCACTACGATGTCAGGTAATATCGTGGCCATTTGGTTGGCGATATGAGTGGCCAATCGTTCCTGAGACTTTTCCGATTTCCTATTCCTTCGATGCGGTCTATACGACATCTACAGGATCATAAAATGAGAAGATTGTGAGTTTATGGTATCCTTTAGGTGTCATGTGTCTTAAAAAAAATGAAAATAACATAAATATCAATAATGCAACTTCATCCGAAGGATGTCTTGGGTTCGCTCATGTTGGGCCTCAAATGTCCCCCATACCTTCACCTATATAGTCATGTGGGCCCCCATGGCTATTGGTTTAGTAGGATTCACATTAGTATTGGCAATTTAACACTCGCATCCCCCGAATGCTAACCACAAAATATGCTCGTGAGATATTTGGTCGGAACGTGTCCAGGTGTAGACACAATGACAACTCAAAGTGGGATTAGCTCTCACGACGTTTGGTATAGCATGCTTTGGCCTAATAGGTATTTCGTACTCTCATCGTTGGTCCCCAGGTAGGCAAACTGGTCCTTTATTTTGGATTTATACGAATGCCAGCCTAGACAGGACGTTCCGACTACCGGTACTAGTACCCTTCCAGTTACTACATGCCCGTCATGAGAACTCACTTTGATGAGATTTGAAAACACGAAAATCGTTGTAAAATCAATCATGATGTGGTGTGTGCTTGCATGGATGTGATATGTTATGATCATACGATTTCATGATAAGCATTATTTGATAATACATACTTATGAACATGCTTGAACAATATCAAATGTAACATTTTAACATAAACATATAAACATCATGAAATTTGGCATATAACACACAAAATTCTTATAGGTTTCTAATCGACTATAGTATAGGCTCTAAGGGTCTAATAACCTATCCTATATCCCTATAGTCATGGCTCTGATACCAATCTGTCACACCCCGACCCGCAGCGGAAATAAGAGTCGGGGCATAATTGGGTTATCACCAAAGCACATGACATTTACTATTATGTTTCATAATTAAATGAAGTCAAAGTTACATTTCTCAAACCTTCAAACATGTTCATTCATTACAAAGGAAAATAACCAAACATAATAATCCCAAACACTAAATCATTTTATTTCTTCTAATCCAGGTCCTACGTGTTCCTAGCTGCTGCTGGTTCACCTGTATCATGTGTAAAATGGGAGGTTTTTGGGTCAACATAAGTTGGCGAGTGAACCTTATAGATAAACATTTAATAATGATTTTCTGGTTAGTTTATCAATAAAATATTGTGCATAATCATAAAAGAGCATATGTATGAAATCAAGCAATGGCAACATCGGTTACAATTATAACATACATTAATAATTGATAACATACATGATCATACCAACATCATATGATAATTAACATAAATGAACTGTGAGATCAAGGCTCAATCAAACGGAGCCGATCGTATTGCATGAACTGAAAATGTAAATTGAACTGTGTGCTCAAGGCTCAATCAAACGGAGCCGAGCGTATTGCATGAACTTGAAATGTAAATTGAACTGTGCACTCAAGGCTCAATCAAACGGAGCCGAGCGTATTGCATGAACTTGAAATGTAAATAACCGATCAAGGCTCAATCAAACGGAGCCGATCGTGCGGGCACGCCCTGATCAACCACATAATAAAATGGGGATCAAACTCAACCTCGAGGGATGGGGAGTTACGGCCTCAGCAATTGCATGTACTGAAATAATAACTTGCAAACAATTCTAACTACTGAACAGCAACAACTAACACACATGTCATGATATGATATATGCACAATAACTTGGTTATAATAAGTAAATGAATAAGACACATGATACACCCCAAAAATATGATTAAAACGGGGAATTTGAAGGGTTCACTCACATTGGGTGCGTTGGATTTGAATTGGTGAGATGCGCACGATTTAGACGAAACGAGTTAACGAAGGATCACTGACCTAGATAATAATAGGAAAAAAATATATTAAATGGATGGATTTTATTAAAGATTTTTAATGGGATTTTTAGATATAATTTTTGTGATTTTATGGCTATTTTCTATCCTTAAAAATGTTATTTTTAAGTATTTTTAATTGATTTTTAATTTAAATAAAACAAATAATTATTTAAAAAAAATAATATTTTTTTTACTGTTTGACCGTTGACCGTTGACCGGTTCGGTCAGCGGTAATTCTTGCGCCGAGCGGGATTCGAACCTGTGACCTTCCGTTCACGCGCACGTAGCTCTACCAACTGAGCTACGTGACTAACCCGATAGAAATCTAGTTTTAATTATATTAATACACTTATTCGAATTTACCGAAAATTCCTTTATTTTACAAAACGTTTTATTCTCATTGAACCGGCGTGTGGGACGGAACTCGATCGCGTGACGTGCAGTTTGTGTTGCACACAGTCCACCGCTGGACTGTGTGTCTAACCCGGTTATATTCTTGAATTATATTATACTTAACAACTACTCAATCTAACCCGGTTAGTTTTATGAATAAAAAGGGAATGTTATTACGCAGTGTGTGTGTAGTAAGGATCGAACTCGGGACTCGTATATAAACTTTGCACACAGTCCACCGCTGGACTGTGTGTCTAACCCGTTAATTATCCGAGTTTTAATTATTCTTATTCCGTTTTTAGATTCGTCTTCTTCGTTATGATTACTGGTTTTTTTTACTCAGACAACTGATTCATGGCTCTACTACTTAAATATCATGCCTACTAGTTTGAATGAACAAACCGAACAGTTTGGGGACAAGAAATACCGGACAGGTCGTCTTCTTCAGGAAGTCCGGCGAGAACAGGCAACTCCGTTTTTTGAACTTCGGCTGAGAGGGCTAATCAACAGAATTAAAGAATTAGATTTGAAATTGAACCAGAGTACATGAATTATTAGCACGATTGAATGTGTTTACCGTCAACTAGCGTGGTTCCGGCAAATCCCAGAATTTCTCCGGCGAAACCAGAAATCCAGCAAAGTCTTCTATGACTGACTTTGAGTGACGGAATAATGTTAGCAGGGTCCCAACAATAAATTGAAACAGCAAGAGAGGAAATTCTTACTGATTTATGTTGAACACGGTTTTCCGGCGAGAGTTGCAGGGAATTCCGGCGACAATTTTCTTGAGCTCAAAAGACTTGAAAACGCGACGAAAAGGGTTTGGAGTGTGTTTGAGACAGTTCTGGATCGTATAAATGATTGGAGTCAGAATTATTTGAAGCTTGAATGTTTTTCGGTTTCAAAACCCAAAACTTGAAGTTCATTCAATCTGAACTTTAATTAAAACCGATATGCGTCGGTTATAAGTTAATTAAACGAACGAAAACTGATTTGGCGATTTGGCTTACCGATTTCCGTTATTCATATATCAGTAACCGTTAAACCTAGTTTGCGTATAAAATTTAATTGTTTTCATAATACCAACAGAAAACAACTAGTGGCGGAGTGGTTTGGAGACGGGAAGTTAAATCGTTGGAGGCAGTTGACCCGGGTTCGAGTCCGGTCAGCTCCAACTATTTTTTATTTATTTTATTTTGACTTTTTATCAAATATAATTTTTATAGTTTAGTTTATATATTAATTATGTAACGTTTAAACTTAAAATACTCATAAATACTTAATGAAATTTCGTAACTTGATATTTGATTACAAAACGGAGCGGGTTTTGGAGACCCGATTTATACAAATGTTACAATCAGCGTAACTCTTTTGATGACTTTGAGTTGCTAGAAGATTATTGCGGATCTGAAGTATTTTATCAGTCGTTTCTTGGATCAATTCAGGTCCAGTGATTTGCGCTTCACCGATTTCGTGCCAACATACAGGAGATCGGTACTTACGACCGTATAAAGCTTCAAAAGGAGCCATGCTGATGCTTGAATGATAACTATTGTTGTACGAAAATTCAACTAACAGTAAATGAGTATCCCAATTACCCTTGAAGTCTACGACACATGCTCGCAACATGTCTTCAAGGGTTTGTATGGTGTGCTCAGATTGACCATCAGTTTGAGCGTGAAAGGCAGTGCTGAGATCTAGTCGTGTACCCAAAGCTAACTGTACGGCTTACCATTTTAATCTAAAAATGATCAAAGGCCAAGATTAGTTCACTCAGTTCACTCGCAATAAGTTGTTCACAAATGATCCTAATCCTATATATATATAGGGTCGGTTTTTAGAGTGAACACTAGTGTATTTGTGAACTAAGTGAACAATTTCTGACCATTGATTTACATCATCAAATTGTAAAATACACCAGTGTATTTTCACCATCAAATCCTAGCCATTTATTTACATTTGTGTATTGATAATCAAGGGCTAAGATTAGTTCAGACAGTTCACTCTCAAGAGGGTTGTTCATAAATGGCCTATATATATATATATATATATATATATATATATATATATATATATATATAGTGAGGTTATTATGAGAAAATTTAAAAGTGTAATAAGCATAAGAAAGAATCTAAACCATTAGATATTTAATCTAATGGTTGAGATCATAGTGACAATTCTGTAAATAATGTTGACAATTAAACTAACTAATTTTCTAGATTAAGGGTATAAAGGTAAATTTAATATTTTTAAATTAAGAAACTAACATTAATACACATGCAAAGTTCCTCTCTTTTTTTAAATATCAATAACTGTTTATACGTAACTCTTTTTTTTAAATTACACTATAATAACGAGTGTTTTTTTATCTTTAATATGAGTACCATATTGATATACTTATGTAGAGTTATTTCTGTTTTTATATATTTATGGTGTTATATCTGTTTTGGTTCTGATTAAAGTGTTGACTGGTGTTATATTAGGGTGTTATTTCTGTTTTTTTCAATATTAGGGTGTTCTTTATAAGATGTGTGCCTTCAATATAACTGTTGTGGTGTTTTATGAGTTATGATGTTATTTTTGTTATATTTTTGTTCTTTATAAGATGTATGTCTTCAATATACATGTTGTGGTGTTTTATGAGTTAGTGTGCTTTTATGAGTTATATTTCTGTTATTTATAAGATGTATGCCTTCAGTATACATGCTCTGATGTTTTTATGAGTTAGAGTGTTATTTCAAATTCAAAAATCCCTACAATAACTGCCAAAAATCGGTTGCAATTAGTTAAATTACACTTATACCCTTAAACTAGAAAAATAAAAATGGACACATGTCACCTTCATAATCTTTCTTATTCTTCTCACACTTTTAAATTTTCTCACATGAACCTCTACCTATATATATATATATATATATATATAATGAATGATTTAGTGAGAAGAATTTTTTTTAAAAAAATATAAGGAATAAATTTTAAACTAATAGAAATCCTTCATTTAATATGCATATTTTTTTTGAACGGTCAATAATTTTTTTATTATTTAAAACACACCGGTCAACATAAACGTTCACCCGACATGATATACATCCACCAAATGTAGGGTTGTTATCGAGGCGGACATATCCAGAGATGCGAATTAGGTTCCTGTTGCGAATCGTTTCAGATCTGTAAAGACCAAGATTCAGATCCGATGACCCGATTCAGAAGAGGAGTATTATACCAAAAACCTAGGGTTTCTGTTTGCAACCATTTCTGATACGGTGACTTCATTCAGGTTCCGTTTTAAACCCCGTTGGAAACCATGGCGAACGTTCGCTGGAGACATGATGACCATTGCGGAGGTTCGTCGGACCCTAGAAGGTATGTATATTAGTTTATCCAAGTTTTTGGTTTGTGGAATACTCTCGAAGGTCATCCCAATTCTTTTTTTAAATCTAGTTTTAGGTTTCTTTAATAATTATCTGTTTTTATTTCTGCATTAATGTTTTAAAATATTGAGATTTGCACTTTCAATCAATGGATATTGATTCTTGTATAGTTGGCATTCATATATAATTTTTTTATTAAAATTTCATTTAGTTTTCATTTGTCTTTTTGGATGATAGTTGCAAACTATAACAAGGGCTATTTTTAAAAACATTATAAAATTTTACGAATGGTGACAAATTTGAGGTTTGGGCGAGGAGGGTAATTTTCGTTAAAAGATTATAAAATTTTACTGATGGTAAAACATTAAATGTAAAAAATTTTAAAAAGTTTACGGTTAAAATAGCAGAGCAATTTTCGTTTGATTGTGTCGCTTTACACGCATATAAGGGTTGGGGACAAAGTATGGAAACCTTAATTTTTAGGCAGAACTATAAATATGTTTGATTGATTTGGGTTGAATTGGGTTGCATTGCAGTCGGTTTCTACATGGTCTAGACACGAGCCTAGAAGACACTGTCAAAATTAAGGAAGCAATGCAAAAATGTAAGATGTTGATAAGTTACATTTGTGTCAATAAAATTTACAACTAGGGTATAAAAAGATTTTACAACTAGGGCGTAAAGAAGTTTATAACCAGGGCCTAAAAAATTTACAATCGCGCCATAAAAAAAGTTTACTTTTTTTTACACGGGCGTAAAAAAAGTTTAAAAATTTTTAACAGAGGAATAAAAAAAAGTTTAAAATTTTTGAATATGGTATGGGTTAGGTATGGCTAATCCCATACCATATCTACAACTATTTGTTTACATATATAAATATGATTTCTACACATTTTTCTATGTGCACTTTTTTATTGGAACCATGGAAAATACAAACAAGGATGATCAAGAAACAAAGAAAACTGTCGTCTATAGATTTGTTTGTCCTTTATAATTACTTTTTCGCTAAATTTATCTAAGGATATAATTTGTATTAGATTTTAATGTTTATTTTTTATAAGAATTTTCAATGGTTAAATTAATTTGTTGAAATTTCATAAATTTTTATTTGCATGTGATACCTAGAATACGTAAACCAAAATAAGAGGAAAGAGAATGTACTAAAACAAGTGGAGAGAGAGTAGAAAAAACAGATCTCACGTATTTCTTGACTATTTGTAGAAAAAGAGAGCTTTGCAAATGATTTAGTGCCTTTTTTTACCTTACATATTTTTTTAATCATAAAGTATTACTAGCTTATCAAAGGCTCACAATGATTCTTATGATTCTCTTAACTCATTATAGTTCTTATTTTAACCAATCCCTATATAACTATATCATTTATATTAAATAAACTTGTGTAATATACAGGTCTATAAGCTAGTTATACATGTAGACGACCCAAGAAAATACATAAAAGTTATATGATTATATTTGTCGATTAAGGTTTTATATGATACTAAAAGATAAAATTTATGATCCATGTAATCATGTCGTTAGTTCTTTATTGATCTCATTAGCTTAGTTTACTTGCTACATTCTTCACAAATGCATAAGAATCCTATAAGAACTCTCAAAACTGATAATTATAATAACCAACTAAATATTATGATTGAATACATAAGCCAACAAATTTTTATGTCTCCAAAAAGTTAATATATATAAAATAAACTAGAAATGATGCCCCGCATTATGGGGTCATTTATTTAACGTGATTTGAGTGCACTAATATTTTTTAATTGCTTATCAATCTAAAGTAAATCAATCGAAAACGTCCATAAAAATAAGCATAAAAAACCTATTATATTTGACATGACTTATATTTGGAAAAAAGGTTAAAATGTAAACAATTTGAATCTGTACCAACACGTACAAAACATTAAGCACGTAAAATTCGAGGTTGTCAAAATATTGTTACGTCGAAATGCAAACAAATTTGAATTTACTGATACGTACATACATGTCGAAACGTAGACTAACTCAAAATGTCTATAAAATAAGTACCAAAACGTGTTATATATGACATGACTCATAAAACGTAAAGTATTATGTACTTTAAAAGTTATTATATCGAAACGTAAACCAATTTGAATTTAATCGACACGTACATAAAAATAAGCATGTAAAACTCGAGTGGGGTCAAATGACATTTTACAAAGTTTTTAAAATGTTAAATGGGATGTAAGTGTAAATGTTAAAATTTGAGAAAAAAATAAGATTCAAAAAAGTCAAAGTTACTATAGATAGTCAAATGACATTTTACAAAGTTTTTAAAAAGTTGAAAAGGGTGTAAGTGTAAATGTTAAAATTTGAGAAAAGTAAGATTTAAAAAGTCAAAGTTATTATAGATAAGTGGTCAACCAATTATACTTATGATAATAATTCGACCCAGCTCACGAGCTTATGAGCGGAGCCAGGCTTAGCTCGGGCTAGGCTTGTTTACCAACCTAACTTTTCAAGTCGAGCTTTTTTGAGCAAGTTATGAGACGCGAATTTTTTAAACACCACTATGAAGTGTTTTTTCCTAATTGATGAGAAAGAATAACTAATTTGAGTTATAAAGTATTTATTTTTTACAGTTATATTTTTTCTACGTTTTCTTTTCATATTAAGTTTCATCTCAAATCATATGTCACACCCCGGATTTCCAACCCAAATCCATACACCGGTGGGTCCGGGTGGGGAGTATCGTGACGTCAGTTGATAATCATCATAGTCAATTAAACACGGCACAACGGAAGTCTTTGAGTAAAATTACTATTACAACTGAATGTTCGAAAATACAAAATAATATACAGGCTCGTAATAGAAGATCCACAGGCGGATCATAAAATGTACAAGAAAGAATATAAAACAGACTTTAGGCAGATTTAGGATTTGCAAGATCCTCTATTACTACCGAGCAGCTTCCGGCCTATTTCGTATTGTACCTGCAGTTTAGTCTTTGGACGATATGTCAACTTTCGCTGGTAGATACACCCAACTGACTCATTTTGAAAACTTTAAAAATGATTTTTAAGTGCAAAACGGCACAAAATCTTTTATTAACTTGGGAAAGTTGACCTTGCAACCTTGTATCAGATTCATATGATTGTCAACACATACAGGGCCCGGGACAAAAACCGATACATGATTAAATACACACCTCTTACGAACTCACGAAGGAGTTATCCCCAACGTCTTGGGTAATTTGCATATGAGCATCTGACAGGTATATGCCTACACCCCGTGCTAAGGTCATGGCCAATAACTAATGTATTGAGCCGAGGATATCCAGGACACGGTAATTTAACCCTTGATTTTTAAGTTATCAAACAAAACTGATTAAAATGAAATATGGGGTTTACTAGCCACAAACGGGCATTCGATTGACTCCATTTCGGACCAAGCGGTAATAATTTACCGTATCCCAAGCCCGTATAGGGAAAATAAGTCGAGACTATTTACCTGAGCTAGTCTTCTTCTTTTATTTTTAAATAACTCAGCCGTATACAAAAGTAACAAGTGCAGATAGCATTTACTGGCAAGGCTCTAGTCTGGATTATGGCATAAGCTAGCCAATTAAATACTAACGGTCTTATAAACCGAATAGTGTACATGATCATTACGTATAACGCTTAATTAAACGATGATCGGATAGAATGTAGTTTAATCCTGACAAGTACTTGAGTTGTATAGTATGGGTAAACTATAAAGATTCTGGATTTTGAAACTTGAATGACAAGGTTAAACCCGTTTCGATTAATTTTCGTAAAATAGTTTTATATACTTAACCGTACGCATAATAGCGATATCGAGTAACCGGATAAGTCATGGACAAGTTCTATATGCCATTATGTTTAAATAAGTTAAAATGTCAGTAGGATATCAACTTACATGCCCGTTAAAGTTTTAAAACGAAACTATGACTCATAAGGGTATTTTGGTAATTTCATACCATATAAAAGGAACTTGAATATATTTTAAGTTTATAATCATAAGTATTCTGGAAAAATAATTTATTTATGATATAATATCAGTAGGATATCAATTATATGTGTAAATTATCTTTTATGACCAAACTATGCACCGAAGGAGCATTTTGGTCATTTTACACAAAGTTTATAAATTATTTGGGATTCTGAGTTTATAACATAGACCTACGGTAATTATGTTTAAAATAAGTTTTAAAATCACTAGGTAGCAAGTCTTGGTCAAATAATATGGTTTAAAACCATACTATGCGCCTAAAAAGCGCTTATGTCGTAAAATGGCGTCTTTATGCGATTTTTACGAAAACTGATGTTAAGGTCAGATTAAAATATCTTAGATATGTTATTTAATATAACATATCAGTATGTAAAAGATTTATTAACCTCTATTAACAGAATATTTAAATTAAATAAGTAAAAAACAACACTGATTATTTGTTGTATCTTTGAATTAATAATTTATACGAGATGTGTTTGAGTTACACGATTTTTATAGTGTGTTAAGCTGAACGTTGATGTATATTGACACAATTAAAAAATCAGGTTCAATAGTTCAACTATCCTCGATACAATTATCACCCCATTTAAACCATATCAAAACAATCAACACAGACATGTAACAAATGAAATAAATATAATGTAAGTGACATGTTGCAACATGTACTCTCTTTGTCACAGCCACAGGAAGCCTTATGCCCTACCAACATTGTTGTTTAAGCTACATTTTAATTTGAACTCTTCCATGTACAAAAAAAAAGTTAAGTGTAAGAGCAGTCATGCACTTTGTTGGACTTGTGATTAAAGTAAATAGTTTATAGCTGCAGGAGTTAAAAAATATATTAATTTACAAGTGTACACATACTTTAGTTTTATTTGATGCAGTTTCAAAGTTTGACACTTTAGCCTCCTTAACTTTAAAAAGCTTCTAAAACGCTTTTTAAACACTTTTAGCACTTTTAGCCCTCCGTAGTCAATACTTAGTATACCCGGGATTATGCCCGGTCATTGTCGAGCTCTCGGTTCGTTAAAAGGTCACTCAGAGGTATAAATTAACATCTTGACACTTTTAATCCCTCCATTATCCAACTTTCATATATTATTGAATTTAATCACTCTCGTCCAACCAACAGGACATATGAGAATTAGGACTACGTAGAGGATCACTCAGAGGCTCAGTATAAGCATGTTGACTCCGATGTCACTCAGAGGCTAGGCATGTTGACATAAGGTCACTCAGAGGCCGAGTTTAAGCATAACAACACTAATGGTCGTTCAAAGGCTACGTTTTTATGCATGACGACACTAATGGTCGTTCAGAGGCTAGGTTTATGCATGTTGACATCAGAAAGTCATTCAGAGGCTCAGTTTGAGCATGTTGTCACTTTTAGTCCATATTAGTCTTTAATCAACTATATAAAAAAAACACAACACTTGTCACTATATTATTGAACACGATTTTACAGGGTGTTAGATCCTCACCCCCTTAAAAGAAATCTCGACCTCGGCGTTTTATTCAAAAAGATGGGGGTACATTTGTTGCATAGTGGACTCAACCTCCCATGTATACTCGGGACCTCTAAGGGCATCCCATTTAACCTTTACTATATGTATCAACTTTCTGCGGAGCTTCTTAACCTGTCGATCCTCGATCGAAATTGGTTTCTCAATGAACCTCAGGTTTTCATCAATTTGCACATCTTCGTGCGACATTGCTAGCGACTCATCGGCTAGACATTTCTTAAGGTTTGATATGTGGAATACATCATGAATTCCACTAAGCTCCTCTAGCAACCTGAGCATATAAGCTACAGTGCCGACACATTCGATTATCTCGAAGGGTCCTATATATCTTGGGCTTAACTTGCCCTTCTTTCCAAAACGCATCACACCTTTCCAGGGTGATACTTTTAGCATGACTTTGTCCCCTACTTGGAACTTAAGAGGTTTACGCCTCTTGTCAGCATAGCTCTTCTGCCTATCCCTAGCATCTTTGAGACGATTACAAATTTGTACAATCTTTTCCGTGGTCTCCAGGACAATCTCAGGTCATGATAGTTGGGCTTCCCCAACTTCCGCCAACACACACGGCGTTCTACATTTTCTCCCATACAAGGCCTCAAAAGAAGCAGCCTTGATGCTCGTGTGATAGCTATTATTGTAGGAGAATTCTATTAGGAGCAAGTGGTCATCCCAGCTTCTACCTAAATCAATCACGCATGCCCGAAGAATGTCTTCTAAAGTATGAATAGTATGTTCACTTTGACCATCAGTCTGCGGATGGTAAGCCGTACTGAAATTTAATCGTGTGCCTTACGATTGTTGGAAACTTTTGTAAAACTGAGATGTGTATCTAGTATCTCTATCATATACAATAGATACTGGCACACCGTGTAGGGACACAATCTTATCCACGTACAACTTAGCCAATTTGTCAGAATTATGAGTCTCTTTAATTGGCAAGAAATGTGCTGACTTGGTCAGCCTATCCACTATGACCCAAATAGTGTCATTTCTACTTTTGGTCTTAGGTAACTTGGTAATCAAGTCCATAGTTACCATTTCCCATTTCCAAGTGGGAATTTCAAGCAGTTGTAGAAGTCCTGACGGCTTTTGATGTTCGGCCTTAACTTGCGAACACGTCAGACACTTAGCTACATAAGTGGCTATGGATTTCTTCAAACCCATCCACCAATAATTCTTCTTCAAGTCTTGATACATCTTGTCACCTCCCGGGTGAACCGAGTATCTTGAATTGTGCGCTTCTTGGAGGATTAGATCTCTAAGTCCTCCAAAGATTGGAACCCAAATTCTATCATTAAATCTTAGGATTCCATCCTTTCCAGGCGTTAACTGATCAACAGTTCTGCCTAATCCCTCATTAGGAATATTAGCCTCTAATAAGGCTTGCTTTTGCGCATCTAATAGCTTTTCATTTAAGCTATTTCTAAGCTCGATGCTCTTGGTGTCAACCTAATGGGTTTAACCCTTTCTTTGCGACTCAAGGCGTCGGCAACTACATTTGCCTTGCCGGGATGGTAACGAATCTCGCAGTCGTAATCATTAAGTGTTTCCATCCAACGGCGTTGTCGCATGTTCAATTCTTTCTGATTGAACAGGTGTTGGAGACTCTTATGGTCAGTGTATATAATACACTTCGTACCATACAAGTAATGTCTCCATAGTTTTAGTGCAAATACAACAACACCCAGTTCCAAATCGTGGGTGGTGTAATTCCTTTCATGCACCTTTAGTTGTCGTGATGCATAGGCGATTACTTTGCCATTTTGCATTAGCCCATAGCCCATGCCAGTGTGCGAAGCATCACAATAAACAACAAAGTTCTCAATACCTTCAGGCAGAGATAACACGGGAGCATTGCTTAACTTGTGTTTCAGATTCTCAAAAGATTCTTGTTGTTTTGGACCCCAAACGAATTTAACATTCTTATGGGTCAGGGTAGTCAAAGGAGTGGCTATTCTTGAGAAGTTCTCAATGAACCTTCTATTTTAACCAGCCAATCCTAAGAAACTACTAATTTCCGATGGAGTCCTGGGAACTTCCCAATTTATTATGGCTTCTATCTTGACGGGATCCACTTGGATACCACGCTCACTTACAACATGTCCAAGGAATTGGACTTCTCTAAGCCAAACTTCGCATTTAGAGAACTTTGCATAAAGTTTCTCTTGCCTTAATAATTCTAGCATGCACCGAAGGTGTTTCTCGTGATCAGCTTGATTACGAGAATAGATAAGTATGTCGTCTATGAAGACAATGACAAACTTATCCAAATACGGTTTGCAGACTCTGTTCATGAGGTCCATGAATGCTGCTTGTGCATTTTTTAGCCCAAAAGGCATCACCAAGAACTCAAAATGACCATAGCAGGTCCTGAAGGCTGTCTTATGAACATCTTCACTTCTAACCTTCAGTTGATGATATCCTGATCTCAAATCGATCTTAGAAAAGTAACTAGCCCCTTGAAGTTGGTCGAATAAATCATCGATCCTGGGCAGAGGATATCTATTCTTAATTGTTAACTTGTCCAGCTCCCGGTAATCGATGCACATTCGTATTGATCCGTCTTTCTTTTTAACGAAGAGGATTGGAGCTCCCAAGGTGAGGAACTAGGTTGAATAAATCCTTTCACCAAGAGTTCATCCAATTGAACTCTTAACTCATTCATTTTGGTCGGAGCTAGTCTATATGGAGCTCTAGCTACGGGTGCTGATCCTTTACCAGATGGGGTTTTAATTTCGATGAGCTTCTTATCGCACGCAATACGGGCTTGGTTATAAGATAACCAATCTGTGCCTAAGACCGCATCGAACCCCGCCAATTTCATTGGCGGAAGAGAGATAGGGATGGAATGATTCTTAATGGATATAGAGCATCCATCAAGAATGGAAGAAGCAGTTTCCTAAGGTTCCATCGGCAAGTTCTATCTCATAAGTTTTATCTAGAGTTCTTATGGGTAAATTTAACAGTTTACTAAACTTAAGATCAACAAATGATTAATCCGCACCCGAATCGAAAAGAACTCTAGCATAAATGTCATTAATGGGGAAGTACATGTTATGACGTTATTGTCATTAACAGCTTCCTTAGCAGTCAGTTGAAAAGCACGTGCGTTCCCCTTGTTGGCCTCTCCAGGCTTTGGATTATTATTCCTTGAATTCTTAGGGCAGTTAGTTCCAATGTGCCCTTTTTCATTGCAGATATAACATACAACATCCTTAAGATCTTTACAATCTTGGGTCTTATGCCCTCTCCTTTTACAAATACCACAAGGTCTAGCTTGTGAATCAGAATTACACTATCCCCAGTGTCTGCGGTTGCAAGTTTTGCAAAATGGCATCACAACCGACTTTCCTTGGTTCCCTTTTAACCCAAATCTCCCTTTATTTTTCTTATTAAATATTTGGGAGTTGTCTTCCTCTCTCTTCCTTTTTCCGTCAGTTTCAGGTTTGACTGACTTTTGCCTCACCAAATCAAGGGTGAGAGAGAGATAGGTCTACAGCAGACCTATAGGTATTAGGCTGAGCAGCCTTTACCATGCCCTTAATCTCGGACGCTAATCCATTAATAAAATGCACAATACGTTTGGATTCAGGGGTGATTAGGTAGGATACTAACCTAGATAGGGAATTGAAATCGGAGACATACTTCCGACAGTCTAGGTTTTTCATTGAAAGAGACAAGAAGTATGTCTTTATTTTCTCCACCTCATGGGGTGGGCAGTAGGTTTCCTTAATAAGGTCCATAAACTTAGACCATCCCAGATTATACAGGTATACTTTACCTGTGGACTGAATCATGGCTTTCCACCAAGTTAGGGCATCGCCTTTGAAGGATTGTGATACATACTTGACCACATCCTTTTCAATACAACTGTTGATGTCTACGACGGTCTCCATCTCGTCCAGTCACTTTAGGGCTTCTACAGCTCCTTTTTCCACCATTAAAGTCTCGGGGCTTACATGAGACAAAGTATTTGTAGGTACACCCGTCTTTAGAAGAGCGGGACCTATCAACATAGTCTATCTTCCTTGGCTCACTCTTCGCATTTGAAGAGTGAACAAAGCTTTCTTTATGAGCTGAAGATGGGGTAATCGATAATGGTTTAGAGCGAGTAGCACTCGACTCTCTTAGCTTCTCTATGCCCATGGCCTTTTCCACAGCCGCATCAATGCGTGCTTGGAATTCATTATTATCTATGGCTACATTTTCGGCGTCCTTTGAGTTGACATTCCGATGACTACTTTGAGCCTCATTAGAATTTGCCATTATATGAAGTTTTGGTTCTATATACCAAATAAAATTTGCCTTAGCCATGGTATACCAACCATATCGGCTTTAAACATTGGATATAAAAAAAATCCATCGCCTAATCATGCTAGTTTGATTAACATCACAACTCTTAGGCTTAAAGTATCTATATTTGGCCTAGGTCTTAATGGGACCATTACGGGCGATTTACAATCTGGACAAGGTCCATATATTACTAGACAATGGATCGTAATGTCACAACTGTCATTGTCATATTTGACAATTGTATAGCACATAGGCTTGTCACAAAGGATATTTAAAACATGGCACACAGGCTTGTCACAAATGGACATAAGATTATGGCACATAGGGCTGTCACTAATAGACATAAAATATGGCACATAAGCCTGTATCACTAATGGGTATAAAATATGGCACATAGGCCTGTCACTAATGGATATAAAATAGGGCACACAGGCACTACATCACTAATGGATGTTTTATTTATCATCGTACAAATGATATTAACCGGGATCCAATTGATCACATAGGCTATATAAAATTAATCATAACCCGAAAGGGTAATACATCACTAATGGATGTTTCATTCATCACGGCACTAGTGATATTAGCCGGGATCAAATAGATCACATGGGCTATATAAAATAATTCATAACCCGAAAGGGTAATACATCACTAATGGATGTTTTATTCATTACCGCGCTGGTGATATTTGCCGGGATCAAATAGATCACATGGGCTATATAAAATAAATCATAACCCGAAAGAGTAATACATCACTAATGGATGTTTTATTCATCACCGCACTGGTAATATTAGCCAGGATCAAATAGATCACATGGGCTATATAAAATAAATCATAACCCGAAAGGGTAATACATCACTAATCGATGTTTTATTCATCACCGCACTGGTGATATTTAGCCGGGATCAAATAGATCACAAGGGCTATATAAGGTCAGGACATAGTCCATTACCTTGAAGGCTAGTGTGATTCCTCAAGTCACACAACCACGAGTATGCACATTACTTGAATGTTAGCATAAGAGGACCTTAATGGTTGATTATTAGTCCCAGTCGCATTGACCTTAATGACTTGGAGGCTTGAACTTAGTCCACCACCTCTAGATAGAAGGATAGCTTCCCTTAACTATCATGATAGAAGACTCTTCCGTTCTTAACTATCATTTATATAATATTTTTGCCAAATGTGTGGTATGTGCCACTTGGCTAAATCAAAACCATTAAGATCTTTTTGGAATTATATAGGTGATCAAAAATTCGAGTAAAATCGAGACGATCGCTTGAAGAGGATGAATACATATATATAATTCCAAAATACTTCATTAAATTTTAAATTAGAAATTACAATACTAGAAAATGAAATAAAATGTCTATGCAAGGACTTTAAAGAAATAAACATGTCCATGCAGGGACTAAAAGAAATAACAATGTCCTCGTAGGGACTACATATAATTAGAAGAGACTCCACTCGTCCTTCTTTCCTTTGACCAACTTGGAGAGTTTCTTGAAGAATTTGTTTGTTTTCTTCTCCGTTTTCTCCGCCTATTGTTGCATTTTCTTCCTTCTTTCTAAGGCCTCATTAATGGCCTCAAGTGGCGGCGGAGGTTGTGGTTGTTGTGGTGGCATAACCGGATACTGGTACCCATAAGTCGGATATCCAGTCGGTGGATAAGTAGGTGGGAAAGGAGACGGGTAAAGTGCATTGTGCATAACCGCCTGCATGTAGGGGTCTTGCGAGCATGCTTGATAGTCTACCGGTGTAGACGGGTTAAAAGGATCATATCCAGACGTGTCTGGATATGTGGGGATTGGGTTAGTATAACCCAATGGTTGTGGCTGAACAACATGTGTTGGTGTTGGTTCCATTATAGGTGAAACATTAGAGGGTCCACCCATTTGTGGGTCCTCTTGAATTGCGGGGTAGGAGTTGGGCAAAGGTGGCAGCGATCCCGACCTTTGTCCGGCACGTACCAACATACGTGCTCCATGCTTCCTTCTTGGTGGTTCAGGTGGTGGTTCAGGTTGGTCCACCGGTTCCATGTGGACATCTTCTTGAACAGGAGGTGGTTGAGAGTGGTGAGAAGGAGTGTGGGCGAAGGTGAATTGATTCCAATATTGGTCCCACTCATTAGGACCTTGGTAGGGCGATCCAACATAGGAGTTTGAATCGCTTGAAATTTCAATGGGATGAGTATTCAATCTCGACGGTGGCATCACCGGGTCGAAGTCCTCGTCCATAGGGTGTGGCTGGTCCAACTGATTTTGATCGGCTGGAGGTGTGTTAAAGTAATGGTTGGGGTTAAATTCTTCATGGTAAGAGTGTGAATGGGAATGGTGAGAATAGTGAGTATGGTGTGAATGATAGGAGTGGTGAGAGTGGTAAGAATTTTGGGAATGTGAGGGCGAGTGTCTATTAGAAACAGAACGTCTCGCTGGTTTCCAAGGAGACGAATCTCCTGATTCTTGGTAAGTATATGAGTTGTGAGGTTGATGGGGAATATGCCCCGATGGTCCTCCTCTCATTGGACCTTTTCCTCTCCCACTTTGTCCTTGTACACGTGGCGGCATTTTCCTGTTAAAAATTTAATTCAAAAACAATACTAATAACTTAATAATGAAATGAGTAATCCTAGGTCAATGCCTAGAGTCGGAAGTCTAAGGATTGTGCTCGTGTAAGTTTGATATTAAACACAAGAAGGATAGTGTTTAATTCTCTCAAACGTTGGCTCCGATACCAACCTGTCACACCCCGGATTTCCAACCCAAATCCATACACCGGTGGGCCCGGGTGGGGAGTATCGTGACGTCAGTTGATAATCATCACAGTCAATTAAACAAGGCACAACGGAAGTCTTTGAGTAAAATTACTATTACAAACCGAATGTTCGAAAATACAAAATAATATACAGGCTCGTAATAGAAGATCCACAGGCGGATCATAAAATGTACAAGAAAGAATATAAAACAGACTTTAGGCAGATTTAGGATTTGCAAGATCCTCTATTACTACCGAGCAGCTTCCGGCCTATATCGTATTGTACCTGCAGTTTAGTCTTTGGACAATACGTCAGCTTTCGCTGGTAAATACACCCAACTGACTCATTTTGAAAACTTTAAAAATGATTTTAAGTGCAAAACGGCACAAAATCTTTTATTAACTTGGGAAAGTTAACCTTGTAACCTTGTATTAGATTCACATGTTTGTCAATACATACAGGGCCCGGGACAGAAACCGAGACATGATTAAATACACACCACTTACGAACTCACGAAAAAGTTATCCCAACGTCTTGGGTAATTTGCATATGAGCATCTGACAGGTGTATGCCTATACCCCGTGCTATGGTCATGGCCAATAACTAATGTATTGAGCCGAGGATATCCGGGACACGGTAATTTAACCCCCGATGTTTAAGTTATCAAACAAAACTGATTAAAACGAAATATGGGGTTTACTAGCCACAAATGGGCATTAGATTGACCCCATTTTGGACCAAGCGGTAATAATTTACCGTATCCCAAGCCCGTATAGGGAAAATAAGTCGAGACTATTTACCTGAGCTAGTCTTCTTCTTTTATTTTTAAATAACTCAGCCGTATACAAAAGTACCAAGTGCAGATAGCATTTACCGGCAAGGCTCTAGTCTGGATTATGGCATAAGCTAGCCAATTAAATACTTACGGTCTTATAAACCGAATAGTGTACATGATCATTACGTATAACGCTTGATTAAACGATGATCGGATAGAATGTAGTTTAATCCCGACAAGTACTTGACTTGTATAGTATGGGTAAACTATAAAGATTCTGGATTTTGAAACTTGAATGACAAGGTTAAACCCGTTTCGCTTAATTTTCGTAAAATAGTTTTATATACTTAACCGTACGCATAATAGCGATATCGAGTAACCGGATAAGTCATGGCAAGTTCTATATGCCATTATGTTTAAATAAGTTAAAATGTCAGTAGGATATCAACTTACACGTCCGTTAAGTTTTAAAACGAAACTATGTCACATAAGGGCATTTGGTAATTTCATACCATATAAAGGGAACTTGAATATATTTTAAGTTTATAATCATAAGTATTCTGGAAAAATAATTTATTTATGATATAATATCAGTAGGATGTCAATTATATGTGTAAATTATCTTTTATGACCAAACTATGCACCGAAACGGCATTTTGGTCATTTTACACAAAGTTTATAAATTATTTGGGATTCTGGGTTTATAACATGTACCTACTGTAATTATGTTTAAAATAAGTTTTAAAGTCACTAGGTAGCAAGTCTTGGTCAAATAATATTCTTAAAACCATACTATGCGCCTAAAAGGCGCTTATGTTGTAAAACGGCGTCTTTATGCGATTTTTACAAAAAATGATGTTAAGTTCAGATTAAAATGTCTTAGATATGTTATTTAATATAATGTATCAGTAGATAAATGATTTACCTTGAAAAGATATGATTAAACCAATTTTATGAGCCACAAGGGCTAAAATCGCCATTTATCGACATAGTTTAAAGACTTGCTTGAAAACTCAGTTTATAACTTGGTTTAACATCCCAAATAATCCTACTTATAATATTACATCAGTAGAAAACCCATTTTCAAGTTAATTACTATTTAAAATCATGTTTTATGCAAAAAGGTCATTTTGGTCAAAGATGGCATAATTATGGAACTTGCGCATAAACTTGGATTCTGATTATGATCATGTAATATAATCTCAGAGGGTTATGCTACATTATATTACGATCATAATGCAACTATAGATCAGTAGGTAACTAATCTAAATCGGATCAGAATCGAAAGTCAAAGCAGAAGTCAAACTTCACGACTTTCGGTTGCGAACCGAACCTAGAACTGAAATTGACGAGCCGAACATGTTTATACATGTTCTGATAATTATTATCAACTTGTTTAAGTGTCAAAACAGGTTTCATATCATATATAATATCAATTTATGAATTTTTCTAAAAAATGGCCTGTTTGACTTTTTAATAACTAAACTTTGACCCGTCAATTGGTCTAGCAAACATGATCTTCAGGAGATGCCCTTTATAGGGATTAACACCACCTTATTACGATCACTTAGCCATGTTCGTTATGAACAATAGTTGGACCATAATGGTCTTAACCGAAAGTCATGGCGTTTCCGAAAAACGCTTGACTTTTGGCTATAAAAGCCTATAAACGAAAGGAACACTTACCAGTGATTCCTAAGGTGAAAAAGAACTATGTTGGATGCTCCTTTTAGCTAGGAACTTCCAGAGGAGGGAGAAGAGTGAATAAATGAGAAAGGTGAAAGTTGGAATGTAAACTTAAACACCTATTTATAGTTCGAGAACTCAAAGGAGGTGAAGCCAGGTGTTTAGGCGTGTAAGAGGAAGCTTACAAGTGTCCCAAAACGTGACATAGCAGTTTGGGAAGCCATGGTTTCGATTTTAATGGTTTTGGAGCTTTGTGTGGCAGCCAAAAAAAACTTTCTGTTGTAGACCCCTTCTCGCGCCCTGCGAGAGACACAGCGTGACCACCCCATGGCCAGTTTCAAAGTTTGACACTTTAGCCCCCTTAACTTTAAAAAGCTTCTAGAACCCTTTTTAAACACCTTTAGCACTTTTACCCCTCTGTAGCCAATACTTGGCATACCCGGGATTATGCCTGGTCATTGTCGAGCTCTCAGTTTGTTAAAAGGTCACTCAGAGGTATAAATTAACATGCTGACACTTTTAATACCTCAATTATCCAACTTTCATATATTATTGGATTTAATCACTCTCGTCCAACAAACAGGACATATGAGAGTTAGGACTACGTAGAGGATCACTTAGAGGCTCAGTATAAGCATGTTGACTCCGACGCCACTCAGAGGCTAGGCATGTTGACATAAGGTCACTCAGAGGCTGAGTTTAAGCATAACAACACTAATGGTTGTTTAGAGGCTATGTTTTTATGCATGACGGCACTAATGGTCGTTCAGATGCTAGGTTTATGCATGTTGACATCAGAAAGTCATTCAGATGCTCAGTTTGAGCATGTTGTCACTTTTAGTCCATATTAGTCTTTAATCGACTATATAAAAAAATACAACACGTGTCACTATATTATTGGACCCGATTTTACAGGGTGTTACATCATATTTCCCATGTATATATATAATGTGTTTGTTTAAAGAGATTACAATACAAATGAATGATGATAAAATTAACATTAACATTAATTAACAAGTGAATAATGATACAACGTCAATAAATAGTAACCCTAATATTCATACTAGAGACTGAATAACGCTAACAAACAAAGTTAAAAATAAATGATAAATGGAATAATAATAATTATACAAGATAATAATATCATGTTATGTATAGGGTACATGTAGAAAACCAAACCAATATTTTAAGACAGTATTAAAGAATTAAAGACAAGTAGATTTTATGCATTACAAAATATTAGTGGCCGGAGTGTGTGCATGTGTATTCATTCCTATTTCCTTTCTCGAGCCTCAACATAGAGAAGTATGTCTCGTAGATTGTCTGGTTGTACTGGTCTTGCATTATTTTCTGCATACTACAACATAAAGATCAATTAACATTTGTTTAGTTCATCTTACCGGAAAGAAAACAATAAGAACTTGGCATTAGCTTGATTTCTAATGATATATACTTATATCATTTACAGCCTCTCGAAGTAATTTAAGTTGATGTATTGAAAATGTTCTTATCTGTATGAATATAAATAATTAGCCTGTGTAAAAAAAGATTTTCATATACACAATTACAAAAATATTAATTGTTACCCTTCTACTAATGGTCCAAACAACTTTCTCGGTGTAAGGAGGGGTCGTGAGTGAACCAATATATCGGTAATATAATTTACTACTCATTTGAATCTCACTAGGATTTATAATCCCGCTGTGTCCACCTATGCCTTTTTCATCTATCATAGACGATAAGTTTACAGCTAACTGTAAATCAAAAAATAAAAATCAAAAAATAAAAAAAATCTAATGAAAACATGTAACATCTGTGAACCATTGCTACCAGTTTTGTAGTTCACAATATATATATATATATATATATATATATATATATATATATATATATATATATATTGAACAGTGAGAATCTTTAACTTGTTGAGATTGAGATCTCATATCCTCCCAAACAGAGGGCTTTGACCCCACTCTGGCCAGTATATGTTGTTTTAACTAGGACCACGCTGACGTCAAAGTTTGGGTAACGGCGTTCCTGGGGAAACCATACCATCCACTGCCAGTGACAGTGGCTTGCGCCGCCACAAGAGAGACTCTCTTCGGCATAATACACGGTGGATTAAAAACCGGAGGGCTCGGGCTCAAACTCTTGACCTAAGATCTGGGAGAACTAGCCTTCATTGCCTTTATCCACCAAATATGACACTATTGGAGATTGAACTTGGGTCTCCAAGGAGAACCCAAATCTTTCCAACCACTAGACCACAAGTGATGGATAGTAAACTAAGACTCTATATGAGGTACATATATGTTGCTTGCCAATCAACACATATAATTTTTCATTTGCGAAACGATTAGTAGCATTTAAAAAAATTGCTTGATTGATAGTGGTTCTCAATAAACTCTATGATTATCTCATGATCCCTTCTCTGTGACATATATACACACACATTTATCAAAATATATTTATTTGAAGTATATTTGCAGCGACGTAAACAAGTCGAGTTGAGCTCGTGCTTATCTAAGTTCAAACTCAACTTGTTTAAGTGCTGATAATTATAACTTTTATATATAACCTAATATATACGCTTTAAATATTATTTTTCATAGTTTTATATAATAGTTACTACTATGTAAACATTATAAAAAGATCGTTTAGACTCACTCACGAGCCTACTCGAGCTTGATTAGAAATGCTTGGGCTCGTTAATTAAAGGAACCTATTTTAGGCACGAATCCATGCTCAACTCAATTCAAGCTTTTAGTAAGCCAATATCAAGTAGCTCATCAGAAACGTTTATCACGTTTTCCCTCCATATGAATAGAACTATGGATTGAAGTATAAAAACTAAAGAGGATTGAATAAGTTACCATGGAAAGAAAATTGCTTAGTCTACCAATATTATACAGAACAGCAATAATAGTTGTTTTGTTGTCTATACTGAGATGAACCATATGTAGTTCCATGTCAAACCTGTTGATATATTCAAGAGTTAATTAGCTCAAAACCTTAAACCATATTGTTTGGGAAATAATTTAATATTGGGCCCATGTTTTTTTTATCTAAAACTCAATAAACTATGCTAGATATCGAAGTTATCATGTCTAGTGGTACCATGATGTTGGAAAACAAATGTCCCTGAGGGGTCAAGTCCCGTAATGAACGAAAAGTGTAGATTTAAATGTACGTTTAAAGTGTGTATGAGTTAGCCATTCTAAAAGAAAATATACTAAGAAGGCAAAGTAAACCTTTTGCCATTGATGGTGTGCTCAGAAGGCGAGTGCCAGTGTGCTTGTTTCAAAGCATACTCGGTGTCATTGATAATAATTGATCCCGCATCTCCAATCCATTTAACCTGCAACATCCAATCCATTGTAAAACTCAAAGATGGAAACATGTAAATATAACAACCAAAAATGATGCAAGGCTTATATTTGGATTAATTACGAAATAGTAATCACCATGATGTCATGACCTCTATTAAGCATGGTAGCATTACATGCCTTATATTCGGTATAGATTCTTTGGGTGGAGAACCATCTCTACCCTACGACTCGACATATCAATGGGAGACTGCATCGTCCCATTGCTGCACAATGACCATTCATTCCTAATTGCACCCCATCTATCGGGTCCCAACGTGCTATCTCTCAAATAATCAAATTCTCTTTGATCCTCTACATTTACACATGCATATATACACACAAAAAACATTTTAGTTAGAAAAAGAAAATACAGTGTAGAGCATATATATAATCAATTTCTGAGCATTACCAACTTCTTCAGCTTGAGTTGAAAATGGATGAGAGAGAAAAAAGCATAAACAAAAGAAAGCCAAGTGCCAATATGGAGTTTAATTTCATATTCTTCATATTTAACAACTAAGAGAGATGTATATGTGTGTGCGTTTCTAGAGAGAGAGAGAGACTAGATATGTTTTGTCTGGGAGAGATGATCACTATTAGTGTGTGGTGTGTTGTATGGTTATACATTAGGACTATATATACATGCATATATATTACACATAGAGAGCACGTGGTTTGTGGGAAATTACTTAGGAAGCTTCATATGTGTGGTCTTAGAAATAATCCGACGCATCATCTGATGTTTATTGTTTTAATTAAAGAATATACGTGTCCTATGTGTCTGCCACAATTTGGAAGCCAAAGGCTTTATCCAACTTGTCTGGAACATTAATCATTAATGTCTTTTTGGAAGCCAAAAGCTTCATGCTGTGGTTGTTAGAAATGGCAACCCTGAACAATAGTTCGTCTAGTGGCACCGGTGTGTACAATCATGTCCTTCCATATGAGGTTGAGGCTTGTAGGATCGTGGTAGACGATGGTGTAAAAGTGGGGGTTATCTAGTCAGATCAAAAGAGAAAGAAATTCGGACATTTTTATAAAACCGTATCTTTTTAGAACGGATAATACATACCCTCTACGACTAAAATCCTTAATCATTTAAGAAGAAAGACCTTTATTACACATCATGGAAATCTTCCTCATGATAGTGCCTCGGTGGCAAGGAGGCGATAATCTATTGTGGAGGTTGGGGATCAAAGCTCGATACCACTTGATTTACTCCATGACATATGAGTTACCTCCATCGTATTAGTCGTGGGATCTTTCGGTGAGAGACGCCATTAGTGGCGCACACCATTTTTGGTATAATATCATATCTGTAATTTAATTTTTTTAATATGTCATTTAAGTAAGATATAAAACCATACGTGTAAACTAGTCAAAATATGATTTTGTAACTTGTACAGATGTAAGTTCATAAACATGTAATTTCGTTAATATATGCAATCTCGTATACATGCAAACTCATTGACATGTAACCTTGTAATGATGTATATTACATTTTTTATAAACCTTTTTTTTGAATAATTAACTAATATAAAATATTTTCAAAGTGCTTTTATATTTTCAAAACATGAGACAAAATATTAAATCAGGATTCATATGTTTATTAGTACCTATCGCAACACTAATTAAGATATCAGATCACGGAGCTGACAATATCTTTGTATATATAATTATAAAATTCTTATTATGTTGTTTATGTGTAAATTTTCTACGACCAATAAAACTTTAAAAAACATTTAAAATTTGGTTTAATACTATTTCTTAACGTCCAAACTTAACAAAATATATTATTGTACTTTTATATTATCTGTAGTATACATGCGGTTGGCCAAATAACATGCAACCACATGCTTAACGCTACCTATTTCTAATGTAGTTTGGCTTTTTTGGGTGAACTCATGGTTCTTGTCAAAAATGTGGAGGGAGAGAGATTGGTGAGTTTTGATGTGAGAAAGAAATTGGGTGTGTATAGAAAATGCGTATTGGTTAGTATATTAATTGATAAGAGGGTGAACCACTACATCATGTGAAATGGCTTAGATGATGTGACAAACACGTGATGAAATCCTATGTATTATTACACGAAGCAGTTAGTAATGTTTAGAAAAATAAAATGATACTTTGAGCTTACATATAATTTTGTACTTAAGTAATGTTTTTTAGTGGAGAAATATAATACAAAATGATAAAATAAGAGAAACCAGAAAAATAATATTGGGCTCATAAAATTGTGACAGGTAATGCAACCAAATATATATCAATAAGAGAAACCAGAAAAATAATATTGAGATCATAAAATTGTGACAGGTAATGCAACAAAATATATATCACTCGTTAATGCAATTCATAATTTATAAAGTTATATTTATGTAACTTATTAGATATACATTCTTTGTCAATAGTTTAGATTTAAAACTTGATTACTTATATATATGATATGTAGAATATGGGTGGGGTTCGTCTACAAAGTCCATTGTTTTCCTACAAAGTGTACAAACTCATAAAATATCACAATTTTAGCCATAAAACACACTCAAAACCCATAAATAATATAATTGGATCATTAAAACACAGTATCCAAACCCTAACAGATCATAAAATTTTCAAATACACCATCGTAGAACTATGAATATAAAACACAACATAATCAACATAAAACACACTAATGTTAGTCATTCAATAATCAAGGCCTTATCTTCCAAAACACAACACAAAACCCGCAAATATGGCGTTTTAGTAATCTTCACTTTCTTATTTATGAGTTTTGAGTGTGTTTTATGGTTGATATTATGACATTTTATTACTTTTTACACTTTGTAGGAAAAACGGACTTTGTAGACAACTCCCACCCTGTAGAATATACATATATATATATATGGAAAAGGTAATAAGAAAACCTTATTGAGTTGAGAAAACTTTGCAAATTCAATCTCCACCTTTTCTCAAAACAATCAATGGTTGAGATTCAATGTTACATAAAGTAACTTTTCTGACCATGTGACTAACAAAAATTACACGTAACAACTTTTGTTTTTTCACTTTTCTGTCTGACATAAAAAGTGTAACAGGTTTGATTTTATTTGTTAACATTAATATATATATATATATATATATATTCGCGTACACATCGTAAGTTAAGGCCAATTGTACGTTAACTAACCCCTATATATGTGTGTGTGTGTGTATATAGAGAGAGAGTTTAAGTATCAAAGTGTCTTTAACATGCGATGGTACGAGACCAACAAAATAACGTGCGTAATTAGGGTAAAGACTAACCTATGCGTGATTTGTGTTTTGGCCATGCATGATTTCTTCTTCATACATAATTAGGAGTGAAATTTATAATGTGCGTAATTTACAAATCATCATCATACTCAGTAAATCCCATCAATAGCAAAGCTAAGGTAGGGTCTGAGGAGGGTAGATGTAGACAACCTTACCTCTACCCTGTAGTAGTAGAGAGACTGCTTCCGGTGAAACCCCCGGTTCCATGGTAGTTTTGTATCAAACCTTGGACCTAAGGCACATAACACTCAAACAATCAGGACAAAGACCGATTAGCGCATGTACCCCTGTGTCTTTCAGCTATCAACGCCACCACATGATACATGATTAACCATCCACATATTTTAACGTTATTCTCATGAAATTAGTAAAATAACGTTAAAGTTAGTACCATTTCACTTTTGCCCCGAGCGCCCATACATATATACATACATATGTGCACACCGCAAGCGGGGCATAAAATCTTGTGAATAATCATGGTCTCAAATACAATTTAGCCGGCTTTGTGAATTAAAAACTACATATTAGGCAAATTTTGTCAGGTCCTCTAACCCGCTAGAAGTATACATACCCAAATCAAGCTATTCATGAGTAAATTAACCAAGATTACCTATTGCAATGTGAAATAAGGCTCTACATAGGACCCGTTATCTGTATCTTCCTCACCACCTCCACTTCCATCATCGCGTATCACCACACCTTAAAGAGCTATTGTACATTAACCTTCCCATATATGTGTGTGTGTATATATAGGCTTCGGTTCACTTAAGAACCACCACGAGTTGTGAAAACCATGAGAACTCCTACTTCCCACGCGAGTTAGGCCACATTTTTTTGCACAAACGTAGATAAAAATATTATAAACATGTCTATAAAAAATTGCCGAGTTGGTGGTTTTGCCTATGTAAGTTTTGTTTACGCGTTGATGTAAATTTTGTTACGGCGATGATTTTTTTTAAACCTCATATAAATTTGTACATACAGAATTTTAAAAATCTTTTTTTGCTGAAACAAGTGATTTTTTTAAGATGTTTGAGAAACAAAATTTGGAAAAAACTTTTGAAAGGCTTAGTTATCATGGTTATTACAACTAAAAGTAGTTCTCATTTTATCCTAACCCTATATATGTATATATATAGTGAAAGTGTAACATACAATATCCCTTACCGTACAATACGTACGAGATAAAATTATAACATGCGTAATTAGTTTTATAACATGTGTGATTAGGTTTTTACCCCATGCGTGATTTCTGATTTTGTATATGCGTGATTATGGTTTTCAACATACGTGATTAGGGTTTTGAGTTTTATAACAAGCATAATTTCATCTAGTACACATCGTATATTAAGGAATATTGTGCGTGTATGTATATTTAGTATGCTTCAATTGAGAACCACTCTTATTGCAAGAACCGCGAAAACCAATGTGAACACAACAAAATAAACCCACCCGCCCCCACCCCACCACAACCCAAAAACCTAAATACCCCACCCCTGCTAAGCCATAAAGCTAGACCCCACAATTAAATGCTAAAAAAGTTTTTTTTATATTTTTATTAAAAATTGATAAATATCGTCACTAAAAAATATAAAAAAAATTGAACAATAGTACCGATGCACATGTGCATGCGAATGAACGTGTGCATATGCATACGCATGCACATGTGCAGCGATACTTTTTGTTCAATTATTTATAAAAAAAACGCTAAATTTCGTCACTAAAAAAGAACAACACTATATGTCCAGCAGTACTGTTGTTTAGTTTTAGTTTTTGACAAAATTTAGTGTTTTTATTTTTTTTAGGTATTTTTGGATGCGTTTACATTGGTTCTCGCAATAAAGGATGGTTTATAACGGATCCTTATGCTATATATATATATATATATATCAACATCTTAAAAATGTAATAAAAATATAATGATACTTACGAACAATTTGGCATTTTGACGTGCAACCCACGACTTGGCTAATGCCTCCTCCTGATTTGTGATCAAGGTTGTGCTTTCGGTTTCGAAGTTTGGTTGCCGCTTCCACGCACTGGTTGCTTATTTTTTTCCGTTTGAAAGTTTGGGGTTGCGTTTCTCGCATAAATTCTTGAACATCGTCTACTACGGCTGAGACGATCCGATCGGTGGTGGTGATGATTGAGGTTGCGGTTGAAATTGCGTATTAAATGGGTTTCGCAATAGCATTTGCTGGATTTGATTCATTTGGGTGAAAGAATTGTGGGTTTGTTGGAAACCCGCAAAAGAAACAAAGAGTTTGGTGAAATTATGTTGAAAATGGATATGATATTTATTTATTTAAAAAGAATAAAATAAATTTTATTATGTAACATAGTCGTTATCAACGGCACTTTTTTAAAATTTGGACCGTCGAGCTCGTCTTGGAGACGACGACAGGAACGGAACAAAGCAATGGAGGGCGGTGTGGACGTGCCTCCACCGGGCTCGACGGCCCTCCGCGGTTCCCCACAGCATAGCCTTATCAGATCAATAACCTTGAAATCCATCAAAAATCATCATTTATGACAACCAATCAAAACCAAAAACAAATGTCAACTAAAATTTAAAACAAAACATGTAACGTTCAAAATATTAAAATTCGACATTAGAGTTTAATTGCAAAACATGGTCCCATCTTTTCAAAATTCAAAATCTGTGTCATCAACTTTAAATAACACACATTGAGATACTCATTAACTAGATCACATACTCTGATAAATATAATTATTCGCGATAATAACAAATCTTGTGATTTTAATCAGTTTGATCTAAGACTCCTGTACAACAACAACAACAACAATAGTTAAAAAGAAAGGAAAAAATCAAATAAAATTTAACTCCATTGCTGACATGGTTGACTATGATTAACCAATGTGTCTGAAAATGAGTTATAATGAGTAAAACATGTATTAAAAAAAACCATATTTCCTATATATTAATTACAAATTGGTGATGCATACTGGTGTAAGAGGTCATGGTGAAGTGGTAGAGACGTAGTGGTGGGGCTCATCGTCATTATTATTTTACAATGTGTATATATAGATAAATATCATGATAGTTTTTTTATTAATTTTTCTTAAAAATCTAAAATTTATTTATACACACTATCAGTGTTTTAAAAACCGGTTTTTAGGTCATACCGGGTTGGGCTTTAAAATAGTTTAACTTGTTGAATCGGGTGGTATGGGGCGGTTGAACCGGGTTACTAGTTAACCCTATAAGTTCTATAAAATACAAATTAATCTCAAAAAAACAATCAAATCTCAACTTGGATTTATGTAACTAATCCTAGTTTTATCTAAAAACAACTATTTTTATTGTAAATTATTAAGCATTTTAAGAATATTTTTATTAGATATAAACAAGATTGCATTGTACGAGATAAGTAACAGTTTCAACAACGATGAAATATTGTAATAGAAAACACTAGGTTAATTACCGGAAATATAGTATATCAATATTACCTTAATATCGTATTTTATTTAAATTAAGAAATCAAATCTTAAGATAATGCAAACTAGTTCAACGGTTTGAAACGGTAGAACCCGATTTACCGCCGGTACATAAGACATACTGTATTCGAGTTTTACCGGCTTTTATTGTACCGGACTCGTGTCCGATATCCGGTTTACCAGTATAACCAGCTAGTTAATACCGGTATTTAAAACATTACACACAGTCTTAAATAATACATTGTCTATTTCTATAGAAGTGTTGTCACTTCATCGTGCTTACATACACCTTCATTCTTTAGATAAATATATGGATGAAGAATTTAGGATTTGAGTTATTATATACTATAAATTTGAAACATTTTAGTGCATATGTGGTTTGTATCACATGTTTATTAGTTTGTTTATGTTGTATTGAGATGTATCATGTGTTTAATTTGTGGTATTTGTTTTGGGTATTAACTTTGGGTTTTGTTTTATTTGGCTTTAAAACCATCAACTTGAAACATGTTAGTGCATATGTGGTTTGTACCACAAGTTTATTAGTTAGTTTATGTTGTATTGGGTTGTATCATATGCTTAATTTGTAGTATTTTTTTAACTTTGGGTTTTGTTTTGTTTTGTTTAATTTTGAAGCCAAACCTCTCTCTCATCAACCGTCTCCCTCTGCCTTTCCCCCATTGCCGCACCACTATTTTAATATTCCAAGACCGCTACCCCTCTTTTAAATCTGTTGCTGTAACATCCCAAAAACAGATTTGGTGATTAAATCAACTGAAGATGAGCGGGTAAAATACCATTAGTGGTAAAAGTTAACCCGATAACATTAGAATTTAAATAAACAAACCTAGTTTACTTTAGTTATAAACGTTTAATTTGTAAACTTATACGATTACGAGCCCACAGCAACGCACAGGTCCTCAATACTAGTATATATTACTATGTAAGAGTTAATTACATAGATAGTTTTTCTAGTTATGTTTTAGTTATGAGTCATGATGACTTTAATGGAGCATATTGAGTCTTATTAGGTCGTTTTAGCTATTAATGTTACCACTTGGGTTTTATTAGGTCGTTTTAGCTATTAATGTTACCACTTGGGTTGTATCCCAGTGGTAAGAGGTAAAGCCTCTTTGGCCAAAGACAGGTTAAAACCTAGACATACAAATGAAATTATCCGTTAAAAAAGTGTTTAATTGTTAATGTGTTAAATTTGATTAATTAATAAGAATGACATAAGTGACCGATCCTATAATAGCTTATAACAAGGTATAATGAGCCTGGGTATTTCATTTTAGGTCTTAGTGGGTTAGATTGGGTTTTAACTAGTCATATAAGGTCGTAATGAGTTATAATGGATACATACATGTCTTACTAGGTCTTAGGGCCATGATATGACTTAATATACATATGTTAATGACGTATTTTTCCGTAAGTGCATTTCTGCGGGTAAAATAATTATGTTTACTACTAAGCAGTGTATTGATAGGTCACCTAGCATACTAATCAGTTCATTTTAGGTACTCGTTTTTACACATTAATATTTTTTTAAAAGTATTAGTTTTATTGCAACGGTATATGATTTTTATCTATTTTTATACTTTATAATTTTTTAAATAATGGGGTTAAAACAATATAATCGGATAAACAAGTAGGATGAGAAAACTATGAAAAGTAATGAAATTGTTAAAACCGAATTGAAATAAACTTGGCAAATATGTTGTTCTTATCCAATTTTTCATTTAATTAGCAATCTATTATCTGGAACTCAAACTATATATTTTGTGCAGGGCCTTCCTGGAAATCCCTAAAATTCAGAGGTCTGGGCACGCATTTGGTGTTCTAAATCTAATTACGTTTTGTCTTTGGTTGCAGAATTTGTATGAGTTATTATATTGACAATGTTCTCCTTCGAGAACTGTTTAAATCTTTTGGTAACATATTGTCTTGTAAAGTGGTTACGGTGGTAGGGGCACCATCAGTGACCCCTTCGGTGAGTATTGTTTACCGATCGGTGAGGTGGCGCCGGCACAATATCGGTGAGTGGTGAAGGAGGTAAACGGTGCGTAGTCACCGAGTGGGAAAGGGAGAGAGAGACGGGGTTAATGGTGGGTCCTACTCTCTTTCAACCAATCACAATTTTTTTAAAGAAATCTCCTCATGTGTTTGAGCACCCCTAGTGTTTAGGGAAGTTGATATGACATGATATTATTGATTAAAAAATTTTTTTACTATTCCCCAAATGAGAAATGCCCCTTCCACCCTTACATTTAAAGACGGTAAGAGCAAAGGATATGGTTTTGTTTAGTTTGAATTTGAACAATGTGCAAATGCTGCTATTGAGAAAGTCAATGGAACATAGCAACAGAGAATTTGCTTTTTTTGAACCAGAATGAGTATTAGAATCATAGAACTAACTACAAAACATCACAAGGTTGTGAATTCAAAATTCAGTTTTCATAATTCTTTGTCATATTACACCTTCATTTTCTTTTCTTTCTCAAATTAAAAGTTTTAACAAATTACAGAACTCTTCGTCATTGTGATTTTCCAACTAACTAACTAACTGATCGTCCTATCTTCGTAGAGGGTCGGCCTGTGCCCACTGTAAGGCCCATGTTGTTGGTGTTTTTTTATTTTATAATTATAGCTCAAGTGCCTTGGTGTAAAGGCCCAAGTTCCCAAGTTGAAATCTGAAAGGCCCAACTATCCTAAGCCCTAAAGGCTTGTTTTGTTTGAATGGAATTGACCCGGCCAAGCTAATTTGATTCCCCCCTCCCAATCAAACTCTTGATTAGGAATGGCAGGCCGGGTTGGGCCGGGTATTAGTAATCTCAAGCCCGTACCTGGTTGTAATTCTTTGGCCCGTACCCGGCTCGTTACCCGTCAGGTATTTGTCGGGTAATTACTCATCGGGTATCAGGTATACCCGCAGGTAACGGGTATACCCATTGATATCACTGAAACTCTCATGTGCATTTTTTACTCTAATGTTTATGTAATTTACTATTTTAATAACTACAACAAAAGGAAAATATGACCAATAGCATACAAAAATATTATATTAAATGCATATTTGAAATATATATCCGCATAATTAACTAATTAATGTACTGCTACTTTGCATTTAATTGAACACTAAATATGAAAAATAGTAGCATTAATCAGAAACCAAGTAATCTCCCTAACAACTTGAAATGTGTTTAGAAAATTCCAAAACTAAAACACAATTTCAATCTGCATAGAAACAACATAACTAAACATAAAATTTTGTGTTTGTATGTTAAAGTCTTGAAGACAAACAACAAAGCAAAATAATATGAATAAGTGTATGTACTGAAGTTATATAAATGGAAAATTAAATTTAATATAATATGTTTTTCGGGTATTATTCGGGTAAACCAACCGGGTATCGGGCTGGTATCGCTAAATCCTATATCCGTACCCGAATATATTTTTTTTTAATCCCATACCCAGCCCATACGTGTCGGGCTTTGAGTATACCTGGCCCGTATATTTCGGGTTTCGAGTATGCCCGTCGGGCTCAGGCTTTTGTGCCATCCCTAGTCTTGACTCCGGCTAATTTGTCGAAAGGATGATATTCAGATGTTGAACAAAGATTTTATAAGTCACAACTCTCGCGAAGTTTTAGAGAATGTGGAATTGATTAAAATTTAGAAAAAGCAACGACTTTTATAGAAAGGATGATATTCAAATGTTGAACATGGGGGAAGATTAAGCTCAGCCAAGATCTCGGAAACAGAGGAACAAAATCACCAATGAACATTATTTTAAGTTTGATTGCTTTAATGCTATTGTGGATATGGTGCTACAAGAATTTGTTGATCGTTTTAATGAGGTAAAAGATGGAATTACTTAAAAATATGGTAGCTTTCGAATCCACGTGACTCTTTCTCTCAATTCTACACAGCAAAGTTACTTCGGTTGAGTAAGTTCTATCCATATAAATATTATGACCAAAAAGTATGGTTGAGTATCAACTCCCCTTGTATCACCATAGTCTTCTAAACTCTTGCGTAATTTGTGTTGTGGAAGTAGATGAACTTCTGAATGTTAATAATGAAGATGTAATCGAGCGTTCCCAAAAGATGAAAACACGTAAAGGACAATTGTAGTTGAGGTATTTATATATCATGTTTAGATTTTGATGATCTACGATATTTCACCACATTTTTTCCGCCGTCCCATTTTTAGCCGACTTTCATTGACCAGTATGTATAGTGTTAAAAATATTGTTATATTATTGTCTGTTGTCATGAGATGGAGGGTTAAGTCAGATTGATATAAGTATGGATTTAGAAGTCAAATTAGCGGTTAGTGTGTTAGTTAGCAGTAAACAAACATTTTTCCATGATTTTCAACTTATTTAATGAATTTAATCCATTAAATTATGGGCAAAACCAATTTAATATAGTTAGTAGAGTGATTTAACATCTTTGTATTTTAGTTAAAATTTTAAGTTATTGAAGAGAGTATAGAATATAATTATTATTTTCTTTAATTCTAGGACTATTTTTTCTAGAGTTTATTTTAAAAATTAATATCAAATTTAAGTTGTCTTTTGATTTTTCAATTAACTGGGCAATGCACCTAGAAATTTAATCTGATGTGTTATTTTGATGATGTAAACACTTTTAGAAGAAACAGAGAATATGACATTATTTAGTATACTAGTAGAAATATCATTGTTTTACGAGTTAATATGGGCACACCCTCTCACTTTATACCTCTTTATTTACATATATAGAGAAGAGTGAGAAACAATATACCAATATATACACATATATAAAGAGAGTTAGAGTGAGAAACAATATCCAATAAGATTTTAAGATGTATCAATAAAATGATTTATAATAGAGTAAATTGCACAAAACATCCTTTATGTTTCCTCAAACTTGCAGGTTCCAGCCTTAATGTTTAAAAGTTGCTAAAAACAACCTTTAAGTTTATTTTTGTTACGGGTTCAATCCTTTACAGCTAACCACGTTATTTTCTTCAGTTAAGTTCCCTCACATGATCAACCAAAATGACGAATATACCCTCACATGTTATGCATGTGAGGGAACTTAACTGAAGAAAATAACGTGGTTAGCTGTAAAGGATTGAACTCGCAACAAAAATAAACTTAAAGGTTGTTTTTAGCAACTTTTAAACATTAAGGCTGGAACCTGCAAGTTTGAGGAAACATAAAGGATGTTTTGTGCAATTTACTCTTTATAATATAATACCTATATTTCACTATCTATATATCTATGCTACATTGTTAAAGAAACTAAATTTTCTAGTCTTATCGTAATTTGCATAAATTTTTAAGATGACATAGCGAAGATTAAGAACAAATTTACATCAAATTCACATACTTTTGTCACGTTCTTCCGTTTCTATCCCTTACTCTCTTAAATTCACATACTATTGTCATGTTCTTCCATTTCTACCCCTTATAAGAATTTTAAGAATTAATGATTTGAAGACTCATAATTAGCAATTAGCGAAGACGAGGTGATTTTTTTTACTCTTCTTCCCTACTAACTTCTTCTACTCTCTTACCATTGTTATATATAACGTCATTGATTCATTAGCTTATTTCTACATCATTGTGGAGTGATTAACATTCAAAGTATATTGTGCATTGTGTGTTTGTTCGTCTACAATGGCTTCGGCCAAGGAGCATGTGGAGGAGATACGGAGGACGGAATTTTCAATCAGGGGAGAACCGAACCCGTTGACGGAAGATCTTCATCAGGTTGTGAACTGAAGACTCTGTCTGCTGAACTTATGCAAAGGATTTGCACTGTTTGATGGAGCTAGTTCAGGAATCATTTCATTTATTATTACTTATTTTCTTTACTTTTTTATGTTATATAGTTTAACGAATTTCAAGAGTAATTTTATTTGAAATTGCATGTTAATGTTCGGTTGTTACCTTAACTTTTTGAATCTAGCTGCAATTTACATTTCGTGATACATCAACGTTCTGAACATATATATATATATATATATATATATATATACATATATATATATAGGGTGTGGTTCAGCTATAAAATCCATTTTTCCTACAAAGTTAAAAAAGACCACAATTTTAAGCATAAAACACACTCAAAACCCACAAATAACAGAGTGCGGGTCACTAAAACACAACATCCAAACCCTAACAGTCCATAAAAACTTCAAACACACTATCATAGAACTATGAATATAAAACACAATATGATAATCAAAATAAAACACATTAGTGTTAGTAAATCGATAATCAAAGCCTTATCATCCGAAACACAACACAAAACCCACAAATATGGCGTTTTAGTAATCTTACCTTTGTTATTTATGGGTTTTTGGTGTGTTTTATGGTTAACATTATAGTGTTTTATGACTTTTTACACTTTGTTAGAAAAAAATGGACTTTATAGCCAACTCCCAACCTATATATATATATATATATATATATATATATATATATATATATATATATATATATATATATATATATATATATATATATAAGAAGGATCCGTTAGGAAACACCATTTATTGCGAGAATCGCGAGAACCAATGTGAACACAACCAAAAATACATAAAAAATCTAAAAAACACACAAAAGTTTTTTATATATTTTTTTAAAAAATCGTTATATTTCGTCACTGAAAAAACAAAAAAAAAAATTGAGTAACAATTATCCATGCACATTTGCATATATATGATTTTTGATAAATTCCATAATACATTACCAATATTAGACATTTGCACTTTCATTTACACTACCATCCATAATACACTACTTTTTACATTACCAATATTAGAAAAACACATATGCATCTATATATATGAACATGATATACCGTGTTTTGGTACACTACTATGAATACATTTTCCCTTTCATCTATCATACCATCCATGATATACTACCATTACCTCCTACCATTCATAATACAATACCATTACCTCCTACCATTCATAATACAATACCATTACCAATATGTATAATATTTTCACTTTATGAACATGTACATCAACACCCTTCATAGCATTCAAACAACATATTACATCATAAAGTAACAAATATAACAAACCATCAACCACTAGATATAACTAACCAAAAAACATGTATATGGGCCTACTTAATCATTCAAAATCACAAACTTTTTGTAACAAAACACGTTATAATATGGTTATACATAATAATACACATGTCACACCCCAACCGATGGCGGAAACATCGGGATGAGACGAACAAATTGCTCAAAACTTCATAACGCTATGTGACAATATAGATTAAATTCAAATTTCATTCAAGACTAAATTCTCGTACAAAAATTCCAAATAATAGTCAACAATTGTTTCAAAACGTCATAACATCAAAATAGACAAATTAATCTAGGCGAGTATCTAAGCATTCCTACTAGATTTCTTGCATCATCAGCTTTCCTGCAACATGTATTAAAAGCGTAGATCAATACAAAAGTATTGGCGAGCATACAAGTTTGAATTTAATTATAAGTATAAAAGTTTGTTTTGATAGTGACAAGTATATATTCAAGTCGAATCGCACGAATATGTAGACCACTTTCGCATAACCATAGCATATAATCGAATTCCATAACTAGCAGGCATAGTATTCTAAGCATAACGATATCATGAGAATACAAGTCAAAACTAATAAGCATAAACAACTCAAGCCTAACAAGTAGCATATATAGACGAGTTTAAACTAACACCTATAACTCACATAAGCGTAACTGATGGCACATTTGGTATTGTGAACACATTTAATTTTGTTTAAAATAAATTTTGTAATTTATACATGTTGCACCCCAAAATGCATTTAAAGTGTAAAAAAAGGGGTCGAGTATGCTCACAATTTCGCAACGCATTCCTTGGAAATCCCGCGAGGAGTGAAGAGCTTGGTAATGCAACTCCGAGGTCGTCATACATGGATAACGAAAGTATATAAACATTAGAGGTTGTCGAAGCGCTAAATAATATGAATATATATTTATATATTTATAAAAATTTAATTAAATTCGAGGGGTTTTGTTTTATATAAGTTAACGAATTTTGATCTTACGGATTTTACGAAAATGGGCAGAGTTTCCTCTGTTTTTGGGCAATCCCGACAACTCAAGTTGTCGATGTATTTTCCAAACTCATCAATTCGCCAATAACATCAATATATGTATTTTCTATTTGTGTTTACAAAGTAGATACGGTTCGGTTCTTGTTAAAAGACATACCCAAAAAAAACAATATATTAAAACAAGATAAAAATGGAAATCGCGTTGAAAGGTTTTACCAAGCTCGTGTTGACCGCTGCTGACCGAAGTCGGCTGAGGTTGACCAAGCCGCTGACCGAGTTGATTCGGTTTGACCGAGTCGATACTGAACCGAGCTGAACCTCACCAGTTGAACCAAAACACCCGAAGCTGAACCGAATCTGGTGTTGACTACGGTTGACTATCTTTGACCAGTCGACCGGGTAAGACCCGAGACCGAACCTGACCCGTGTTAACTAGAACTCGAACCGAGACTGAACCATGTGAACTGAGATCTGAACGGGATCCGACCGAACTGCTGCGATCGCGGTTGATTGAGATTGACCGAGCATCATCCTAGACCCGAACCGAAACTGAGACGCGTTGATAACAGTTGACCCGACACGAAACCGAGCCTTCACTGCACCGGGGACCACTGAGTCGAGCTTGGAACTAACTGACATCGAGGCATGACCTGAGCCGAATCAAGCTGAGCCGCCACACTCGGACCCGACCGGATCTGTTTTGGACCTGAACAACTCCAAGTCCAAGCCTGACCCCCAACTCCTGCCGCCGCCGCCGGAGACGCCGGCGCTACCGCTGTGGTTCGCTGCCGCCGGGAAAAACGGCATGACGCCGTCCCTCTCCCGTTCAATCTCTCTCTCTACTACACATCTCTCTCTCTGGCCGGCGTTCAACTGAGCAGGGTAAGGAGGGGGCTCGAGCTGTGCGTGTGAAGGAGGGAGGAGTGTGGTGTGAGAGGGGAGTGGGTGTGGCCGGAGCCGTCGGAGGAGTCGGAGCTCGGTCGGACTTGCTCCGGCAAGTGTATATGCGAGAGAGAAGAGGGGGCACAGTGAGCGGTTGTGAGTGTGTGTGTATACTTTTTATTTAGGTTTAGGGTTCAGTTAGGTTTAGGTGGTGTGTTGGGCTAAGGCCCGATAACCCGTTCTAACGTTTTTGAGTGGCCCGAACGTACCGACGAGATCCGATTTCAAGTACAAGTTTTATAAAACGTCGAATTTATTTTGTTTATTATTATTATTATTATTATTATTGTTGTTGTTGTTGTTGTTGTTGTTATTATTATCTATAAAAATAATAACTAAATAAATAATAATAATGATAATAAATTAGACGAATAAATAATTCAGTGGTACGACAGTATTTCCTAAAATAAATTTTACGGAATCGCGAGGCGTTTACAGCACATGTGCATTTTTAATACTCGTAATGTAAAAAGTAGTGTATTACGGATGGTATTGTAAATGAAAGTGAAATTGTCTACTACTTGTAATGTATTAAGTAATTTGTCAAAGAAATTATACATATGCATATGTGTATTGATAATTATTTCTCAAAAAAAATTTATTATTTTTTAAGTGACGAAATATAGCGATTTTTAAAAATATATATGTATATTAAAAAAATTTGTGTGTTTTTTAAATTTTTTAGGTATTTTTATGTTCACATTAGTTCTCGCAATAAAAGGTAGTTCTTGCATGAACCCTACCATACACACACACACACATATATATATATCATTTGTGAACAACTTCTTAAGAGTGAACTGAGTGAACTAATCTTGGCATTTGATCATTTTTTAGACTAAAATGGTAAGATTGATATTAGTCAAGTACTTTTAATTAAAATCACTTAATTTTCTCATCTCTTAACTCTCTCTCTCTCTCTCATTTTTAATTATTTCTCTATTATTTTAATTATAAGAGATTAAAGGGCTAATGTTTATTTAAATAAACTCTTATGTTTCTTTTTAAAATTAAATATTAAACCTAATTAAATTATGTTTTTTACATATGTGTATACATGTCAATATATACAAGACTTATACACTTGTGTACAATTACATCTTGCTCCCACATGTCCGTATAAACCAGATTTGTACACATGTGTATTATTCAAGTACATATGTCTAAAAACTAACAACTGTGTATCTTGTATAAATTGTAGTTAGCGAGACTGTACACATGTGTATAAACTAAAATTTGTAGATCTTGTATAAACTAATACTATCGAGATTGTACACATGTGTATACACTCACAACTGTGTATCTTGTATATACGGAAACTAGCAAGATTTTAGGAATTTTGATTATATTGTTTAATAAATGCAATTTACAAAAGACGCAAATACCCTTCTGTCAATTAATTTAAAGGGAAGTTACAAGATTATATTACAATCTTGCCATTGTTTAAAAATCTCTAGATGATATAATTCAATGGTTCATATTAGTTCATACAGTTCACTCTCAACCTACTGTTAACTCTAGAACCCTACCATATATATATATATATATATATATATATGTGTGTGTGTGTGTGTGTGTGTGTGTGTGTGTGTGTGTGTGTGTGTGTGTGTAGGGGGCGTGAAGGTTCATTTGAGAAGAAAATTAAATTGAGAAAAAAAAGAACAAAGGGTACAATTGTAAAGCGTTATATAGTTTTTCACTTGTCTATTTTACTATTATCTTTGACTAATTAATTAGTCATAAAGACTATCATTCTCCAAACTAAAATTTTTTAGTACATACATCAAAATTAATCTCACATGTTTTGAAATTTATCATACATATATTGAAATTTATCCTATATAGCTCGTAATTGATACTACACAACTCGGAATTTATCCTAGACTTTAAATTAATTTTTTTCTTCTTTGAAGAAATTTATTTTTTTGAAAATAAGTTACAAATTTAATGTAGTTAACTATTAAAAAGAAAAACTACTAATTAATAATTTATATAAGTTTAATAATATACCTTTATACTAATATTAAATATAAAAATTAAAAGATGTAAAATTAAGCGTTTTATGTATAATATAATGCTTGTGACAATACGGAAAAAGAAGGAAAACATGGCTCTTTGAAAAATGAAAATGGATGCCAATGCGAAAATGGTGGAATTCACCTCAAAAGTCAATGCTCTGTTTTAGGAATTTTGAAGGCAGATGATTCTTATTGCAAGGATTCCATTGATTTAAAAGATGCAAAGGTAAACAGATCCAACTACGAATAAATCAAAGTTTCTTATATCTTACTTCCAATAAAGAGTATTATTCTGCCACTCTAATCCAAATTGCGTGTCGAGTATATAAGGTATGTGTTTATTTTTTAATTTCCATAATGTCGCTCTCTTAACTTGAAATGAAGATGTGACCCACCAAATGTAGGTGCCATTCCAAATAACAATTCTTCAAGATAGTTTTGTTTGTACATGAACAATTGACTGGCAAGAAAAACCCTACGTCATCTCAAATGGATTTCAAGATTTCAGACACTAATCACAGTGAATGCTCTTACAAAGTAGGCTTCTATTGCTCTTAATAGATTACATTTTTGGAGCAATTTTCAGGCGGAAATCAGTGACACGATATATTTACACTAGATATATATATATGGGTCAACTTGAGGTATTGCTTATGTAGTTATATCCCCGTGACTAAATATGAATGTGGGTCGACCTTTGTGACCCATATTGCATATTATCCTTTCAAACTCGAACATACCTGTACTTGACCCAACCCACCTCGACCCCCTATTTTGTCATCTTCACCAAAGAGGCAAAGATACGACCATAAAGGTGGTTTAATGTTTCAAGCATCAACTTCACTTTCTGATATTGTAGTCCAGATGGTGTTGTGTTTTTGTGATGGTATGGCATAAATAGAGCCCGTGACAAAAAGACATCAAATATCAGTGATTAAAAAAAAAAGAAAACTCTTTTCTATGTAAATTGGTAAAATTTAACAGATATATATCAGTAGAAAACACACTCAAAGAAGTGGAATCTATTTTACTTGCAAATTTTAATCACTTACTTATGAAGGGGTCGATTTAGTATATATTATATCCTTCTCGTGTCAAACATGTCAAAAAGTTGGCTTAAAAAACAAGTCAAATGTAGTCGAAAATCTCCTAAAGTGCAGTTGATCTATAAAAACCTCTAAATCAATTTTTTAGAGAAATATTATTAGTATTAAAAGGTCAGGCAAGGTAACCGAAGATCCCAAATTGAACAATGTATGGTACATCCTTTTAATATTAAATCACTTTTTACAATTTTTTATTAAATCGAAACTAGAGTTGGGAATCGGAGGGGTGATTCAGATTCAAAACCAATGGACCGTCATTTTTGTGTTACCGAATTGGTTTCTTAAAAACCATCAGAACAGAGCCATTTTTATAACTTAGTGGTTTAATCGATTAACTTTTGAGTAAATTGCACAAAACGTCCTTTAAGTTTCACCAATCTTGCTGGTTTCAGCCTTAATCTTTAAAAGTTGCCAAAACCAGCCTTTAAGATTAATTTTGTTGCAGGTTTCATCCTTTATCACTAACCCAGTTACTAATCCATGTTAAATGGCCTCACATGCATAGCATGTGAGGGTAAAACCGTCTTTTCCACGGATCCAGTGGAGATATATCATAGTTCCAGATCTCCATCTCCCCCGTTCTCCACTTCCTCATAAACCCTAGAAACAAGACCCAAACCCCACCACCGTCTGCGGTCAGTGTGGCATAGACGAACCAAAACTCCTCCACAAATTTCATTCTTCCTTAACAAATCCCATCAAAAAAATCTCATCTTTCACCCAAAATCCCTCCAAATTTCAATGCGACCCAAACTAATCCCACATCAAATCCCTCAAAACCCATCACAAATTTTCTAGGGTTTCTGAAAAATAATAAAAACAGAGTGAGGGACCAAAACAGGGGAGAATGTCGGGAAAAGAGGATATGCCGGAAGGGACGGTGCGAAATGTAATGGAACAGGAGAATTTGAAGTGGGTATTCGTTGGCGGAAAGGGGGATGTTGGGAAAACTACGTGTAGTTCGATTCTTGCGATTCTTTTGGCGTCTGTTAGATCCTCTGTTCTCATTATTTCAACTGACCCTGCTCATAATCTTAGCGATGCGTTTCAACAGAGGTTCATCACCGTACAAATCACAGATCTGACGTGATACTTTTTGAAGATATGTTTAAACTTCAATCCAACGCCTTTGTCGTCGGTTGATGATGCGAGTTGGTGGTGGTTGTGGCAGATCTAGATGGAGGCGGAGGTGTTGTGTGACGATTCGGATGGAGGTAGTGGCGTGGCGGATCTGGATGGAGGCGATGTGTTGGTGTGGTGGATGTAGATGTGTTGTGTGACGATTCGGATGGAGGTGGTGGTGTGGCGGATCTGGATGGAGGCGGTGACGATTCGGATGGAGGTGGTGGTGTGGCGGATCTGGATGGAGGCGATGTGTTGGTGTGGTGGATGTAGATGGAGGCGGTGATGAGTGGTGGATTTGGATGGTTCTGTTGTTGCAGACAATTCATAGAGGGAGAGAGATTGAGAGAGAGGGGGGCATGGATATATTAGAGTAAACTGAAATTTGAGTAAATTGCACAAAACGTCCTTTAAGTATGAAATAGACGGTTTTACCCTCACATGGCTTGCATGTGATGCCATTTAACATAATTTAATAACTGGGTTAGTGATAAAGGATGAAACCTGCAACAAAATTAATCTTAAAGGCTGGTTTTGGCAACTTTTAAAGATTAAGGCTGAAACCAGCAAGATTGGTGAAACTTAAAGGACGTTTTATGCAATTTACTCTTAACTTTTTAGGTTTTTTTTATAATTTATGCTACCAGTTGTGTCAGGTTGATGGTTTAAAGGTTTTTTTATTATTAAAGGGTTATATTCGCAAACCCAAAACTTGATTACTAACCAAAGTGTTGTAGTCTTCGCCGTAACGTACACGCACCCAACTAGAATACTTTATTTGAAGTACTGGTCAGTACAAGCACCAACTATGTAAAACCAAATTCTGGTTTGTTTTTATATTTTGTATTTCATTTAGAAAAATATGTAAAATCTCAATATTAGCATTTGTAAAGGATTCGTTTGGACATGTATTAGCATTCGTCATTGCTTCTTATTCAAATTCTATGACATCACATTCAATATGAACATTTAATTTTGGCTTTACTTGCAGATTAATTAGTGTCTGCCACAATGTCGTGGATTATCCCTCTGGTGCAATATTACCCATTTGGAAAGAGGCTTAACTCGTCACAAAGGGCGTGATCATGTCTGCCAACTATAAAAAAATATAAAATAAATGGGTCAAACTGTCACACCCTCAAATTCCACATGCGGGTTTTACCGCAAGACGTGTGACCGACCAGGATCTAGCCACTAATCATGTTGAACCAACCATTTAAAATAATAAAAGTATCACTATCAACATGATTAGCGATCACGTTTTAATTTGTTCAAAAGATAGTTTGTGTTGCAGCAGAAAATAGAATTTAAAAACCAACAGGAACTTAAAATTTCAAGTTAAGTAAATTATCAAAACAATACGTTTAAATGGACCACCCACTCCGGCCGATTGCAATGCCCCGTCCAAAGCTGTACCTACTGACCTGCAAAGCATGCAACTACGTGTCAACAATAAAGTTGGCGAATTCACAAAGTTTCAGTTTAGTAAAAGTAAAGTTCACAATGTTTTAATTTAAGTATGACTCGGGTAGCTAACCCTCATCATATGACTAAACTGTGTACCGAGTGCTGACGTTTCGTTTGTGCCCTCAATAATGCCTCCAGCTCGGTGTGAAGTTTGTCAAACCTAATAGCGCTATCAACTAATACCCTGCGTATGCCCATCCGGCAATCTAATCGGTAAAATGTAGGGACTTTCATGATAGAGTTTTCGTTTAGTCTAAGTATACTATCCACCTCCAGTGGATAGCATGTTTCAGTGGTCCACACAAGGGACGCGCGCGTAGCCCAAACCAGGGATACCGTAAAAAGTGTTGTCCCAAACCAGGGACGCATGCTTTTAGAAAAGAGTTGTGAACTCACCTTAGTTTCCTCAGTAGTAAACTTGAAAGGTAATCAGGAAAGTCAATCTCCTCCTGATATGTTTACCGTTTCAATTAGTTTAATTTGTGAATCCTACACGTAGTCTAACACATAGTCACAAAATCACGTTTGTAATATCCGTCAAAAACGGATTTACCAAACCCGCTCCGTTTATCAACCGAACAGTCAGTTAAAATTTTCGTTGCGAATTAAATGCCCAAAATAATTTTAAACGATACATAATCAATTATTATACGGGAATATATAACTAGTTTTTGAAAAACTGTTAAAAATCGCAAAATAAAAATACATTGGTTCTGCCGGGTTTCGAACCCGGGTCAGTACCGGTCAACAAACAGACTTAACACATAACACTTGAACCACTGCGCCACTGATGTTATTTGTTAAATATTAGAATCATTTAATTGATATCATGACGTTACGAATTCAAAACCGGCGCCCAAAAGTTTAGTCGTCGGAAATCCCGGCAATCTCGCGAGTTTTAACGACAACTTCCGTTATAACGTAAACAATTACTAAGACATCGGTTATAACCGACGTCTGGGTCCGCGACCAAAGTCATAACCGCCGGAGTTTTCATAACCGACGAATCCAGTCGGAAATCAGACCAAGTTCATCGATAGTTTGCCCTATAATACCCCTTCGAACCTCTGCAAACCTTTTCGCTCCAAACCGCACCTTTTCTCGGCGAAAACTCACTCGCCGGAATTATTCTGTTTGTCGCCGGAAAACCGTTTTCCCCATTTCTGAGCCTTACTAAACCATTTGAACTTATACCGAAGTCACCCACATATTTTGTAAGCTCTCTGAAGTTTCTTTGCTGCAAGACACTCGTCGCCGGAAGGTATTGCTGTCGCCGGAGTTCCGCCAGAAAACAGAGGAAGATAGTCGGTATACCTCTTCGCCTAATTTCTTTTTCTTTTCACTTATATCTCACCGTAATGAACTGAAACTCGCTAAGAAACCGATTAAAACATTTAACCAGTCAGTTATCGATTCTGGTTAAAAATCAGACGAAGAAGATGAAGTGCGGTAAACGTATAAGTATAATTAAAATCAAGATATTACTCGGGTTAGACACACAGTCCAGCGGTGGACTGTGTGCACATTAAACACAGAAAGGTCTCGAGTTCGAATCCTGTTCCACACATGCTGCCTTAATAAAAATGATTTTTTTGTTAAACCGAACCGGAGTCACACAGGTGTATGTTAAGTATATTAATAACCGGAATAATAACCAAGTTAGACACACAGTCCAGCGGTGGACTGTGTGTATGTTTAATCAAAGTGCACGAGTTCGAGTCCGGTCTTCTGCATCGACCCGGTCAATTGTTTACCTTTTTAAAATAAGTCAGAAATGAAAACAAATAGTTTGTATTTAAGTATAATAAAAATTGGATTATATAACATGTTAAACACACAGTCCAGCGGTGGACTGTGTGTTAGTTTAAGCCACAGGTCCCGGGTTCGAGACATGTGGAGTGCACCGGTCCGAACAATTAAATCGTTTTTAAAAAATAAATGATTTTCGGTTTAAACTAATTAATGTATAAATATAATTAAAATCAGATATATGACGGGTTAGACACGTAGCTCAGTTGGTAGAGCTGCGTGCACGCGTACGGGAGGTCTCGGGTTCGAGCCTCACCCAGCGCACTTATATTCGCATACGAACCGGTCAACAGTCAGGTCAACGGTCAACGGTCAAGTCAACGGTCAGAAAAAGTCAAATTTTTTTATTATTTTTATTTAATTATTTTAATTAAAAATCAATTAAAAATACTTAAAAATAACATTTTTAAGGTTAGAAAATAGCCTTAAACTCACAAAAATACACCCAACAATCCTACTAAAATAGATTAATAAAATCCGTTTACTTACCAAACCATAATGATATTTATCTAGGTTAATCTCACTCGTGGTTAAAACCACTTCGCGTGCATTCAACATCATCAACCGAACGCACCCACTGTGAGTGAATTCTTACAAATTCCCCTTTTTATTCATGTTTTGGGGTGTATCATGTGTCGCTTAAACTAATTCTCTTATGCAAACTCGTGCTATACCATTATATAATTTAAACTAGAATGTAAATATTGTTGGTTGTGATGTATTACATATTGTCAAGTTGTATGCAAATTATTTAGGCCCATCAGTTCCTTGTGGGAGACGAGTTGAACAACGCGTGCCTTAAAACTCATTCATTAGGCCCATCAGTTCGTAGAACAACGCGTGCCTCAAAACTCATTCAGTAGGCCCATCAGTTCCTCGTGGGAGACGAGTTGAACAACGCGTGCCTTAAAACTCATTCATTAGGCCCATCAGTTCATAGAACAACGCGTGCCTCAAAATTCATTCATTAGGCCCATCAGTTCGTAGAACAACGCGTGCCTCAAAACTCATCATTAGGCCCATCAGTTCCTCGTGGGAGACGAGTCGAACAACGCGTGCCTCAAAACAATCATTTGATGTATTTGTGTGCAATTTTTAATATTATGTGTTGTGTGAATAAATTTACATCTACATTTACTCATATGTGGTTATGCACATTATTTATAATCAATTGGATAAACTTGTTCAAATGCTTTCCATAGGATTCACTCGCCAACTTTATGTTGATTCAAAAACCTTTTTACACATGATACAGAACAGGTTGAAGCGAGGAAAACATAGGAAATGTCTTAGAAGAGAACAAAGAAGCTTAGATTGATAGTTAGAACATGTTGTAATCTTCATTGTAAATTTCCATTAAACTGTATTTAATGAATATGAAACGCATAATAAATGTCATGAGCTTTGATGATAACCCAATCATGCCCCGATCACCTTTTCCGCTGCGGGTCGGGGTGTGACAGATTGGTATCAGAGCCATGACTATAGGGATATAGGATAGGTTATTAGACCCTTAGAACCTATACTATAGTCTGCCTAAATTTTAATTGATTAGGTGGTTACATACAAACTTGTGATATTTATTTGTTTTATATTTGTTTACATTTACAGTCAAACATACATGCTTATATACATATTCATTATACATATATCGATGTTCATGTATTCAATTTATTTTCATACTCTCATTATCCAAAGATTTTGTGCAATTTTCAAATCTCATCAAAGTAAGTTTCTGCGACGGGCATGTAGTAACTGGAAGGGTACAAGTACCGGTAGTCGGAACGTCCTGTCTAGGTTGGCATTCGTATAAATCCAATATAACGGACCAGTTTGCCTACCTGGGGACCAACGATGAGAGTACGAAGGACCTATTAGGCCAAAGCATGCCACACCAAACGTCGTTCGAACTAACCTACTTTGAGGTGTCACCGTGTCTACACCTGGACACATTCCGAATATCACACGTTGTATACATATTTCTCGATTTTCTCCGGGTTTTTGTGTACGCAACCTGGCAAACCCGTGCGAACCATATGAAAAACCGGTATTCATGGGGGCCCACATGATTACACAGGTAAAGTATGGCGGCATGTAGGGCCTAATGGCGAGCAAAACCCAAGACATCCTATGGATGTAGTAGATTTATTTTTCTATAATTATTTTATGAATGCTCATTCCTACTGCGACCCATGAACCCAAATCGCTCAACAAATGGCTGCCGTAATACCCAACATTGTAATCCAAGTTCAACAAGCACTTACCGCTAATCCTGTCAATCAAGAAAACCAAAACATTATCAACCCTCCCTCAAATATCACTAAATACACCTACAAGCATTTCAAATCATGCGACCCTCCGAAATACAAAGGGACTGAAGGCGTCACCGCTCTCCTCCATTGCTTTGAAGAAATGGAGAACACTTTTCTAAATTTCGATTGCCCTGACGATCGCAAAGTGCGATATGCTACCGGTCGATTATATGGGATAGCACTTACTTGGTGGAATACAGAGAAGGCCAAACGAGGCGTCGACGATGCTATGACTTTAACTTGGAACGAATTGAAGGAAATCATGACCAGACGATTTTGCCCAAGGAGCGAAATCAAGAAATTAGAAGATGAATTTTATTCGTTGAAGCGAAAGGAAGGAGATCACACCGCATACAACAAAAGATTCCTCGAGTTACATCAAATGGTTCCCAACATGTTCACTCCCCTCTACCGTTTGATCGAGCACTACATTCGTGGTCTTCCGTCAAGGATTCAAGACCCCGTAATAAGTACCAAGCCTGCAACTTTGGAAGCAGCAATGGAGTTAGCAACAGAGCTCACCCAAACCGAATCCCCTTCTCAACCCAATCCTAAGAGAAAAAGAGACGGGCAACTTTTCTTTTGCTACCCAACGAAACCAACCTATTTCACACGCCATACCCATCCAAGCTATCCCAATCACTCAAGTGGCACCCAACTCAACTTACCCAAATAAAAAGCCATATCTTGGACCTCACCCTCGATGCAACAACTGTTTTTATCACCATCCCCTTACCTTACCTTGTCGACTATGTACAACTTGTGGACGCTATGGTCATTTGAGCAAGGTTTGTCGCACCTTCCAAAACCAAACCTCTTCCCCTACTCAAAACATGGCCCAAACTTATCATCAACCCCAATACCCAGTGTTCCCACATGCTCGAGCTTGTTTCAATTGTGGCGACCCTACCCACTTTAGAAACACATGCCCTCAATTGGTTAACGTCATCAACACTCAAGCCCAATCAAACCCAGTTAACCAAGTAAACCAAGAAAATCCAACCACTAGGCCACCAGCAAGAGGAAGAGTCTTCAACATCAACGCCAATCTTGTCGAAGATAATGACGGCCCAAACGAAGATACCCAGCTAGTCCTTTTCACCGAAGATCCAGATTCAACTCCTATCGTTTAGTTTTATGTTTTTCTTTATCACATCAAACCAATCATAACTTAAGGATAAAGCCAATGAAACCTTGACAAGAATACGGTGGATACGCCGCTGGTATTTCCTATATATAAGTATTCTTGTCAAAGGATCAGAAGCATTATCTGGCGGCTATGAGAGGTTCCATATGTAGACTGTTAGAGTAATTATTGTTTATTATTTTCAGTACATGCAATACGATCGGCTCCGTTTGATTGAGCCTTGATCGCACAGTTCATTTTACATTTCCATTACATGCAATACGTTCGGCTCCGTTTGATTGAGCCTTGAGCGCACAGACATTTCATTTTCAGTACATGCAATACGTTCGGCTCCGTTTGATTGAGCCTTGAGCGCACAGACAATTTCATTATCAGTATCTTATGGTTGTTGTGTTTGTTGTAGAGTCGCATAGAACTAATCATAACTTGCGGATAAAGTCAATGAAAATTTGACAAGAATATGGTGGATACGCCGCTGGTACTTCCTATATATAAGTATTCTTGTCAAATGATCGAGGCATTATCAGGCGGTTATGAGAGGTTCCATGCATAGGCTGTTTGTGTGATTGATGTTTAATTAAGTTATTCATTTCCAGTACATGCAATACATTCGGCTCCGTTTGATTGAGCCTTGAGCGCACAGACAATTTCATTTTCAGTACATACAATACGTTCGGCTCCGTTTGATTGAGCCTTGAGCACACAGACAATTTTCATTTTCAGTACATACAATACGATCGACTCCGTTTGATTGAGCCTTGATCGTACAGATATTTTTATTTCAGTATTTTATGATTGTTGTATTGGTTGTAGAGTTATATAGGACTAATCATAATTCACTGATAAAACCAATGAAAATTTGACAAGAATATGGTGGATACGCCGCTGGTACTTCCTATATATAAGTATTCTTGCCAAAGGATCAGAGGCATTATCAGGCGGTTATGAGAAGTTCCATGTAGGATTTAGTATTGCCTTGGTTGAAATTGTGTTACATTTATATCATCTTGCTATTTAGAGAAATTGGATTTGTGTTCCATTTCTACATAAACTAACCTCTCCATCATAACAAACGAGAGAGGAACTTCCACCATTCAAACATATATGCTATCAGAATGTGGATTCAAATATTAGCTGTTGTGTTTATGTTCAAATATTAGCTGATGTGTTCATTTATGTTCAAATATTAGCTGTTGTGTTTTTTTTTGTGTTCAAATATCAGCTGTTGTGTTTATTTATGTTCCATGTGGATTGTAGTGTTAGAAGTTTTGCCTTAGGATATAACCATACCCTTCCAAACATATCCACACTCTTATGCATGATATCATTTTTAGCGAATCATTTCTGCTTATCAATACTTATACAGTAGGCAACAAAAAGCGATTCCTGTAATAGGGTACTTAACCTTTACAAGGAACGTTACCGCCTCAAACAAAAACTTAAACCCTTACTTTCTCTAAGCAAGTAACTGACAAACTAAACACCATCATTCTTTTAGTCAAATATATCACTATTTAAATTTCGGGACGAAATTTCTAAAAAGCAGGGGATACTGTAATATCCGTCAAAAACGGATTTACCAAACCCGCTCCGTTTATCAACCGAACAGTCAGTTAAAATTTTCGTTGCGAATTAAATGCCCAAAATAATTTTAAACGATACATAATCAATTATTATACGGGAATATATAACTAGTTTTTGAAAAACTGTTAAAAATCGCAAAATAAAAATACATTGGTTCTGCCGGGTTTCGAACTCGGGTCAGTACCGGTCAACAAACAGACTTAACACATAACACTTGAACCACTGCGCCACTGATGTTATTTGTTAAATATTAGAATCATTTAATTGATATCATGACGTTACGAATTCAAAACCGGCGCCCAAAAGTTCAGTCGTCGGAAATCCCGGCAATCTCGCGAGTTTTAACGACAACTTCCGTTATAACGTAAACAATTACTAAGACATCGGTTATAACCGACGTCTGGGTCCGCGACCAAAGTCATAACCGCCGGAGTTTTCATAACCGACGAATCCAGTCGGAAATCAGACCAAGTTCATCGATAGTTTCCCTATAAATACCCCTTCGAACCTCTGCAAACCTTTTCGCTCCAAACCGCACCTTTTCTCGGCGAAAACTCACTCGCCGGAATTATTCTGTTCGTCGCCGGAAAACGTTTTCCCCATTTCTGAGCCTTACTAAACCATTTGAACTTATACCGAAGTCACCCACATATTTTGTAAGCTCTCTGAAGTTTCTCTGCTGCAAGACAATCGTCGCCGGAAGGTATTGCTGTCGCCGGAGTTCCGCCAGAAAACAGAGGAAGATAGTCGGTATACCTCTTCGCCTAATTTCTTTTTCTTTTCACTTATATCTCACCGTAATGAACTGAAACTCGCTAAGAAACCGATTAAAACATTTAACCAATCAGTTATCGATTCTGGTTAAAAATCAGACGAAGAAGATGAAGTGCGGTAAACGTATAAGTATAATTAAAATCAAGATATTACTCGGGTTAGACACACAGTCCAGCGGTGGACTGTGTGCACATTAAACACAGAAAGGTCTCGAGTTCGAATCCTGTTCCACACATGCTGCCTTAATAAAAATGATTTTTTTGTTAAACCGAACCGGAGTCACACAGGTGTATGTTAAGTATATTAATAACCGGAATAATAACCAAGTTAGACACACAGTCCAGCGGTGGACTGTGTGTATGTTTAATCAAAGTGCACGAGTTCGAGTCCGGTCTTCTGCATCAACCCGGTCAATTGTTTACCTTTTTAAAATAAGTCAGAAATGAAAACAAATAGTTTGTATTTAAGTATAATAAAAATTGGATTATATAACATGTTAAACACACAGTCCAGCGGTGGACTGTGTGTTAGTTTAAGCCACAGGTCCCGGGTTCGAGACCTGTGGAGCGCACCGGTCCGAACAAATAAATCATTTTTAAAAAATAAATGATTTTCGGTTTAAACTAATTAATGTATAAATATAATTAAAATCAGATATATGACGGGTTAGACACGTAGCTCAGTTGGTAGAGCTGCGTGCACGCGTACAGGAGGTCTCGGGTTCGAGCCTCACCCAGCGCACTTATATTCGCATACGAACCGGTCAACGGTCAGGTCAACGGTCAACGGTCAGAAAAAGTCAAATTTTTTTATTATTTTTATTTAATTATTTTAATTAAAAATCAATTAAAAATACTTAAAAATAACATTTTTAAGGTTAGAAAATAGCCTTAAACTCACAAAAATACACCCAACAATCCTACTAAAATAGATTAATAAAATCCGTTTACTTACCAAACCATAATGATATTTATCTAGGTTAATCTTACTCGTGGTTAAAACCACTTCGCGTGCATTCAACATCATCAACCGAACGCACCCACTGTGAGTGAATTCTTACAAATTCCCCCTTTTATTCATGTTTTGGGGTGTATCATGTGTCGCTTAAACTAATTCTCTTATGCAAACTCGTGCTATACCATTATATGATTTAAACTAGAATGTAAATATTGTTGGTTGTGATGTATTACATATTGTCAAGTTGTATGCAAATTATTTAGGCCCATCCGTTCCTCGTGGGAGACGAGTTGAACAACGCGTGCCTTAAAACTCATTCATTAGGCCCATCAGTTCGTAGAACAACGCGTGCCTCAAAACTCATTCAGTAGGCCCATCAGTTCCTCGTGGGAGACGAGTTGAACAACGCGTGCCTTAAAACTCATTCATTAGGCCCATCAGTTCATAGAACAACGCGTGCCTCAAAACTCATTCATTAGGCCCATCAGTTCGTAGAACAACGCGTGCCTCAAAACTCATCATTAGGCCCATCAGTTCCTCGTGGGAGACGAGTCGAACAACGCGTGCCTCAAAACAATCATTTGATGTATGTGTGTGCAATTTTTAATATTATGTGTTGTGTGAATAAATTTACATCTACATTTACTCATATATGGTTATGCACATTATTTATAATCAATTGGATAAACTTGTTCAAATGCTTTCCATAGGATTCACTCGCCAACTTTATGTTGATCCAAAAACCTTTTTACACATGATACAGGTGAACAGGTTGAAGCGAGGAAAACATAGGAAATGCCTTAGAAGAGAACAAAGAAGCTTAGATTGATAGTTAGAACATGTTGTAATCTTCATTGTAAATTTCCATTAAACTGTATTTAATGAATATGAAACGCATAATAAATGTCATGAGCTTTGATGATAACCCAAACATGCCCCGATCACCTTTTCCGCTGCGGGTCGGGGTGTGACAACGTTCTCATACAATTACTCATTTAGGTAAGTTTAGGCATATGATCATCTAATTCCATATAACGCATTCATAGACACCCGTTAAAGTTTCTAATAACATATAACACTTTGGTGCAACATATAAGCATATTTAAAAATGTTCACAACTACTTTCAGCTCATTGCAGTTTCATGTCACTTTCTACGCAATTTTCCAGAATTTATTTAAAATACTAAACGAACTCATAAAATTATGATATTTTAACACAACGTGTCATTTGGTCCTCAAATACTCGTGTATTTTTCTCATAACCTGAATCTTTACAAAAATCAATAAAAATCATTCTCTACACCTACGTCTGATCTACAACTTTCTGATGACAGTTTACGCCAAAAATCATTTAAAAATCCTCGTCTATTATTTTTACGAAATTCCAGTTGAAGATTTTCATAACCTCCTGGAACTTCCTACAGTAAAAATTTGAGATTATAAATCAATTCCTACATTGAGTTATGACATTCGTAATGGGCTGCAAATTCTGCCAGAAAACGCAGCCTGAACCTTCAATGCGGAAAAATTCATAAAACATTCATTTTTGTCGAAAAATGTCATTCCAGTGGGGTTTGAAAGGTTTTTTCTGATAGTTCATCTTAGACTCAAGAAATATACGTTTTTGTTTAGTTTTCCCACGTTACAGCCAATAAAGTCGGCTGTAAATTCTGATCAGGTTCTGTTTGGATTCAACTTTCAATTTTAACATGTTTATGACACTATAAACCCTATTTTCAGCAATCAAAACCCCAACAACACCACATACACGAATCTAGCGTCAAGTTTCATCATCAACATCAAACATAATCAAAACCCTAGCATGCATACATGATCATAGAGTTACCAACTAACAAGTATCATCATCAACACATTTAAATACATGATTCTGGCAAACCCTAATACATAAAATCCATGTTATCATACATCAAAAATCACAAGAAATCAATCAAAATGCAGCCATGCATAACAAGTTATGAGTGTGTTTTAGAGGGATTACCTAGAGCGATAGAGATGAAGATTAAGAACCCGAAAAGAATGAGTTTTCCTTGCTTCATCTTGAGTTTTCTAGAGAGTAGTTAGAGAGGGATAGAGGTTGATGTCTGGGGAATGGGGGTGATCTAGGGTTGGGTTTGGTTTTATTGTATATTTTTTTAAACAAAACTTTAGCAAATGCACAAAATGTCCTCCAAGTTTTCCAATTCTCAAACTTGGACAAGAAGTTATCAACATAACTTTATAAAATGACACATAGGTCCTTCATTTTGCAAAGTTAATCAAATTATCTCCATATGTTTGTTCGCGTGCTACTAACTTGTGCGATTATAAATTGTAATTAACATAAATGGGTTAACAGTGTTAACCTGGAAGTATAGGATGTCATATTATCCCCATGTTGAAAGAATTTTCGTCCCGAAAATTGAGTAAGCATGAATTGTGTTGCTATGTTTGATTGAGAATTTTCCCAGGCTGTCACATCATCCCCCGTTGGAAGAATATCGTCCCGAAATTTAGTTTGTGCTATCTGCAACCTGTGCTTCGGTTGTAAAGAGGTGAGGGTACTTGTCTTTTATCTGGTCCTCTCTTTCCCACGTGAACTCTGGTCCACGCTTAGTGGAACGAACCTTGACAATCGGTATCTTGCCGTGTCTCCGTGTCTTAACCTCCCGATCCATTATGTCGATTGGTTCTTTAATGAACTGTAGTTGTTCATCCACTTAGATCTCATTAAATGGAATGACTAGTGTTCCATCCGCCAAACATTTTTTTCTGAAATGTGGAGCTCATTGTGAACTCCACAGAATTCCTCGGGTAGATCCAGTCTATAGGCCATCGGGCCTATTCTTTTTACGATTATGAACGGTCCAACGTACCGCGGATTTAATTTGCTTCGCTTCCCGAAGTGAATCACACCTATCCATGGTGAGCCTTTCAACTAAACCATATCAGCCACTTAAAGTGGTACCCTATTGTGTCAGAGTAGTGAGGGGTTGGGCAATCTTGGAGAATCCCTCGATGAATCTACGGTAGTAACCTGCCAGGCCAAGGAATTGACGGATTTCAGTTGGAGTTTGAGGTGCAAGCCAATTATTGATAGAGTCAATCTTGGTTGGATCAACGTGAATCCCAGCTTCATTGACCACGTCACCGAGGAATGGACTTTATGAAGCCAAAAGTCGCATTTCGAGAATTTAGCATAAAGCTGTTCTACGCAGATCTCGCTCATCTTCCTCCTGGCTTCTAGAGTAGATTAGGATATCGGCAATAGAAACAATAATGAACTTGTCAAGGTAGAGCTTGTACACCCGGTTCATAAGATCCATAAAAACTGCTGATGCATTTGTTAGCCCAAAAGGCATAACAAGGAACTCATAATGGTTTTATCGAGTCCTAAATGTTGTTTTAGAGATGTCTTCATCTTGGACTCTCAACTGATGATAGCCTGATCCCAGATCGATATTTGAATAATAGCTCGACCCTTGCAGTTGTTCGAATAGATCGTCAATGCGTGGGAGTGGATAGCCATTCTTGACAGTCACCTTGTCTAGCTCCAGTCAGGCATCATGCCCCTTTAGCTCAGAATGGTAGCGTCTTGCCGCATTCATGCAGAGAGAAATGAAATTTTTGGTAGGTATCAATCATGGTATTATGGTTATAGTTGGTTGCAATAGACGAGATGACCATCTCCTGGTCTAAGAGGAAATAAGTATAGAAATAAAGAGGTCGATGAAGATTAAGTTATACATAAGTAAGGTACTTTCACACGGAAAAGGTGTTGACCTCGGCATACCTCATGGAAATAGAAAATTTATTTTGTGCTCCTGCACTTGGTGAACTTAAGTATGGCTCATTGCTCCTCGAGTAACGTTTGTAGAGAGTGATTTAACCAAGCGAAGATTTGAGTATGACAGGCTTAGATAAGGACTATGGTATTCATTTAAGCGCAACAGAATAAAACGCGAAGAACATAACAAAGTGTGGCCATAATCAATGTATTCAACTTGATGTAATACATAAATGTTTTAGGATCAGTAGTAAGGATTTATCCGATGTCGAGAATGTAGTTGGTTGTATGCAAGTGGTATAAAATAGTAATAAAGAACAATATTCGTTGATAAAAATGATACGTCAATGGTGTTGGCATAACAAGAGTTAACCAAAGAAAAATGGTTGTTCCGAGTTTGTAGTGTCAAGGTTCAACTGAAACGTCCGTTAAGGTTTTCGTGCTTGCCTGTGTACGAGTAAAGATATATTCATTATGACCCATGGACTTAAACGAGTTTGATTTGTCAAGGCGGTAAGCAACCAAACTCGAAAGGGTTGAATTATGCTGTGCGAATGAATTAGAAATAACACATACGTCATCAAGAGGTTTCAATGCGAGGACGCGAAAACATGTTCAAAATGGTATGGTCGTATCAACAACACATCACCATCTTCAGGGTTCAAAAAGTGATCACCAAGGATTGAAAGTCGAGCTTACCAAATTCTCTAAGCTAGAGGGAAATCTCATTAGAGTTTCTGCATGGAGAAGCGAAGATGTAGTGTCAGCGCAATAAAGGAATGATAGATTTGTCCAATGTAACACCCTGTAAAATCGTGTCCACTAATATAGTGACACGTGTTGTGTTTTTAATATAGTCTATTAAAGACCAATAAGGGCTAAAGGCGTCAACATGCTCAAGTTGAGCCTCTGAGTGACGAACCGATGTCAACATGCTTAAATCATTAGCCTCTGAGTGACTGATACGTCAACATGCTTGAAATTTAGCCTCTGAGTGACTGATATGTCAACATGCCCAGCCTCTGAGTGACATTGGAATCAACATGCTTGTAATAAGCCTCTGAGTGATCCTTTGTGAAGTCCTAACTCTCATACGTGCCGTTTGTTGGATGAGAGAGTTTAATTTTGTGAATATGTGAAAGTTGGATAATGGAGGGATTAAAAGTGTCAACATGTTAATTTATAACTCAAAGTGACCTTTTAACGAACCGAGAGCTCGACAATGTCAGGACATAATCCCGGGTATGCCAAACATTGGCTACGGAGGGCTAAAAGTGCCAAAAAGTTGTTTAAAATGGTTTCTATAAGCCTTTAAAAGTTAAGGGGTCAAAGTGTCAAATTTTGAAACTAAATTAAGGGCGGTCGCGGGCCGCGAGAGACCCGGCATGTGTCTCTCGTGCCCCGCGAGAAGAGAGCTATAGCAGAAAGTTTTGTTTGGTCTCCAAGCAAAACTCCAAAACCATTAAATCAAAACCATGGCTTAACTAAACTGCTATGCAACGTTTTGGGACACTTGTAAGCTTCTTCTTACACCCCTAAATACCTGGCTTCACCTCCTTTGAGCTCTCCAACTATAAATAGGTGCATTAGTTCACCATTCCAACTTGCACCTTCTCATTTCATCTCTTCTCCCTCCTTTGGAAGTTCCTAACTAAAAGGAGCAATCCAACATAGTTCTTTTGCATCTAGAATCACTGGTAAGTGTTCCTTCCTTGTGCATTTTCGTTTATAGGCTTTTATAGCTAGAAGTCAAGCGTTTTACGTAACACGCTTTGACTTTCGGTTAAGACCATTATGGTCCAGCCATTATTCGAAATGAACATGGCTAAGTGATCATAGTAATGTAGGTGTTAGTCCCTATAAAGGGCACCTCCTGAAGACCACGTTTGCTAGACCAATTGACGAGTCAAAGTTAAGTTATTAAAAAGTCAAACAGGCCATTTTTCAGAAAAATCATGAATTGATATTATATACGTTATGAAACCTGTTTTGACACTTAAACAAGTTGGTAATAATTATTAGAACATGTATGAACATGCTCGGCTCGTCAATTTCAGTTCTAGGGTCGGTTCGCAACCGAAAGTCGCAAAGTTTGACTTCTGCTTTGACTTTCGATTCTGACCCGATTTAGATTAGTTATATACTGATCTAAAGTTGTATTAAGACCATAATGTTATGTAGCATAACCCTCTGAGATTATATTACATGATCATAATCATAATCCAAGTTTATGCACAAGTTTCATAATTATACTATTTTCGACAAAAATGCCCTTTTGAACAAAACAAGGTTTTAATGATAATAAACTTGAAAATGAGTTTCCTACTGATGTAATATTATAAGTAGGATTATTTGGGATATTAAACCAAGTTATAAACTGAGTTTTCAAGCAAGTTCTCAAACTATGTCGATAAATGACGGTTTTAGCCCATGTGGCTTATAAAATAGTTTTAATCAAATATTTTCAAGGTAAATCATTTATCTACTGATATGTTATATTAATAACATATTTTAAACATTTTAATCTGATCTAAATGTCAATTTTCGTAAACATCTCTTAAAAACGTCATTTTACGACATAAGCACCGTTTCGGCGCATAATATGGTTTTAAACCATATTATTGACTAAAACTTGATACCTACTGATTTAAAACTTATTTTAAACATATTTACAGTAGGTACATGTTATAAACTCAGAATCCCAAATAATTTATGAACTATGTATAAAATTACCAAAATGCCCCTATAAGGCATAATTTCGTTTTAAAACCTTAACGGGTATACAAGTTGATATCCTATTGATATCTTAACTTATTTAAAGTATAATGGCATATAGAACTTGTCCATGACTCATCCGGTTACCCGATATCGCTATTAAGCGCATAGTTACGTATATGTAACTATTTTACGGAAATTAACTGAAACGGGTTTAACCTTGTCATTTAAGTCTCAAAATCCAGAATGTTAATAGTTTACCCATATTAAACAAGTCAAGGTACTTGTTGGGATTAATCTACATTCTATCCGATCATCGTTTAATCTAGCGTCATACGTTTTGATCAAGTACGCTAGTCGGTCTAAGTCTATGACTTAAATAACACCGTTAGTAATTAATTGGTTTGTTTATGCCATAATCCAGACTAGAGACTTGCCGGTAAATGCTATCTGCACTTAGCTCATTTTGAATACGGCTGAGTTAATAAAATTAAAAGAAGACTAGCTCAGGTAAATACTTTCGACTTATTTCCCCTATACGGGCTTGGGTTACGGTAAATTATTACCGCTTGGTCAGAAATGGGATTAATCAAACGCCGGTTCGGAATCCGCTTATTCTGTTTTAATCAGTTTTGTTTGATAAATTAACATCGGGGGTTAACTACCGTGTCCTGGATATCCTTGGCTCATTACAATCAAAATGGCCACGGCCTTAGCGCGGGTGTAGGCATACACCCGATAGACGCTCAATTATGCATTCCCACAAGGTTGGGAGGAATTGACTCCTTCGTGAGTCCAAAGTGGTGTGTATGTTAATTGTGTCTCGGTTTTCGTGTCAAGCCCCGTATGTATGACAAACATGTAAACCTGTTAACAAGGTTGGACGGTCAATTAACCCAAGTTATAAAAAGATTTTTGTGCTGATACGCACCTAAACTTTTTTGAAATGTTTTCAAAATGAGTCAGTTGGGTGTATTTACCTGCGAAAGCTGACGTAATTTCAAAAGACTAATCTGCAGGTACAATACGAAAATAGGCCGGAAGTGCTCGGTAGTGATAGAGGATCTTGCAAATCCTAAATCTGCCCGAAATCTGTTTTTTATTCTTTCCTTGTACAATTTATGATCCGCCTGTGGATCTTCTATTACAAGCTTGTATATTATTTTTTATTTTCAAACATTCGGTTTGTAATAGTAATTTTACTCCAAGACTTTTGATGTGCCATGTTTAATTGACTATGATGTTATCAACTCTTGTCACGATACTCCCCACCCGGGCGCACTGGTGTTTGGATTTCAGGGTTGGAAATCCGGGGTGTGACATCCAAGCTGATAATAGTAACTATATGTCGCATTAGACGGTAAGCATCGGCCAATGCACTCGCTAGTGAAGAGATTCGCATAACAAGAAAAACTCTCATGGAATAACGACTCATGCAATATAAGGGGGTAAGGTAAATGTCTAAATCATCGCGTTCATCTATGGGTTTACTTATCCGCATCTCCGTCTTCCAATGTCCCTAAGACCACTGAATCATTAGAAGACATCCATTTGCTGAGTTGGGTATGCTAAGGTGTAAATCAAGTTATACTAAGAATTAACCGCATAACAGGGCAATGGGGGCTAGCCTTGTGATCGATGGGGATTGTGATATGGTTTTAGAATTACGTTATATCGGTTGTGGATCGAAGGAACGGGAGGTTTATTATGCTTAGGAGAGAAATTAAGTGAAAAACAAAGAATCCGGCAAATAACCGAAGAATTCCGACAACTATTCTGGTCACAAGCGGCAGCTCCAGTAGCGGCGAGCAACGACAATGGCACCGGATGAAAGTTCGTTACGTCACGCTCACGTGGGTATATCGTTTGACCGTAACGAAATTTGGATGATAAGGTTTCGAGCTACGCGATGACAATCGCGCAAAACTGTGACTTCCAGCCACTGTTTCATTCTCCAGTGAATGTAGCAGTGGATTCCGGCAATGGCGACAGGTGAGATGATGCGGTTCGTTGACACGAATGCGTGGACATTTTGTTCGCCTAAATCCGGGTTCGTTTGGGTCAGTTCTGGTCTACTCGAATATTGACGCGCAAAATCAAACGAACGAAGAGTTAGATCTGTGTTCTGGCATCAGCGGCGGCGTCGGCGACACCGATAATTTTTGGATGTCGGGCATGTCGAGACGATCGTGTGGATAGGTAGAATACATGAAACGGAAGTCGCATGGTTAAGTTATGGATGGAACAAGATTCTACTCGTAGTTTGTGTCGGGAGTTCAGAGTAAAATAGACCCGCCAAGGATGTCATGTACGCAAAGGTATGACCCCATAGAAGCTTATATTCTTTGTTAGGGGTTATTTTGGAATGTGAGAAAAATGTCGAGGATGACTTTGGGAACGTTTTCGGTAACGTTAAATCATGGGTATTGTACACGAATGGACGCGTTGGTTGTATGGTTTGGAATCGTTTTCAGCCGAGCTTGTAACCTTTTGAGAGTAAATGGGTTGGGTATTATGATTGGGTCGGTGGTTTAGGATTGATAGGTTCCTACGTTATATCATGTTTACATATTTAGTTCGCACATAAGTCATGGTGTTGTAAATAAATATTGCACGTGTAGATACCAAGTAAAACAATTATCATGTATGTATCTAAGTATGACGAACCTTGCAATCTGGAGTGTGGTGTCGTTGTGGTTTTTCAACAAAGAACGGTTATAGTCTGGTTTTTAAAAATTTTTAAACCTAGTTCACTATAACCAATGGCTCTGATACCAATCTGTCACACCCTCAAATTCCACATGCGGGGTTTTACTGCAAGGCGTGTGACCGACCAGGATCTAGCCACTAATCATGTTGAACCAACCATTTAAAATAATAAAAGTATCACTATCAGCATGATTAGCGATCAGGTTTTAATTTGTTCAAAAGATAGTTTGTGTTGCAGCGGAAAATAGAATTTAAAAACCAACAGGAACTTAAAATTTCAAGTTGAGTAAATTATCAAAACAATACGTTTAAATGGACCACCCACTCCGGCCGATTGCAATGCCCCGTCCAAAGCTGTACCTACTGACCTGCAAAGCATGCAACTACGTCTCACCCCGACCCGCAGCGGAATAAGAGTCGGGGCATAATTGGGTTATCACCAAAGCTCATGATATTTAGTAATATGTTTCATATTTATTAAAGTCAAAATTACATCCTCAATATTCCAAACATGTTCATACAAATAGAAAGAAAGATAATTAACTAAACAATCCAAAGTCTAATCCAGTTTATTCTTCTAAGCCATCCTATGTGTTTCTTGCTGCAGCTGGATCACCTGTATCATGTGTAAAAATGGGGGGTTTTTTGGTCAATATAAGTTGGCGAGTGAACCTTTTTAGAAAAACATTTATTATTGATCTCTGGTTATCTTTATCAGGAAAAATTGTGCAATAATCATATGTGAGCAAATGTAATTAAATCATACAATAACAATAACATACAATAATGGTAGATGAGCGTCCCAATTTCCCTTGAAGTCTATGACACATGCTCGAAGCATATCTTCAAGAGTTTGAATGGTGCGTTCAGATTGTCCATCAGTTTGAGGATGATAAGCGGTACTGAGGTCTAATCGTGTACCTAAAGCGGCTTGTACGGCCTGCCACGTTCGTGAAGTGAAACGACCATCACGATCTGAAACAATGCTTAACGGTACACCATGTCGGCTTACGATTTCGCTGATGTAGATATGAGCTAGCTTCTCGTTCTTGAAATCTTCGCGGATTGGAATAAAGTGAGCTGATTTTGTAAGACGATCAATGATAACCCATATAGTGTCATACCCACCAGAAGTGCGAGGTAACCCGGTAATGAAATCCATGGTTATGTTTTCCCACTTCCATACATGTATTTCAGGTTGGACCAGAAGTCCTGAGGGTCTTTGATGTTCAGCTTTTACCTTGGAACATGTAAGGCACTTGGAAACAAGAACAGCAATATTCTTTTTCATTCCAGGCCACCAGTAGGTGTATCGAAGGTCTTGATACATCTTGTCGGCTCCTGGGTGTATAGAGTATCGTGTTTTGTGTGCCTCATTCATAAGAAATTCACGAAGGTTGTTGTGGTCAGGAATCCATATGCGGTCAAGATAGTACAGAATACCGTCAGCTTTAGTTTCAATTTTAAGTTCAGCTCCACAGGACAGCTCCTTTCGTACGTCGTCTTCTTTTATTGAAACATGTTGGGCTTCTCGAATTTGATCTTTGATGTCGGTTATGATTGCGAACATAGAAGACGAATGGAGTTCGCATAACCCTTTCGACTAAGTGCATCGGCCACCACATTTACCTTGCCAGGGTGATACCGAATTTCACAGTCGTAGTCATTAAGAAGTTCGACCCATCTTCGTTGCCTCATGTTTAACTCCTTTTGGTTGAAGCTATGTTGAAGACTCTTGTGGTCAGTGTATATTTCACACTTGGTACCGTAGAGATAATGTCTCCATATCTTAAGAGCGAACACAACGGCTCCAAGTTCTAGGTCGTGGGTGGTGTAGTTCTTCTCATGAGTCTTGAGTTGTCTCGAAGCATAAGCTATCACCTTTCCTCTTTGCATTAGAACACAGCCTAGTCCTTGCCCTGACGCGTCGCAATAAACTACGAAGTCATCACAACCTTCAGGAAGAGTGAGGATAGGTGCATCACAGAGTTTTTGTTTAAGGGTCTGGAAGGCTTCTTCTTGTTTGGGTCCCCATATGAAGGGTTTCCCTTTATGGGTTAACGCCGTGAGTGGTACAACAATGCGGGAGAAATTTGAAATGAAACGGCGATAATAACCAGCCAAACCAAGGAATGATCTTACTTCGGTTGGTGTACGTGGCGCTTGCCATTCTTGTACTGCTTTGATCTTTGAGGGGTCGACATGTATTCCCTTGTCATTGACGACATGTCCAAGGAATTGTACCTCTTTTAACCAGAATTTGCATTTGGAGAATTTGGCGTAGAGCTTTTCATTCTCTAAGAGTGTAAGTATGAGTCGAAGGTGCCGTTCATGATCAGACTTAGACTTTGAGTAAATGAGGATGTCGTCGATAAAAACTATAACAAATCGATCGAGATAGGGTTTGCAGACTCTGTTCATTAGATCCATGAAGACAGCGGGAGCGTTGGTTAAACCAAATGGCATGACCATGAATTCATAATGACCATAACGAGTTCGGAAGGCGGTCTTTGGGACGTCTTCTTCATGTACTCTGAGTTGATGATAACCAGAACGAAGGTCGATTTTTCAAAAACAGCTGGCGCCTTGAAATTGGTCAAGAAGATCATCAATACGAGGTAATGGATAGCGGTTCTTGACCGTTAACTTGTTGAGTTCTCTGTAGTCGATGCACATGCGAAACGTTCCATCTTTCTTCTTCACAAAAAGGACAGGTGCACCCCAAGGCGAGGAGCTAGGACGTATGAATCCTTTGTCAGTCAACTCTTGCAATTGACTGGCTAGCTTTTGCATTTCGGAGGGGGCTAACTTGTAAGGAGACTTTGCAACTGTGAAGCACCAGGTATAAGATCGATGCGAAATTCGACTTCTCTCATGGGAGGAAGTCCTGAAATGTCATCAGGAAAAACTTGCGGAAAATCTTTTACTACTGGGATGTCTTCAAGTTTCTTCTCCATGGTTCCCTTTTTGACGACATGGGTTAAAAATGCGACATAATTCTTCCGGAGATATTTTCAAGCTTGAAGACAGGACATTAATCTGAGCCCTTTCGATGAGGTTTCTCCAAAGATTCGTAGAGTCTGACCGTTTGCAAGAGGAATGCGTATAAACTTTTCGCGGCATACAACTTCAGCCTGATGTTGGCTGAGCCAGTCTATACCAATTATAATGTCAAAGCTTCCCAACTTCATAGGAATGAGGTCAACTAGAAAATTGTGATCGTTTAAAGTGAGAGTACAATTGCGTATAATAGAGTTTAATGAGACCGGTTTTCCGTCAGCAACTTCTACTGTTATAGATTCCATGAGCTTATCACGAATTTGGTTTAGGATGGGTTCAAACTCTAAGGACACAAAACTTTTATCCGCGCCAGTATCAAACAACATGGATGCATAACTACCATTGATAAGAAACGTACTGTTAACCACATTGCTGTCAGCTCTAGCCTGATTAGCGTTGATGTTGAAAGCTCTTCCTCTTGCAAGTGGAGGAGCTTGGTTAGCTTTATTCACCGGATTTGCTTGGGCTTGAGCATGTATAATGTTCACCAAACGTGGACAAATGTTTCTAAAGTGGCTTGGGTCTCCACAATTGTAGCAAGCCCGCATAGGTTGCACCATGGGATAATTGGGTTGGTAGTATGATTGGGCTACATGTTGGGTAGGTGGTAGTAGTAGGGGTTGTTGGGCTTGACCCATTATTTGATGGTGGGTTTGGGTTGAGGGCTGGTGGCGGTTCGTTCGCTGAGGTATGCGACAGGTTTGAACAGTGTGACCTGCGCGACCACAGCCAGTGCAAGGTTGACAGGGATGATCAGGAAAGTGATGGTATTGGCAACGGTTGCATTTTGGTAATGGGCCAGAGTATGGCCTTTTATATGGTGCAGGTGAGGGGGCAACTTGGGTAATGGGTGCAGCAGGGATAGGGTAATTGGTTTGTGTGACAGCGAAGTTTCTGGTGTTAGGTTTCCTCTTTATAGCAAACTTAGAGGAGGAGGTTGAATGGTTTGAAGTTTGGCCCTCAACGGGGGCTTTCTTTTTCTCCTCTTTAAATTTACCGTTGCGAATTCGATTCTCGGTCAGTTCAGTAGCTAGTTCCATAGCAGCTTCAAGTGTTGCTGGCGAAGTGCTGAGAACTGAATCTTGAATTTTCGAGGGAAGACCTCGAATATAATGCTCGACTAAGCGGTAAACTGGGGTGAACAAGTTAGGGACCATCTGGTTCAACTCTAAAAACCTCTTGTTGTAGGAAGTATGATCTCCCTCCTTTTGCTTCAATGAATGAAATTCATCCTCTAACTTTTTAATCTCACTTCTAGGACAGAATCGTCTCGTCATGATTTCCCTTAACTCCTCCCACGTTAAGGCCATTGCATCTTCGATTCCTCTCTTACCCTTTTCAGTATTCCACCAGGTAAGAGCTACCCCAAATAGTCTCCCGGTTGCGTATCGTACCTTGCGATCCTCGGGACAATCGCAGTTGAGGAAGGTGTTTTCCATTTCCTCAAACCAGTGGAGGAGAGCAGTGACACCTTCGGTCCCTTCAAATTTCGGAGGATCGCAAGACTTGAAATGTTTATATGAGCACTTGTTGGTAGGAGGGTTGCCGATGTTCTGGTCTTCTTGCTGGGGAGGATTGGTGGGATTTGTGGCGAGAGCTTGTTGTACTTGAACCACAATGTCAGGAAGTACCGCGGCCATTTGTTTTGCGATTTGAGTGGCCAAGCATTCGTGTGACCTTCCTGATTTTCTACCCCCTCGTTGTTGCCTAGCCGACATCTACAGGAACATATATAAGAAGATTGTGAGTTTATGGAGTCTTTTTAGGTGTCATGTGTCTTAAAGAAAATGAAAATAACATAAATATCAATAATGCAACTACATCCATAGGATGTCTTGGGTTTGCTCATGTTGGGCCTCAAATGTCCCCCATACCTTCACCTGTATAGTCATGTGGGCCCCCATGACTATTGGCTTGGTAGGATTCACATTAGTATTGGCGGTTTAACACTCGCATCACCCGAATGAAAACCATGAAATATGTTTACGAGATGTATGGTCGGAATGTGTCCAGGTGTAGACACAATGACAACTCAAAGTGGGGTTAGCTCACACGACGTTTGGTATAGCATGCTTTGGCCTAATAGGTACTTCGTACTCTCATCGTTAGTCCCCAGGTAGGCAAACTGGTCCTTTATTTTGGATTTATACGAATGCCAAGCCTAGACAGGACGTTCCGACTACCGGTACTTGTACCCTTCCAGTTACTACATGCCCGTCATGAGAACTCAATTTGATGTGATTTGAAAATACAAAAATCATTGTAAAAACAATCATGAAAATGATGTGGTGTGTGCTCTCATGGATATGATATGTTATGAGAATATGATTCGTGATAGGCATTATATAATAATATGTACTTATGAACATGCTTGCATAACATTGAATGTAACATTAAACATAAAACATATAAACATCATGAATTTTGCATGTAACACACAAAAATCTTAAAAATTTCTAATCAACTATAGTATAGGCTCTAAGGGTCTAATAACCTATCCTATATCCCTATAGTCATAGCTCTGATACCAATCTGTCACACCCTGACCCGCAGCGGAATAAGAGTCGGGGCATAATTGGGTTATCACCAAAGCTCATGATATTTACTAATATGTTTCATATTTATTAAAGTCAAAATTACATCCTCAATATTCCAAACATGTTCATACAAATACAAAGAAAGATAATCAACTAAACAATCCAAAGTCTAATCCAGTTTATTCTTGTAAGCCATCCTATGTGTTTCTTGCTGCAGCTGAATCACCTGTATCATGTGTACAAATGGGGGTTTTTTTGGTCAACATAAGTTGGCGAGTGAACCTTGTTAGATAAACATTTATTATTGATTTCTTGTTATCTTTATCATGGAAAAATTGTGCAATAGTCATATGTGAGCAAATGTAAATAATCAAACAATAACAATAACAACCACAAACAATAACATACAATAACATATCAACTTGCATGAATATATAACATGAATGAAACTGTATATGTTGGCAACGTCACGTTCACGCTCATAATGTAATGGGGAACGGACGGCCTATGATGAATGTCTGTGCGATCAAGGCTCAATCAAACGGAGCCGATCGTATGTTGGCAACGCCCGGTTCACGCTCATAATGTAATGGGGAACAGCTCAACGCTCATAATGTAACGGGGAGCGGCGGTCTATGATAATGTATGTACTGAAAATGATAAATTAAATCTAAACAATAATCACACAAACAGTTGATACAAGTTGAATACACATTTGTTCATGGATATGATGTATGCACAATGATTTAAATATAATAAATGGTAAGACACATGATACACCCCAAAAACGTGATTAAAACGGGGAATTTGTAGAGATTCACTCACATTGGGTGCGTTCGGTTGAAGATGATGAAATGCGCACGAGTTTGGAGGATTGATCGACGAGAAACTAACTAACCTAAATAATAACGGAAAGTATGGTAAATGAGTGGATTTTATTATTAATTTTTAACAGGATTTTTAGATATATTTTTGTGAGTTTAAGGCTATTTTCTATCTTTAAAAACGTTATTTTTAAGTATTCTCAATTGATTTTTAAATTAAATAAATAAATAAAAATATAAAAAAATGTTGACTTTTGCGTTGACCATTGACCGTTGACCGGGACTGTTGACTGTTTGACCGGTTCATGTGTGCGCCGGGTAAGGCTCGAACTCGAGACCTCCCGTACGCGTGCACGCAGCTTTACCAACTGAGCTACGTGTCTAACCCGAAATATTTCTGTTTTTAATTATATTTATATACTGTTTTAATTTATTCAAAATTCATTTATTTTAAAAAGGATTTTAATTATTGAACCGGTGCCGTCAACAGGTCTCGGCCCGGGACCGGTGATTTAATGTTGCACACAGTCCACCGCTGGACTGTGTGTCTAACTTGGTTAATATACTGATTTTTATTATACTTAACATCTAATTGCGAATGGATCCGGTTCAGTTTAAAAAGGAAATTTTAATTTAAGAGATTGTGCGTGTGTCAAGGATCGAACTCGGGACGTATGCGTATTGTTTGCACACAGTCCACCGCTGGACTGTGTGTCTAACCCGTTTATAATACCGATTTTAATTAATCTTATAATCATAATAGACTTCATCTTCTTCGTTCAATTCTCAGACAATGATTAATCAACTGTTTCTTGCTTAATTCGATTAACAGACGTACTAATGATTTGTATGTAACGGATAGGAAAAGTTTTGGGAATGAACATACCGGAATGATGATCTTTCTCAGAACTCCGGCGAAGTCGTCGGCTCTGTTTTTATGAACTTCGTCTAAGCGAACAAATTAACAGTTTTGATTAGCTAATTGTCGAATTGAAGTACTAAACAAGAGTTATCAGAAGGTTTGAATGACTATACCGTTTCACAGCGGAAATTAGAAATTTTCAGAAGTTTTCTGGCGAGCGTTGATTATCCGATAACGTCACCTGGGATTGATTCTGGGTGATGGATTGATGTTAGTAATGGTCTATCAATGGAATGGAACAGAAAGAGTCGAGTTATTTACCGTTTTGAGGTGAGTCTCGGTTTCCGGCGACTTGCAGAGAATTCCGGCGATGATCAGAAAGTAATTCCGACGACCAGAAAATAGAGTAAACGTGAAATTAGAAGCTCTGGGAATGTAATTGAATCACGAGATGAGGGTTTTGTTGAAGTAATTCCAGAAATGAATGTTTTCGGTTATAAAAACCAAACATCACCTGAATTCAAGTTTATTAACGACTGAAGTGATTTAAGATGTCGGTTTATCGGTTATGATCAAGATTCAGCGAGCACTCAAACTCTTGGACGGTTTGAAAGCCGATATCGGTTTCAGTTGGCGCAACAGGTTGATTCTCGGTTGTAGATATGATTTAATTGTTTCCTAGAATTCACAGAAAACATCAAGTGGCGGAGTGGTTATATGTGTGCGTGTTAAGTCTTTAGACTCACCCGGCTGACCCGGGTTCGAATCCCGGCAGCCGGTTTTCCTTTTTTATTTATTTTCTTTTCACTTTTTATTAATTATAGTTTTTAAATTCTAATTTGTTAATTAATTATGCATTATTTAAAATTAAAATAAGCATAAATACGCAACGAAAAATTTATAACTTGATATTCGATTACAAACGAAACGGGTTTGGAAAACCCGTTTTTGACAAATGTTACACTACGTGTCAACAATAAAGTTGGCGAATTCACAAAGTTTGAGTTTAGTAAAAGTAAAGTTCACAACGTTTTGATTTAAGTATGACTCGGGTAGCTAACCCTCATCATATGACTAAACTGTGTACCGAATGCTGACGTTTCGTTTGTGCCCTCAATAATGTCTATCAACATTAAAGCAAGAGTGAAGGTTAGAAGTTCACGCCCGGCCTCCAGCACGGTGTGAGGTTTGTCAAACCTAATAGCGCTATCAACTAATACCCCGCGTATGCCCATCCGGCAATCTAATCGGTAAAATGTAGGGACTTTCATGATAGAGTTTTCGTTTAGTCTAAGTATACTATCCACCTCCAGTGGATAGCATGTTTCAGTGGTCCACACAAGGGACGCGCGCGTAGCCCAAACCAGGGATACCGTAAAAAGTGTTGTCCCAAACCAGGGACGCATGCTTTTAGAAAAGAGTTGTGAACTCACCTTAGTTTGCTCAGTAGTAGACGTGAAAGGTAATCAGGAAAGTCAATCTCTCCTGATATGTTTACCGTTTCAATTAGTTTAATTTGTGAATCCTACACGTAGTCTAACACATAGTCACAGAATCACGTTCTCATACAATTACTCATTTAGGTAAGTTTGGGCATATGATCATCTAATTCCATATAACGCATTCATAGACACCCGTTAAAGTTTCTAATAACATATAACACTTTGGTACAACATATAAGCATATTTAAAAATGTTCACAACTACTTTCAGCTCATTGCAGTTTCATGTCACTTTCTAGGCAATTTTCCAGAATTTATTTAAAATACTAAACGAACTCATAAAATTATGATATTTTAACACAACGTGTCATTTGGTCCTCAAATACTCTTGTATTTTTCTTATAACCTGAATCTTTACAAAAATCAATAAAAATCATTCTCTACACCTACGTCTGATCTACAACTTTCTGATGACAGTTTACGCCAAGAATCATTTAAAAATCCTCGTCTATTCTTTTTACAAAATTCCAGTTGGAGATTTTCATAACCTCCTAGAACTTCCTACAGTAAAAATTTGAGATCATAAATCAATTCCTACATTGAGTTATGACATTCGTAATGGGCTGCAAATTCTGCCAGAAAACGCAGCCTGAACCTTCAATACAGAAAAATTCATAAAACATTCATTTTTTGTCGAAAAAATGTCATTCTAGTGGGGTTTGAAAGGTTTTTCCTGATAGTTCATCTTAGACTCAAGAAACACACGTTTTTGTTCAATTTTCCCACGTTACAGCCAATAAAGTCGGCTGTAAATTCTGATCAGGTTCTGTTTGGATTCAACTTTCAATTTTAACATGTTTATGACACTATAAACCCTATTTTCAGCAATCAAAACCCCAACAACACTACATACACGAATCTAGCGTCAAGTTTCATCATCAACATCAAACATAATCAAAACCCTAGCATGCATACATGATCATAGATTTATTAACTAACAAGTATCATCATCAACACATTTAAATACATGATTCTGGCAAACCCTAATACATAAAATCCATGTTATCATACATCAAAAATCACAAGAAATCAATCAAAATGCAGCCATGAATAACAAGTTATGAGTGTGTTTTAGAGGGATTACCTAGAGTGATAAAGATGAAGATTAAGAACCCGAAAAGAATGAGTTTTCCTTGCTTCTTCTTGAGTTTTCTAGAGAGTAGTTAGAGAGGGATATAGGTTGATGTCTGGGGAATGGGGGGTGATCTAGGGTTGGTTTGGTTTTATTATATATCTTTTTAAACAAAACTTTAGCAAATGCACAAAAGGTCCTCCAAGTTTTCCAATTCTCAAACTTGGACAAGAAGTTATCAACATAACTTTATAAAATGACACACAGGTCCTTCATTTTGCAAAGTTAATCAAATTAACTCCATATGTTTGTTCGCGTGCTACTAACTTGTGCGATTATAAATTGTAATTAATATAAATGGTTAACAATGTTAACCTGGAAGTACAGGATGTCACACAAACGGATCACACAAACACATTATGTTTAGCTAAATGTGTTACTGGGTTTGACCCGAACTTATATAGAATAAACCCGAACCCATAAAATAAAGGCCATTGCTTATATAAGATCATGTGCTTACTGATACTCTGATACGAATAGCATCTTTGAATTATAAATTATATAAAAATAGATAAATAATTCAAATGGTAATAAGTTAATAGGTGTTATAAACATATTGCATATTATATGGTTTATTGCAGCTAGCTACATCCTCTTTATTTAAATAAAGACAATCACCAATAAAGTAGTATGAGCAAGTCACTTTTTACTCCAGAATGCTTTTCTCAAAACATAACGCTAGGTGTACTTAGGGATGGTAAAAATATCCAAATTCAATGGGTATATCTGAAACCCGACACGAAAGGGACGGGTATACTCGATACCTGTCATGTATTGGGCCGGGTAATGGATTCGTTTTAAAAATTTTCGCAGGTATGGGTCGAGTATAGGATTAGGTGATACCCGACCCGATTACCCGATACCACATACCCGTTTACCCGAACTGTATACCTGATTTTTTAATTTATATTTTTTCATTAACCTTTGTCTATTAATGATTTATTTTAGTATGTTCATAAATACAAACTTTTTTTAGTGTATGTATTTGATAATAGTATATATATTTTGTATGTTTTGAAGTATATACATATAAGTGTATTAGTATATTAAAGTTATTATTAATTTATGATAAAACTTATGTGTATGTAATGTACAATTTTTGTTTATAATAGTTGTTGTATAAATAAAATTATATAATAATTATAATGGTAAAGAAATGTATTTGGAAATCCAAATGTATATCTTTTAACAAACTAATGGGTATACCCGATACCCGACAGGTACTGGGTCAGGCATGGGATACGATTTTATAACCGGGTATGGATATGGGATTACCAATACCTGACCTGAGCCCAACCCATTACCATCCCTAGTTGTACTATTGATCTTGCATTTTTCTATTTTGTACATAATCATGTTGTATTGTAAATCTTTTATCATGTCGTAACGCGCAGGTAAACCTACTATTTCACCAGAGAGACTATCATTTATATATTTATTTATATCTATACTATATGATAAAGTAAACATATAGAGGACACATGTCGTATTACTATGCATCCTCATAATTGTTTTCCGTCCTTTTTTTCTCTAATTTAATTAATACCTTTTAGGTTTAAATATTATTTATATATTTTCTAACCGATAAGTGATAAGTCGTAATTATATATAAGTTTTATTTTTTATTTTAGGTATTCTTTATGTTTAAATATTATTTATATACTTCATAACTGATAAATGATAAGTCATAGTTATAGATAAGTTTTTTTTACGTATTGTTTAGGTTCAAATATTATTTATATTCCTAAGTTAATTCATTTGAATACTTTACAAATTTCATAATGTTATTGATATTCTTAAGGTTATGTTTTTCTTTTGTATTCCAATTAAAGAAAATTCAATTCATTCATGATTTTTATTATTATTATTATTATTATTATTATTATTATTATTATTATTATTATTTGGTTCTACAATCAGTATGTTATATAAATTAAACTACATAAAAGATAATCGGCTTATGCCTAGCGCTATCATGACGTGTGATTAATGTGTTTCTACAAATTATCTATCAAACTACATAAAATACTTTTATTATTATTATTATTATTGTTTTTGTTGTTATTATTAGTATTATTATCATTTTACGTCATACGTTATAATTTAGTGAGCCGAATATTTATTACCTCTCTTATTTCATATCTTTCGGATTTTACACCTAGGGGGACACGTAGTTGGCTCAATTAAATATTAAATAGTTATTAGTAGAAAATATAAGAAATAATTAAAAAATGAAAAATTAATAAATAAGAGATAAGCGGGTGATTACGATTCTATAATATGTAACGCATATAAAGTATATTTGTTCTCTCTAAATACTAATTTAACCAGGTTGATAACCCAAGTTCAAACTCTATATATGATAAAACTAATTAAGTTATATCTTCATTAAATAAAAAAATATGTATTTCAAACTTTGTGGTTTAACGTTATTTTCAAAAGTTGTTTTAATAACTTAATTACAGTACATTATAAAAAGCACAAATTAACCTAATTAGTTATTACCAAGGGTGTTTAGAATTCGATTTAAAACCGTGAAACTGATATGGTCATCGGTTTGATTTCACGGTCGGGTTTGTGATAACTTTCGGTTTATGTATTAAGTTTACTAATATATTACTTTCGGATTCGAATTTAAAATTTTAACAGAAAAAAAACCAATAATATCTTATCACAAAATATGTTTATAATATTTTAATTTTCATTATTATGTATATTTATATTATTCAACCCGTGTCATACACCGGTTTCGAACCTAATGAAGTTATATTTTATTTTAACGTCTCTTTTGGTTATTTGAACCCAGACTATTGCTTGCTAGTTGCTATTTCATTAAATATACTTTGAATTTTTAGGTGATAAGCTTATTCTACCTTCTTATAATTTATTGATTTAAAAAAAAGAAATTTTTTTATGAAATGGTGTTTAAGTAATAAAATGAAAATGAGTTTTTTAGACATTAAAAAAGAAAAATAAAAAAATTATTTGGTGATGACTTTTTAAAAAAAATTAAAAAGTCAATAAAAAGAAAGAAGAAAGCTCATCCCAACATACCCTTAATTTCAAAACTAATGTGTTTATTTTGATTGTTTATTATTTAATATTTAAGTAAAGACAAGATGAAGGTAATTGCATAATACTTAAAGAAAAGGGTTGGTGGTTTTGCACCGACTCATTCTATCCCTAAGCTTTTCTATGAAATCAAAACTAAATTTTAAGCTTTTGAATTCTTTATCTTCATCCATTTAATTATACTAAAGATTATAGTTTTTTTTTCGATTTTAAATAAATAATAATTTTTTACACCTTTGTTATTATATTTTCTTTCTCGTTCACTCATAACTACCTTTATAACTATTAAAAAACTATAAGGGGTAAACAATGTTACTGTATATTTACAAATAAACAGTAATAATTTTTCTCTCATTCACTCAAAACCATTCCTTATAACATAACTAATTCACTCACATAGATTTAAGAACTCCATTGTGAATTGTGAATGTCATTTTGGCCCTCTCAAATTTCTGAAGTTTCGAGTTTACTTTAAAGCTAATTCTTATGTTTTATTTTATATACGTTTCGGTATAAATTTGAGCGCGTCTATGCTTTAACATTCCTTTTTGTTAGAAATGAGTCTGCTCAATTATAAAATGTTTTATTTTTATTTACGTTTTGAGTTGCACTACATTTTGATATAAATTTTGTTTGGAAACAAACCGGGTCAAATGAAATACGTTTTCATTCGACGGTATAAATTTGAGTTACTATACATTTTGACGTAAATTTTATTCGAAAACGAGTTAGGTCGATTGTAGTATATACTTTATTATGTTTCCTACAACGCCAACAAATGTGTTTATTTCATGTTCACTTTGAGTTGGTCTACGTTTTGACGTAAATTCTAAATATAATACATTTTCATTCAACGGTATAAATTCGGATAACTTTACGTTTTAACATAAATTTAATTCGGAAACAAGTTGGGTTGATTGTAATGTATAATTTATCACATTGTGTACAACGCCACCGCAACCCAGTGATGGGTAAAAAAAAAGTAGTGTTAAATAAACTTGCATGTAGCAATTTTTAAATAGACATATACACGTGTTATATATGAATATTTAAAAAATTATTTGACCTGAAACTAATGTTTGCTACTGCATTAATTAAATACTTCATATTTTACATTCCAAAACTAATGTCTTTTATTATATTTTTCATTATTTGAATAACAACTCGGCTTTCACTAATTTATTTGTTTATCTCTGGTTCTTTCATTTTGTAAATTACTATCTACTAATTTAATTAAACTAAATTGTGAGTTTGATCGATGGCACAAAATCCTTTTAAATTCTAGAAAGACATGATGAAGGTAACGAGTGTTAAATAAACTTGCTTGTAGCAATTTTTAAATAGGATATACACGTGTTTTATATGAATATCAAAAATGATTGTTAATATTGATACAGGTAGTAATATATATATAAAAGTTAGAAGATATTAGAATAAAATCTTTTGAACATGATTACATTTGGTACGAGAGTATATGTTAGAAAAATATGAGTGTTACCACTTTAATTGGTTCGTACGAGCCAGTGATATGCGTAGTTCACGTGGTTAAATTATATATTATTATAACTCCATTATTACTGTTATTAATATTGTTCTATATATTTAAAGATTTGTTCGTTTATCCAACATCGAGCCATTGACAGTGATTTAACACTTAAAAACAAAAACAGGAAAAGCCAAGACTGGGATTTAATTAAACACAAAAACACAATAAAGTTGAAGTTTGAATTAACAAAACAAAATAATATCATATTCATCTTCTAGCTAAGAATCCACTGGAAAATACAAATGCTTAAAAGCAACAATAATATAATTATAATGTGTTATAGTACAATATTATATATAATCATAATAGTATTAATGATAATTATAAGAATATATTAATAATACACAACCTAAAGATTAATTGATGTCAAAAGGCTATCACGAGTTTAACTTTTAGCCTTTTAGTTTGAAATATAATTACGGTAAAATAATTAACAAAACTGGATATAGTTACAATAAAAGTTTATTGCTGTAATTAAATTTTAGAAATTTTTGTTATTGTATGTGATGCATTAGTTCTTTACCTATTAATTACAAAATAATGTTCTGTTACTGTAAGATTTAATTTACTTTTCATAATATTACATCCAGAAATTAAAGTGTAGCAAACATCGACTATTGATATGTATAATGTATTCTTATACGTGTGTAATGTTGTATACATGCGTGTATAATATTGGAGGGGTGTTTAAGATCAGATATTCGGTTTTCGGATATCTAGAAGTTTCAGTTAGTGAATATTAATATCGGAATTTGTAACCGAATTTTCGGATACGGATTCGGATATTTATACGTATATCCAATATTAAAAAAAGTTCAAAAAAATGTTTCTTACATAGATTAAAACTAAACATGTATTCGGTTTTCCAAATTTCCAATATTGTAAACATAAAACATTCATTAATCAAATTCGAATTCAATTATTTACTATTTTATTTATACTATTTTAATTAAACATAGTAATCAGATAATATATATATATATATATATATATATATATATATACTAGTTTTTTTACATAGAATATGCTTGCTCCAGATTGCCTGACATGGTGCACTAGTTGCGGCCACATACTCTGTCTTTGTATGTAACATCTTATAAAATCGTGTCCAATAGTATAGTGACACGTGTTGTATTTTATTTTTAGTCTATTAAAGACTAATAGGGACTAATGGTGTCAACATGCTCAAACAGAACCTCTGAGTGACCTTCTGATATCAACATGCATAAACTTAGCCTCTAAGTGACTGATGTGTCAATATGCTTAAACTTAGCCTCTAAGTGACTGATATGTCTCATGATTAAACTTGGCCTCTGAGTGACTGATATGTCAACATGGCCAGCCTCTGAGTGACATCAGAATCAATATGCTTATAATGAGCCTCTGAATGATCCTTTTCGAAGTCCTAACTCTCATATGTCCCATTTTTTGAGGAGAGAGATTAATTCCGTTAAACCGTAAAAGTTGGATAACGGAGGGGCTAAAAGTGTCAACATGTTAATTTACACATTTGCGTGACCTTTTAACGAACCGAAAGCTCGACAATGTCCGGGCATACTCCCGGGTATGCCAGATATTGGTTACGGAGGGCTAAATATACTATAAAGGTGTTTTAGGAGGTTTTATAAGTTGAGGGGCTAAACGTGACAAAATTTGAAAGTGGCCATAGGGCCCTCGCGGGGTCCGAGAGACCCTGGCCAAGTCTCTCGCGGACCGCCAGAAGGCTATATCTGCAGAAAAATTGCCTTGGCCTCCACACATGTTGCAAAAAACCATTTGATTGGAAACCATGGTCTTCCAAACTGTTTGCCACGTTTTAGGACACCTGTAAGCTCCTTCTAACACCCCTTAACACCTGGCATCACCTCCTTCAAACTCTCCAACTATAAATAGGTGCAATGCTTCACCATTTGAACTTGCACCATTCTCATTTATCACTCTATCTCCCTCCTCTGGAAGTTCCTAACTGAAAGGAGCATCCAACTTAGTTCTATTGCATCCTAGAAATAACTTGTAAGTGTTCATTCCTCTTGCATTTTCGTTTATAGGCTTTTATAGCCAAAAGTCAACCGTTTTACGGAAAACGCCTTGACTTTCGGTTAAGACCATTATGGTCCAGCTATTGTTCGTAACGAACATGGCTAAGTGATCGTAATAAGGTAGGTGTTAGTCCCTATAAAGGGCACCTCCTGAAGATCACGTTTGCTAGACCAATTGACGGGTCAAAGTTATTATATTAAAAAGTCAAACATGCCATTTTTTGGAAATGTTATAAATTGAGTTTATATATATTATGAACATGTTTTGACACTTAAACAAGTTGATAATAATTATTAGAACATGTAAGAACATGTTTGGCTCGTTAATTTCAATTCTAGGGTCGGTTCACAACCGAGAGTCGCGAAGTTTGACTTCTGCTTTGACTTTCGATTCTGACCCGATTTAGATTAGTTAGATACTAATCTAAGGTTGCATTATGATCGTAATATAATGTAGCATAACCCTCTGAGGTTATATTACATGATCCATAATTAGAATCTAAGTTTATGCGTAAGTTCCGTAATTATGCCATTTTGACTAAAATGTCATTTTTGCATAAAATAAGGTTTTGTTTACAATGAACTTGAAAATGAGTTTCCTACTAATGTAATATTATAAGTATGATTATTTGGGATGTCAAATCAAATAGTAAACTGAGTTTATGAACGAGTCTTTGTATTATGTCGATAAATGACGATAAGACCCTTGTGGCTCATAAAATGATTTTAATCATATCTTTTCATAGCAAATATTTTACCTACTGATATGTTATATTAAATAACATATCCAAGACATGTTAACTTGACCTTAACATTAGTTTTCATTAAACATCGCATAAATCATCATTTTACGACATAAGCGTCGTTTCGGCGCATAGTATGGTTTTAAACCATATTAATCAACCAAGACATATCACCTACTAATTTTAAAACTTATTTTAAATATTTTTACAGTAGGTATATGATATGAACTCAGAATCCTAAATAATTTATAAAACTATGTGTAAAATGACAAAAAATGCCCATTCGGTGCATAATTTGGTCATAAGAGATAAATTACACATATAATCAATATCCTACTGATATTATATCATAAATAAATTATTTTTCCAGAATACTTATAACCATACCATTAAAATATGTTCAAGTTCCTTTTATACGGTATAAAATTACCGAAACGCCCTTATGAGGCATAGTTTCGTTTTAAAACCTTAACAGGTATATAAGTTGATATCCTACTGATATTACAACTTATTTAAAATATAATGGCATATAGAACATGTCCACGAGTTATGCGGTTACCCGATGTCGCTGATATGCGTCTGGTTAAGTATATGTAACTAATTTACAAAAATTAACCGAAACGGGTCTAACCTTGTTGTTTAAGTCTCAAAATCCAGAATGTTTATAGTTTATCCATATTATACAAGTCAAAGTACTTGTTGGGATTAAACTACATTCTATCCGATCATCGTTTAATCTAGCGTTATACGTATTGATCATGTACGCTACTTGGTTTAAGTCTGTAACTTAAATAAGACCGTTAGTATTTAATTGGTTAGCTTATGCCATAATCCAGACTAGAGACTTATAATGCTATCTTCACTTAGTACTTCTGTATACGGTTGGGTAATTAAATCTTGCATTTAAATGAAGACTAGCTCAGGTACATACTCCCGACTTATTTCCTCTATACGGGCTTGGGTTACAATAAATTGTTACCGCTTGGTCGGAAATGGGATCAATCGAATGCCGGATTGTGGCCATTAAATCCGCATATTCTGTTTTAATCAGTTTTGTTTGATAACTTAAACATCGGGGGTTAACTACTGTGTCCTGGATATCCTCGGCTCATTACATTAGATAATGGCCACGACCTTAGCGCGGGGTGTAGGCATACACCTGACAGACGCTCAAAGTGCAATTACCCACAAAGTTGGAGATAACTCCTTCGTGAGTTCTTAAGTGGTGTGTACATTAATCATGTCTCAGTTTTCGCACTGGCCCCTGTATGTATGGACAAACATATGAATTTGTTAGCAAGGTTACAAAGTAACTTTCCCAAGTTATAAAAGATTTTGTGCCAACGTGCACTTAAAGCATTTTCAAATGTTTTCAAAATGAGTCAGTTGGATGTATTTATCAGCGAAAGCTGACGTATTTCCAAAAGACTAAGCTTGCAGGTACAATACGAAAAATAGGCTGCAAGTGCTCGGTAGTGATAAAAGGATCTTGCAAATCCTAGATCTGTCCAAAGTCTGTTATACACATTTTTGTACATTTTACGATCCGCCTATGGATCTTCTGTTATGAGTCGTTTGTATATTATTTTGTATTTTGATCATTTGGTTTGTAATAGTAATTTTACTCCAAGACTTCCGTTGTGTTGTGTTTAATTGACTATAATGATATCAACTTAATCACGATATTCCTCACCCGCGCCCATCAGTATTTGGATTAGCTGTGGAAAGCCAAGGTGTGACATTGTAATAGCCAAGGCAACTATATTTTATTCCTTTGAGCTTCAAGACACAAATGAGAGCACATACCCAGAAATACTCTTTCTATCATCTAAACCACTTCCATAATCAAGAAGAGAACATAACTTTGTTTAGTGGAATATTTAGACAACATGGCTATAATTAGCAACAAGTTCCTTTAAGTTTAGAAGAATAGATAATGAATACTAAACATATAGAATTTCTTAATTTGTTTGATACAGAGATAGTGACTCGACTTTATTTGAAATGCTTGTTTTTGTTTGTATTTTTATAATGAGACCTAAAACTAAGTTTTAATGTTAAAATTAAACTTTATGTATTTTTTTATTTAAGGTTAACTATACTCGGGAAATTTTTATTGCTATATGAGTTGATTAGAAAAAGAAATTGTAAGACTCATATTGTATTTCTCTTATGATTATACTTTATACAAAAGATTTACATTAATGTCGTATAATATAAAAGAAACACCCCTTATTAAAAGGAGTCAAAAACGAAATTTCCATATTATTGTACGGAGAAGGTCATAGCATGACTTTGTTGTTTAAAAAAACACACTTAGGGGCATTAAGCCTTCCATTACAACTTTTTTTATTATAAACACATGGTTTACGAAAGATATGGAAACTAAATCTTCATCGTGTTTGGTTCCTTGTTGTTGGCTTGATCATCATCCAAGAGTGCTTGCAATTACCTTAAACTGGAAATTTGCAATTAATTAGTATTATAACGAATAACGGAAAGTACAACATAACTAATTTAACAAAATAACAAAAATAGGAAAAGCAGCTTCTGAGGTGGTGTCGGCGACGACATTTAGCCGCGTCGGCGACGCCGCGTGTTTCTTCGCGTCGGGACAAAACTGTCGTAGGCAGTATTATTAGGCGTCGGACACCCATACCGCGTCGACGACGGCCAAACATGGCGTCGACGACGGCCAAACATGGCGTGGGCGACGCCACATGCTGCACCAGTTTTGCTGCTGAGTTGTTTTGTTTGTCCGTTCGACCCGTTTCAAGTCCCGTACATTAAAACACGACTCGAGACTTGTAGAGACACTTCCATAAAATACTATTCTTGTTTTCAATCCTATATTACTTTTGTAACGAGAGCTTATGTCCAATACGCTTCATCGGAAACATAATCATGCATAACTGTTTAATAGGATTATTTACTAATCTACCCCTTAAGACTATTTAACCCATACCCTCACGAATGGGATCTATTTCGATATATGATGACCCATTCCCGGCGTCCTTATCTTACTTACCTCGTGCTTCCATTCCCGGTTGCGCTTTTAAAACATTTGACCCTTTAGAGATCAAAGTGCATAGACTCGGATCATTTATAAAATATTACTTGGGATTACACACATCCCTTCTACCCTTTCCGGATCCGTTACTTTCAACATTCACACTTCTCTTACCGGGTTGCCTGCTTAACCGAATCATTACCCTTCACCCAAGCTTAACATTTACGAATAAGTGCTCCCGTTACTCGGTTTGCACTTACCCTTAATTGACCCGTTTGATTTTCCTTTAGCGAAATCCATCGCTTTTATATCACCAAACTTTTATCATTTATTTAGTTTGACCCATTGAATGTTTTAGTGAAATCCATCACTTTCAACATTCAAACCTTTCATAATAACCAATCATAGGTTAATACAAATTGAATAAAGAGATTCGACGAAACATAAAGCTACGTACCTTATAGCTTATCCTTCAACCGTGCGTTTGCTCCGGCTTGACTTCCTGATGCTTCTCTTGCGTTGCCTAAAGTATACATGCCAAGTGTCGTTAGGACCTTTTGGCACATAATTAAGGCATATAACTTGCCAAATACACTACATCGTGTTTTCATTAACAATTTTTGTTCAGTGTTTAAAATTGGCAATTCTTTTAGGCATTTTGTTAAACATCTTATATGCATATAATTTAGCTAACCATTTTAGTTCAATTAAACTCTTACTAACCAAAAATCTCAACTCAACAAGTTCAATTACTCATCATAACTCATATTAGCATGCAATTCCAACAAACTCATGTTACCACATTCTTCTCTTACACAAGTCATGGGGCTTTTCATACTAGTATCAAAACCCACTTCTTCATACAAATCATAATAACTTCAACACACAATTCATAATTATTTTCAGTTAGGATTATGGTCCTACACTTAGATTACACCTTCTCAAGTCACAATACATATCAAATTGTCCATGAACTTAAATCCTCAATATTCACCCAAGATCAAGTATCACAAAAAAACTGAAATTACAACTTACCTTGTGTTAGATAAGTAGGAATGATTAATATTCTTGACCCAAACACGAGTTTAAACCTAACTAGCCCTTCAATTTGTTCAATTTGGATGAACAAGGGTTTGGGGTGTTCTTCCCCCTTCTGGTCGCATACACACACCTGCACATACATATGTGCAGCGTTTGATTTTTTCGTTTTTAGTAAAACTAATATTCTCTCTTTACCACTTTAGTCCCTCAATTTTTGTTGCTCTCTGTTTTCTTTTAAAAGTTCTCTAACTAAAGATATTAGGGAATTTAAGCAATCACACATATATATATATATGATATTTTTAGGTGTTACACAAAAAATAAAATAAATTAAGAATCCATTGGGTGAAAACAAAATTGTAATTAGTTCAATAAAGAAAAAAAACAGTATTTGATTGTAAAAACAAAAAGGTATAAAGGTATAAATATGCCGTTAAATTCAAGTAAATGAAAAATAAATATAAAATATCATTTTGATAACTAGTTTTTCAAAATGATAATATTTTCCCAAAACTTCAATTTAGAAAAGAAAAAAATTCATGAAAGAGGTGAAGTCTCACAAATAGCAATAAATTAGTCGTTTAAAATTTGTTGGAATCTAGTGTAGAAAAAAAAAAGAAACAAAATTTCAGCGATCATTTATGTCACTCTCAAGCATAAAAAGTAGTTATTTCTATTTGACTTATTAAATAAGACTTAAAACCAAGCATTATTTAACTAGCCAGGAATCGAACTCGGATGTATTGAGATAATGGTGGGCAAACACCCTTGTGAGCTTAAATCATGTGATTAGATCTCTTATACACACGTTAATTTTAGGAAAAAGATCCTCTAATCATGAATTATCATGTGACAAACAGACCAATGACAACAAAACATTGTCATGAACCTTGGTAAATCATATATACTAAATAAATAATTGGTATTTAGAGATTTTGTTCATTGCTACAATTTAATGCAATTATTTTAACTTATCTGATTTGACCTGCAATTGTTTTATCTTTTATATGTTACATAAAATTTGTTGATAACAAAGTTTTTATTTGTTGATAACAAAGTTTATGTATAATTAGTAAATGATGTTGATGATTAGGGTCATTTTCCTCAATTATTTTCTTTTCTATTTTACATAAAATATGTTGATTTCAAAGTTGATGTATAATTAGTAAATGATGAATGATGTTGATGATTTGTTATTTTCCTCAATTATTTCCTTTTAGAATGTGATTGATACGTTACTTTTCATGACTATGTGGTAGGTCTGAAAGGTTAGAAATAAAAAGAAGTTTATTGACAACAATATTCCTAATACATGAATAGTATAAAACAAAAGAGAAGTCTCCTTCTTTTATTTTGAATCAGAAGTAGATCTTCACTTAAGTAGTTAAATCCAAAGAGATTGGATAATTACAATGTTAAAGATATTATCTGTTCAAGAATGGCAAGCTCCACGTACACCAACTGAAGTAAGATCTTTTCTTGGACTAGCTGGCTATTATCGTCGGTTCATTTCAAACTTCTCTCGCATTGCTGTGCCACTCACGGCTTTAACTCATAAGGGAAAACCTTTCGTATGGGGACCCAAGCAGGAAGAAGCGTTTCAAACTCTTAAACAAAAACTTTGTGATGCACCAATCCTCACTCTTCCTGAAGGTTGTGATGATTTTGTAGTCTATTGCGACGCGTCAGGGCAAGGATTAGGCTGCGTTCTCATGCAAAGAGGAAAAGTCATAGCTTATGCTTCGAGACAACTCAAGACGCATGAAAAGAACTACACCACTCATGACCTAGAACTTGGAGCCGTTGTATTCGCTCTTAAGATATGGAGACATTATCTCTATGGTACTAAGTGTGAAATATACACTGACCACAAGAGTCTTCAACATATCTTCAATCAAAAAGAGTTAAACATGAGGCAACGAAGATGGGTCGAACTTCTGAATGATTACGACTGTGAAATTAGATACCACCCCGGTAAAGCAAATGTGGTGGCTGATGCACTTAGTCGAAAGGGTTATGCGAACTCCATTCATCTTCTATGTTCGCAAATTATAACCGACATTAAAGATCAAATTCGAGAAGCCCAACACGTTTCAATAACAGAAGAAGATGTACGAAAAGAGATGTCCTGTGGAGCCGAGCTAAAACTTGAAACTAAATCAGACGGTATTCTGTATTACCTAGATCGTATCTGGATTCCTAACCACAACAATCTTCGTGAAACTCTTATGAATGAAGCTCACAAAACGCGATATTCTATACACCCAGGAGCCGATAAGATGTATCAAGACCTACGATACACCTATTGGTGGCCTGGAATGAAGAAGGATATTGCCGTTTTTGTTTCCAAGTGTCTCACATGTTCCAAGGTGAAGGCTGAACACCAAAGACCCTCAGGACTTCTAGTCCAACCGGAAATACCTATATGGAAGTGGGAAAATATAACCATGGATTTCATTACCGGGTTACCTCGCACTTCTGGTGGGTATGACACTATATGGGTGATTATAGACCGACTTACAAAATCAGCTCACTTTATTCCTATCCGCGAAGATTTCAAGAACGAAAAGCTTGCACGTATTTATATCAACGAAATCGTAAGCCGGCATGGGGTACCATTAAGTATTATTTCTGATCGTGATGGTCGTTTCACCTCACGAACATGGCAAGCAGTACAATCTGCTATGGGCACACGATTAGATCTCAGTACCGCCTATCATCCTCAAACTGATGGACAGTCTGAGCGCACCATTCAAACTCTTGAAGATATGCTTAGAGCATGTGTCATAGACTTCAAGGGAAATTGGGACGCCCACCTACCATTAGTAGAATTTTCGTACAACAACAGCTATCATTCGAGCATCGGCATGGCACCTTTTGAAGCCTTATATGGACGTAAGTGCCATCTCCTGTATGTTGGCACGAAATTGGGGAAGCACAAATTACTGGTCCAGAATTGATCCAAGAAACCACAGATAAGATCCATCAAATTCGAAATAATCTTCTAGCGGCTCAAAGTCGTCAAAAGAGTTAACGGAAGCCCTTAGAGTTTAACATTGGTGATCATGTGCTTTTAAAAGTATCACCGTGGAAGGGAGTAGTTCGTTTTGGTCAAAAGGGGAAGCTAGCACCTCGTTACGTGGGACCTTTCAAGATACTCGAAAGAGTAGGTCCTGTAGCATACAAGCTTGACCTACCAGAAGAACTCAACAGGATTCATCCCACATTCCACGTGTCGAACTTGAAGAAGTGCCTCGCTGATGAGAATCTCCATATTCCGCTGGAAGATATCCAGATTGATGAATCTATGCATTTTATTGAAAGACCAGTGGAGATCATGGACTACGGGGAGAAACGTCTTCGACGAAGTCGCATTCCAATTGTTAGGGTACGCTGGGAGTCGAAACGGGGACCTGAGTTTACTTGGGAACGTGAAGACTCAATGCGTGAAAAATACCCGCATCTTTGTCCTACTACTTCAACTACTTAAATTTCTGGACGAAATTCCTAAAAGTAGGGGATACTGTAACATTTGTAAAAATCAGGTTTTCAAAACCCGCTCCGTTTTGTAATCAAGTATCAAGTTATAAAAGTTACATTAAATATTTATGATTATTTTGAGTTAAAACGATACATAATTAATGAATAAACTAAACTATAAAAATTATATTTGATAAAAAGTTAAAATAAAATAAATAAAAAAATTATGAAGCTGCCGGGACTCGAACCCGGGTCAGCCAAGACACTTCAGCGATTTATCACCCAATCACAAGACCACTCCGCCACTTGTTTGTTTTCTGTCATCTTTAGGAAACAAATAAGTTTTATAGACTAAGATAAATCAATCGATTTTACAAATTGTAACTGAAATCGGTTATCAAACACCCAAAGTCGATTTGGATACTCTCGATTCAGCGAGTATAACCGATAAACGGACGATTCCAATCAATGCTGCCATGAGTGTAACTTGAATTCGGAAGTAGATCGGTTTAATAACCGAAAGTTGTCAATTCTCGAACTACTTCAATCCTAGACCTTTCCTGCGACTCAAAACACTCCACAAAGCTTTCAATTGCATTTCCGCAACCTTACAGTCCACCGGAGAAGTTTGAATCAGACCGCCGGAAAAATTCTGCAAGTCGCCGGAAAACCGGGACTCACATCCACACGGTATTTCCTCCGACTCTTTCTGTTTCAATCATGTGATTAATCAGTCACTAACACAACTCCACCATCAGAATCGATCCTAGTCAACGTTTGTCGAAAATCTTACCTTCGCCGGAAAACTTCTAGAACTGCCGGAAAACACACCGTGAACGGGTATGATCTCCCAAACTTCTGTTAAACCTTGTTTAAGTGACTCAACTTCTTAAATAATCGAACAAAGCTGTTAATTGGTTTCAACAGCCGGAGTTCACCTTCAGAACCGACGAACCTCTGCCGGAATTCTGTGAACAACATCAATCGGTATATCTTTTTCCCCAAACTCTCTCCATTCTTTACTTTTAAATTACTTGTAATGTCTGGAAAACGTATACGTCAAGAATTGGTCATAACAGTCGGAATAAGTTTTCTGTGTAAAATCAACGAAGAAGATGAAGACGCAACATAGCTTAAGACTAATTAAAATTGGTATTTTAAACGGGTTAGACACACAGTCCAGCGGTGGACTGTGTGCAAAATACAAACGCACGTCCCGAGTTCGATTCTTGCTATACGCACTCCTTGTATAATAAAAGGCCTTTTTGTTTAAACTAAATCGGGATAACCCAGTTAGTTGTTAAGTATAATAAAAATTGAGATAATAACCAGGTTAGACACACAGTCTAGCGGTGGACTGTGTGCAACATGAACCACACGTCGCGCATTCGAAACCCGTCACGAGCACCGGTCCGATTGAATTAAAATGTTTTTGCAAATAAAGGAAATTCGGTTAAATTGAATAAGTGTATAAATATAATTAAAAACAAGATTATTTCGGGTTAGACACGTAGCTCAGTTGGTAGAGCTGCGTGCACGCGAACGGGAGGTCTCGGGTTCGAGCCTCACCCGGCGCAAACTAATACGCTGACCGAACCGGTCAACGGTCAATAAACAAATTTTTTTTATATTTTTATTTATTTAATTTAATTTAAAAATTAATTAAAAATACTTAAAAATAACATTTTTAAAGATAGAAAATAGCCATAAACTCACAAAAATATATCTAAAAATTTCATTAAAATCCTTAATAAAATCCACCCATTTAATATATTTTTCCGTTATTACTTAGGTTAGTAATCCCCGTTGTTCCGCTCATCTAAATCGTGCGCATATCACCATCTCCAATCCAACGCACCCAAGGTGAGTGAATCTTACAATTTCCCCGTTTTAATCACGTTTTGAGGTGTATCATGTGTCTTTGTATATATATATTATAACAAAACCATTGTGCATGCATTATATCATGAACATGTGTATTCAGTTTGTTGCTGTTAAGTAGTTATTATTGGATGCAATTTATTATTCAGTACATGCAATTTCATAGGCCGCCGCTCCCCATTACATTATGAGCGTTGAGCATGTTCCCCATTTTATTATGCGGTTGAACCTGGTGTGCCCACATACGATCGGCTCCGTTTGATTGAGCCTTGATCGCACAGACATTTTCATTTTCAGTACATGCAATACGATCGGCTCCGTTTGATTGAGCCTTGATCGCACAGTTTCATTTATGTTATTTACAGTATGATGTTGGTATGATCATGTATGCTGTCATGTGTTATTGTATGTTATAGTTGTGACTGCTATTTGCCTTTGCTTGATTATTTACATTTGTTCATCTATGATTATGCACTAATTTTCATTGATAAACTAACAATTAATTTATTAATATATGTTTATCTAATAAGGTTCACTCGCCAACTTATGTTGACCAAAAACTCCCATTTTACACATGATACAGGTGAACAGCAGCAGCTAGGAACACATAGGACTTGGACTAGAAGAATAAAACGTTTTAGAGTTGGGATTGTTATGTTTGGTTTATTTCCTTTGTATTGAATGAACATGTTTGGATATTTGAAAATGTAACTTTGACTTTATTAAATATGAAACATAATAGTAAATGTCATGAGCTTTGGTGATAACCCAATTATGCCCCGACTCTTATTCCGCTGCGGGTCGGGGTGTGACATATCGGTCTCTACTTTCTTTCTTAAAAAAAATAAAAAAAAAAAATAATAATAATAATAATAATAATAATAATAATAATAATAACTTAATTAGTGGTCCTTTCGACCAAAGTTCATTGACAGGAAACTAGGCAACCAACCTTCGTGTGAAAGGATTAAAGGTGAGACAAAGGGTTATGGGCCATAGTGACTTACTAACTCTTTTTTTTAAATGTTTAAATAAAAGATTAAAAAACTATTAATTTAAAACTTACAGTTGTTAGGATTTGTTTTTATTTACTATAGAATAATGTAAAAAAAATTTACAAAGATGTCATAATCTTAAGATATTTGGAGATTATTAAGAATTAAAATATTAATCAATAAACTGAGGTTTCATGTTCATAGTATTTATATAAAGCACATGTCTATGTCTACTTAAAGTGTGTTGCAAAAAGTTTACCTAACCATAATACCATGGTTACCTCTGTTTCTATAATTTAAAAGGATCTTATGTCATAAATTCACAAATCAGTTTAGAATTAGTGTGTCGTGACTATTTGAGAGCCTAAACTAAAAGTTTTAATATCTTTTTTCATTTTTATAATTAAGATTAAAAGTTTCTAAAATTACATATAGAATTTATTCAAAAAATAAATTGCAAGGTGAGCTATAGATGGACTTAGAGAACTGTTTGGCAACTTCTGAATAGTTAAGTGTTAAACCATAAGAGATCTGAATTATGAAGTGTTGAATCAGTAAGATGTATGAGACATGATTAACCGTTCAAAGACAAATATTTGACCAATTCAGATTATAGGTCTTGCCCATTCAGACTCAGTATAATGCTTAACCATTCAGAGGCAAATGTCTTAACCATTCAGATATCTGTTTGCGAAACAAACAGTCTGAATCATTAAGTGCTGAACCAGCAAAAGATCTGAACCATTAAGAATTCAATTAAAAGCTAGAAAACAGCCCCTTAATGTCGTATGGTTTCGTCCCATGTGATACCACTTGCAAGATGAGCTCTAGATGATTCTAGTGTGCCATCGATGCACATATCTATCAAATTTCTCCTATGATGTAACGATCTAAGTGGTTGGCGATGGCTGGTTCCATGAAATATGCATCGGTTCAGTGGCGAAGGTTGAACAAAAAAATCAGTGGTAACCAGACTCTCAAAATCAAAAATCAGTAAGGGCTGGACTCTTAAAAATCCAATATTTTACATAACAAAAAAAATTCAAAAATTTTTGATAAAATTAACACTACGAACGAAAAATTGGTGGGGCCTAGGACACTCCCGAGCCATAAGAAAGCTATGCCCCTACACCGGTTCAAACTAGTCACACCTATTAAGGATATCGATTCTTAAATAAGGATATCGATTCTTAAATTATGATTCAAAAGGTTGTAATCTTTTGGTTATGAGGGTTACCAAAGAACCATTTTGATTCTTCATAAAAGTCTATTTAATGGTCTCGTGAACATTTGAAGGGATACCAAGACACATAAAATGACCAAAAAATAATTTAAGACACATACCAAAACAATGTTTCTCTTGTATCAATTTAATAGGTTATTGAAAACTCGGTTAATTCACTCATCTTAAAAGTATTCACAATGTTACACTCTACAAACCTTCATCTTAATATGCACATTAGATTTTAAACCTTTCTAAAAAACTCTCATTTTTCTCACATCAAACCTCTACCTCACACTCCACATCATCACCTACTTTTACATTTTCAATTCAAATTTAACATTAAAAGAACTATTTTTTTAGTCGAGCTCGGTCCTACCATGAGAAGTCCGTTTGAACTTCGGATTCATGGACCACCAAGCTAGACTCGGTGTCCAGACTAGCCCTACATTGCAGATCGACCCGTGGGGTGTGATCCGGTTTTATGGACTTGGTCACTTGGCCAGGTAAGTAGTGTTGGGGATGCTCTAACACTACCCATGCAGTGTTATCAGGTATAATATTGATTATTTCAAAGTATCTTTGAAGCTATTCGTCACAAACCCAAACAGCTTTTTTTTCAGTTGGATCAAATTGCTTAAAGGATCTAAATCATTTGTCTCCAAACAATTAATTGTATACTCAGTTATAGTTTTTAGATTACTTTGATCATTATTTAGAACCATAACCAAGTACTTTAAACCTTTCTTGATGAAAATAATGGTGCCCAAGTAATCTTGGATAAATGTTGAGACACCTCAGCAAATTGATAAACGTCAACACTGAGAATGATTTAGGAGGTGGGCGAGCCACAACCCCGGCCAAGACCTGATTTTTTTCTAAATTTTTGCTATACGTATAAAAAACTTAATTTTACACCTTATTGGGTCCAAATAATTATATTTTTACTCGTATCTAAGAATCTTAGAACATAATGCACCAACTAGTTTTATATGATTCATATCTATTATCCAAAAATCTATCTTATGTAATTTATTAGACCTATCTCAATAAAAAAATTAATCTTACAGCTTATTGGGCTCAAATAATTTTATTTTTATTCATACTAAAATCTTATAACATAACGGTCTCATTAGTCTTATTTTGCTACATATTTATTATCCAAACATTCATCTAATGTAATTAATAATAAAAAAAAGTTAAAAAAACCCTATAACTAAAGATCGGATATTGATGGTGATAAACTTTATATGGAGTGTAATACTATAACGTTAACCATCATTAAAAAATAGTTTATATAATTTGTTAAGCCAAAGGACCTTTTTTTCTCGGCCGAGCAGCTTAAATCCTTAAGGACGACGACTTTGACATGTATATTTTTCTTTTGTTGAAGTATGAAATATCATGAGATTCCAAAAAAATCATAAAACTCATTTTTAAGGATTTCGTGATCGCCGAGACACTTAAATCCTCCGACGACTCTGATATGAATATTTTTCTTTTATTGAAGTATGAAATATCATGAGATTCTTTATAAAACTCATTTTTCCAAAAACATTATAAAACTCATTTTTAAGGGTTGCGTGATTCTTGAGAAACTCGTTAAGCGAACAATGTCATATAAAGAAAGAAAGAATAATAATAATAATAATAATAATAATAATAATAAGGTACTAAATTATGTTGACCGTGAGATCTTTACACTTGATATTTTTCTTGACAAGTCTAGGGCAATGTTTTCGGGTGGAGTTTGTCTGTGGCAACACTGTTGGTCTGGTTGAGGCCTTGAGGGATTTTGGCCATTTTGCGTATGGGTCGGTCAGCGGCTAAGCCAGTAATCGGTTTGAGGAGTCAGACAAGGTATTTTTATTTTTAATATTTTTCAGGTTTTGATCAGTGTCGCGGATAGGGGAGGCGGATCTGGTAATGGACTCAACGCAGACCCATGGATGGTTTGATGCAGAGGGTTCCGACAATGAATCAACGCAGACCCATGGATGGTTTGATGCAGAGGGTTCCGACAATGAATCATCAACATTTTTGAAACCCACTGGCAAATCACATGTTACACAATTGAAACATCCAAATTAGTTTTTCACTGTTCTTTATATATAGAATACCATTCATAACAAAAGAAAACAAAATCCGAAAAGAATAGAAGTACTATAAAACTAGCATAAAGACAACTAGAATTAAAATAAATAAGAAACAAAACAATGTAGAAAGAGAATGATTAGCTATACTCTCGCGTCTGTCTCACAGTGTATAGTAACGCGTAACTAGCTAGACTATCAACAAATGAACCCATGAGTTTGAAATATTATCTAAAAAAGGTATTTCAAAGTTGTTGGAAACACTACTAGATGATAATCGTTAGTGAAAGTTTAGAGTATAAGATTTGGATTTGTGGGTGTTTGGGATTGCTTATCTTAAAAACGACTTTTTGACAAAAGGACTTATTGATTTATGATTTATCCAAAAGGATTATTTAAAAAAAAAGTGTTTGGATTAGTTTATGAGGTGGAAAAATGTAATATTTCATAAAAAGTTAAAAAAAGTTTCATAAATTCAAGATTTCATGGATTTTCAAAATGGTTTTTCCACCTTATACAAAAAGTTGTTTCGAAAAATTCTTCACATATCCAAACATTATTTTAACTTAAAAAACCAATACATCAATAATTTGTTTCAAAAAGCTAAGCCAAACACCCCCTTGATTTCTGCTCAGACTTCTCAGACATCTGTCAATGTGACGTCCATTACCATTGGAATATCCATCGATAATCCGTTAGTGAAATTTCTATAAATAGCCTCACCACCTCGGTGATAACCTCCCTCTATTTCAAATGCAACAGATCGTTGTTTGGGCATGGTTTGTGGGAAAAGTTGGTAGATCGTTGTTAGCGGATTTGTAGGAATTGGTGTTCTCAAATAGTAAATACTCGGTAATCGATTAGCATTCTGTCATGCGCAAAACAATGCGTAGACTAAAGCTATACGTCGGTAATTTGTCGCTAAGTTTTCGTCAGTGTTTCGTTGGAAAAATTGTCAATAATCCATCAAAAACAAGCACGTGGGCGAGTTTTCAAACGGTATAGGTAATGCGCCAGTAAAGTTAGTCGTTGGTGATCTCTAAGTGCCAGTAACGTGTCGTAAATGAGATTACACACTACCAAAATTCTGACGGTTTGACTTTCGTTGATACTCCTTTATTTCATGAGACTATTAGTGTGTTATGCTTTTGTATTTTATAGTACTTTGACTGTTTACATAAGGTATATATCTCTAATAACAATTAGAATGGCTTAATAAACAATTACAAATTTTAATATAATTTTGTAGTTAATGACTGACTTGCTCAGAGGAACTCATAAGACACTCATACTTAAAAGAAGGTGACAACTCACTGAGAGGCGGACCTAGGTAGAGGGTTGGATAAAAGAGTACACCTTTGAAAAATTTAGTGTATTTTATACGGGCAAAATAATTTGGTTAAACCCTTTGTTCGCACCTCTTTAAAATAATTCGTGTGTCGGCCACTGAACTCACCGACTCAGAGACCTCTAAACTGAGTTCATAGACTTTTAATCTTGACTTCCGAACTTAACTTAGTCATTTTTGAATGGGGGCTGAACTAAACTTAGGTCAGAGAGGAGAGAATATGTTCAGAAAAAGAACTACAGTTTATGTTCCTTCAAGTCTGGAGAAGCCATAGTCGATTTAGTATTAAAATAAAGGCAATATTTTGTTGTTTTTGGGCTGAATGAATATACAATTGACTACAAATTTCAGTGGAATCTTTATTTGGCTTTAATTGCTATGCATGCATATGTGTGAATATACATGACATGTCTCAACCTTATTTTTATAATTTAGAATAATAAAGGAATTATATGAATAACCATTACTTATTAACTTTAGGCGTATACTTAGAACATGTGTAGTGGAAGGGTAAAACAAACCTTCCACTTTTGGGTGTTTTGCGTAATGTAGCAGTCAAGTCAGCAAGGGGGTTTTATTGGCCATTTTTCTAAAATGAGCTTAATGGAATAAAGCCCATTACTGATTACCCAATGATTATTATTTTGTTTTTTTAATTAAAAATAATGATATTTGACGTGGAAAGGCCCAAGAATTCTCCACCCGGCGTTTTATTTAGCACGCCCCCACCCAATTTGGCAACAAAAACGCCCCTCGAGACGGTGGAAGGTCTTGGTTAGGCCTTTTTTTTGGGGGGGGGACGCCAAAAAAACCCCACACTACGGGTGGTCGTATAATTTTCTTTTCTCTCACTTGCCTTGCAACTTGCAAGAGTTTTTTTTTTTTTTTTTAATTCGAAACCAAACGTCTGGTTAGGTTTTCACATGAGTTGCTCAAGTTTTTGCACATTCGGAATTTGCATATTGTGTGAATCAGCCAAATGATCCAATGATCTCACACAAAGTAAAAGACCGACTATATTGACACATTTATCCATGAACTATGTATTAATCATGATTGCTTTAACTTCCATTAATACACTTGTGATTCACTAAGACATATGTCAAGATCGTCTTCTGGAACTATTGCTTAGTCGAAAGAGGAAGTGTCGCTAATAAAAAAATAACTTTTGGATGGTTCAGATTTTTTTTAAACGGCATACCCTTAGGATGGTTTAGATTCTAATTTTGAGCGGTCCATACTAATAACCGCTCAAAACAATATTTCTAAAAGTTTCTTACATAATAAACCTTCTAGAATGGTTACCCACGGCCTAACAAAATATATATTTCTAGGTGTTCTATTAAATTGCCTATATAACAACAAATATTTTGAGCTCTAGAAGTTTTATTCATAATAAACTTCCTAGAATGGTTTACCCACCTCTTAACAAAATATATATTTCTGGGTGTTCTAGTAAATTGCCCAACAAAGAAATATTTTGGGTGGTTTTGAACGGGCGATTTCTTTTAGTCATTATTACCTGTATAATTTGAACATAAGACTTTCCTCTCCCAAACCTATATGTTTAAAGTCTTTGTCTTTGTCAATAGATCATCACCCTATTGGTTTCTAATATTATTTGAGTCTTTTCCTTTCCCTCTTTCTAAATCAACCACCATCCTCTTCATCAAAATCAAAAGTGTCTTTAAAGGATAGTGCTATTGTTTGTTGCTTCCGGAGAATTTAGTAGTTATTCAAGTTTGTTTGAACTCGTAGTTCTTCATCTACGAGGATGGTTATGATTATTGTATGGCTCTATCACACTTGAATCTTGTTTGCTCTCACTACTAGAAAATGGAACTTTTCAATGTGTTTTTCCGTCACAATTGCGTCGCAAATCTGAATTTGCAACGCTGTCACAAAAACATAATATTGGAAAAAGCCCCGTGGAAAACTTTTTGCAACGCATTTACCATACAAATTTCAACTTATTTACAACGGAAATATTGTGTTGGAAATTTGTAACGCATTTTCTACGATTCCTAATTACGCTTGTATAAGATTTGTGACGTATTTGCAACGAAAATATGACGTCGGAAATTTATTTGTAACGCATTTCCTACTTCAACGCATTTGTAACGAAATATTTATTAAAAAATTAAAAAAAAACTGGAAAATTTAATTCTATGTAAATTTGTTTTTTATTTTGCTGAAAATTGCATGAAAAGTCATCAGAAGAAATATATAGAGAAGATTAAACTGTACTTCGAAAATAATACATAACACAACTTCTAATGTTTTTAAACCACAAAACTAACATGCTCGTAAAGGTTAGAGAGTGTTTCAAGCTTCCAGTCTTCTTTCTCATATAGAACTGTTTGATACCTTCCAAAGTGAGTTCATCACTCTTCACAAGAATCCTAACCGGTTTGTTGTGGAGAACACACCAACATGAACCTTTGATGGCAACAACCGGAAGCTATCATAGATCTGTAACAAGAAAAACCACTTGTTAGACACTGATTACTCCCAGGGAGTAAAACGTAATTTGACCATACATACCTGATCCTTGAACCCCATTGAAAGCATTTCAGCAGCGTCATCAAGAACAAACATCTTAATGTAATCAGAATGAATGGACTGTCTATGCAACATGTCAAAAACATCTCCGGGTGTGCCAACAACAATGTGGACCCGGGCTAAGAGAATATGTTGGTCCTCACGAACACTGGTCCCACCTAGGGATGCAGATGAGCCGAGTGGCTCGCAAGCTACTCGAGATCGGCTTGAGAAAAAGCCCGAAACGAGCCTCAAGCTTATCGAGATCAAGCCGAGCTTGAGCCTAAAATAAAGCTCATTTATTTATCGAGCCCAAGCTCGAGCCTGGCATGTAAAGGTCATCAAACTCGTTGGGCCTTATTGAGCTTTAGTATAATATTAGTTTTATTAATATTTAATGATATTTGTTCCCTATTTAAAGTTGTTTGGTAAACGAGCCGAGCCGAGTAGCTTAAGAAACTACAAACGAGCCGAGCTCGAGCTTTGAAAACATAGTTGGAACTGAGCCAAGCTCGAGCTCTCATAAGTTAATTGAGCTCGGGATTGGCTTTGCTCGTTTGCACCCCTAGTTCCACCCACACAAGCATGAACCTTCACACCAAGGTAGTCACCAAGGGCGCACATGACTTTCTCAATCTTTTTGTGCAAGTTCACGGGTTGTGGCTAACGCAGCCCGCCCATAGTACTAGTCTCCAACGGCTTTCGCAATTGTTTGAAAAAAGTTTAACGTGTAAAAATACATTAGATCCGAAAACAATTTGAAATAGAAACTTTGGTTGTTATACAACATATAGTTAAGGGTATTGTAAACGAGCCAACCAAACCGCTCGTAAGTTGCTTGAGATCAGCTTGCTAATAACTCAAATCGAGTTGAGCTTAAATGAGCCTGACCTCTAGCTTCATATACCATACTAGGCTAGGGTCATGAGCCTTTAATTTATATAAATAAAATATTTATTTAATACAAAACTACATATTACTTAATATATATAATTATATATATAAAAAATAATTAAATACACGAAGCTTGAAAGAGTTCTCACGAGTTAAGCTCGAGCTTTGGACATAAAGTTCAAAACGAGGCAAGTTTGAGCTCTGTTAAGCAACTCCTAGGGCCAGTATATTCTTTCCTATAAGATGATTATATAAATCACAACTAACCAAATATAATTAAGTTATTATATAGAGAAAGTAGGATCTAATGGGAGTTATGATTAATGAAGCAAATACCATGCAGTCATTATCTATGAAGCAAACAAATGATGTATTTGTTAAACAAACCTCTTTAATTTCTCGCCACATGTCTTTAGCTGTGAAACCCTGTAAATCTCCTAATGTCACAAAGGACGGGCACTCTGAAACTTGAACATGATTTGTTTCTTGTGCTGTAATCGCAAAGGTTACCGCGGTTTGACCTGATCAAATCCCATGACCTGATTTATCTGTGATTATAAAGATTATCTTCAGTTTCACTTTCATTCACACTTACAATACAAAATGAAAACAAAATTACAATACAAAATGAAAAAAAATACAGGGAATAGAAGGTACATGTGTCTTAACAATATCTACAACCAAGCCTTCAACGTGACTTGTGACACTAACTGCGATTACAATGTCATTATGGGCCCGCATCCCTTCACATGGCCAACGATTCTTTGTACTCAAACTTTCTAAAGCGAAAAAGCATTCTGATAAGAGTTTTCACAGCCAACAAACCAAATAACAAAACACCACCAAAGAACATTGTTCAATCAGACAATCATGCTACATAGTCTGCTCCACCTTAGTGAAACTTCCTAGTAACCGGAAGTTTAACACTAGTAATAAACACACTAATTCCTAAATTAGGATTCAAAAACCCTCACTATACCTCTTCCAAACAACATTCCACCTATAACACCAGTTATACAACAATCCAACATACTCCACCTTGATCAACTCTACCTCATGAATCGACAACTTCCGAATTCCAATTTCAATGACAAAATAATAACAAATTAACAGCTCAAAAGCCGAAAACAACCTCATGAAACAATCCTTTCTGATTCATCTCCAGATCTGTCCAAAAAAACTAAAATATTAACTAAATCCTTAACGATTTCATGCCAAAAACAACAATCAACACATCAATCTACAATATATTCAACGAATAAACACTATCGGTTGCAATTTCCTTACTTGAAGCCATAAAAACCTAGAGTTTTGTATTCGAACTAGTTACAGTTTTGTATCAGATTTGTGTCTAGGATGCTCTAGGGTTTCAAATTCAACAAACGGCACCAAAAACACAAAACCTAGGGTTTCACACCAAAGATTTACAGTTTCATAAATTCCACTTATAATCAATCAGAACTAGTTACAATTTCGTATCAAATTTGTGTTTAGAATGCGCTAGGTTTCAATATTGATGAAAGGCACCAAAAACACCAAACCTAGGGTTTCACGGTAATGATTTACAATTCTTAGGGTGGAAGGGGCACCATGCAGTGACCCCTTTGGTGATCATGTTTCCCGATCGGCAAGGTGTCGCCACTAATGCGGTGACCATAAATCGGTGAGTGGTGAAGGAGTAAATCGGTGAATACTCACCGATGCGGGAAGAGAAGAGAAGAGATAGAGGGGAGAGAGGGGGTTAATGGAGGGCCCCATCCTCTTTCAAATAATCACAATTTTTCTTGTTTTTTAAAAAAAATATGTTTATCACTCTCTATTTGTTTAAGCGCCCTTAGTATTTGAGTGTAAAATGTGAAGTAAAGTGGGAAGTTGACATGACATGATATTATTGGGGGGAAAATTTACTACTCACTCCCCATTTAGGGAGCACCCCTTCTATCCTTAACATCGCTGACAAAATTGTTGAATGAATGAATTCTACTAAACTATGATTAATCTATGAGATTCATGTATCATAATTACGAGAGTACTAATAATGACGATGATTTAACGAAGCTTAACTTACTTGAATCTATAGATCGAACCCTACGAGTTTATATCACCGGTTGCACCATTGTTGCTCTGAACTCAATAGTAATACCTCGAATGGTAAGATCGAACGGATGAATATTGTCTTTTATAAAGAAGAACAAGGGATTAGGGTTCGATAATTGAATGACAAAAAGACTCGGTGTTGTTTTAGGGTAAAATAGAAAAAACGGTGTTTATATGTTTGAGAATAAGTTTGATGGGGGGTTTGTTGGGAGTTTTTTGAAAGACGAGGGGCTGAAATGGAATCTCGTTCTCTTATATTATTTTAAAATTTTGTTGCAAATACGTCACAAATTGTGACGCATTTCCAAAGGAATTTTTAATAGCTTTAGTAATCATATGATTGAACATTTTAATAGGTCCTTGTCGTAAATGCGTTACAATTTTGTCGAAATTTGCAACGCATTCTTTTCCGTTGGAAAACTCCATAACAAATGATCAAGATTCTAGTAGTGTCTTGTTGTGTAGCTCTTTAAGCTTTCTGATTCGAACCTTGTTCTACAACAATTTTCATCATGAGTTGGTTGGACGTAGCCTTGATGCTAAAGATTTACTACATGTATAATCAAACACAATGGGGACACTGGCTATGAGTGCATGACTACCCATTCAATTTGTCACAAGTGAGGATGCTAGCGGAGAAAAATAAGAACTTAAAGGCACATATGATGATTTGGAAAATCAGTATGAACTTATCTTGTCTAATCATTCTTTTGAAGACTAGCATATCTGTAGTATATTGGCGCGAGAAAGTTGTCCGAATACTTTTGTGTAGATGTAATGTATTGGGATTTTTTTTATATAAATATATGTGTCATTTTGTTAAGGGTGTGGAACAATAAGTTACTCCAAAAGAGCTAGAGTGACGGCAAGTTTTTCAAAATTAATATCTATTGTAATAAGAATATAAGATTGGTTAGAGTAGTTAGATTAATTGTCATATAAATGTTAGTATTTATCTAGGGATGTCACTATTGAGCAGGAAATTATATAATTAGATAAGAATGAGACTAGCTCAGATGGGTGCAAGCATTTAGGTGGAAGTCCTTAGATTTAATCCTGAATAACGACTATATATTAATTTAATGTAATATAGGAGTGAGTAGAGGTTGAGTAACATTTATCGATATAAAAAGTATATAATAACTAGATAGATTGTTGACATTGTAATTACCATTTGGAATTGACTACAAATATTTAAAACATATGTAATGGAAATGTTTGATTTACATTTGCTATATGTTCCTTATAAATGAGCTGATCCTATAAATGAGCTAATCCTCTTCTATGTATGCATGTATGTATAACTTATTTTTGAATCAGCATAAATTCGTATTCGATTTGAATTCAATTACTAGACTTGATTCAAAATTTTAAAAACCGAATTTGAACCTTAATAATTGAATTTGAATCACATTTCAAAATTTTTAAATCCGAATCAAATTCTGAATACTGATACGTAAAAGTCCTCTCAACTTGAATATTGATATTGCACTAAAGACCTGTTTTAACTTCAACATAAACAATCAGACCAGACAAATGACTTGGGAGCATTATAAAATAGACCAAACTATTTAAGTCATGGTCTTCTTTGTCTTCTTTTTTTAATCTCACATGATTCATGCATTATATAATTTAGCCAGACTAGACTTTAACACGTTTATAAAAGGAAACAAACTCTTAATGCTTTAACTTCACACTCACCAACTACAACTACAATGGAAGTTGCCTCATGTCCCTGCAGCCTCCCTCCACTGCCTCTCAACACGAAAACAATAACCGGTAAAACAAGAATGGCGGTTGCATTCCGCATTGCTGCCATGTCCCCGTCGGCTGCAACCTCGGTCTCCACTAAAAACACCGTTGGTGTTGTTGCGGATCCACCTCAGACATTGCTAAAGTTCTCTACGGACACGCTGCAGTATGAAGAAGGCAAGGTAGGAACGGTACCGGATGGTGGTGTGTCGTAGTCTTCGGTTGGTGCAATGGAGTACTTGACAAGAATATTGAGGTTGAGGGTTTATGACGTGGCGGTGGAGTCGCCGCTGCAACATGCAGTGAAGCTGTCGGTGAGGTTGGGCGTCAACGTATGGTTGAAGAGGGAGGATGCTCAACCGGTAAGCTCTTAATAGTTGATTCATTTTACGGTTTGAACTAGAACAGGAGTGAAAACGAGCTGAACCGACCTTTAGTAGCTCACAAGCGTTTTTACTCATTTACGCTCCAAAACTTTATTAACCACTCAAACTAAGTGATTTAGTATAAAATGATATTTAAGATATGTGTATATTGAATTTATCGATTTACTTTGTGTAAACAATTCATTATTTTAGCTTATTTAATCTTTTTTAATTAGTTTAACTATCAAAAACCAACGTGAAAACAAAATTCTTCTTCCGTTTCCACATGCAATACATTATAATTGCTTTTTTTTTTTTTTTTTGGGCCTAGGTTTCGCTTATAGTTTGTTGTTATTTGATTAAAGAACTTAGGTTTCAGTAACTTTAAGTGTTTTGGTTTTGTTTGATTCTTTCTTTTTTTATATGTTATTACCTCGTAATAATTTAACTAAACTGATTTGTGAGTGTGTTTAAATTCTTTAAATTGACAAGGTGAAGGTAATGATTGTTAGGTAAACTTGTTTGAAACAATTTTTAAATAGACATATACTTGTGTCAATAAAAGAGCACACATTAACTTATATATCGATAAAAAAAAATATTGAATCAGAGTAACATGCATACAATTGCGAATATCTCAAGACTAAATCTTTTCATCAGTACATTTACTATGTGAATATGTTGGAAAGGATATTTTAAAGACCAAAATAATAATAATAATAATAATAATAATAATAATAATAATAATAATAATAATAATAATAATAACAACAACAACAACATAACTTATCACATACATAAGAAGATGCTAATAGAAAAACTATACCAATTTACACCTACATTTCAACAAAGACTTGATGATAAATACATTTTGTCAATGACGCAAATTGTTTTTTGCATGTATCTTATATTCATATCTAACTTGCACATGCTTCATCATGATATTATCTATGACTATATATGAAATGCATAAGGATGATTGTAAGTACTCAAATGAATGCAGTCGAGTTTCGAAGTATACCGCAATCATGATCATAATGGAACATGTTTGATAGTTTGGAAATATACAATTTAAGTATCTTACTTGAGGCGCTTGCAGGTTTTCTCGTTCAAACTTCGTGGAGCATATAACATGATGGCAAAACTCTCAAAGGAACAACTCGCACAAGGTGTCATATGCTCTTCTGCCGGCAATCATGCTCAAGGGGTTGCGTTAGCGGCAAAGACATTAGGTTGCGATGCAGTGATTGTTATGCCAGTAACCACACCTCGTATCAAGGTTTAACTTTATTTCATGTCATGTTAATATACATACACATACACATATTACACGACCATGTGTGATCACTCTTTTATCATAACCATTTGTTTAATTAGTGGGAGTCGGTTAAGAGATTGGGTGCAACCGTTGTTCTTGAGGGTGACTCGTACGATGAAGCACAAGTATATGCCAAGAAAAGGGGTGCAAAGGAGAATCGCACTTTCATTCCCCCTTTTGATCACCCTGATGTAATCTTGGGTCAAGGGACTATCGGGATGGAGATTGTGCGCCAAATGCAAGATCCAATTCATGCCATATTGTGCCGGTGGGTGGTGGTGGCTTGATAGCTGGTATTGCAGCCTATGTCAAGAGGGTTTTACCTGAGGTGTGTTTTCCTTTGCAATATACTATAGATAATGCACTAAGGAACGTCAAAAACACCCAAAAACATATATCTACTATCATGTTTAAAAAAGCACACATCCTTCAAAAACACCAAAAAAAACATCCCCACTAACAAGACCTAAAAACGTTAGAAAAATTTGCCACTTACATTTTACATTATTTTTTGTTACCAATATTATTCTTCTGTAAAGAAAATCGTCGAGGAAAATTTCAAATTTTAGTTTTCAATTATTCGAAATTTAAAAGTTACATAACTATAGTAAAACTATAAATTAAAAACTATAAAATCTAAAAATACTAAATCTTTTTAATATAATATTTAAAAATTATAAATTTGTAAATATATTTTATAAATATATATATATACATACAATTGTTAATATTTAATTAACCTAAGGCACTCGGCCTCACCCTAGTATTCACTGTTTTAAGTGAACGTGTGGGTGTATGGTGATTCAAAATCGTCTCCACCTAATAGTGAACCACGGCTTAGAAAATCAACGTGGCCTTTTTGGCAACCAAGGGCGCCCCATTGGAGCTGGTCTTTATCGTATTATTGTTTAGACTATATATATACAAGCTTAATAAACCTCTTTCCTTTGAATAGTTACCAAAATGTGCATGTACAGGTTAAAATCATTGGAGTAGAGCCCGTTGATGCAAATGCAATGGCTTTGTCATTGCATCTTGGCCAACGAGTTATGCTCGATCAAGTAGGAGGCTTTGCTGATGGTGTTGCGGTGAAGGAGATTGGCATGGAAACATTTCGCTTATGCAGGGAAATGATTGATGGTGTAGTTCTTGTCAGTCGCGATGCTATCAGCGCATCAATAAAAGTAATTCGCTCACTCTCCATTGTCTCATAAGTTTCTCATCGTGTTGATCCTCTCTTTTGGGTTAGATTACAAGAAAATGGCTTTTTAACATAATCATCACTTATTATCCAAGAATAACTCTTGTCCTACGGTGACAATGTGTGTATAGGGAATGTTTGTGTATTGTGACATCAATATTGACATTTATTATCCAATAACATAGTGACCATTCTAGGTGTAGTCACACTATATATTCAACAACTTTAACTATCTACAAGAAAAGTGCCACCAAAATAATGCCACACATATACATGGTGAGGTTTCAAAATATATATACTTTCTACATACAAACATATTTGTCACGTATATTTAAAACTATCACACTAATTTGGTTCTCCCTGTAACCGTCTTCTAAAGTCTTATTTTTTATTTATTTTTCTGAACAACAAATTTTTTTTATTCCTGTCATTTGTGAGACTTAAACCCAAGACCTCCCCTCCCAAGGTGTTTAAAGGCACCACCCCATTGGTTCTAAAATCTTGTTTTTTACACAAATTCTTAAAGAGCATGGGTAAAAGGTATAAACAATGGTTTTTACTCACATTTTTTCAAGAAAGCTAGTGTCACGTAAAGGTCAAAATCTATCCCACACTTTTGTTGCGACCAAGAGCTTCCAAAACGCATCCTACTTGGATGCATCCGGAATCCCAAACCAAGCCCATTTCAAACCTTCAGCATTGTAGAGTACTCCGAAGCTCAAGTCCGGTTGTGTCCTTGCTTGCGGACTTCAAACGGACCAAAGAGAGGGGGCACATATATACATTATAGTTATATGTTTCTATATAAAAATGGGTTGTGAGGTGGAGGTTTGATATTGTGAGAAATGCTAAGGTGGAAGATATCTTAGAGATGTTTGAATCTGATGTAGCATGCTGAGGTGGAAGGTTGTGCATTTCTTTGTTGTGGAAGCTCTAAGCTCTTTAGCACAATTTATTAATCTACTTTTTTTCCTCAATGTGGCTGATTTCTGTATTTAACTTTAACTTCCATAAGTGATCACTAAATTACCATTTTCTTGTAATTTAGACATTAATGGTAACATATATATTGTTCCACTGACCAAAATGTTTGCCACAACTGTCATATTCTTATAGTGTAATTAATAATAATTTTGAAGGATATGTTTGAGGAGAAAAGGAGCATTTTAGAACCAGCAGGTGCTCTTGCCCTTGCCGGCGCTGAAGCATACTGCCGGTTCTACAACCTTAAGGATGCAAATGTCATAGCGATAACCAGTGGAGCCAACATGAACTTTGATCGACTAAGAGTGGTAAGTGAACTCGCAAACGTTGGTAGGCGGCAAGAGGCCGTTCTAGCTACTTTTATGCCCGAGGAGCCCGGAAGCATCAGACAGTTCTGCAATCTTGTAAGTTGAGATAATTTTTTCATTCTTATTTATGATTTATCGGTGTTACAGGCAACACTGTTGTACAATATGTACAATATATCAGTATTTCTAGTAACACCGATATGATGTTGCGTACAACAATAGACCATGTACGTATCAAACCATTTTGTAAATAAACTAAAAACGAAACATGGCCCAACTATATTATTGTATGCAAGATCCGCTACTAGCAGTAGCCTTCCCATATATATATATATATATATATATATATATATATATATATATATATATATATATATATATGTGTGTGTGTGTGTGTGTGTGTTGTGTGTGTGTGTGTGTGTGTGTTAACACAATGACTAACAATAACTTTTTGATAGGTTGGACCAATTAGTATCACCGAGTTCAAGTATAGATTCAATCCTTACAAAAACCAAGCTCTAATTTTGTACAGGTAAGACCTTATATATCGCTAACCAAATTGTCGTTAGTTTTGGTCGCTAAAATTCTTCGTGTTGTCTAAATGAACCATGTGATTTTGTGTTACAGTGTTGGAGTTCATACAAAAACTGAACTTCAAGCCATGATGGAGAGGATGAAGTCATTTCATCTAGAAACTATTGAATTCACAAACAATGACATGGTTAAAGATCATTACGACATTTGGTAAGTAACACTTTTTCCCGTATTACTGACTGAATCATTGTGAGTCATGACCAGATGGGTGGTCAATCACACGTTGAAAATGAACTTCTTTGTCGATTTATCTTTCCTGAGAAGCCCAAGGCTTTGTTGAAGTTCTTGGACGTTATTAGCCCATGATGGAATATTAGTTTATTTCATTACCGTTCACAGGTTACTTTTAAGTAGTATTAAAGTAACGAACCAGGCGTCTTGCTGGTTACAAAAAGTTTGTTATTAAAGGTTTGTTTTCATGCATGGTTTCTATGTTTATAGGGAGAATCCGGTGCTAACATACTTGTCGGGATTCAAGTTCCATCTAATTATCTGATCGAGTTTCGCAGTCTTGCCATCGATCTTGGATATGATTATGAAATCGAAAGTGATAATGAAGCATTCAAGCTTTTAATGCGGTGACGAAGTTGGTATTAGTGTTAACTTAATTTATTCTATGTTATGTATTTGTATTCGAATTGTATAAGTTATGTACAAGTATCAATATGTTATTATTGAACGGTTGTGTGGTTATTCGTTGGTGCCGTTTCAAATGGTTGGATTTCCCTCCAAAAGCCAACCGCCATCAACCGTCACTATATATATATATTTTGGCCGGCAATTATGTCCGGTACCAAGACATTATCATTAGATCTTGTTCTCTCAAATTTTCTACATTTTTCTTGATCATCATGAATCCTAAGTCATCAACCATTTCAGCTGCAAATGTATGTGATACTCAACAATGTGGTATCAGAGCCACTTTAGGAAGAGAAAAGAATCCTGCAACGACGTCAACAACTTTGCCATGTATGCATTGCTCGAGCGAGAAGAAGAAAAGGCGATGGTCGCAGAGGAAGTGTTATTATTGCAATCAACCGGGACATCAGATTGCATCTTGCAAGGCTAAAGAAGACGATGAAGCCACACACCTTATTCGCTTAGCGATTAACACAGGAACACAATCACAGAAAGAAGATGATGATGACAGTCAGAATGATCGGAGAACGGAATACATGGTGACCGGAACAGACGGGGGTTTCTGGTCTGAAATATGGTATGTTAGTAAATCATTCAAACGACACTATTCTGGAAACATAGGCATGTTCAAACGAATTAAAAAACTGTATGATGTTGAAAAAAGAACCGGCGAATGTAATTTTTATTTTATCAAAGGAATAGGAGTCGTTGAAATGATTACAGGATCTGAAAAAAATCCAAATTCAAAGTGTGTTTTATACACCAGATATAGATAGAAATGTTCTGAGTTTCGATCAATTGATCACACAAGGCTATACCGTCAAGTTTTCTGGTGTCAATGCAAAATCTATCCAACATTCAGTATTCCTGTAATCAATAGAAATGATGATATTTCTTGTTACACTAGAGAAGATGAAATCATTAACAAAGAAAGAGAAGTGATGTAAAGTTCTGAAACCGAGTATGAAAAATTCAAGAATGAATACTTGAATCAATACTTCGAGAGTTTGAACATATCAACGAAAGAGCCCGATTGGAATGTAATGATATTGCAGGCAATGTCATTTAATGAATTCCAAGACTGTAAGGCTCTTCTAGATATGTTGGATGATGATGATTATGTCAAAAAATATAAGTTCTTTATAGAGAAGAAGTTCGAAGAGACGATTGATTGGTTTCTAAAGGTTAAATTAGAAATCAATACGCGTTGCCTGCATATGCCGAAAACAACAGAAAAGTGAGTCTGTTAGGTTTATATTTAGCAGTAAAAAGAGAGGGTGGTCACCGGCGAGTGACTGATAATCACATGTGGGCGGTGATATCAAAAGATATGGGTCTTGATTACAATGATGGAGAATTGATGAGACTTATGTACGCAATGTATCTGGGCGTACTAGTTTACTACTACAAGATCAAATCCACTCAACAAATAGCAGCCGAGAAGGAAATCAATGAAGATGTCGGAGATAAGAGACGAACCAGAAGTATGGAGATGGACGAAGACACAAGCGTGCAGTCGAGTGCAGAATGAGGAGGAGCAGCAGACGAGCATTATGCTTTTTTTGCTGGGAATGACTGGTATGGGTTAAAGCGGCTAAAACAAAGAAAGAAATTTGATTTCAAAAGAGCTGAGAAGGCGGTGAACGAGGCTAACGAAAGCGTGCTAAAACACTCTCGGGAAGGAAATTAAGTTTATGGGGAGTGAATATTAGTGTTATAAACTTAATTTATTATATGTTATGTATTTGTATTCAAATTGTATAAGTTATGTACAAGTATCAATATGTTATTATCGAACGGTTGTGTGGTTATTCGTTGGTGTCGTTTCAAACGGTTGGATTTCCCTCCAAAAGCCAACCGCCATCAACCGTCACTATATATATATATTTTGGCCGGCAATTATGTCCGGTACCAAGACATTATCATTACATCTTGTCCTCTCAAATTTTCTACATTTTTCTTGATCATCATGAATCCTAAGTCATCAACCATTTCCGCTGCAAATGTCTGTGATACTCAACAGTTGGGTGGCCATAAGCACGAACTTGTCATGTTTAACGACAATAACTAATAGAACGAATTCGTGTAATACCCAAAATAATCCGATGTTATTATTATATTTAAATTTAATAATAGTAAGAATTTGTGAAAAAATAAATTCATCTATTTTTTGTCATATATTACAATAATAAAATCAGCTTGTGAATTGTAAAGGTGAATATTTGGTTGATGGAAAATGTGAATCATATTGGAAGCTGTTAGTGTAGAAATAAACAAAATATGAATTTAGGGGTCATTTATATAACAGGAACAACTAAAACAAGGATTCATCCATTTTAACATGAAAAAAGAGGTTTGAATACATACCCACTAATCACACTTTCAAATCTATACATATGTATAATTTAGGACTAAAATTCTTAACCTTAGGCGGAGCGTTGTGGGGTTTGGGAAAGAGGGTTCGACCTACCGGGTCGATTGGCGTACACATAACCCCCCCCCCCCCCCTCAAGTCATTTTTGATTGTTGAGGAATTGTTGGGCTCTTTTTTTTTTAATAAAAAGGTACTTTTATATATATAACTTCTATTTAAATAACCAAATCACAATTTATTTTTACACTTCTCCTCATTACCCTACAAATTCTCCCCAACCTTCACATTTTAATATATAAAAGATTTGTAATTTTCTTTGTAGTTCATGCTTCTTCGTCATCTTCCAACAAAATCAACGAATTTTATATGAACGTGGTAATGGAGGCAGAAAGTCTGTAAAATTTACAAAGATGCACAAGGGCAATTCGTCAAAGGACATAGAACACACCTAACGATTCATGAGATGAATATTTAAAGCTGTCTAAAATATCGTCATGGGAAAGTGTGTATAAATTAGCAAATATGTGGTTAATCCATACAAAAAGAAGTATTTGCGAAACCAAGATGGAGTGACATTCAAAAATTGTATGAAGCACAAGAAATAAAACATGGTTTCCCCGGAATGCCTGATAGTATGCATTGTTTGTGGCATAGTTATCCTAATGCATGGTGAGGTTAGTTGACCTGAGGTGATCACAAATATCCCACAGTAATGCTAGAAGTTGTGTTTTCGCATGATCCATGGATTTGGCATGCTTTCTTTAGTGTTGCTGGTTCAAATAACAACTTAAACGTTCTCCATCAGTCGGAGATTTTCAGTGACATCATAAAACGGTACCAGACCTAATTCTTTGTTTATGGTTCACGATTGGGATATAAGCACGGGTATTATCTTGTTGATTGAATGTACCCTTGATTGAATATACCCTGGGTACGCAACAATTGTTAAAACTTTCCCGTTTCTAGAAAATGACAATATAAAGAAATTTACGGCATGCCAAGAATCGGTAAGAAAGGATGTTGAACGGTTATTTGGTATTCTAAAGCGACGATGGCACATTGTGCATAACAGGGCTTGCGTAGGGATGAGCAAATGGTACATGGTACCGAAATCGAACCGATATCGATACCAAACCGTACCGTGTTGGCGATTTTAGGATCGGTAGTTTCAGTTCGGTACGGTACTAATATTTTAGGTTGAGTTACCTTCAAATACCGTACCATACAGAACACTTTCGGTACTGGTATCCATATTTGGCAAATTTTAGGATTGGTATTTTCGATACCTGTACTCAGCTCATCCCTAGGCACGTTCATATACAGCTAAAAAATTGAGATACATAATGTACGCTTGTGTCTTTTTGCATAACATATAGCTAACTATTGTTAACCTCCAAAGCTTCATCAATGACTTATAAACACTTCATTATGAGTCAAATCCAAGTTATTTGGTGAAGACATTCATCACCAACATGATAAGAAATACTAGGGTACAACATGATGAGAAATACTAGGGTACAAACATTGTTGCGTTGAAATAGGTTAATTCAATTGAATTGACACTTAACAATATGGTGAATACCAAAATTACATAGTCTGAAATAAATAACAAGGGGAGTCTGTATATAGTTCAAAACAACATTGAAGGTGGAAGATGCATTAACGTGCCCTTTTTATATAGCTTTGCAAAAGATTATTTATATCAATATTATTTTTTATAAACACATAGATGATTGGGTAAATTACAACTTTCATCGTTTATGTTTATACCAAATTTCAGTGGATGTCCTTTACCTTTTAATTTGACAAGAATCATCTTTTACATTTTAAAAACCTCGCACCATCTGACATTTTCACTAACAAGGATCAAATTTCTCTATTAAATCTAGTCATGTGTAAGACACACAAACGTACTTTTATAATTTTATCCATTTGTTTAAAAACTATCTATATAACAAGAAAATATAATATATTTGCAACCAAACTCTCACACTTTATCTAGCACTCTATTTCTCTCTTTCAACACTCCCTGTCCCTAAACCCATTGTAACCTAAAGCCTCACCACCACAACTCCGGCCACCATCTGGCCTCCAAGCACCGCCCCACGACCACCATATACTACAGAAACCACCACCATCTCTGTTTGTATAGATTCTGAAAATATGTACAACTTCAAAGTTAATTGTGTATTTTAACCTAAATTAGAGCTTGCACCTTCGATTCCTTAAAATTTCAATGTAACAATCGACAAATCAGAGTGTTTTGGCTTTGGTGTTCAAATGTGGATGTTCATTGGATGATTCACAATCCGGAAAATACCTCTCGTACACGAAGTCCTTCCAGCCAGGTCTATTGTTAATAGAAGAGTTTGACTTCTGTGTGACATAACACCGCAACATCACACCCCTACGACGTTCGTTCTTCACAGCGTTGTTGGCCAGGGACATCCTTAAAAATGGTATAAACATAAAGGACGAAAAATGTAATTTATCCAAGATGATTTATATATATTCAATTCCATAGTGTTCTTAGTTTGAACACATCCATCATTTGATATGCCAATAATGTTTTTATAGACTCATTGAATAAACACAACTCCTCGGAATGCTTCCTATAACATTGAATGAGAAAGGTTTTCCTTGGATTAAAATCTCCAAGTGAGATTGAGTGTCTACATGCTAGTCATCTTACTGGTAGATATTATACGCTTTGGGATATTTGGTAACATGTGTGACATCTAATAGTGTAGGTACCCTTAATTCTATAGTTTCGTTTCTAATATTATGGCTAACGACCATCATTAAATTGGTTCTTAAAGCTGAATAAATTGCCATATTATACTAGCGATTATGTCACAGTTGTTATTAGCAAACATTCAAGAAATCATCACCATCATGATCAAACCAACATACCCAAACTATGATAATAAAAAAGAGTTAAAACAAAAAAGAACATTAAGAGTGGTAAAACAAAATTAAAGAAAAAGATGACAAATCATTAACATAAATTGGTCGCCTATTAAAAAGACAAAGAAGCAAGCTTTCAAAATTTCTATAAAAAGTTCAAGAAAAAGTTTGGTCTTTTTATTCCTCTGGCCACTGACTTCTTTTGAAAATGTGGGCACTCATTGCATTGCTTTTGTCACTTTTGGCCCCTCAGGCTACTCGGTGTGAGGGTCGTCCAGGCCCAGTCTGGTCCGGTGACATTCCCCAACACTATTTCCGGTGGTCCGGCTGCGTCGAGGACGTCTGCCACAAGACGTTGGGGACGGTCTTGTCTCTCTTCTTCTCTATACAAACGTACATACATACATACATACATACATACATACATACATACATACATACATACATACATACATGTATATATTTAGCCCCATCCTTCATTTCCTAGATCCATTCCCTTTAGGCCCGTCCTTACACCCATTCTACGTGACGCTGACATGGCGGATCATCATCCAGAGAGGCTCGTCACCCACACCTAGTAGCTTTAATTACTTTTTTTTACTATGTAGGCCCAATCAAAAGACTTTTGTGCTCCTCAACTCTAAGAGTAATTTACGGAGCCGAAAGCAAAAACATATTATTTCAAACATTTTTTGTCACACAAACACACACACAACCAAATATGTCACTCATCTTGTTTCTTGTTCTCTTTTTCTTTCACTCTCACTCTCTCCCTGTTTGTCGGAATTCATGTGCCAATATCGAAATAGACTATCCTTTTGGCATTGATGATGGTTGTGGTGCCCCCCTCTTCCGGAATATGCTCAATTGCTCCACCACTTTTACCCCTCTTGCCACCCCTACAACTACTAACACCACCGCACCCGTCCTCACGCCCACCTTCGCCTCGCCCACCATTGCCTCGCCTACCACCACCATCACCACCCCCTCGGCCGCGGCTCTCTTTTTTCAAACCCCGTCTGGTAGCTACAAGGTCGAGTCCATCGACTACGCCTCGAAAACCGTTACTATATATGACCCCTCCATGTCCACTTGCACTATTCTTCAACCTCACCATGACTTTCTCTTGTCCGATATCCAATCCGCCCTCATCCCACCCTCGCCAGGCACTGTTTTCGCCCTCGTTAATTGCTCCATCGACTCGCCCATTCTAAACCACTATAAGTCCCTATGCTTCAACTTCTCTAGCGACCACTCGTGTGATGACTTGTACAACTCATGCACCTCATTCAAGATTTTTAATGTTAGCCGAGTTTATTATCTATTATAGTTATTATTATTTACTTTATTATTTATCTTTAAATATGTTTGTTGATACCTATTTCATATTACAATAACTAGTGTTATTACATAGAAAATATTATTCACCAATGTCTTCTATTTCAGATGTTGTCCAATGACACTCCTCCGGCGTGCTGCTTTACGTCTTACGCTACGCTTAAGTTTATGAGTATGAATATATTGGATTGCACTCATTATACTAGCTTCTATGACGTCGACAAGTTGAAGGACGAAAAGCCGTTGGATTGGTCCTACGGGATAAAGTTGTCATATAGTTTGCCGGATACAGGGTGTGATCGCTGTCGAAGATCCGGTGGAACTTGTGGGTTTGATGTCGAAACGGAAGGAATGTTGTGCATTTGCTCACCCACCCTTAACTCAACAAGACAATGTGGTAACTATTAACAAACCTCTTGCCACCTTTTACTTTTACTTTTACTTTCCGAGTATATATATATATATATATATACACACACATTGGTAGACACATACTGATATATCAATATGATATATATATACACACACACAAATGTGCATTGACGCTCACGAGCTGAGTTGGGGTCAGCTTGTGCTTGCATTGGTTTGTAAATGATCTGAGCTGAGCTGGTTTGGTTTGTAAACAAGTCGACTTAGTGAAATTTTTTTTGATTTTTCAAACGAATTTCGAGTCACGGGGTATTTTAACATCTCTTGGCCAGGATCACCATATATTATTAAACTAAAACAATACAATCATTCAACTCGGCTCGGTTTTGTAAATGAGCCAATTTCATATATTTTTTTTGGAAGGCAAACTACAAGTTATTTGAATAGCCTTGCATGCACCAAATATGTATGATAATTAATTCTAATTTATAAAGATTCTTATATATGTTATCTTTTAATGTTTTAACATGAAAAAGTTTAGCTAAAAATAAAATGTTACAAACTACTTTTTTTTTGAGACACAATTAACTTGCTTAGTTGGCTTTCAAAAATATTATTAAAAGATTAGGATAGAAAGAGAAAATGCAACTCGTTACCCAAAGTTGCAAGCTTTAAGGAAAGAATAGGTTTTGTATCATCTAAAAGAAATTTTGTTAACTTCAAGTTGAGTGGTAGTGACTCAAAGTTTTAGCACTTTCTAAGAAGAATATTATTTATGTGATCTATATGAATTATGAAGAAAGAAAAAGGAGACAGTTTTATATAAACCTTACTAATTTGAGGATGATTAAATATTAATTTGTGTTACTAAAATGATTTATTTGGCTTATTGTTTGAAACGCAGGTGACGGTCCAATCGCGGGTAATGCTGGGGAGGGATTATTATATCTGAATCTGTCATTAACCATTGTTTTTGTGTATGTTTATGTTTTTATTTTAATGTCTTGATTGAAACCATTTCAAACAACATGCAATGAGACATTGTATGTTTGGAAACAAGACAATGGTGCAGTAATTTCCTTTCCAATGTAATGATGTTAGTTTGCCAACTTAGTTTATGTGTTTTGTTAAAATGTATTTTTATGAATATCATTAATAATTAAATCCTGAATTAATAGGTTACTACAATTTAAACAACAATATAAAACTACAAAATCAGTTATATTCAAGTTATATAGTAAATCCAATGGTCTGTTAAGAAACTAGAACAAAATTAAAATAGAACTGCGAAGAGGGAGGTTCGAGCGCGTGATGTGTGCATCCAAACCCCTTCAACATTCTTGCAAGTTCTGGTTTTCGTATATTAATGTTCAACCAAGTACTCGATATTGAACCTTATGCTGTCTACCGGAATGATCGATCAAGTCATTGTTGTATGGGCCGGCCCTGCACACAAGGTGTTATATGCTTGGTAACCATTATCAAGGCGTTGCGTTAGCAGCCAAATATGCATATGTGGAGATCTTGGGCCAACAAGATGGCCCGATTCACACCATGTTTGGTGTTCGCTACCACTAGATATCCCCACCAGTCGGTCTCACGGCTATTATGAAAAAGGTAAATCACGTGTATCAAATAAATCTAAGAAAGGTAAATCACTGGTATCAAAGTAAATCTGGTGGTGTCAGGGTTTGATCCCCATAGCTTCACAACAAGATTCATGGACTATTAATAGAGGGTTACCGGTGATAAGTGTTTTGGATCAAAAACTTAAAAAAGAAATGTTTAAAGAGTGGTCCGAACTTTAGCCAGTTTTGACATAAACTCGTTTTGACGAGAGCCTACTTTGACACCTCCATAGAAACTTAAATTTCTTTAAGCGCTTACTAAATTTCTTGAAGAGATACAGGTCATCGTAGTCTAGCTTGTCGATGTAAATGCATTGGCTTTGTCAATGCATCATGGCAAACGAATTAAAGACTTGATAAAGCAAGAGGCTTCGCAGATGGTGTAGCTATTGTAACCACGATACTATATGCACACAAATTATCATCCATCTTGTCGAGCAATTGGTTGGACCGAAAAAAAAAAAGACCAAACTGAAACCAGACAAATATGTCATTCGGATGAATATAACTCAGTCTCGGGTTGAACCGAAGATTCCCAAAGCGGCTAGAACCGGCCCAAAGACACAATAGTGCGCAATTCGGTGTTAAAATTACGACTCAAAGGTTCATCAGTTCATTTAGTGCTAAGAATCCTAGAAATTCATGTTATGTTTTGGTGATCTCATTTGCAGCAACTGTAAGTATAATCAAGAATCTATCAGCAGCAACTGTTATGTTATCAAAGGATGACTGGTCATTTCAATACCATATTAACACAATGAGATTATAAGATGGCAGATATGAGTAACAAGCCAGCTGAACAAAAAAAAAATTAAAATCTGATTGGTCATACTTATGTTTAATTATGTTACCGTAAATAACTAAATATACATCCCCTGCTCTTGATGAATATAAATATAACAAATACAATGCTATAATCATTTAAATCAATTGAATACATACAAAAAATTTTAATAATCAACTTGCAAGCTTGAAGGCATCGATAAAAAGACCATAAGTGAACCCCATCCTAAAATTATTAAGCAGAGCAATGGGAAAAGTCACTTTAGGTCTGCTGTAATAAAACCGAGTCACATACTCCGTAAGAAGCACACAAACAACAGCCGCAATTACATCGTTCACACCTAAAGCCCCAAACGACAAGGATATCGTCTGTGCGACGTAAAACCCGCCGAGAAGTGATATACCGCCAAAAAGCGTTCTTCTAGAAGGGCTTTTGAAGTAGTTTCTTGATATATCTGATACGAGCCGAATGATGTCTATTAGTCGCCTACGTCCTCCTTCATTGTCTTGTACAGCTTTGATTTTGAAGAACTTAAATGCCGATGATGATGACCTTGAAGATATGCTTGAAAATTTTGTTGTGAGATTAGAGTTGAATCTGTTAAGATCTATGGCGGTAAGACTTGCACAGATTGCCATTAAGCTCAAATTAGTGTTCGTGAAAGATATACTGCAAGAAGCAGTTCAGTTTTGAAATTGAAATAAAAAGAATTCAAGATTGTGCGTAATAGTTTAAAACTGCGCGCACGAGTTGCCACAAGACGCACAGGCTTACGCTTCAGATTACAAAAAAGCGAGAGGTGTACTGAAAGCGCACAGAAAACCGGCACAAGGCGCGATTTTCGTACGGAGAAGGTTTTGTGCATCAGGATGTTGTACATATAGATTTTTAGTTAGTACCTCAAGGTTATTTATATATTAAACCATGTATAGTGCTTATTTATGTCTAAACTTTGGGTAACTGATACTAGAAACCTATAAGAATTGATAAAATAAAAAAAGTTGTATAAATAAATTGCATAGAGATGTAGGATTAAGGTTAAGGACTTTTCGTGGATGATACTTATGCTATGCAATTAATATCGGTTATATCGGTCTCCTAGTAAAATATCGGTGTCAAATATCGGTCAGAATATCGGTACCGATATTATCGGCGATATTTAACCGATATATCACAAACATATCACCGATATATGACCGACACTGAATTATTGGTGTTAAATTGCTATATATATAAATTTCTGCATGATATAAAAATTACCGATATCTCACCGAGATAACCTATATCTCAAACATCGGTCCTTGACCGATATCCGATATTTTACCACATTAACTGCATAGTACTAATGTAGCCTAGCTTTGTTTTAGGGCGTACATTAAGGTGGACTTTGTAGGTAATTTTCTTCATTTACATATATGTATATGTTTTATGATGTTAAAGTTATCATTATTTCTATCTTACTAGGTTACTCTTTCACTCCTTTTGTTATTTGGTAGTTTTCTATCTCTACAGTGTTACGCTATATGTTCATATGTTGTCCGTTTTAGAGCTGGGGTCTCTCTGGAAGTAGACTCTCTATTCCGACATATAGAGGTAAGGTTTGCTTACATCCCACCCTCCCCTGACCGTACCAATACCTTTGCTATTGGGGGATATACTAGGTACAGATGTTATTGTTTTATATGAATATACTGTGTCCCACGCGCGAAAAGTTGTTCGGTTTGTGTCTCGGTTTTAGACTCTGACGAGCCTCGTGCTTTTTAAAACCAAAATGGGGAATGAAACCCTAATCAGATTCCCAATTCACACTCAATTTGGGGATACACCAGTTAACTTAATTATCATAATTCTCATGAATCATTCCTTCACTTGTATCCTACAAAATTACTCGTTGTGCCACATGACTGTGAGTATTTGATCAACACAATCTAATAATAAACAAAGATAGCATTAACACATTCTTTTGGGGCGAAAAAAGGGGACTTTTAATTCTGAAATTGATAAATTATAAACAGAAATAGCTCGATTGCGTTCTAGATAGCTCGTATGTTACCACAATAATAAGAATCAGCAGTACAAATTACCAGCAATGGTGGATACATGATTAACCAATTTTCTTATGAAGGAAACCCTAAATTACAAATTGGAGAAACCAATGACAAATTGTACTGATTACATTATGCAAAATGATGTTAACATTCATATAATACTCATTACTACCAGCAGAATTGAAGATACCTTGATTATTAGGGCAAGAAGATGATGAAGATTGACTAGTGGATTCAAGCAGCATGAAGAAGTATCAGCTTTCTGTTTTGACTTTTGAGGATTTGGGCGAACTAACCGGTATTACCCGTTTAGCATCAACAAGCCTTCTTGGGGGCCCAATAAGACCCGTTATCGGTTGACCCCACTAGAGGTGCATAAACCGGCTTGTTTTAATAACCGGTTTCAGTTTCGCGTTTCAAGGGTTTGAACCGGTTATTGCTATAATCGGTTCGGTTCTGGTTATATGACCAAAAAACCATACCCTATGTACGCGGTTTCAGGTAGGGTTCGGTTCCGGTTTTTGAGAAACCGGGTATTAAAATACTCTACTTTCGGGTTTTGTATACCCTATTTCCGAGTTTTTAGTTCTATATTTTTGTATTTTTAATACTCAATTGTGTTTTTATTACTCTATTTTCTCGTATTTTTTGATTATGATTATTAAATATGTATTGTATTATGTAAGAAAATTAAAATAAATGCATTATCATACATTTAAAAGAAAGATATTAGAATCATGTATCATGTATAGCCGGGTATAATCTCCAATTTCGGGTATTAATTGGGTGTGATCAGTTCCGGTTCCAGGTATTGAGATCAAAATGCATACCCTATCTATACCATACGGGTAGGGTCGGTTCCGGTTTCGGGTATAGAATACCCGGGTATTAAAAAAACCAATTCCAGGTTTTTTTACCGGGTCTGGTTTCAGATACAGTTTTTTTGTGCACCTCTAAACCCAACAATGGATACCATTTTTTTGGGCTTTTAGCTATTTGTATATCTAACCATTCAATTTCATCACCCAACCATCATATATACGTGTCTCGTATAGGTCTATACGAGGCTAGAGGTATACGAAACGGGTTTTTTCAAGAACCGAGAACCAGGCAGGAACTAGGTCCAGGTTTGGTCAACAAAGTCAAGATCCGAGTAGGGTAGGAATCGGTTCCGGGTATGTTCGGGTTTTTTACCGGTTTAGCCAGGTTTTTTCGGGTTTTGACCGGTTCGGGTTTTGGCAGGTTCGGGTTCGGGTTTTGACCGGGTAGAGGTGGAACCGGTTCCGGTTTCACTTGGCAGGGTCCGGCTCGGTTCTTTTTCGAACCCCGGGTCTGGAATTGGTATGTACCTGTGGGTCAGGTAGGGTAGGAACCGGTTCCAGGTCAGGTAGCAACCGGTTTTTTTTCACATCTATACAAGGTGTATATACCCTAATCTTAAAATTCAGAGTTGCGGTGTCATACTATAGTATGATATAGTATAATAACCTTATACTAGGCCTCATTTTATGTGCACTATAGTCCTATATTATACCCTTTAGTATAGGATAGTGTAGTGTTGTATATTATAGCAAATAATATAAAATTGGTATAAAAGTGTTTGTAATATATAAAAAAAATAATGCGCCTCATATAGCCCTATACGACGCGTATAGATCACTATACGGCTCGTATAACCCTTCACGTACACGAGGCATATAGCCCAACCGTCAAACATGATATAACATAAAAAGTCGTTGTTGGAAAGTGAAAAAGCTTTACGATATGCATAGTGCTATACATGGAATATAAAAGGTATAAAAATTTGGCCAAAAAGGTGGTGTATAGTAGGACCTTCTCTTTTTGTTTTGTTTCAAAATTGTGGGTAAGAAGGTACAATTTTCTCTGAAGTATTGGGTATTTATCATCTGCTTTAGTTTAATCCGGTTTACTTAAAATTGTGTTGATTATGATGCTGGTTCATTTGCTTGTATCATACTGGTTTGCATCGGTTTGTTTCGGTTGAACAGGTTTGGTTTACAAAATTGAAATGCTTGTTGAACTATAAGCTCTACCAGTTCATTTGCTCGTAATCAAAGTGGTTGCATCAATTGTTTAGGTTTAACCGGTTTAGTTTCGAATACTGAAATGCTTGTTAAACTATAAGCTCTATCAGTTTAACTGGTTGGGTCATTATCAAAACTCGGTTGGCCCGACACATGAAAGGTGATAAACGAGTCGAAATTTCTCTAATTAAATTTTCTGAAATTACTTGTTACTTTCTTGATTGAGTCACTAGATTTGTTGTTTATACTTTATGATTTATAGATTGAAACTAATGTATATGAATACGTTGGTCAAAACAAACATGCATGTATAACAAAAATGTGTTGTTATTAGTCATTGCAGTGTCTTCACAGTCAAATTTATTATTAATAATCTAAGTTTGTACAAGGTGGCATAACTTCCGATGAAAAACAATTGTCAATATTTTTTTTGGCATATCACGAGTTTTGTTTTTTAGGTTTTTTCTTTGGTTATTATAGCGAGTGTCCGTACCATAATGAACCAAATCAATATTGACCGAATTGCCGCCACAACGTATAGGATTATTTACTAGTTAGTATATAAATTCAAATAGTCAATGATATTAAGACTTAATTACTATTTATTATACTAAGTTAATCTTATTTTGTGTTATTTTATTTGTTGAGTTATTGAGAGGTAAACCGAGTGACATGGGGTTTAGTACAAGTCAACAAGCTTTAACTCAACATTAATATTCTTGAAGATAGTATATGGATATTTAAATGTTGAGATGGACGTAGATAACAACAAAATTCTATACAACTAGACAACGACGTCGTGTGAGACACGTAGGTCGGGGTTTTGCCGCTTGAATCTTGATTCCAATTTCCAATCCTTATCGTAGTTTTCCACTAAGAAATAATAAATAGTTTAAATTGGTTTACATCTGATCTCCCATCTTTGCGGTTTACATCTGATCTCCCATCTTAACGTTCATCAACCTCATGGACCATTTGTATTATTCGTCAGTAAAGTGAACCATCTGTGTAATTTCTGATACTTAAAATCAAACATGACATGTAAACTACAAGAACCATCTGTATAAGTAACTTCTTTTTTTTATAAATAATCGTTAACCTATAACATTAATTTTTTAAAATATAACTTAAAGAAACTTGTGATTATTTAAACAATTATGTTTTACCCACCATTTAATAACATTAATCATTGTTAAATATGATACAAGTTTAATAGTGGATAACAATTTCAACTTGTACCCAAATGAATTTCATGTGGACTTTAAGGGTTGCTTCAACCTAATTGTTTGATTCTTTTTATGGGTTTTAAAAAAATATAAAATTTAAATAAAACTAATAAATGTATATTTTTAGCAAATTGCCCAACTTTCTGGCTTTAATAAAATCTTTGGGAAACACAAATCGTTTAGACATGAGAGGTGGCATGCAATCAGGAACATATCACTATGACTCATATGGTTAGATTAGAACTACTTTTGTTTCAATTGTGAAATTACCCAAATATCCTTGGTACATATATTATACGTTAAAGGTTACTTTAAAATGGTTTTACAAGTGATAACAATTGACTTATTAGTAGCAAAATAATATTAGTGAATATGTTTTGATTTAATAATGTTCATTTAATATATGTTTTATTCAATTTTATGGGCCAAGTTGAAAAATATTACTATAGCTTTTTGAGTTCTGAAATTTTTCATGTGGCAGGTTTTATTGGCTGCATGCCTTGAAACATACACGTGTCTTACTTTCCTCACTCCACGACAAATAATAATAATAATAATAATAATAATAATAATAATAATAATAATAAAATAAAACATACTCTTAAGAAATTGTTGATTTCACCTCATTAGTTTTAATCTACAAGACCGGTTGATGTTTTTATTTAAAAAAATTTGTGTATAGATATGAGGTGTATAATCCCGCAGTGGTTGTTTTTATTTAGGACACAAGTTTTTCTTACAAGCATTTTTACTATATAAATTTTGAGCTGTAATTTTGAGCCGGAGAAAATTGTAATTTTGAGCTGAGGGTAAAATTTTAATTTGTCTAGGCAACAGGAAAGTGTCAGGCAAACTGCCTAGCCATTAAAACAAACACTACGATAGTTTAAAAAAAAACGATAACAAGACTGTAATTTTAAATCGGGTGCAAATCATAAATTTGACTGGGTAAAATCGTAATCTGCCAAAGTTACAGCAATATCAAGATTGTAATTTTTTGGTGTGGGAAAATCGTTATTTTGAACTGGGACAAAATCGAATGTTAAACAAAGATAAAATCGTAATTTATACGGGTGAATTGGGAAGTGTCACCATGGCTTTTAAATATATACACAATATCTTTAAAAAAAAATGCCTCACGGATGAAGCCGTTATGCGTCCATGTGTGTCATAAAAGCTCCAATTTGACTGCTGAGGTTAATAAGTTCCCATATTTACACCATTTTTTATTTTCTATGGCGGTGGTTGCTCAAATTGTTCCGTTTTTAGTAATAAATAAAGATTAGAGGTGTGACCGTGAGTCAGGCTGCGGTGACCACCAAAAATGTCTAATTTACCCTTTTCATTGTATTTTAAAACCTTATGTTTTTTTTATTAAAACCTTTTATTTTTTTATTTTTATTATGTACACTTAAGTCTGTTTAAACCTTGATAACGTTAAACATGATTTTAGTGTTTAAACTGATTAAAAGTTAGACTTTTATTTTCTATAAGATAACAGAAAAAGTTAATATATACACTACAAGATTACTTTTTTAAGATAACAGAAAAGAAAAAAGGGAATACATATACCACAAGATTACTTTGTCTAATTGAAAGCATGCAAAACACAAAGTTAGAATTTGCTTGCAATTTTCTTTTTAGACATTTAAGATTTGATGAAAAATAAACAAAATTTAAAAACTTTTAGGTTTAGCAATTTTAACATATAAAATATTTTCTTTTTCTTTGTAAAATAACAAATCTAATAGTTTTTGTTGCATCGTCCACTAAGTTTTCCTTTAGATGATCTTATTACGACATTCGAACTGCGGCTAAATCATTAACCAAAAATTATTTGTTTTATAGAGTTTTTAGCAGCTGAAGCATGAAAACACAGCGTAAAGAACATTAGTTATAAAAGGCCAGATGTCTAGTAAAATCGTCTAGTTTAGACACCAGACAAAATTTACTCACAATAGTTGCTAGTTAGTTCCCAAATCGATTATGTTTTAAAAATATTCCACATGATGTGAGAAAATAGTATGATTAATACAAATAAAAATGGTTTAAATATATATAGATCCATTGAGATTTTTGAAATTGTATGACCTTCTCAAATGAAATTAATAGTCTACAAAAGGTATATGCGTGTAAATAAATTTATTAATACTTTAATACTTAAGAAATATGCTAATACGTTATAGTAAGAATAACAAATTCGATGTCATTGTCGTTGCAATTTGACTAAATAGAGAAGTGACACGAACCAAACTTAAGAATTTTTTTCAATTAGTTTATAGTAAATGATTGAGAATGTAATAATCTTTTAATCCTTCAAGATTAAGATTGTATTTTCGACAACATGAAAATGAGATGCTCAGTCATTATCCATCAACCAAGATAAACCATCGTTATATATATATAAAAGGCTCGGTTCAAATGAGAACTACTACAAGTTGTGAGAACTGTGAGAACTTTTTGTTCCTGTACGACTTGGGCCAAAGTTTTTTTTATACAAACGTAGATGAAAATATTATAAACACATCTGTAAAAAAAAGTAAAAACAAATTGTCGAGTCGGTAGTTTTGACTAATGTAAGTTATTTTACGCGCTGGCGTAAATTTTGAATGAAGATAAATATATTTTTACGACTCATGTGAAACAAGTGATCTTTTTTGCTGAAACAAGTGATCTTTTTTATGACTTTTGAGAAAAAAATTGAAAAAACATTTTGGATGACCTAGTTCTTACAGTTCTCATAACTCAAGTTGGTTCTCATTTTAAACCATCCATATATATATATATATGTATATATACATACATATATATATATATAGGGGCAGGATTTAGAGAAAACTATTATAAGTGTGAAAACGGTGAGAACACCCCTCAGCCGTTGGATCAAATCTATCAATGGGTTAGATTGACACGGTGGCGTTTTCGTAAATAATATCAACTTTCGAAGGTGGGCGCGCTTCATTAAGGGCAAAAAGGTAAATGTGCACCTACAAAACCCATTTAAAACGGGACTAGAACATATATACTTCCCAAAAATACCTCCCCAATTCCAACGAAAACGCGAAAACCCTAGAAAACGCGAAACCACATTACAATTTCGTCTAAAAATCAAACAAGATCCAGAGGCAAAAAACAGAGTAAGTTAACTTCGATTTACATTGTGCTAGTTTAATGATGTTTTTGGCGTTTTAATTTTATCAATATGTAAGACCCATTCTCTTAAAAAATAACTTTTATAAATATTATGCGTTAATATAAGCATAACGAAAAAACGTAATGATTCGAAAATCTAGATTAATTTGAACTTCACAATTATTTCAAAATATTTTAAAATATACACTTAGTTTGATTTAATAAACGGTTTAATCAAAACCTGGAAGCTTCGTCTTTAATCGTGTTCGGTTCTTCGTTGAGCTTGATCGTCATCCAAGAGTGCTAGCAAATACCTTAAACTGGAAATTAACAATTTAGTTAGTATTATACTGGATAGGTGTAACACCACATAACTAAATAAACAAAATTTATCCAAAAAAATTCTAAACACTGAAGTGGCGTCGGCGACGACACTTGGCCGCGTCGGCGACGCCTCTTCTAATCTTGCGTTGGAGCTATACTGCCGTAGGCAGTAGCTTAAGACGTCGGACAACATGCTGCGTCGACAACGACCAAACAATGCGTCGGCGACGACACTTGGCCGCGTCGGCGACGCCTCTTCTAATCTTGTGTCGGAGCTATACTGTCGTAAGCAGTAACTTAAGACGTTGGACAACCATGTGCGTCGACAACGACCAAACAATGCGTCGGCGACGTCACTTACTGCACCAATTTTACTGCTGTGTTGTTTATTTGTCCGTTCGAGCCGTTTCATGTCCCGTACATATTTGTAACATTCTTCAACTGCTTTTCTTACTAAAGCCCTCCGTTAAAACATGATTCGATGTGGAGTTCTTTTCTAATTTATAACTAATGAACTAAAAAGCTATTATTTGTTGTTGAATGCTTATATCCTCAATGTCCTCAAAGTAACCACGAACACAACTTTTTGGTGGCCTCAAGGTGTCTAACCCTCCTGATATTTAGCTTGTAGTATTAATTTTATCAAAAATTTTGTTTTGCAGTATAAAATATTTTATTTTTAGGAGTCTGACTTCCACTGATTTAGATTTTGAAAATCAGGTCTATACTAATTTTTTGTTTAAGTTTCGCCACTAAAAATAACATATAGTTAAGTTAATTCTTATTAGCATCATCATAAGTGGAAATATATCATATTTTCATAGGAAATAGTTAAATGTAATAGCAAATCCAATTAGGGTGAAAATGGGAAGTAACAATTAGCAAGTCCAAGAATCAATAGTAAGAGTTGAAAAAAAACATGTATTTTTTAATTGGTACTACAAATTTTGCAATGAATTTACTTCTCTCTATAACACATCTAGTATGAGGCAACGATTATTGGTGGCTAAAGCGGCCTTACGACAACCTCAGTTAATTTAAAAGTCTATCGGACGGAAGCGACCAACGCACAAGACAATTAGGGTTTTGAAACTTTATAAAACTTTATCCATACCCTATGTTTCTGGCCAACCATAACTTATGGTAACCTATGGAATTTGGAGATAAAAATTATAATATCAATATCACTGGTTTGAAACCTTATATTTAATATAAATAATTAGTGTTCAAGTAAAAAGTAGTTATTACTTAAAAAACACATCTTTTTTATGAAATTCTAGGCGTAGCTTGTATATATGCCATAACTCATGGTAGTATATAAAATTTGAAAATAACGATTAAAATACAATGATCACTCGTTTCAAACCTCATATTAAAGTATACATATATTAGATAATTAGTCATCAAGTAGAAAGTAGTTATGGCCCATGGAAGAAGGTAGAATTTAGATACATGTTTGCTTGTGTACTTGTCTTAAAAAAAAACAAATAGAACTCAAATTGTGATTTATTTGTTATAACAGTTTATTATATATTTTATCATGCAAATGAGTTTATCATGCAAATGAGTTTTAACATGAGAAGTCAAGGAGTAATTTTTTTTTCTATCTACTTAATCATAATGTTTAGCTGCAAAATATTTAAAAAAAAAGTGTATTTAGTCTAGTGGAGTAATTTTGTGTAATTACTCTAGTAGTTATTTACACAATTTTTTTAAATTCTATAATTAAAATACGTGCTTAATAAGATGATAACAAATAATTCAAAAAGAAAATTTTTCCCTCAGTTACATTTTCTCGTAAGTACCAATTTTTAAATAAAAAATTTGATTTCGATAACTATTTACATTTTTCGTAAGTACCATTTTTAAATACAAAATCCGATTTCTATAACTATTTTACTTCATTTAATCAGTCTTATCTAGAGAATCTAATGAATTATTGTAGCATTTTTACTAATTTCACCTAATATTTCTAAAAAAAAATTACAAAACAAAAATAAGGGTATTTTTCGAATATAAAATCACATCTCAATACCTATTTCATTTCATTTTTCATCCAGAGTACCTAACGAATTATTGTTGCACTTTTACTAATTTTACCAAAAATATTTCCAATAAAAAAACAAAAGACCAAGGGTATTTTCGTCAATAAAACCAAACACTTAAAAGCACTAAAAATAGCCGGTAAATCAGATCAACTTATGTTTCAAAGCGGCAATATCTTTATTACACATTCTCTCCACCCGCTTCCCACACTCGCGCGTGCACACCTAAATCTCCATCATCCAACGGTCCACAAAGGGATGGCAATAGGCTGATGGGTCGGGTATGACTAATCTTAAACTTATACTCGGTTGTAAAATTTTATCTTATATTCGGTCTATTGTCCGTTGAGATTTTTATGTATATATATTTTCTACTTTCATTTGTAATTTTATGTTTTAAAATTTATATAATATATTTGATGTATCTGAAAGTGTATATATATTATAACTAGGTTATAACCTTGTATATTACGTGGGTTGAATAAATGAATTTGTATACTAAATAATAAAATAATATAATTTAAAAACCTCCTTTATTGCACGGGTTGAAAAATGTAATTTTATATATTAAATAATAAAATGTATATCTGTAGGAACCATATTGTACGAGTTGAATAAATGTAATTTTATATACCACATAATAAAAGATAGTTATATCTCTAAAACCCTAGTCTATTACACAGCTTGAATAAATCTGATTTTATATACCAAATAATAAGAAAATTATATTGAAAAAAACTAATGGATATACTCGGTACGCAATAGATATGGGTGATTGCGAAGATGATTATTGAAAATAAGATACAATAGTCAAACATGTTACTTAAGAAGCAAATAAGCAGCCATTTGAGCGATAAAATATAAATTATATTTCAAAAACCCGTAATAAATCTAATTTAAAAAAATTAAGACTCTGTTATTATTAGTAAAATCAACGATTTTACATTTGTAATTTTGTTTGGTATTATTTTATTAAAAATGCATACATATAATTATATTATGTCTTAAGTTATTAATGCCATCCAAAATGTTTTTCGATTTTATGTCTAGCATTATATATAGTATGGTAAAAGTTTAAAATTTATTAGAGATAATTACATCATCGAAAAGAATAAGAGTAAATTTGTATATTAAAAATAAAAAGTAAGTGTTTGTCATATGATATAGAAAATCAAATAAATAATATTATAAGTGAGAAGTATACATTAAATTTAAACTAAATAATTATTATCCATAAGATATTAAACTAAATAATATTTAGTAGAATGATTATCTGTAATTAACTAGAAGAAATTAAACTAAAATAATAATTATTCATAAGACATGGTCTAATATGATCACAAGTGTCCACAAATGGTTTCTTTTATTATATAGAATAGATATAATTATAGATATGGATATAGATATTAATCTAAACAAATAATTTTGTATTTCATAGCATATGAATAATGTCATCAAAATATATATTTAAAATGAAAATTTTATTTTTCAAATAATAAACCTACAAGAATGAAACTTTACTAACAAATATAAGTATTTAAAAGTTTTCAGGTATATTTTCGCGGCTGGAGTATCTGCTTTCAGGTAATCGGGTCAGGTATCATCTAATCCCATGCCCGTGAAATATTTGTTTTCCATACCCATACCCGGCCCAACACCCGTTGAATATCGAGTACGCCCGTCTCAAATGCTTTGGGTTTCGAGTATACCTATCAAGCTAAGGCATTTTTACCATACTTTGGTCCACAAAGAGCGTGACCCCCACACTCCACCAACGCGCGTAACAACTTGAAAACCAAACAAGTTAAAACATTTATGAGATCATCGGTTAAAGCGTCGGGTGGCATAACGGTAAATAAGTTCTAGAAAATATTAAATATTTAAGAAAATGAATTTCTTTCTTTTTTTTGCATGAGCAACAACTCGAAAACAGAGAACAAAACAAGTCGAGACGCTTGGCGTGGTGGCGCAACCATCTTTCACCAATTGTTAAACTTCCCCTGTTGTTTCTAGAGAGAGAAACCTATAGATACACCGATAGATATAGATAGAGAAAGTTGTTTCAAGTGTTTTTAACTTGCTTTTTGGCAAGGTATCATATTCCAAAACATATTTCACACGAAGATGAAGTTTTAGTATTTGAAGTTTGATCATAACTTTGGTTTCTAGAGAGAGAAAGTAGTAGTAACAATAACAACAACAACAACAACAACAATAATAATAATAATAATAATAATAATAATAATAATAATAATATTATGGTTCATGGAGGAATTCAAGAACATCTTCAACAAAGCTTTTGTGGTGTATTTTACCGTTTATGGTGGTGGCAGTGTTTATTGGTGTAAAAAAGTCCAATTGGGTTGACGGGTCAAAGTATTCTGCGGTTAAAGATGACGTGGCGGTGGTGGCTGAAGGTCCGGCGGTGGTGGGAGGTGGTGGTGAGGTGGCAGAGCCGCCGGTGGAAGGGTTTTTGTTTAATCAGAATTTGAATTCTTCTTATCCACCGTTGGGTATGGAAGATGAAATGGATGTTGAATTGCCTGTAAGTTATTTTCTCCAATTTTTTTTTTATTTTCTACAATTTTTTTTTTGAGAATTTATGAACAAGATTGGATAACAATGAGTGGTTTGTAATTAATTTTTCAGTTAACGTTTTTAGTTATATGTTAACATAAATATAGTTATAATTAATATGTGGTTAATAAGGTGTAATCTAGTCTAGGCTCGAGCTCGAGCTCGATTAAGCATTTTCATCTTTGCTAGACTCATTTTAAGTGTTTATGTGTCAAGCTCGAGCCCAGTTTGTAAGTAATAATTTTATAAATCAATCCGTATTTTTTATTATTTATTTTATTTTAAGTGTATATAGGTTATTGTATGTGTAATTAGTTTGTTAATTATTATATATATAAGGTTTTTATGCTATATATTATTTATCTTTTTTAACCATAGTTACATTACAGTCTTTTACTTATGATCAATGGATAAGTTGCTTACTTGTTAATCTGTAGATAAATTCTTTACCCAAAACAAGTTCTATCATGAAATTTAACCTTTTGTTTCAAAGTAATAATATAATGTATAATTACATTATACTAACTAGGTTATAGAACTGTGTATCAAACGATAATAATAATAATAATAATAATAATAATAATAATAATAATAATAATAATAATAATAATAATAATAATAATAATAATAATAATAATAGAAATTATATAATTTAAATATGTAAATTGCTTTAAATTAGTATGATTAATATATCAGTTAGACTCGCTAATCTAATCAAGCTAAGTGTAATCTCTCTTTTTTTATTAATCGAATAAGTAATATATTGAATTAGATTCCTGGATAAGTGGATATTATATATTAAATTAAAGATAATGATATATTATCTCTAGTATCTTTGATATATATATAAGAAGAATTATTTTGTTGAACTTTATTATGATCTTTGGAATTTGATGTAGTAATCAGAGAAAAGGATGTTTTAGGACCAGCCTCAAAAATATTCTTTCTACGCCATAGTTTGTTTGTTTTAACCATTTTTTCTGTTTACTGGAATCTCTAGCTTCTATTTGTCGAATTTAGTTTTACAAGTAATACTATAAAGTTTTATCGCATATTATTAATAATATATAATTATTTTTATTAATATATAATTATAATCCGCTCATAACATGCTGGTATGGTCTGGAAAGGATGTGACGGGGCAAATCTTACCTCAATTCTGGTAGAAAGAACCCGGGCTCCAAAAATTAATTAAGACCAAGATATGAAAGTCAAAGATATTCCATCTTTATTATTTAGAGTCAAGTGTGTTTTAAAATTATGTGGTCTTAACATATCGTTCGACTATTCATTCTAGTGTTGAAATAGATTGATTGTACCTTAGCATATAGTTATCTTATGATGTTTCGACAGATTGTTGCTAAGGAAGACGATTTGAATGTGACACTAAGTGGACCCGATATTTTTGTTTCTGTTAATCAAACTAATGTACTTCCTGTTGTTGGCGGAGAAATCAACAGGAAGTACACGAGTTTGGATAAACTCGAAGCCCGTCTTGGACGGGTTCGAGCCGCAATCAAAGAAGCGGAATCAAGTAATAGAACTCATGATCCGGATTATGTCCCGGAAGGTCCAATGTATTGGAAGGCTACCTCATTTCACAGGTAAGGATCATTATGTATAAATGACTTGTATACTATGTGGATGTTTTGTAACTAGAAAGTTGACTATTATTTTGACTTTTAAAGGAGTTATTTAGAGATGGAGAAGCTATTTAAGGTGTTTGTATATGAAGAAGGAGAACCCCCAATATTCCATAGTGGTCCTTGTAAAAACATATATTCAATGGAAGGTAATTTTATATACCATATGGAAACTACCAAGTTTCGAACAAGAAACCCCGAAAAAGCACACACGTTTTTCCTACCGATGAGTGCAACGATGATGGTACGTTTTATCTTCGAGCGTGATACTCATATCGACCATTGGCGTCCCATGAAGCAAACGGTTAAAGATTATGTTGATCTTGTGGGCTCCAAGTACCCGTTTTGGAACCGAAGCCTAGGAGCCGATCATTTCACCGTTGCTTGCCACGATTGGGTGAGTAAATTCGTGTAGTATACCTTGGTTTCTTGTTTTTTGTTATTTCCCTTTTGTCATTTTAAACGATAACGTATGGTGTGATGTAGGGTCCCGAATTATCAAAGGCCGTCCCATACCTCTTCAAGAACTCTATCCGAGCTCTATGCAACGCAAATACCTCGGAAGGGTTTAATCCCGCGAAAGATGTGTCAATCCCTGAAATCTTACTTCCCGATGGAACAACACGTGGGATACTAGGCGGCCCATCACCGAGGAATCGGCCCTTTTTGGCGTTTTTTGCTGGCGGGGTCCATGGTCCTATCAGACCAATACTTCTGGAGCACTGGCAGGACAAGGACCCCGACATGCAAGTTCACAAGTATCTACCAAAGGGCGTTTCGTACATGGGTATGTTGAGACAAAGCAAGTATTGCATTTCCCCTAGCGGGTATGAAGTGGCGAGCCCACGAATGGTTGAAGCACTCTACACCGGTTGTGTGCCAGTCCTCATCAAGGACCATTACGTGGCCCCTTTTAGCGACGTCCTAAACTGGAAATCCTTTGCGGTTATACTTGCGACTGAGGATATCCCAAATCTGAAAAACATCTTAACCAGAATATCTACAAGCCAATATCTAAGAATGCAAAGACGCGGCAAACAAGTTCGACGTCATTTCGAGGTTAACTATCCGCCAAAGAGGTACGATGTTTTTCATATGATAATGCATTCGGTTTGGCTTCGGCGGTTAAACATTCGAATCCTAGGTGTTGCTGATTCTTAACAGGCTGGACATAAATCATATTGTGAAGGGTAGACTTTTCTTTGTTTTATTTCTTATGGGCCAAAATGGTGCATTGTAGAAAAATAGAGGAGTTTGTTTGTAACTTTTAATCGTGCAAATTGGGTCAGGGCTTTTCATTATTTTTTTGGGTTATATCTTAAATTTAATCAGGCTGAAAGTTGGTGAATGGTTGAATGTTTTAAAGTGGGGAAAAAGTACACTTACAATCACTATTCACTAGGAAAATATCAAATTTGGATCACTTTTTATTACTTTATTTATTATTTTTTTAACACTGACTTTCTTCTATTTCGGCCACCGCACTCCTCAATTTGAAGAGCTTCGTTGTCTCACTCTGACCAAACTGTGTTGTCTTAACTGTACTGGCTTTAGAGTTTGGCTTGGTGTTCCCCGGGAAACCATACCGTCCGTTTGCCATTGACAGTCGTTGTGTCACAACAAGAGTAGAACTCTCTGCGTAACACACGGTGGGACGAAAACCTGAGTGGGCTTGGGATTCAAACTGACAACCTCACACAAGGTCTAGCTCGAATTTTTCATTGTCTTAGTCCACCAAAGGTGACAAAAGTAGGGATCGAACTTATGTGTGAATTTTCTTAGGAGTTTATATTTTACTTAAATAGGCTTAGGTTTGTATATTTAAATATATATATATATATATATATATATATATATATAATGATATGCCATAATAGAAGTAAGACTTCAAATTTGATCGGATATTATTTCATTTCATGACTATAAAGAAAATAAAACATTTTATACTACAAATACTGTAACATGAAATGTAAAAAAATGAGTTAAATGCTTGGTTGGTCCCTGTGGTTGGCAAATCTTACAGACTTGGTCCCAGTGGTTCACTAATTACACACTTGGTCCCAGTAGTTTCAAATTTTGCACTCGGGTGGTCCTTACCACTAACCTTTGTTAGATTTCTCAGTTAAGTATACATAAAATGTCTATTATATCCCTCGTCTTCTTCATCCTTTCTATCTCAGCCACTCAGCCACCACTGCCACAACCACCTGCAACTGCTCTGCCCTGTCAACCACCTGCAACTACTCTGCTACCACCACCCTCACCCTCGCCGCCTTTCACCGCCATACCACTCAGCCACCACTGCCACCCTCCGCCACAACCACCACCGCCACACACACTTCATCTTCCCAATTGCCTGGCTTATTATTTTCATCTAAATCTTTACGATTCTGCAACATTACGGATTCTCAAAATGACCAGATTGACTAGAGAAGTCAACACATTTAACTATTAGGAACAGATGTGTATAAAGATTAAAGATGATTCTGTACCTCCACGGAACTACTACCATAACTTGCAGGTGAGACCGCTCGTACAGCATTATGGTTCCTTTGAATCGCCTGCTGATGTTGCATCAGTGATGCTGCAACATGCCTTCTCAAACTACTAGCACTCCCCTACACTCATTATAAACCATATTCACATCATCACCCTTAACGATATCGCGTAGAAGCCGAAATTCAAGGTTTTTATCACAGAAATCTTAGCAGTATCAAGAACACATATACTGAATCAAGTTTACAACTTTATCATTAACTTCCACTTATTAGACATTACAGTCTCTTTTCCTCAAATAATCTGATGACCTAAATGACTAAAACTAGTAAAAAAAATTCATGATATGTGGTCCAAAGAACAGAACAATCTTAATAAGTATAAGACACTTGAATTATCATAAAAGACCACCCCCACCAACCACCTACCATAATCATTAATCAACAAGTCATAAACTCCATTCATCAATCACATAACTCAACAAAAGACTGTCCCAAAAAAAAATTAAAAATCAAAATCCAACATGTGTATCAAGATCCATCAACAAAAATAATTAAAAAGACACCCTGGAATGATACAATCAAACATCAAGACTTAAAAAAAAATAAAAAATAAAAAGATGAAGAAAATATAAGTTTGTTTACCAGTTCAGGTAAAGGATCAGGGTTGTCTTCAAGAAGATGCTGCCGGTGGTGATGATGGTGGTGACGGTTAAGCTGCTGCAGATACCGGTGGTTCCTCCTGCTACCACCACCGTTATGCATTTTAGCAAAAGAGAAATTATAGTGGTAAAGCTCCCACACAGTGGCACCTAACTTTCTTGCAGAAACACCACAAGTCAAAAAAGCTTCAGGGTTCTCCACCAAGTTGCTATCTTGCACACCACCACCCTTGCTGCTATCTTGCACCTCACCTGTTGTGGTAGTATGAACAAGAGGAAAGGGCAAAACAGGAGTGAATTGTCCACCTCTTTTTCCTGCTATTTTGTTTAGGACTATTGGCATCAATGCATTATCTGGGGAGGTTCCACCAGAGATAGGGCTGTTTACTGACCTTAGATCTCTGTATGTTTTTTTTTCTTTTTCTTCTGTTGTCTCCTTATGTTATCAAGCCGCCATTTCCTTTGGTGATTGGAGAATTTCTGTTACTTTCCATCTTGCAGGGCATTTGGCACAAATAATTTTAATGGTTTCCTGCCTTTTGAAATTTGAAATTTGCGAAGATTACAACAGTTGTAAGAACATTTAACCGGTGGTAAGGAAATGGTGGTGGTCGCCGGTGATTACCTGATGATGGAGGTGGGTGGTTGCAGGTGGTGTTGGGATGAAAAGAGGTGGGTAGTGATTAGGATGGTTGTGGCAATGGGGAAGATGAAGTGTGTGCGGCGGTGGTGGTTGTGGCAGTGGTGGCTGAGTGGCTGAGATAGAAAGGATGAAGAAGACGATGGGTATAATAGACATTTTATGTATACTTAACTGAGAAATCTAACAAAGGTTAGTGGTAAGGACCCCCCGAGTGCAAAATTTGAAACTACTGGAACCAAATGTGTAATTAGTGAACCACTGCGACCAAGTCTGCAAGATTTGCCACAGGGACCAACCAAGCATTTAACTCTAAAAAAATCTATCAAGTTGTATTTTTACACACCCACATTGGTAGATATATGGGGTTGATGTGACGTTTCAACTTGTTCGATATTGTAGATCATGGATATTCTCATTGTTCCACTAGAAAGTGGTTGATCCATATTTCTATTTCCATTATAATTCTATAAATGTTATAGATGCAGCGATGAAAATTTTACACAAGTGGAGAATTTGTGTTTGTTGCAATTATCAGCCCATTGACACTTGAATGCAGTGGCGGATCTAAAAAGTTTTTTGTAGTGGTAACGTTTTATAAAAAAGGTAACGAAATCGAAAAAACGTCAAATTTTTCCAAAATTTACACTATCGCCGGAGCGTCGCTACCCCTTCTATTAAGGTAGGTCCGCCCTGCTTGAATGACAAGTATGTTGGAGCATCATGTAAACTGGTAACCATTTTACACCTAACCCCCGGCTTTCGTAAATCGTTGAAACCAATCAAACCGTCTAATGACCAGTTTGAAATATATACGGTTTATTTTTGACGGTACACATTTAAGAACTTGAAGCTGATTTTGTATGTAATCCAATGCGATCGTTTTTAGCTTTTGTTAATTTTTTTTTTGCTATTTTGTGAATATAAAGTCGAGTATATATGTTACATTCATGAGCTATCTTTTTAATTTTTATAAACTTAAAAGTAAACTATGCTAACGAAGAAAAAATGTCGCTAGAATTCTCAAGCTGTGAAAACTGACTTGCCGGGTCGACCAAGTAGCTTGACCGGTTTGGTTGTTTTTCCGTAGATCGTAGCTAATGGTTCAGCTCAAAATTTTCGTCAAACACGCTCAAACAAGAGTATAAACACCCTCACTAGTCACCACCACACATTCCCATTAAAGAAAACCACAAACCTTCCTGTCCCCATTTATATAAGTAAAACCTCAAGCCTCTTTGCAAGTTGTTCTTTGACACTAATGTGGTGTTCTAGGTGGCCTCAAACCCTTATGTCCCCATTTATATAAATAAAACCTCAACCCTCTTTGCAAGTTGGTCTTTGACACTAATGTGGTTCTAGGTGGTGGTCCAAACAGTTATCCGCGGGTAAGACTATTAGGCGTGGTTTGCCTTTCCATGCCCATGAAAAAGTCACGTTGCAAGTCCCGAATAATCTGGATCCAACAACGATATCAAACAATCACCAATAATGGACGGAATACAAACTTGATGATATTCAAGAAAACCGAAAATAAGAGAAACAAGATGAACGAGAATAACGCGCGAATCACTTCAAACTTGCATACGATTCTATTACTAAGAATAGCAAAACCGTCTGATACAAGTTCTTCACACCTCTTGGTCTCTCTCTAGAATGGTAGAGGCTACCAAAGTTCTCTCTAAAAGATTAACCCTAATTATGACATAATGTTCGTTCTATACATAGGGTTTGCCAATGCCTCTCATGGGCTTCCCTTGGGCTTGCCTGGCCCACATGGCCTATGACATGCCGAAGTGACCTAAAAGGGTCCAAACCTAATACGAACTTACCCAGTTAGCTACCGTAGACCGTTGCGTATATTTGATACGTCAGTCTAATACTTATAGGACTTAACAATCTCCCCCTAGACTAATGCATCAAATTATCTTCATAGCATAAATTCAGCAACGTTTTCAACGGAGTCTATAGTTGTCGCTATGCTGTAAGTGTTTGAAAGTTAGTCTCATACTTCTAGGACCTCACACTTCAACGAAATCTTAGCACCAGGTCTCTTTCTTCTGCTCTTGTGGTTAGCTTCATATCAGGATCTTGATCAGCTTTGGTTGAATTTACAGCTTTTTTTTGTTAACCTTGAATTGCCAAATTTCGGAAAACTGAACTAAAAAACAAAAAACGTTTTTTTTTGTTTGGGGATGCCAAGCCCGTAAGCTTTAACGTCACCGCCTTGCCTTCACGTCGTCATCATGCCATCATTGGGGCAGTACGCACACCGTGGAAGCCATGCAACCTCATTTCCACACGACTTCCACTACCCATACCCCATACTCTAACAGGTACCTAAAACCACCTCCGGTCACCAACTGAACACAAGACTAGTACCACCTCTGACACCATGCAACCATTCAACATCACAACCAAACGCTCAGCGTTGAACTAAAACCCCGATCGACAAAACCCCAATCGACAGTGAACCTATTTTCAGCCCTTTCAAACACTCATCCATCGCCACAACTTGCACAAAACCGCGTTCAATCCTAGCCTCACGGGTGCTTTAAACTTTCCTTTGTCCAAACATTAAAATTGTAAAGCCCTTAATTTAAATCAAAATTTACCTAACGGGTTTCAAAATTACATCAACAAAAACATGAGCATATAAAAATAAAGCACTCTTCTTTGTCCAAACACTAAAAGCTGTTTATTTGGTTTTATAAAACTTCATAAAGCAAACAAAAGTCTATTTAAATCTTTCCATTGCAGGAAAACTATATAACACACATTAATAAGATAACAAAAATAAAAACTTTAATCAAACAACTTGGTAGCTGTCTGTAACCAATTGTGTTCTCTGAGAGAACTTTGGAGCAGCGCCATTTCTCAGTGGAATGATATTCACAACCTGCAATCAAATGTTGATCACATTATTCATGATAAAACTAGTTTTTAATATATATATATATATATATATATATATAGTAGAAAAAAAAAGAAATTACCTTCATGTTGCTGAAAGTACTTGTTGCAGAGAAACGCACGGAAATCGGGAAGAAAGCTGATGTGTCGGCTGGAGGAACAACAAACTCCATCGACCCGCTGCATATCATGTTACAACATTACATCTCGGATGAGTGATCAGTCAAAACAGACAGGTTGTCGGTTGTGGTAAATAGTCAAAAGTCAAAACAGGTTGGGTTTCACTCGAAAGCCAAAACACTTATTGTGTAAAAACTTTCACAAAACAATACGTGTTATAATTTTTTTATATTTTACTTGTTTGACCCGTTAGACGTTAAAAAAATAACCTTAATTGACCCATTCGTAAGTCATAAGCAAATGAACTGAAACTGCCACATCTATCGAAAAAAAAAGAAAAACTTTATGAAGTGTTATTTTTCTCGACTAACCTGCGGTTGGAATCATCAATGAGAAGGATAGCCCACTCCAATACCGAATTTCTGGAATCATATCTGCAATAGAGAGAAAAAATATGAACTTTTTGGGCATCAAATTGTGGATAACTAGTTAACTACTATTCAAATGAACATTATAAAAAAATGTATCGCGTGGTCTAGATCAAAACAACAAAACATATAAGGATTATTATATATATCCCACTATTTAAAATCTTAATCACATATTTACCCAACCTAAATATTTAATTACATACTTCCCCTCCTTGTAATATAATGACACAAATACCCTTCAAACATGAAAAAACCTAGGACCTTTCATTCACTCCTCCCACGACCCTTGCACATACCCACTTCCCTGGTGAAGGCGATGTTAACAGATCCTCCACCAGCAAACCACCAACCCAAACTGAGTTTTGAGAATCAGCAACGAGAATAATAAACGATGAGAAACGACGACGAGGAGGGGTCTGGCAACGAGAACCGGTGACGCACCATGTTGATCAAAACCCTACCAGAACCGCCGACAACCATTGTGCTTTGGTTTGAGTTTGATTCATGACGTTCCTATATATATATTTTAAAAGACCACATATACACGTATTCTCCGGTGCCGATGGTTCCGACAACCAATACACATGTTCTCTCGATATAAATGGAGATTGATTGCAGAAAATAGAAGGGTTCATGAATAATGAAATGAGCGGGATGGATTTGATTAGTTTGAATACATATGTTCTTTCGATTGAATACATAATGAAAAGTTTATCAGTGAAGAAACGGAAAAGAGAAAAAGGATTGACCATTTTATTTCATCGTTGAGGATCAAAAGTCAGTGTTTCCTCAGTTTCAATTTTAGGTGTTCCAGAAACTTCAATTTAATGTGGGGTTTGTATTTTAAGTTTCTTAACTTTTGATTTTTGAATTAAAAACTGATTTTGTAATTTGTTGATTATGTAATATATAAGTTTTAGTTAAATAGGGGGTAAGATGGTCATTTAATAAATTTATATTAATAATATAAAGCAAAATGGGTAAATTTGATATTTTAAGTTTTAAAGAAGGGGATATATGTAATTTACTTTTAGAATTGGGTATATATGTAATTAATGAAGTTTGTAGGGGGATATATGTAATTGCCCCAAACATATATCGTAAAAAGAAAAAAAGTTCACCTCCATTCGCCATCGATCTGCCTTACACTTGGTGCCTCTCTGAGGGCAGGAAGAGGGACGGAAATAACAACGTTTTGTAAATCAAACATTGATGAAGCTTCGTACTCAATGCTAACATAGGTTTCGTTTCCAGAAACAGAGGGCCAACAGTTAACTGACAAACAAAAAAAATATAAATTAATATTCTAATATACAGAAAACTTATGCTTGATAAATGGCTTCAAATGATGCTTACTTGTAAGAGGGACATCTGACTCATCTTTACTTTGCAACCGCCACTTCAAGAGACCAAGACCATCACCAGATTGGCCAGCGGGAAACGGACGGTTGGGATCTTTCGATCCCAGAATATTTTCATTGGAGAATAACTCTTTGTTGATGTTAGGATGTGTCTTAAATTTGATTTCTGGATTATCCCCACTCTCGATCTGTACATCAAAATGATACCAAGGATGTCAACAATCACTCAATTTGTATTTTGCAAAATAATTTAACAGATTTTGTAAAATAATTCCCAAAGGTCCTGCGTATTCAGGACCGATACGTTGTTGTATACCAGCAGTATATACGTTGTTGAACCCAAACAGAAATTTTGGTTGTTCGAGCTAGAGCAATGTTAACCTTCATTAATTAGACAAATAACAGGATCCAACATCCAATAAACATCATTGATTCAAATTTTACAAAGATAATAGCTACGAAATATATAGAAGCATAAAAAATATAAAATGTTGAAAAACATAGTAAAATAAACTATCAACCATAAAAAATAGCTACAGAATATATAGAAGCATAAAAAAAATATAAAATGTTGAAAAACTTTCTTAGATGTTTACATTTAACTTATTATATTCAACCTTTTTAACTAATATTATTCGCATAAACCTAACTTTCTAATCTTATTTTAGGTTTCTATAAAGTTTTTATTAAGACATTTTCTTTAATAATAAGCTCAAAATCATTTAATTTTTATGTTAAATTTTGCTATTTCTAGTAGGCAATGGATAAAACATTTCGAATATAAATAAACATGTGAATGTTTTTATTAATAAATACTTAACATTTAAGAATAAAATTATAAATTCCTAAATCAATGTATAACGAACATTAAAAAATGATTTTTTTGGTTATTCGGTTCGGTTCGGTTTTTTTTCGGTTTTCATAAAATGCAAAATCGTAACCGAACCGTAAATTTCGGTTTAGTTTTTTGTGCGGTTCAGTTTTCTCGGTTTAGTTAAATTGTTTTTTTTCGGTTTTCTGCTCACCCCTAGCCGGGTTTCGATGGTTAGGGGTGTTTGATCTTGCATTGCAACTCTAGTTAAAAATCCAAATGGAACTCATATGCTTATTTGTAAGTTGTAACCGGCTTTGAAAGATGCATGCTAGATCAAAACACACACCATAAACGCAAATGAATAGAACGGGTAGGATGCAAACCTGAACTTGGATAAACCCATCATCTTGGTTAAGTACTTGGAGCGACAAAGTTCCTTGAACATCAAAGTTGCTAACACCACCGTCTCTCTTAAGTGTCACGTTAAGCTTTTCTTCGGTTGTTAAAGTGATCGGATCCGTAGGCGGTGGTGCAGCCGCTCTGCTTGAATTAGCACTCGGTCTAACATCTTCCACGATTAATTCACCTTCGGCTTTCAGTGATTCCAGAAACTGGTTCGCCTTTTGTGATTTACCAAGCTTCATGCCCATTCCTTTACCTGGTGCACTAACAGCTGCACTTGGACGACCTGATAGAATTCAGGCACAAATGTTATCGTTTGATTATATATGTTCAATTTCAAATTCAATATAATATAAAGAGTAAAATGGTATTTTCGTCCCTAAGGTTTGGCCCGTTTTGCGACTTTCGTCCAAAGGTTTGCTTTTCCGCATCTAGAATTAAAAGGTTTGAAATCTTGTCATTTTCATCCCGTCTTTTTAACCAACTCAAAGGGCAATTCGGTCTTTTTCACTTTATGTAAAAAGACAGAATACCCCTGAGAAAGGCCAAATTGCCCTTTAAGTTAACAAAAAGATGAAAATACCCCTGACTTAACGGAGAAAACGGATGGAGTTCATGAGCCGTAAGAAAAATGGCAAGATTTTGAACCTTTTGGACCCAATTGCGGAAAAACAAACCTTTGGAGGAAAGTCGCAAAACTGGTCAAACCTCAGGGACGGAAATGGCATTGTACTCTAATAAAAATGAAGAATTACAACTTTACTAATGCAATCTTTATTAACATTAATCTATTTAATTAACTTTCAATATTTTTGACTGAACTTTTTTTTATTTTCCATAATTAATTAACAAAATAAACTATTTATTATAATCTTTACTAAATTTTTTAATGAGCTTGATTAAGCTTAATTTGTATTAACTGTATATAAAAATATTAATAACTTATATTAATTAACGTATAAGGTAGAACTAAAACTACATACCGTTTCTATTTATATTCATACTATATAATTCATACCGTTCCTACAGTGTAACCAAACATTTCAATGAAATGCAACGATTGATTCGATATAAAAATAAGCACCAACCTTTAGACTTGCTTGAAAATGAGTCAACTTCAGAGCTTAATCCAAATCCGGAACCACTTCCAAAACTATTACCACTAGATATACCAGTATCGTTACCGAATCCACTGTCCATTCTTCCAATCGAACCCATCGAACCCATTGATTGTAAAGATGAAAACCCACCTTTGTCCATTTTACCCCTCTCAATCTGAGCACAAAATCACACAAGATTTATTCACGCAGAAACAAATACCCAAAAAAATACGGCAATGAGAATATGTAGGTTTCGCTTGGGGGTGTGAATTTCTGACAACCCGAAAACACGAAACAAACCTAACATGAAATTTGTGGGTTTAAGATTAGTCTAAATGGATTTGGGTCAATTTCAGGTTGATTGAACTCGTGAACCCATTTAGCTAAACGGGTCAGGTTCGTGTTGGTGTCAACCCATTTAACCCATTTATATCATATCTTTAATTTTTTTACTATATGTTTTATGTCATAACTTAAATTTGGTGGGTGTTATATGCCATAATTACAACTTCATAAGAGAAATTGACATCAAGTTTTATAATTAAATTGTAATTGTATTATACACATTTGTTTTTTTTTGTAGTAAAATTTTAATTTTAATATATTATTTGTGAGACAAAATTAGTAAATAAAATTTTCGGGTGGAACAAGTCGTGTTCAGGTCAATCCACGAACATTCGGGTGTGTTTCGTGTTCGGGGTCGCCTAAAAGTTTTGGATTCGGGTCGGGTTAAACCTGTCAACCCACGAACACGACCCATTTAGCACCACTAGTTTCACTTAAACTAAATCAACTTGCCTTGCTTTTGTCAATCTCGTTAGCTTTACGTTTCATAACATCCTTGGTTTCGTTAATCTTGCTCTGCAATACCAACTTGTGCAATCTCTCTTCATGACTTTCCATCTCACAGTATTGCTTAACCTGAGCAACGGTTACATTCTCTTTGTGCCCGAGAGAAATAACTTCATCAAAAGCAAAAATCAGCTCAAACGCATTCTTGCAAATGCCTTCTTCGTCCAGAGACGGAGAATATTCAGGAACCTATGCATAGTTAAGGACTCAAATCATAAAAACGGTCTCATCGTTTAGAGAGACCATGTATACCAGTAGAATAATTTATCAATAGAACAATATCAAATGTTTACTCAACAGCTATGCAGTTAATATCAGTGATATATCACCAATATACGGTTACGGGTACCCATGTTAAATATCGGTGTCAAATATCGGTACCGATATTATTGGCAATATTGACCGATATTGGACCAATATTTGACCGATATATCACCGATTTTCCCGTTATCAGTACCTTTCTTCTTAGTTCTATCATTCGTCTTTCTTCTTATTGTTGCTATTAGTGTTTTAAGTCCTAACTGTTAATTGTTAGTGTTTTAAGTTTTAATGAGCTCCTACTCGCTACAATTGTTAGTGTTTTGCAAGTTGCAAAAGATTTGTCAATGGTAGGAGAGTATACTGAATTGTTAGTGTTAAATTGCTAGATAACTTATATCACAAATATCAGTCCTTGACCGATATCCGATTTTTTACCGCATTAACTGCATAGCTCAACAGATGGTGCATCAAATTTCTTATGCGTAAAAGAGGATACAACTTTGGAAAGAAGTCTTAGAGTATCAAGATCTTCAAGAATATTGCTTTGCTTGTTGGTCACAAGTAGCAGATACAAGACATCGATTGGCTGGTACACATAACGCACATTCTCTGTCTCAACATAAGTGTGTTGTTTCCCACTTCCAACCAACTTCGGAAACGCTGCAAGAAGCCCCTCGATTCTAATTCGAGACATGTCAACAAACTGCCTTGAAACAAGGACTGTAAAGAATCATACAATCATTAGTTAGCATCTACTGAGAATATCATTAAAAAATCAAATTTAAGTACGACTTTGAAGGTTAGAAAAAAATCTTTTGTAAAAGGTTTAGCTCAACATAAAGAAGATTTGGGGGTGTATTCATTATATAAAACACACCTACTTATATAATGTCTTATTAAGAGTGTATCATACTTATGGTGGTTTTGATGCATAGCCTTTTCACAAAACCACAAAGTTTCTTTGTGTTTAGACGTACTTATTTACATACTTTACACACTGATGCTTCTCATCTTTGCCTCACCTAGTCACATCTAAAGCTAAAGTCACATAAGTTAAGCTGCAACTCGCGTCAAATAACTATAGACATCACATACTAGCTACAATAACTAATGTTGTAAAAATCGGGATGAATTGTCGGTTAATCGATAATCGGTACTTCACCGATTAAATTTCACCTAGTCCGACCTAAAATCAGTAATCGATCAAAGGCAGTCTAAATTGGTCGAGTTTCGGTCAAATATGGTCAAAATCTTTGAAACATCTGAAAACCTTTACTTATCAATCCAATCAAATTAATAGATTTGAAAAAATTATATATATTTTAAAAAAGAAATGAACTTTGTGTGTGTTTGTATATATATATATATACACACATATATATAAAGTTTGAAACATTTCATATAAAATTCCAATCACACCCGATTCATCGCTAGTCAGTACCCAGTACCCCACCGCCCGACTAGCGCCTAGCGATGTTTAGTTCTGTACAACCATGACAATGACAATTACCAAATCACACAAATTACAAAAAGGAGCTGCATTCCTGATTTGAGCCACAAGCATGGAAATGTCATAACACTAAAATCTACTCTCTACGAAGTTTTTCAAACCAGTTAAGAAAATTATGCAAGCATAAGAAGTTGTATTTGTGTAATGTCTATTGATCTTAGTTTCGCATTCTTTAAAAATTTTCAATTTTAACATTCTAACACAGATCTGAAAATATCATAAAAACCCATCACCATTCATTTACATCCCTACATTACACATCCAGATGCAAAAAAAAAACCTACAAATCACAATCTCACCCAATTTTATCCAAAAATATAAACTTAAAACACAACAATAATCAAAACAACAACTCACCTTTGCCAGATTTACTGATAATAGAAGCCGCTAGAACAACCTAAAAACAAAAACAAACCAAATCTAACCACCAAAACCCTAGAAAAAACCAAATCGCAAATCTAAACATCAAAATATAAAATACGATGCACAAATGTTACGTAATAATATATTTAAATTACAGATATGAAATTGAACAAGCTAGTGAGGTTAAATTACCATTTTGAAGAGTATTGAATCAAGTGTAGGTGTTTTGAGTATGCCTGCAGAGTGAAAGTGTAGATCAAGGAGTGAGGTAACGGTGATCGGAGTAAGAAAAGTGGCCGGAGATTAGATCGGCCGGAGAGAAAACTTACCGGTGACTGTCGGTTGATCCGGTAGGGATCAAGGATGAGATCTGGTGGATTGGATCGTTATTTGGTGTGAAAGAGAAGAAGAGGGGTGTTAATATAACTATGATTTTAAGAAAAATAAAATATATTTTTCTTTAACACTAAGTCAGATACTATCTCTAGACACGTTGTAAACGAATCAAACGAATACGAATAAATTAATTAAAGATACAATGTATTCACAAATTGTTCATGAGCATTTACAGAGTGAGATATTCTATTCGTGTTTGTTTGTTTGTTAAGGGAATGAATGTGTTCACAAACACAAATAAAATCGGTGAATGCGGCGGAGGCTAAAGGTGAATGGCCATAGGGAGCGACGCTAGACCTTGAACTCCTAATCGTGGAACGGAGATCTGCAATATTTATCGATATGAATAATGAGAAGGAAAGGGGAAAAGTGTAGTGTGAATAGAGTTTACTATTTTATTGTTATGGTAATAAAATTAATAAGAATTACAAAATAACAAAAGTTTAGATAAAATAAATAAATGTGCAAATTATTTAATAAGCAACATAAACAAACAAACATGAATGAATGTTCATGAACACGTTACAGAACTTCTACGGACATAATCGAACGAACAAGACATTTGTTCGTGCTCGTTCATTTAACTGATTGGACTGAATTTCTTGTTCATGTCCGTTCGTTTATTAAGCAAACGAACGTAAACGAACTTCCCATCGAATTATTCACGAACTGTTCACTGAACATTCGGTTCATTTACAACCTTAATCACGTATTATAATTTTATGAGCCAAAGTTCTTTTTCTACTTTTCTTAATTTACCCTTTCGTATTTTATCGCTTATTTTTATAAATATGTTTTATGTTAAAATATCATTTTTTATATAAAAATTCATACTAACAATTAACAATTTTATATTTTTTTATTTAACCTGAGTAATACCAAAAATAAACTTTACAAAGATAAATGATTGGAGCTCGATCAGTCGAGCCTATATGGTCAACACACGACTCATTTACATTGTGTTACCGATGCTTTGTTTAGGCCCAAAATGAAAGTCGGTCAGCCCAAGATGAGCCCAATAAACACACAGGTTGAAGTTGGACTGTTGAGATGATATTTTATTAGATGGATGGTCATGTAAATTAAATGGTATTGTTTCAAACTAGGAAACCCGCGTGATACTACAGCGACGACAACTGGCAATGTCAATATGTCATACTCGTTTTTATTAATTTATCAATATAATTATTATTACATAAATACATTTACTATATTAAATAGAAATTATATAAAGTATAGGGTCATTTAAGTTTGCGAGCCAGCTCGAGCTCAATAAGTGACGCTTGGACTCATTTACTGAACAAGTTTAATTTTATGCTCGAGCTTGTACGAGCTTTTCTCGAGTTGATCTCGAATGGCTTGGCTCTTTTTCAACCGTTACGTATACACTTGATCTTTTAGTTGATTCTTGGCCTTCTATTTCTGGAAATGAAAGATACGTAGCATTGACTATAAACTTTATTATCGTTTGATCCCCAAAATGTTATTATTGTCTCTCTTTCTAATCTCAACTTCCAAGAGACACAGAAGGTAAGGCATATCCATGGGGACTGAAGTGAAACTTTATATTTTTTTATGATATTTGTTTGATTTAAGTTATCTAAAACCATTTGATCCTATGGTTAAAACAGAATATCCAATTTCGAAAGTGTAAGAGTTTATTAGTAGGATTTTACATTTAGGTAGTTGCTTTTCCTTATCTGATTTCAATTCAATTTAGTTCGTATTAGTATTCATGTTAGGTTATTAGTTAAAATTAGTAGTTAATAATTAATTGATTCAAACTATAAAATATATTTTAAACTGACTTCTATTCGACAATGGTTGTTTATTAAGAGTGCTTGCATAAAGTCCCTATAAGCGATATCTGGTCTTATCGGGTACTACACTGCGACCAGTACACTTATCGTGCATGTGTGGCTTATTTGAGAGTCCATTATATTTAATTATACACTTTTCATACATTACCGCACTTCCATCAAACCCTCTATGTATTTTTGTTTTTGACTGCCATTAATTGTGGGTCTTACACCTAAATCATTGATGCCTTTACTTTGTTGGACAAAACAAATATAGACTGAGTATTTGTGAATAAACGATGTCGTCTTCTGCGCCTGCGAGTTCTGAGATCGTGACGAGGGATAGAGATAGTGGATGACATGTTGAATTCGGTAGCGGTGAAGTGATAGCGAATACTTGTTGTGGCAACGACGATGATGGTGATGCGGCGACGGACTCGAGTGGATCAGAAAGGAGAAAAGGGTAGGAGTTCAAGAAGATTGTTTAAAGATGGTTATGAAGATGGTGTTTGAATATTGTTTGAGGATGGTATTTGAATATCACTTGTATAGTGTTTGAAGATGGTGTTTGAATATTAGAATTTGATTATGTTCCCTGGTGGATTTTGTTTGAACATTATTGGTGTTTGAATATTGGAATTTGATTTGTTCTTGAATTCGGGTTTAATATTGTTTGTGGATTTTTCTAGATATTGTGAGATTACCGTTTTACCTCTTATCCTGACGGTCAAAATAATGAAATCTTAATGAAGGGACTCAGTGGTCTTTGGCAACTTCTAAATGGTTAAGTGCTGAACCAGTGAGAGGTCAGAACCATTAAGAGTTAATATAATGCTTAACTATTCAGAGACAAATGTCTGATCAATTCAGATTAGAGATTTTAACAATTCAGACTCATTATAATGATTAACCATTCAGAGGCAAATAAACCATTCAGACATCTGCTTACGAAACAAACAGTCTGAACCATTAAATGCTGACCTAGTAAGAGGTCTGAACCATTAAAAGTATCATTAAGAGGTAAACAAAAACCCCTCAAATTATAGCAATTTTTAGAATACAGAGACTTAGACATCCAAAATTTCTCTACAGGTACTTAATGTTACTCCGCCAAAAGAAAAGGAACGCAAATTAGATTTTACTCAATAAACAATTATATAATTATGAAGCTGTTTCATTTTAATGTTGATCAATTCAGATTAGAGATTTTAACAATTCAGACTCATTATAATGATTAACCATTCAGAGGCAAATAAACCATTCAGACATCTGCTTACGAAACAAACAGTCTGAACCATTAAATGCTGACCTAGTAAGAGGTCTGAACCATTAAAAGTATCATTAAGAGGTAAACAAACAACCCCTCAAATTATAGCAATTTTTAAAATACAGAGACTTAGACATCCAAAATTTCTCTACAGGTACTTAATGTTACTCCGCCAAAAAGAAAAGGAACGCAAATTAGATTTTACTCAATAAACAATTATATAATTATGAAGCTGTTTCATTTAGATGGATACTTGCAACTTGGTTTGTCAAGTAATATTTTACGTACCTATTTCCATATAATTATATTCTTGGGTGTCCCCGTATAGCCACGTAAACCACTTGGTCCACTTGTGACATGAAATGTCATATTATTATCTCGTAACTAAAATAAATAAACTTTCTCCACTTTTTTATAAACTCTATCTACACTTTCTAATTAGTTATAGTAGGATAACACACAAATAAAACGACACCAATGACAAGACATTCATGCGTCTCATAATATGTTGTTTTACTATAAAAGAAAATCTTAAAAACTTATTTGAAACATAATCTATGTATTGGATGTATGTAGACGATAATACTTAACAGATACATTTTGGGTGCACTTCTGCACATGTTGTAAACGCCTGTCACTAAATACAGGGTTTAATAAGTAGCATTCCACACTGATACTATGATAACTTGCATACTGAAACATGTTATACTTTTATTTCTTATTCGTTATAATTAGTGGCGTAGTCAGATTTTTATCCTACGGGTTCGGAAACTTTCAACGAACGAACGATTAATTGTCTATCACTAAATTTCGGCTTTTTCTACGGGTTCAATATCAAAATTTCTATTGGTGCAGTGTCAAAATACACATATATATACAACACTAATATTTTTTTGGTACGGGTTCAGCCGAACCCATAAGTTTCTATGTACATACGCCCATGGTTATAATGTCGTGTATTACACATGTTAAATACTGAAAATTGCTTGTTTGTAAAACATAATAAGATAAGTAGGTTTATCTAATAATTATCTCACAAACTTGCAATCTCTTCCTCATTAAAATTAATAACCAACTTGCTGCTAAAGTTCTTAACAATCAATTCTTTAGAAAACTTGTTAAAAAATTTTAGATCATGTAACTAAACATTGAAAAATATTTAGATAACTCATAAATTATTCGCACTTGTGTTATACATTTAACAAATCTTGTCTTACATACAATTTCAAAACCCGTTGGGCTATATTAATAAACGTATATGTTTTCAGCTAAGAAGATTAAATTGTTGATCACATAATATGGTTTAAACATGAAAAACATCTAAACTCATATTTGGGTTTACATTTGATCAATTTTCAAAGTAACTCAAAATTTGTCTAAAATATACTAAGTAATTGTATATCAAAAAACCTAAAAATTTATAGATTTTTCATTTTAATTTTCATAATTTAATTCATAAATGTCATTATCATTATAAATATAATATAAAAAGTTTCATAATAATATGTTTACAGTAAGGTATAATTCTAAAATATCATTATAAGTTATAGATTAAAGATATATTTGAAGTAAGAGCCGATTTTGTAAGAAGGTTTAGCAGATTTAATATAGCATGTCAAGTGAACTAAGGGTGGATATTGAGGTAAAAGTTTTAAAATAAGCATTGTTGCCAATTAACCCGATTTAAAATATAAAAAAAATCAATTTTGATTAAAAACGTTTTTTAGGGAAGATATAGTATTAACATGAGGCGTTCTTTACAATCATTTATTAGAATAAAAATAAGGTATAAGTCTACCATTCAAAGTAAATGGATCTAGATCAATGCTTGTTATACCAAAGGATATGTTATGTTTCTTAGTCGTGTTAAGTAGTTACAGTTTTAATTGTCTTTAGAGACTTTTAGAGGCCGCAAATCCTCTCCATTATCAACATGATACTACCCTCAAAGGTTTCATCATTTCATCTCCGTCCATAAAAAAAATTCGCCAAAGACAAATTTTTGATTCATCACCTGGCGATTTAGTACATACTCTCCACTATTAAATGAAAAGTTCGGAGGGTCGACCGCCCCTTAAAAGCTTCGCGCATGATCGTAACCATGCATGCATGTATGTTGTATGAGAGAAACCAAACACATCACCCCACTGTACACATCATGCCCCATCGTGGATGGAGCCCCATAAAGCCCGATGAAAGGAGGGTGTTCCGGGCGCTATGGCTCAAGATAGAGCCCATAACGAGCGACTACATATGAACTTATAAAATAAATAATTTTATTCATCAACAAACGCATTTGTTTTATTTCAATTCATTTGGTCTCTTTATTACATGCTAAATCATATTATTTTGACTGAAATTGGAACATCATTGGATCGTGGACATATGAGTTATGACTCAACACATGTTTGTTTGGTGGTTTTTTCAATTTCAACTCTATATTATACAAAAAAAAAATGAATGTTTAATCCCTGTTGCGTACTTGTACGGTTGTGCCTGGTACTGAGGGGGTCGTCCAGGCCTGGCCTGGCCCGACGACGCCCCACGCACCATTTCCCCTGGGGTTGGCGTCATCTTGAGCGGCAGCCTTCAGACGTACGTTGAGGACGGGACTCTTCTTCTCACACACCTATACATCATGCATATATATATATATATATATATATATATATATATATATTTAGCCCCGTCTTCCATTTCCTAGGTCCATCCCTTTTAGGCTCATCCTCACACCTGTCCTACTTGACGCTGACGTGAAGGGTCATCCTTCAAAGACTACCCTCCTCTCATACCGAGTAACCTCATTGTGACAAACACAAACAATGTATTGTCCTATTGTATGTCGATAAGAAGGAATAATCTGACATGTCCATCTTCTACGAGATGTGGACGAGATATGCAAAGTTTTATAGTTTTTAAGTGTTTAATTGATTTTGACATTAATATTTATTAACTAATGCCTCTTAGTTTTAGTACTTTTTCAAAAGTTGTTTGCATTTATTTATTTGTAGTTACTAAGTGATCGATGAATGTTATTTAGTTGCATAAATTCAATCTTTATTCTTGAAAATCAGCTTCGCTCACAGCCATCATATGCCACCACTAACCATAACCCGTTGTTGTCGTTCCAACCATTTAGCGTCATGTTCTTCTTAAACCAGGGATGGATCAACATTTCTGAAGGTCTAAAACGAACACTAAAATTTGTTTCTTTTTTCTTTTTTCGTATTTTGTTGTCATCAACTTTTCTTCTTTATCTGGGTTGATAAACCTAGAAGTTTATCGTTACATAAAATCTAATAAAATCTAATGTGTAATCTAAAACTAAAAGCAATCTACATTTCTAGGCTAATCTAATGTAGTCCAAACACGTAGTTGGTGTGTTTCTACCTTTTTTTTCTTTGAACAATAATATGTTACACCTAAGTACCACTTAACTTTAGGCTATAGGGTGTGGTCATGACCCTCATGACCACCATGGCACTCCACGTCAGCGTCATATCATCCACCTCTAACCCACCATCCAAAACCACTACCCTAAGTTATATTTATTGATAACTAGTCTTAAGTCCCTACGTTGCGGGGTGGGGAGTGTAAAATCATGCAACCAGTGTTGCGGGACTGGGGCTTAAAATCGTGCTAAGTAGCAACCGAACAATGAAAAGAAAAGGGAAAAAAGTGAAACAAAAACACAAATTGTAACACCAAATGACTCATGTGACACAATAAGTAAATGAAGTTGTATTTATACCAATACGTATTAGAAAGTCGAGAGGGTAAAAAAACACGAGAGACAAAATGTGACTACCAAAAACCGTTGTAAGTAGTAACTGAACGACAAACAAATCCTGAAAAAAACGTTAAAACAAAAACTAAAATCGTTTTTGAGATATAATTATAAAAAACTAAAATTTTATTACAAAATTAAAAAAAAACCATAAAGTTTCTATGAATAGAAAAAAAATACAAAAGACAAACCAATAAACAGACAAAAAAATGTATTATTACTATTATAACCTTAGAAATTAGAAATGAATATATATAGACACAATTCGTACTTTGAATAAATAAAACATTAATAAGTTTTATTTTTCATATAAATTACCTAAAAAGTTATATGAGACCTCTTTATTGACTTTACTAATCACTACTCACTATTTATCTTCTTTAAGATCGAATTATGTTTAACGTAATGCAATATATTGTCCCTACTATTCAATTATTGAGAGCTAGCTAGCTAGCTGCAACTTGCAAAAGAAACATTGCACTTTGTTATTGCTCAATCTCCTTATAATGTTATTTTTAAAGAACATTGCAATTTGTTACGTATTAATAATCACGATGGTGATGACATGGCTCTTTTTTATTGGTCAATCTCTTTAAAATATCATTGTTAAATAACACATAAAAATAACAAAATATGTTATAAATAAATTATATTATGGTGGCTATCCACATTCTAACTCCCGTCTCTTCGTTTTTTTTATATTTATCTCTTTGTATTACATGATTACAACTCAATAAATAAGAATTATATATTCTATTTCTCTTTATCCTTGTTTTTATTTGTTGTATGTTAGTTCTAACAGACCATTGTTTTACAACACGTTATCAACACGACGGAACTTTTTTTAGAAGCCTTGTTTTTGTAGCCGCTAGCGACATCAAACGAACCCGAATCACCTTTAAGGATTGTAAACACGGTGGTCGCTTTTTCTGAATGATATGTCATCCACACCTTACAAAAGGGTTCTCATTTGAGAAAAAAAGTAACCTTGTAAAATCCTCTTAGATTATGATATATTAATCATGTACGTGCCACTATTTGAAATTTTGCATTGGATTTTTATATGTATATATGTGACGACGTTTAAAAAGGTAAATAATAAAAGAAAGAATGCGTCTAGAAATTATAACTCAATTGATTTGTCTACTCTAGTAGTTAAAAATAAATTCATATTCTGATTTGAGTTATACTTCATGTTGGTGGTGTGGTGTCCCACGGATCAACTCTACTTATTCAGACGAACGACATATGATTTTTTTTTATAATTTACGCTTGTTTAACATAATATTTCATTTTAGGTTTAGAGATTTGTCATGTTTACTTTGAATATTTATGTTTGGTAAATGAATTTCTAAAATGTTATATAAATTTGAAGATCCACACCTTGTACTACAGTTATCAAAGTTGCACACTATGATTTTAATATTTGTTGTTTTAAATGATTTGGAGAGTCATTATTTTGGTATTATTTGTGGATATACAAGTTAAAAGTTTTTAATATATCCAAATATACTTAATATTATTAATAAGAATCATGAAAAGATATTTTCCATATATTCTAATCATCTTTAATAATTTCGTTTTATTTGATTTTACTGTAACCATTGTTGTTTTAACTTTTATATTTACTGGTATTCATGAATCGGAGTGACATATATGAAGAAGATTGAAAATTAATTGAATCTGGGTGTAAGTATTTTCTCTCTTTTGTAACATGCAAAGTTTCTTTGACTATATACTCGATCAAGGACATACACTTTTTCTATTAAACCCGGGTGAAGTCCCTTTTATTCCTTTAACTGAATTTGCTTGCTTGTTGGCCGTAAAAGAAAATAAAATATCAATGTGGATCTTAATTAATTGTTTTCATTAGTCATTGTTAATATATAGCATGCCAAAAGACTTTTACACGGTTAGATATAAAAGAGTTATATGTGTAGTGCTCATTGGAATACTAATCATCTGTTTATAAACATCAATTGATTTAGTTTCAAATAAACTATACAACCTAAAATGCACTATATTATTATTGTTATAGCATTATTATACAAATATCATTTTGTATTGATACTAGGGTTATACTTGCATTTATAATAAATTTTGCATATAAGAAATTCATAGAATAGATTCATATTACTAGATATCATTAGTTGTTGTTAGAGAAACCCTTTCTAGCGATGACAGTATCTCTCATGCATTCATTAGGCTATGTCATAATGTTTTAACAATTTTATTGCATATTAACTATTACTATTGCTAGTATAAAATAATGACCATTGCTATGGCTTCTATGTACAATGTATCGATTGCTTATGTGATGTTATCAGTTGTTTAAATATCAATATTTGAGAAAAAAATGAGTACGTTATATAATTCATCAATATTTAAATTTTCAAATACAAGTAATAAATGATATGAGAACTTGAAAGAGATATATGTTTAAGTTTCAAAGTAAGTGTCCAAAATATATAAGATATCTTTGTGTTTGGTTATACAATGATAAATTATTACATAAATTATATGCATTTGCTTATTAGTGATGAAAATATTTCTTATTTCATAAAGGCCTATTATAAGTTGTTTTTATATGATGACATGCTATAAGGTCATGTATTGTTGATTTGTTGCTATCTATACCTTGTATTCTATATGCTATCACTTCATTGCAACGATAATACCGAATAGAATAACTAAACCAAAGTTGTGGTTTATTGTCATTCTCATGAAAGAGTAGAAATATGTTTTGATTTGACACCCAAAGTGTCATACTACTTGTATCTCATTATCAAGTATAAAAGATATATATATTGACTCGTACATATAGTTACTTCTTAATTGATGTTATACGAAGAGAAGTTCATTTATAAGGGAAAATCGGATAAAACAAACTTTTTTTGTCAAACCTCAAATATACTCTTGAAATAGCAATATTATTTAAAGAGTGTGAACGGTTTGAAACGACTGTATATCTATATGTTCGAGAAAATAATGGAAAATCGTAAAAATTGTATGGTTTTACTCTGATTTACGAAGTGAATATATATTGATCATTGTAATCATTGGCATCATTGAGAAAATTGTAATGATGATCATATTAATAATGAGATTGACCATTAGAAGTGCAACAATCATCATGTTAATAAGTAATCAAGCTATCAGAAATTATAAGATCGCCAAGCTAATAGTGAGATCGAATATCAGTATTATAATGATAGTCATGATGAGATCGACCACCAAAAGTGGTAAAGTAATTACATAACACGATGGTTTGAACTTTGAAGTTATAATACATTATTTCATATCTTATGTTTTGTATTACATACGTGCAAGTAATACATATACAATATCATAAACCATAAGTTTATGGATCATAATTATATGTTGGTGTGACCTGTTAGACCACACCTAGCCAATGATGATGTGAAACTTAATGTAGAACCAGAAGATTCTTCATGATAATTAAATATGTCATAGTTAGTTTCAACAAAAGTTAATTATTTACCAACCAAAGTAGGGTGAATCCCTAAAATATTATGGAATTAACGAAGGATCTATATATGATACCGTTTAGTGTTTTTAAATCAACACATTGTCTAAAAGGTTATCGAATCTACAACTTGAAGTTGCGTGTAGCTTAGCTAATGAGATAGCAAGCATATTATTCTAGTTTATCATATTTATGGTGGTTATAACATTGAATTTAATATCCATGTTACTATTGATTATTGGAATAAGTATTGAACTTTCGAAATGCTTAAGACACAAATTGCTTTTGTTGAAGACAATGATCAAACGTCTACAAATTGATTGCAAAGCCAATAATCAAGAGAGCAAAAGTTCATATTTGTGCACATGTGATTTTACATGCGGTAACATTATTTTACATCAAGCCAACATGTTGTAATAGTATCTCCCCCATTATAGTTGGTTTTGGTCAGGAACCAAATATTTTCCATCAAACTTTTTGTCGGTATACATTGGAATTGATCCACCACAACGCATAAAGATTAAAACTCAAATAATGTTGGAAATATATGTTGGGTGAAAATACATACTTAGAGCAATTAATGAGAGTTTTATTTACGGGTCATTGGATCTTACTTTAAGTAAACTAACATTTCTAACATTAGGGGGAGACTAATGGCAATTGGAAAAGGAATGAGTATGCATGAATTATCATTGATCCCCAAACTAAATTGTGTGAACAAGATGTTCAAAAGATTACCTAGATTAAAGAATCAATCACCAGACATGTTCACTGACCTAAATACAGTGACTAAGTAACTCACGTAGTCAACTGCTAATGCTCCAATTAAATTAATTGTCCTAGTAGGGCAAACCATATATTAGTAATGAGTCTATTGCACGCCTAAAACGTGGTAGACTAGTCGATTAAAAAAAAAAATCCTTGAAAAAAATTGGAGCAAGTAATGAAGGAGATGGTCAAGTCAAGGGTATTATATATAAGCTAAATAAAATTACAACTCTTGATGAGTTTCTTAAAGCAGTTGAGTACTTAAAAGGTAATATTAAAACATCTTAAAGATGCGATTCTTGTGCACCAATAAACATACATAGAAAACTTGTACCCGATGATTATGGTATCTCAATGTACAAATGTAAGACCATGTCTTATTATATTGAAATTTCTATAAAAATTTCGCATTTAAACCAGTAAATGCGAATATACGTCATTACAAATTTTCAAATTTATGAAAAATTTATCGACAATAACATTTTGACAAGTTGTTACTGATTAGTTCCATATACTTGAAACCAAATGCGGAAGCTTGGTCTTTGATCGTATTCGGTTCGTCATCGGCCTTGATCGTCATCCAGAAGTGCTTGTGATTACCCTAAACTGGAATTTGCAAAATATTAATATTTTAGCAAATTACGAAAATTACAATTTAACGAACTAGTCAAATAAATCAAAAAAAAAAAAGAAAATTTAAAAATTTAAGGTGGCGTCGGCGACGCCCCTTGATAACTAGCGTCGGAGCTTTACTGCCGTAGACAATAGTTTAATGCGTCGGGTCAATGGTGTGGCGTCGGCGACGGCCGACTGTACCGTCGGCGACGGTACCTTCTGCAGCAGATTTGCTGCAAATTTGATTAATTGACCGTTCGACCCGTTTCAAGTCCCGAATATTTAAATCACGACTCGGGACTTATGGTGACATGCCCGTAAAATATTATTTCCTATTTTCATTCATCAGTTGGGCCGCCGTAGCTTAAAGTGAACTATCGCAAGAATTTACGTCTTGCCGTATTTATTATGAAAACTTTCGTAACTTATTAAATTTATATCCGTTTCTTATGAAACTTGTTTCTGAATGGCCATAAAATCTTTTCTTACATATTTAACCCGAAATCCTTAACCCGGATACTTATTTCTTATGAATTATGCATTTATTCCCGGTTTATGCTCATATTTTTCGATTTTGCCCCTTTTACCCCATTTAACCAAACTATACATTTATGCATCCATTTCGGTATGCATTAACACTCCATTATTATCTGTATATTGTCTTAGCGAAATAAATCGCTTTATTCAACTAAACCTTACATATTAATTATTTTGACCCGTTTGGTTGTTTTAGCGTAATTCAACACTTCAATCAAACCTTCTATCTTATCAATTCCACTCTAAGATATCTATCTAATTCCCACCACAACAGTTTTTGTGGTGGATTTATTATTAAAAGTTCATTTTATCAAATTTCCGCCATTTGGTTCGACAGTTTACGGAAAAGACCATTTAAAAGGCATTAAACCAAAAAGGCTTATGCTTTTCTCTTTTACGTTACCGAAAGGTCTATTATATTATAAAACTCATTTTAAATTAATATTAGAGTCGCTTACTTATTTCATCATTCGAGGGCATTTTGGTCAACTTAGACCCTTCTTTACGACGAAGGACTTACAATATCATGTTTTGACCAAAATGAACATTTAACCATAATCTATGTAAAAATCATTATTGTAACATTTGTAAAAATCGAATCTCCAAAACCCGCTCCGTTTTGTAATCAAGTACCAAGTTATGAAAGTGCATTAATTATTTATGATTATTTTGAGTTAAAACGTTACATAATTAATAAATAAACTAAACCATAAAAATTATATATGATAAAAAGTTAAAATAAAACAAATAAAAAATATGTGAAGCTGCCGGGACTCGAACCCGGGTCAGCCAAGTCTTTCAACGACTTAACATCCTTTCCCTAAACCACTCCGCCACAATGTGTTTTCTGTTAACACTAGGAAAACAATTGGAACTTATACACAAACTCAATTTAACCGATGATGCCATCTGAATAACGGTAATCGGCAAACCAATCGCCAAATCGTTGTGAATTCACTTGTCCAGCTTATAACCGATGTATTACGGTTTCTAATCAAGTTAAAATTGATTGAAACTTTAAGTCTTATCATTTCGGCTTTTGAAACCGAAAATTCATCAAAGCTCTGATTTAACTCAAGCTTCAGATCAATCTCGCAATTCAGAACTATCATATCAATATTCAATTTCATTTTCGTCGCATTTTTGAACCATAAGATCTTCTGAATCAGTTCGCCGGAAAATTTCTGCAAGTCATCGGAAAACCGGGACTCACATTCTCACGGTAATTCCTCCGACTCTTTCTGTTTAAAATATGTGATTAGTCAGTCTCTAACACAACTCCATCATCAGAATCGATCCTAGTCAACGTTCATAAAAAATCTTACCTTCGCCGGAAAATCTCTGAGATTGCCGGAATCACACTGTGAACTGGTATGATATCCTAAACTTCTTTTAAACCTTGTTTAAGTGACTCAACTTTATGAATAATCAATCAACGCTGTTAATTGTTTCAACAGCCGGAGTTCATTTCCAGTACCGACGAACCTCCGCCGGATTTCTGTGAATAACATCAATCGGTATATTCTGTTCCTTAAACTCTCTCCATTCCTTATTTTTTGAATTACTATAAATGTCTAAGAACTTTGTAAATCACAAATCAATCATAACCAGTCGAATTATGCTGTCTGTGTAAATCGGCGAAGAAGATGAAGTTATAACAGAAGATAAGTTTAATTAAAAACGGTATTTTAAACGGGTTAGACACACAGTCCAGCGGTGGACTGTGTGCAAATTTCACACACACGTCCCGAGTTCGATCCTTGCTACGCGCACGCCTTGTGTAATAACATGCCTTTTTGATCATGAACTAAACCGGGTTAAAACGGATAGTTGTTAAGTATAATAAAAACCAAGAATATAACCGGGTTAGACACACAGTCCAGCGGTGGACTGTGTGCATCATGAACTTCACGTCGCGCGTTCGAATCTCGTCACGAGCACCGGTCAAATTGAATTAAAACGTTTTTGCAAATAAAGGAATATTCGGTTAATTCAAATAAGTATATAAATATAATTAGAAACGAGTTTATAACGGGTTAGACACGTAGCTCAGTTGGTAGAGCTACGTGCACGCGAACGGAAGGTCGCCGGTTCGAATCCCACCCGGCGCAGGATTATCCGCTGACCGAACCGGTCAACGGTCAACACTAAAAAAAAATAATATTTTTTATATATTTATTTATTTAATTTAATTTAAAAATCAATTAAAAATACTTAAAAATAACATTTTTAAAGATAGAAAATAGCCATAAACTCACAAAAATATATCTAAAAATTTCATTAAAATCCTTAATAACATCCATCCATTTAATATATTTTCCATTATTATTTAGGTTAGTATTCCTCGTCGACTCGCTCTTTTAAATCGTGCGCATCTCACCATCTCCAATTCAACGCACCCAATGTGAGTGAACCTTTCAAATTCTCCGTTTTAATCACGTTTTTTGGGGTGTATCATGTGTCTTTATTTATATACATATTATAACTAAACTATTGTGCATACATCATATCATGACATGTGTATTTAGTTTGTTGCTGTTAAGTAGTTATTATTGGATGCAAATTATTATTTCAGTACATGCATTTGCCGAGGCCGCAGCTCCCCAATTATGAGGTTTGAGCTTGTTCCCCATTTTATTATGTGGTCGAACTTGGCGTGCCCGCAACGATCGGCTCCGTTTGATTGAGCCTTGATCGCACAGTTCAATTTACATTTCCAGTTCATGCAATACGATCGGCTCCGTTTGATTGAGCCTTGATCGCACAGTTCAATTTACATTTCCAGTTCATGCAATACGATCGGCTCCGTTTGATTGAGCCTTGATCGCACAGTTCATTTATGTTAGTTACCGTATGATATTGGTATGTTCATGTATGCTATCAAGTGTTATTGTATGTTATAATTGTAACTGCTATTTGCCAATGCTTGATTACTTACATTTGCTCTATTATGATTATGCACAATATTTCATTGATAAACTAACCATAAAATCATGCTCAAATGTTTATCTAATAAGGTTCACTCGCCAACTTATGTTGACCCAAAAACTCCCATTTTACACATGATACAGGTGAACCAGCAGCAGCTAGGAACACATAGGACCTGGATTAGAAGAATAAAACGATTTAGTATTGGGATTGTTATGTTTGGTTATTTCCTTTGTATTGAATGAACATGTTTGGATGTTTGAAAATGTAACTTTGACTTTATTAAATATGAAACATAATAGTAAATGTCATGTGCTTTGGTGATAACCCAATTATGCCCCGACTCTTATTTCCGCTGCGGGTCGGGGTGTGACAATTATGTTTTTAAGAACATAATGTTTACGGATTAAATTATTGGATTTACCTTATCTTAGGTAATCCATTATTCATTTATGACTCATTTAACTCTCATCGGACCTTTAAGTCCTTGTTGAGATTTTGACCCGTTACGTACCTGGCTCGGCTCATAGCATTTTACCCGTTCTAATATCATGCTCTATTCTTTCTATGAACGCAAAAATTCAACAAGAGGTATTAGTCATCATTGTCGAATGGTGATAATATCACCATTTGACCCGTTCGGTCTAAATGACCATTTGTCATTATGAGATGACACTTATTTGCCATCTCACATATTAACCCATTTCGTTTTACATTGTATGATTATATTACTTAAACATCGTTTCTTAATTCGCCTGACACATTATGACTTACGTCATATGGTATCTTTTTCCAAAACTCCTTATTTATTCGTCATCACATGACTAATTTACTGTTTTACACTTTTTACCGTAAATCATTATTTAAAACCATATTCACTTTTTCCAACCCGTATCTATCTGTGTTGGAACTTTATATTTAGAAATCTCATCCCGAATACCCAAAATGCTTGTTCAACTACATAAGTAAATCTACTATTTTAAAGATGTAAGCTTTACTTACCTTGAGTTCCAATTATGCCCTTTTCCGCGTACTAGTTCCATTTGACCCGCTTCTTCCCAAGCCTCCACCTAGCTTGTCAAGCGTCAAACTATCATTTATCATTCGTAAGATGGTTAGGTTAGTCATCATCTAACACGACTATTCCACCTTACGGATTTTATATCAAATTTATCATTCGATCTTAATATAGGTCAGTTTGACCTTTAAAAGTCAACTGCCTATTTACTTATACTAACCCACGAACAAGTTTAAGAACTCATTTAGGCATTTCGTTAATTACCCGGTAAGCACTATTCTTAGGCCACCACTATAGCTACGTTTCCCAAACCAAGTCTACACAATTGCTAATATCAAATTAACGTAGTTTCTACAATCATATGCTAATCTATCGATAATTACACAAGAACTTTGAATTGTTTCATTATCACAAACAACTCATCTCATCATATTACTAGATATTCATCCGAATACCTAATATAATCAAATTCTACGCACGAACTAGTAAACAACATGATCTCAAACCTTTTTTAACATAGACATAGCATTAGTTTCATTATATCATACAAAACCCATTTCAAGTCATGTATGATTACTTACTTGAATCTTTAATTTGTTCGAGTATCTTACACATACATACAAGTATGATGATCATAAACATTTCTACATTATCAATTTTCATCATATAGTCTGGAACCCACTTCATTATTTACTTATTAATCACTAACAAGTAATCTTACATCAAATAGTGCACAATTTCTTTAAGTTTACGAAATCAAGCATACACATACACTTAATATCATCTTTGGATCATAATCCAACTATCTAATTGCAAGTATTCAACTTATCTCAAGTTATGATTTTTCACCAATCTAGGTTTGAGACATACCTTATGATCCCCTCGATTAGGTGATCGTTTATGTGCGTTCATGTATCAATTCCGAGCTTAATTCATCTTTCAATTTGATGATTTAAGCAAAGCTAGGGTTTACCCCCTTTGTTTTGCTCCTGGTCGCTACACACACACCCCTTTTGTGTGTGTAGTGTTTTATTTAAATTTTATTTTTATATATTCAATTTTCAACCTTTCCCCTTTTGGTCCCTCATATTTGAGGTTTTATTTATTAAAAGCTACAACTCATTATTTATTGTTATTTTCATATTACTAACTAGGTTAATTTGTTCCTAGTTATTTTGTTTTTGGATTCACTTTTACCACTAATGGTCTTTTTCCCGCTTTTTAATATTAACGTGGTTTGATTAGGAAACCCATTTTTTTGTGTTACAACAAAGTATAAGCATGGTGTAATATGGATTTTATCAATAAGCAAGTATTCAAGACATCTTTGCATATAATATAAAAATCAATGAGAAAGTTTATGTGATGGAACTCCTAAAGAGTGTATGCAAATACATAATTATTCAAAGTAAAAAAAAGTATGTGAATGATTATAAATGCCTAAAGCTCAAAACCTTGGCAATGTATTTTTATTAAGTGAAGAAAATATTTATATGGACTAAATAGTAGAGTCGAATGTGGTATAACCGACTTGCTGCTAAGCTTTAAAAAGAAGAAATACATATGGTGTAGTTGGTTCATTTGTTCTCGTTAAAAGAACTATAAGATGTTTACAAGTATTATTGTATATTTTGATGATGTCATTAAAGATGACATATCAAAATGGACTCAAATATTTAAACTAAGAATTTGTAAATTAAAGATGGTATTGCAAATTTATGGCTCAATATATAATATATGCATTTGTATTCTTATACATCAATCATAATATATCTAGAAGATGGTGGAAATTTTCATACACACAAAGCTTATGGTATAAGTGCATTTTACGATGTCCAAATAGTTGATATAGAAAATGACTCTTATCATCTCATATCAAAGAAATAAAGATCCTTGGTCCAGAAGTACCATAGTTAAATATGACTTGTATTAATATATCTTGCTAGTATGTATACACGAACATATGTCATGAAATTCATTGACAAGATATAACCCATGTATAGTGAGGAGATAATATAATGGGTAAAACATATATTTTTATATCCTTAAGGTACAAAAGTTATGGATTCATATTTTACTAACCCATCAACAAATTTGGTTAGTTTTGTAAATGCAGGGAATGTAACAAAACACATTATGAATCTTATGGTATCTACTTACAAGTGGAGGTAATTAAAGCTTCACATGAAGATCATACATCAATGCTCATTGAAGGATTTCGCAATCAAGCAACATATCAAGCTGCACATCAATGGATTACAAAGTTTCGAGCAACTTTCAAAGAAGCCGGACACGAGTCACTTATATGATATATGTAAAAATGAGGGGGGGGGGGGCATTATACAAGTTGCACTCTTTTTCCCTTAACTAAGTTTTATCCCAATGAGTTATCTTAGTAAGGTTTTTAATGAGCCAACATACCTGATCTAGAAGTATCAGGGGAGAAAATTCACGCTGTACTCTTTTTCCCTTAGCTGAGGTTTTGTCCTATTGGGTTTTCCTACCAAGCTTTTTAACGAGGCAGCACCACCAAGCGTATAATACATCGTTTTCTTTTATCACGTGGATAGTCAAGGGGAAGTGTTATAAATAACCTATATTATGGTGACTATCCACATTGTAACTTCTATCTCTTTGTTTTCTTTGTATTAATGTAAGAACCCTATTATATAGATCCCTTTGTATTACATGATTACAGCTCAATGAATAAGAATTATACATTCTATATTTCTCTTTATCCTTGTTCTTATTTGTTGTATGTTAGTTGCTAATAGACTGCTGTTTTACAACACAAAATGGTAATTTGATAAAATTGGATTACAAGATCTCCAATGGGACTTGAGAGTAACAAGATCACGAATAGTCACTAAACACAAGTTCCATTAAATAAAGATAAATACGATTATGATAATCTCACAATAATAAAAATTACATAAGGGTTGTTTGTTTAGAATAAAAATTATTTAAGGGTTGTTTGTTTAGCTCTTAACGTGACTCAATGGTTCAGATGACACCTAATAGTTCAGAGTGTTTGTTTCGCAAGCAGATATCTGAATAGTTCAGACATTTACGTCTGAATGACAAAGCATTATACCAAGTCTGAATGGTTAAAACCTCTAATATGAATTGATAAGACATTTGCCTCTAAACGATTAAGAATTATATTTGCTCTTAATGGTTCAGACATTTTACTAGTTCAACACTTAATGGTTCAGACCTCTTATTTATTCGTCACTTAACTATTCTAAGTTGCCAACCAGCACTTTAGTATGGCAAACAAAAAGGCTTTAATTTTTCTAATCCGTTTTTATTTTATACTATTTAGCTAGTTATTTTGCATATAAAACACAAAAATAAAATAATTGCATGTTGTCTTCTAATACAATTAAATAATTGGTTACTTGATAAACATAATCCAATTTGGTTTTGTTAGACCACTTCGCATCTTTTTAAAAGTAGGATACTTTGTGATAATCTATGTCGGCTTCTCTAGATATTTATGGTAAATAATATTAAATAATGTTACTTTTTTGCAATTATAGATCGTAGTCTTTAGTCACATAAGTTCATATTTTTATCATAATATATTACATGAAAATATCTAAGATATCCACTATTCATTATATGAATTTAATCAGCATTAAGTAGGTAAATCACAATATTTTTATGGTTTATTAAAAGCACTAGTTACGTGGCAAATGGTATGATATAAAGAATATGCCAATAAGATGCTATGGTTGATATGTTTGGCAGTGTAAGGTATATTGTCTTAATATTATACACATACTCTTTTATTCAAAGAAACGATTTATGCATGTGTGACGCTTAAAGCACGGTGATAATGCAAAGAAGATATAATAGATTATGTCAAAAATGATAGGGTGATCTTTAACCATTTCCTTTCTATGATCACAAGTTCACAACTAAATCATCATAACATTATCCCAAGTATCATACTTTGTGACATGGTTTATCTATTTTTATAAAAAAGAAAATGAAAAGAAAAAGCACTTGGGATTCATGATGACTTGACAATAAAAGGCACAGGTAAATTATATTTTTATTTGTATCAACAATAAATTTTTTAGAAAAACCGACTATCAAGATATCATCCCTGGTTGGTTAGGATTGGGCAACCGTATGCACGGCTGTGAGGCCGGTCCCGGATCGAAACCCACCTATTTCTCCATGTAGGGGCAATAACTCCGGCTTACAAGACCTATTTGTGTCCTGAAGGAAAACTTACCACTGATTGCCACTTGACAAACATCTCGCCGTCACAAGAGCCGAGACTCCTTGGCATAACGTACGATGGGACAAAAACCCGTATTAGCTCGGATTCGAACTTTCGACCTCCAAAGAAGACCTAGTTCTTATTTACTCCTCCAAACGATGGGGCCTTTTATCAACAATGAATAATCTACCTTCATTTAAAATAAGATAAAAGAGGGTGCTTACGCTAATAAGGGTATAAGGTGCATAACCCTGGAATACTCTCACTGACTTATCCACACACAAAGCCACATCATCTTTAAAACACACCCTCACTTACCGTCATTGATAGGGGAATAACTTTCAAGTACCCTCAATCCTCTCATTTACTCAAGTTATTCACAAAAGCTAGTAATAACTCATTTTAGTTATGAAAAATAAGATTAAAGTTGTACTAATAAGAAATTTCACAAAAATCGCTTCAACAATGAAACAGTAAAACGAATCCAAGCACAATAAAAATAATTATTTCTCCATCTATAATTTATGAAATAATGTTTGTGAGAAACTTTCACTATTTATTTTTTGAGTATTTTGATTGGTTGGTTGTCTTTGTAAATTAGTGGGTGGATGTCATATGGCATCCAATAACTTTTAATTTTCTTATTTTTATGTATAATCCTTAAAGCAATGTGTATAAGATTCTATTGAACATAAATATTTATGTTTCATTTCCTTAGACTATTACTAAAAGTAAAAAAATTCTCTTAGAGTATTAATATACGTAACAAATAACCCTTATGGTTTATTATTTATCTATAAATACAAGTCTTAAAGCAATGTGTACAAGCTTCTATTGCATCTAAATATTTATGTTTTCTTCCATTAGAGTATTACTAAAAATAAAAAAAAGGTTCTCTTATAGTATTAATATAAGTACCAAATAACCCTTATGATTTACTTTTAATTTTGATAAACCCTATACTTTCTGAATTTATTTACAATTATTATTATTATTGTTATCATTATTGTTGTTATTATGATTGTTATTATTCTCATCATCATTATCATCGTCATCATCCATTGGAGTACATGTTCATGCTATCTTGCAGTTGTAATTTGACAATCTGTGTGTAGTTGGTGTAATTTGCCCCATATCTTTGCTTTTGCAACACTTGAACAAGTGAATCGAAGAATAAAAGCAACACCCAATAACACAAGACTTTGCTCAAATACATGAGTGACTCTTTTTTTATTAATCTTCGACACACGGACACAAAGAAGAGCTTTGTCTTAAAGGCTTATAAAAATATATCTAGACCGGGTTTATCTAACACCATTTACAATCAAACTTACTCGAATTTGAAAACGATAAATTCAAATTTCAAAACATAAAGATAAACTAACTCTATCCTTTTTTAATACGACTTGGACTAAAAACGTGAGTCACAAGCTGCAATTCAATAAATCTGACTCAGGCTCAGTCGGATCCTTTAACTCTGTTAGCGTCCACTTAGGCCTAATTGCATCCTTTTGTTCCATTAGCTTCAACTCAGTCCCTACCGCATCTCAACCACTTCCGTTAAATTCATCTCAAACTCAAATGATACTCAAGCCGCTTCCATGAGCTATGACCCAACAACTGGAGCACGCTATTCTAGTCACTACTCAAAGGCATCCAGCCGCGACTTGTACCATGTTGCATCCACCATGAGCTGTGATCCTCAACTCGCGAACAAATCAATGGTATCAAGGCTAATATTTGTGTATATTGATTCATCTATTAAACCACGTACAATGTTGAATATAAATACAAATAGAGGATAACTAATTATGGGAGTTTGTTAGAAGCCAATATCTTGGAGAGAAATCAATGGAGGGAATATATGGAAAAGATGAAATCAATATTCCTTCTCAAGTTGGAACGTGTAGGTCAATAACACCTAACTTTCCAAGTAGAAATTTGAGTTGAGGAGCTCCTAATCCTTTTGTGAAAAGGTCGGCAACTTGCATATCGGAATCCATATGGAGGGGATGTATCTCTTATGTCTCAACTCTTTCTCTAACAAAATAACAGTTCATCTCTACGTGTTTAGTTTGTTCCTGGAAAATAGGTTGTTAGCAAAATGTCAAGCATCTTGGTTATCACAGAAAAGAGGTATGGGTCAGTCCAAAAGAACATCAAGCTCCTTGAGGATCCCACGCATCCATAAACCTCACTGATGGTAGAGGCCATTGAACGATAATCTAATTCGGAAGAAGATTGTGAGACAACAGATTGTTTCTTGGTTTTCCATCAAACTGGTATAGCTCCTAAAAGAAGTAAGTAACCAATTCGAGATTGTCTTGTGAAAGGGCAACCAAGCTAGTTAGCATCATAGTATCCCACCAAGTTATAACTGTCTTCTCGTGACAAAATAATTCCTTGACCCGGAGAGCCTTAAGATAACGAAGAACATGATGAACCGCATCCAAGTGATTTTGTTTGGGATTTTAAACGAAATGGCTTAGAACATTGACAACGTACGTGACGTCGGGTCTGGTGGCTTGCAGGTAAAGCAACCGACACACAATTCTATGGTATCTGCCACTATCCTCCTTTGCTTCAGTCTCTTCTTTATCTAGCTTCAAATTTGGTTCCATAGGAAATGAGCTAGGGCGCCATCCCTGGAATCCATAGTCTTCAGGGATATCAAGGGTTGTACTTCCTTTGGCTCAAAATGAGTCCTTTGATAGTGCGAGCTACCTCAATTCCAAGAAAATATTTGAGGTCCCCCGGATCCTTGATGTTGAACCGTTTGTTTAGCTCATTCTTCATGTTTAGGATTATATTGTTGTCGTTCCCAACTACAATGACGTCATCCAGATAAATTAAGGTTGCCATGATAATGTTGAAAACCTAGCTCAAGAAGAGATGACGTGAATTTTTTATACCAATTCCGTGAAGCTTGCCTCAGCCCATAAAGAGATTTTCTCAATCTGCAAACTCTAGTCTCCCTTTTCTTAAAAAAACCCCTATGGTATCTTCATGTAGACGTCTTTGTGTAAGTCTCCATGCACAAACGTATTATTGACATCCAACTGGCTATTAATCCAATCCCTTTTTAATGCTAGGGTTAGAAGAGTTCTAAGTGTAACAAGTTTAGCAACCGGAGCAAAAGTATCGTGATAGTCAACGCCTTCATGTTGTGTGAATCCCTTTTCCACAAGACGAGCCTTGAATCGTTCGACATCTCCTTATGGTTGGTACTTAATTTTATAGACCTATTTGGAACCTATGGCATATTTCCCTGCTGGTAAATTCTCAAGAGTCCATATACCATTTTCTTCAAAAGCTCGAATTTCTTTCTCCATAGCCTCCTTCCATGTTTTGTCCTATACTGCTTGTGTAAAATTTATTGGCTCATCATGGAAATTGATGGTCGCTTAAAAACTTTGTGAGAGCTTGAGAATTTTTCATCTAAAACGAAACTAGAAAGAGGATATATCGTCGAAGAGCCTTAATTTGGTGTGGGACACGAGGGAACTATGGATGGATGGAGCTCTACATCAAAGTCCTTGTAACGAGTTGGATGGGATCTGTTTCTTTTGGCCCGCCCTTCTACTAGACTTGGCCCTTGGTCTTCAATTGGGTAGTGATGAATGTTGTTTGTGATTTGGCCTTGAGGCCACTATTTTTGGTATTAAAAATGGGTCCTTGTTGAGGTAAAAGCCCACTGGATGGTTCATTCTCATCTTCCCTTAATGGGCTACTGTCTTGGTTTGGCTCACTTGAGTTCTCATCTTCTTCCTTTTGGTTTTGAATTACAGTTTCATCAACTGCCCGCAAATCTTCTTCAAGAATGTCATTGTTTTGACAATCCTGAATGACCTTGTAAGGGAAATGATTCTTATGACATTTAGCATCTCTTGAAATAATTATTTTCTTATTTTCCAGGTCATAAATTTTGTAACCTTTCGTGCATGATGGGTATCCTAAGAAAACATCGGGCCTCCCCCTTTCTTCCAACTAATCCCGTTTAGTATCGGTATTCTAATAATATGCTAGACAGCTGAAAACCCTCATGAAGTCATAGTCGGGTTTTTGGTAGTGAAGTAATACGTAAGGAGTTTTGTTACCAATGACCTTTGAGGGTAACTAGTTTATTATGTATGTTGTTAAAACACACTCCGCCATTTCAAGAAGGTGACGATGCTTTCTTTCAATGTATGTTGTTGGCCTCAAATCTTAGGGCTCAGGCCGTTTCAAGAAGGTGACAATGCTTTCTTTCAATGACCCTGTTTTGTTGAGGGGTCTTTGGGCATGTCGTTTCAAGCACTATTCCATTTTCTTTATAAAAAGACAACATGTCATTATAAGTAAATTCACCCGTTATCACATCTAATTTTCTTCACGTTCTTTCCAGATTGTGTTTTCACCATCTTGTGAAAATACTTTAATTAACCACTTGCCTCATGCTTATATTTCAAAAGGAATAACCAAACAACCCGATTAAATTTATCCATAATTGACAAAAAATAATTTTCTCTTGTAAAGGAAGGAATGCGATATTTGCCCCAAATGTCGCACTGTAATAAATCAAAACAATCAACTGTTTTAGTAATGCTATTCGGAAAAGGAAGTCTTGTGTATTTAGCCTAAGAACTAGAATTACACAACTTATTGAAAATAATGTTTTTAAGAAACTAATCTCATTAAGTTTTTTAGCGTAAACATTTCCAAATCTTTTATGCCAAATGCCTTTAGTAACTACCATAGCTTTTCTCTCATTCTTGATCATCCCCATCCGATATAGTCCCTTCTCGCATCTACTCACACTAATTAAGCTCCCCATGTGAAGTTTCTACACAACACAAAAATCAAGAAAAAATGAAATGGTGCATTGCAAACTATTAATCAATCGTCTCACAGATAAAAGATTGCAACTAAAATCTGGAACATAAAGCACATCGCCAATTTTGGTACCCCCCTTCAGGGGTGCAATCTCCTCTTCCTTTAACACGAACCTCATTCCTGTTAGCAACTATAATGGGGCTTGAACTAGCCTCAACATAAGCTGCCTTGGTACCCTCACGCTTTGTTTTGCTTCCCGACCACTAATTAGGGTAACCAATTCACTTGAAGCATCCTTTTATATTGTGGCCATCCTTCACGCAAATGGTGCAATGCTCAACAACATCGCCACGCCTAACGTCCTTCGCCATCGATTTATCATGTTTCATTGCATCCCAGTTGGCGCTTCCTTCTCATCTGTTAGGAACAAAAGCCTTGAAGGCTGCCGTTTTGATTCCTGGTTTCTTATCAAAGGATATTGCCCCTTGGCTCTCATCTACCGCCACTAAATGGTAGGGCGCTGCTCAAACTTGGGATAGGTTTGGTATTTATAATTTGAGTTTTAACGATTGCAAACTCATTGTCTAACCCCATGAGAGACTCTAGTCTTTCCTTTTCTTTTGCCTCGTTAAGTGTCTTCTCAATGTCACAACTACACCCTTCACAAGAGCATTGTGGTGTAGGCATGACAAAACTAATCTCATCCCAAATGTCGCGGAGCTTCGTGTAGTAAGCCGAAATGGAGGCGCCGTTTTGATGTGTCATCATGAGGGTGTGTTTCAGCTCGTAAGCTCGTGGGGCGCTTTTCTTCCCGAACCTTTCAAGAAGGTTGTTCCAGTTTTCGAAGGCCGCATTGGTGTATTTCATGCTGCTTCGTATTTCTGTTTCCATGGCTGTTGTGAGCCATCCCTTTATATGACTATAACATTTGTCATAAAACGGGTTCTAAAACCCGCTTCGTTTTGTAATTTAAATAGGAATGAATTTCGTTGCGTAATTCTAATGAAAGTTAAAAAACTTATTAAATTGTTATTAGTATTTAATAATAAATAAGATAAGAAAGTTAAAATAATAATGTTTATAAAAAAAATAATAATAAAATAAATAAATAAATAAAATCAAATCAAAAGGTGTAGACCGCGGGTTTCGAACCCGGGTCTCCACCCAAACAAAATACACCACACACCACCACACCACACTACACACATACATCTGTTATAATCTCAAACCGAATACTATTTCAACCACAACAATATTTGAATCTGAGTTCAACACCCGCATGTAAAACGGCTGTAACTCCCAATTCAACATCAATTTCAGTTTCAATTGCGAATTAAATTGAAGAAACTATTTTCCAAACAAGTGTTAATACTCAATCATGGCTAATTCGGTTATGTAATCATTGTGACATTTAAAATTTTTGATCAAAATCTTTTGAAAACCGAAGCCAAAACTCAAGCTAGCATTCATCTATAAATAGGGATTCTTGTATCCCTGATAAACTCGCTCACTCTCAAAACATATCCCTAAAACACTCAGAAGTTCTCTACGCTAAAAACTACTCTTCGCCAGAACTTTGAAGTTGTCGCCGGATGTATCGCCGGAGAAAGATCAATCCATCTTCATTTCGGTACCAACTTCCCTTAAATTCTTTCGTTTTATGTGTTTTGTTAATTGAAGTAATTTATCATCAAATACAGAAAAAGATTGAGTTAATCAGTCGGGTTATGTTTTTGGGTATTAATCATGAAGAAGATGAAGTTGTAATAGTTCATAAGAATAATTAAAAGCATAGATTAAACCAGGTTAGACACACAGTCCAATGGTGGACTGTGTGCATTGCAATCGAGGTTACCCGGGTTCGAATCACGCACACGGTTCCGATTTCATATATTATACCAACCCTTTTTAAATACTTACATATATTAAGATTCTGTAAGTGCATAAATTTAATAAAGATCACTTATATTTTGGGTTAGACACCCAGCCCAGTTGGTTTGGCCGGGTGCAAAACCACCGAGGTCACGGGTTCGAGTAGGATACTTCTCACCGGTTCGCTCATTTAAAAATCTTTTTAAATTAAACAATTTCTGAATAATCTAATAAGTGTATAAGAGTAATTAAAATCAGAATCCTTTCGGGTTAGACACATAGCTCAGTTGGAAGAGCTGCGTGCACACGTACGAGATGTCACAAGTTCGAGTCTCACCACACGCGGTCAAACAGGTCAACGAACCGGTCAGACCTGCTGTTAGGTCTGACAAGGTTTTTTTATTATTTTATTTTATTTTTTTGTACTATTTTTGTATATATATATATATTTAATCAAAAATCAATTTAAAACACTTCAAAACACGATTTCTTAGGCTTAAAAACACCAACAAATATCACAAAAAATAACCTAAAAATCTAACAAAAAGTATTAAATCAAAATATTAATTTTTATATATTTATCGAATTATTGCGTTATTATTTAGGTTAGACTTCTTCGTCCATTAAACCTCAATTCGTGCGCACTCTTTATCAATCAAGAAAACGCACCCACTGTGAGTGAATCCTTACAATTCCCCTTTTTATTCATGTTTTGGGGTGTATCATGTGTTGTCTTATTTATTTCGTTTATTCAAACACTTGTGCTATTACCATTATATGATCTAAAGTGTGATGTAAATATTACTTGTTGTATTGTGTGCTTACATTTTGTCAGTTGCGTGCAATTTATTCATTAGGTCCATCAGTTCCTCGTTGGAGACGGGTTGAGCGTCAGGTGCCTCATTAGATCGGCTCCGTTTGATTGAGTCTTGATCTCATTGTTCATCATTTGTCATGTTTGTGTGTGCATTGATTGATAAGATGTGGTTTGTGGTTAGATTTACATATGTGTTTGCTCATATTTGGTTTATGCACATTTTTATTTAAATAACCAATATAACTAATTCGTTCAAATGTTTAAGTAAGATTCAGATTCGTTATGAAACGTTGTAAATAAAAAAAATAGAATATATCACTCGCCAATTTTTGTTGATCCAAAACCCTATTTTTACACATGATACATGTGGATAGGTTGAAGCCAGGAACACATAGGAAATTGCCTTAGAAGAAAAATAAAGAAGTCATGAATGCTGTGTTTAAAACATATTGTGCTTGTAGGTATACGTGGTTGTTGTAAATTATCCTTTTGGAAATAATAAATACGAAACTTTATAGTAAATGTCATGAGCTTTGATGAAAACCCAATCATGCCCCGACTACCAATTCCGCTGCGGGTCAGGGTGTGACAATGACGTCACAACGCATCGAAAGCATGAAACTGGGTGACGATTTCTCAAGTTTCTTGATGGAGCCATCGATGGACTCCACCTTGTTTTGGTGAACAGGAAGTTTAACATCTCCTGTGACCAATCAGTGTAGTTATGATCATTGAGACTCTCTTTTACGCGCATCTGCTTTGGGTAGTCCGAAGCGTGGATGTAGTAAGGAGAGTTCGCAACAGGGCCATTTTCATTCTTGTTGCTGGTGCCTTCTTTTCCGCCGACCATGACGATGATCGGCGATGTTTTGGATTTGGGTTGGGTTTTCAAAGTTTGGTTTTGAACCGCTCTGATACCATGAACAAATCAATGGTATCAAGGCTAATATTTTATGTATATTGATTCATCTACTAAACCACACGTACAATGCTGAATATAAATATAAATAGAGGAGAACTAAATACGGGAGTTTGTTAGTAGTCAATATCTTGGAGAGAAATCAACGGAGGGAATAGATGGAAACGATTGAAACCAATAACTCGTCCCCAACCGCGACTCATATCTTCGACTGGTCCTCAGTTGCGACCTCTATTCCTTCTAGCCATGACTCGTCTCCTCTTGAGTCCATGTTGATTTCAAATACTCCCTCTCAACATCGGCATTCTTTATGCTAATATTCTCACACAGTCGTATTTAGGAATGAGGCAGCCTTCAAAGATAAACCGACAAGGGTAAGAAAATCTATGAAAGCAACTCACTTAGATATTTATGGATAAAGAATAGATCAAAATTTACCTCGATCACTTGGATAAGAGTGACGTAATTATATAGTGCTTTTCTTTGGTTCTGTCATGCTCCCACTAGCTATTTTGGCTCATTTTTAGAAAAGTTGCCAATCGACAAAATAAATAACAAAACGCAAGGTAAAAATCTATATATTAAATTAAAATCACTTGTAAGCTGTAACGCTTCTTTCTTCTATAAATTTAGGTGCCATGTGAGGTCTAACATGTGCCTACAAACTGCCTTTATACCTGTAATTGTCTTCTTCTTTGTGTATATCTTTTGCCAACTCAAAACAGTCACTAAATCTTAGCATTCATGGCAACAAAAAGCTGTGTTATACCTTCTAGCATGTTCCTCCGCTGCCGTCTTAACGGCGGTAATCATCTCCGGTCACCACAGTTACAAAGCCAACCATCTAATCAACCGTCATCCAAACTATGGCATTCTTACTTCCCATGAAAAAACATGGCCTGTAAGTTCCCAATTTTCGTTCTCGTTGCTTTGTAATATGATGTTCTATATGAACATATCTCCTGTCTGTTATATTTGTGTATAAATATCTCTTATATTTGTGTGCGTTTTTGATGGTTTTGGTTTAGGAATTGGCGTTTAATTGGAGAATTATGTTGGTGACATTGATCGGTTTTTTGGGATCTGCGTTTGCGTTGGTGGCGGCGGCTTTTTTGTTCCTATGCTTACGTTGGTTGTTGGGTTTGATACTAAATCGGCGGCTGCTCTTTCCAAGTGTATGTAACTAACACTTGAATCCCTACCTTAATTTAGGTTTCTTGTTACTTATAACTTTTTTTAACAGCAAAGATATATTGTTTTTACTATTTATCCTAAGCTACACTAATAAATATTAAGTATACTTTTCATTCAAAAGGTAAGAGCCTCTGTCATCCAAATTTAAACCTAGCAATCAATCCGAATTGAGATTTTGCATTTCAATTGAAGTTTGAATATGTGATTTTCTATTCGATTCAAAATTCGAATGCAAATTATACATGTATTTTCTTCGGACAACAAAACTTTAGACCCAAATACCATGTAACCTTGCATTTGTTAGAATTTTAATCCATATTAATTTATGGGGCAAAACACCATAAAACCAGACCACTAGGTGATGGGAATACAATTATATATCTATTTAATTTAAATTATTATTATTATTATTTTAATATTATCCTTTTGAATTTAAGTTATATATATATATATATAATTTGAATCGAACCAACTCAAACTGGAACCAACTGAATTTAAATCGGCTATTTCGAATAACATGAGTTGATTAGCTTGAGTAACTCAAAATTCGATTTGTTAAACCCTTCTATTAAAATCTGAAGTGAAATTGATTTGATTTTGTTGAAGAATGCTGGTGTTTAATGTGTAATGTGTGATTTGTGAATTAGGTATGATAATGGGGGCATCAGCATCATCATTTTGGTACAATTTGAGAGTACAACATCCATGCAGAGAAGTACCAGTTTTGGACTATGATTTGGCACTTTTGTTTCAGCCTATGCTTATGCTTGGAATCACACTTGGTGTTGCTCTTAGTGTTGTTTTTCCTTATTGGCTCATCACTGTTTTCATCATCATCCTATTCCTAGGTAACCCTAATTCCTCTTTATCGCTCATTTTAAATTTGTGCAACACCGTCGAAACTGATTGAACTGTCCTTATTAAAACAAATCGATAGTTGGTCTGTTAAGCATGTTTGACAACTTAAGAGCTCAGTTCATGATTAGATGGTTCAACAGTTCAAAACTTGAAAGGCCGTTTCACCTTTTATTGTTGGAATATGAATTTACATATATGTATTATATATATTAATGAAATATCTTATATTATTTAAAAAACTTTTAAAAAATTGTTGGATCTGACATACCATAAATTAAATTGTTTTGTGTGGTCCAAGTGACTCAGCAAATCGTTCAAAGACAACAAAACTTGGTGTAACGAGGTTGATCTTATCTCCCCTAACAATAATATATATAATAATAATATATAATTATTTTATTACTAATGTGCACTTTTAAACTCACAAGACAACAAGTTACTATCTGTTTTATTGTCAAGTAGCTAACCCATTAAGAAACCAAGATCTCTATATTTGTTGTTTGATGTGTATTTGTTTATTGACCTCGTGTTCTCTCTTCACTATTTAAAATGTAACTTTTAATATTGTTTTTTTTTTCATTTAAGGTGTCATTTATTTTTAACATGTAATATTCTTACAAAAATAGCACCACAGTTTTTGTCACGGGTATATCAAAGTTACCTTTTGCCGTACTTCAAAATACGCATAACATTGGACTCCTTGATTTTACTTCATGATTAAGAGTTATTTCAGATGTGTCATTTTTGTTACGTACTTTTTTTTAATCACAAATTTCTTTTAATCTTGTGTTGTCCGTAGAATTTGAACCCAAGATATTTATAGGCTTTGCCTTACATATCTGTTTTAGTTATATTTTGTAGTCATAAAAATCGGTATTTGTACTTAGAATTTAACAAATATAATGGGAGTTCGATAGAAAGCAGATATATAGAGCAGATATATAGACTGTATAACCGTCTTATGCTTCACATTTAAACCAAAATATACTCCTTATATGTTCCTCACAAATTTATATTTACTTGTGTTAAAACAATTCTGTAGGGACTTCTTCAAGGTCTTTCTTTAGGGGCATTGAAATGTGGAAGGAAGAATCAATACTGAAGGTGAGACTCTATATATGTCTGCAAATTAACACACATTTGTTTTTTTTATTTGGAATTTTAGCCTTTTAACTTTATCTTTATAATTACTATATGTTTTGATCATGATGCAGAAAGAAATGGCTTCGCAAGAAACATTTGCCAATTCTCGAGGATAACGTAAGTTTCATAAAGTTTTCTTGTTTTGCAAGCCATAAAATTTCATCTACGAAATATTCGTCGTTTATCCATCAATGAAGAGACCAACCATTGGTGAAATCCTATAGGAAATCTGGTCATTGGTAAATACTTCACTCATGGGTGAACGACTGATATTTACTGATTGATACTGATGATTGCTTCACCGATGGAGATTCGTTGTGAATTCTTTTTGTCCGTAAAAGTTTGTTTTCAAGCAGTGGTCATACATGTTTTTGATAATGTGTTACCTTGTTTTGTTTACAGTTTTGATAGACACCTTTGAGCCTTTGATTCCAAAAGAAGAGAAAACTCAAATGGTGAGCATTGACCGGTTCTTAAGTTTTGACTTTTTTTAATATATAAACCTCTTTATAATTTATTAACATTTTCCCTATTAAAATTTGCAGGAAGTATTTACGTTTAACTTAAGGTGGAAGAAGCTTATGCTTCTGGTAGCTGTATGGGCTGCCTTTCTAGTTCTTCAAATCATCAAGGTATGTTGACAAAAGTGTAAATTGCATTTTTTTTCTATGAGTTTAGGACAATATATTTTCTATTTTGTACCAAAAATCTCTTAACCAGATTTTGACAAATTAAATCCATGAACTTGCTTAAAATACATGTACTTGTAAATTTAAAAAAAAGTAACTTATGATCTTTTTAACTAGTCAAAATATATTTGTAAAATTATATCATGGCTGTTTATTAAATGGATAAAATATATGCATTAATATATCTAGTAATTGACATTTACTGCCAAATCATATATCTAGTAAGTGACATTTATTGCCGAATTCATCAATATGTCGAGTGACTTAAATATGAAAAAATTGGATTTATTAATTTTTTTTATGTAAAATCAGAAAATATATTAAATTTTTTACGTCACTGACTCTAGATTTGATTAAATAATTGATAATGAATTGTAATCATGTACTCTATCCTTTTAATTTGCCAAAAATGGAAACATTTATAATCATGATTCATGAAAACTCCCAAAATAGAATATTCTTGCAATTTTTCCTAACTTTTTTGTATCATCTACAGAATGATTTAGTGGCTTGCAGTAAATGGTACTGGGTATTGACAGTTGCACAAGTACATTGTACTTTCAACTTTCAAAATTCCTTGCACCTTCTTGTTGTACCGTACAAGCCCCTAATGCATAAATTTCAGTTATTTCAGTTCCCTGCGCAACCCTAGCAGTGTTTGGATTCGAATGTGTTAAGTTGTATAAAGAAAGTAAAAAGAGAAAAAGCTTGGGGAACACAGAATCTGTTTGTGAGGCCACAATTAACTGGACAGTGCCCAACCTTATATTCTGTGCTCTTTGTGGGATCTTGGGCGGCACCGTTGGCTGTCTTTTAGGGTCCGGTGGCGGCTTTATTCTCGGCCCACTCTTACTTGAGATCGGTGTCATACCACAGGTGCGCAAACATGTCGTGTTATATATGTTACGTTAAATGATTAGTGTCACATATTAGAAAATGACGCTTTTTATGTTTTTTTCATAGGTGGCGAGTGCGACAACTACGTTTGTGATGATGTTTTCATCGTCCTTATCTGTGGTTGAGTTTTATTTGCTCAAGCGGTTTCCTATCCCTTATGGTATATTCCCCATCTATACACTTGACAAAATGGTCGCGTCAGGTTCAGTCGAGTAATGGGTCATATTAGCATGTGCTATATATGCAAGGAGTATTACACTATTTGTGTATAGTGTTTGTTTGATGGTGTTTTGAGTATATTTTTTATAGGTTTCTCTTTCAACAGCCTATATATGTTAATATACCCAAAATAACTTGTAACAAACTCGGGAAAAACACTATACAAAAGTACTATAATACACATGTATGTACAACACATGTCTAATAGTTTAAAAACGTATTCCTACTAAAATGGGTCAAAACTGTCACTTCTAGTTATCACCTATCTTATATTAATCAACTTTTTTTAAAACACGCAAATCCCGAATAATGGAAATGTGTTTTCATTGTTGCAGCATTATACCTAATGTCGGTATCGGTTTTAGCTGGTTTTTGGGGCCAATTCTTTGTTAGAAAACTAGTCGTGTTTCTAAAGAGGGCTTCCATCATTGTCTTCATTCTTTCTGCTGTCATCTTTGCCAGTGCTCTTACAATGGGTAATTAACTTTCTAAGTCCTAAGTTGTACATTATGATTTGAAGTTGTACTTCACGCTTACGAAGTTGTACTTGCATGCACAGGGGTTATTGGTATTGAGCAAAGCATCAGGATGATCCACAATCATGAATTCATGGGGTTTTTTGATTTTTGTAGTAACCAATAAATATATAATATTGTTCAAACAGAGTATATTAATAGTTATGTCATTTCTTTATGTACAAGTTTTGTAAAAGCCATTTGTTGAGAGGGGCTTTAGTTAGGCCAATGTCATGGTAACTTGGCATATCGACCCTCAAAGAATGCGGTTGTTATTCGGGTTTACGAATGAGTATCGGGTATATGTAGAAAGAGGCTTTGGGGTCGAATAAAGAATATTAGTTACACCGTTAACATGATGAGGAAACAACATGATCCTATCTAGAGCGTGTTTGTTTGTGTAGAATACAAATGTTTTTGAAGGACTTGGATTTTGTCTAATTGGAATTTGATTAAGATTTGGAATTTAAAGTACTTAGAATCTATCAAAGAAATTTGAATTTATAATGAATTTGGGTGACAAACCAATTAAAGGAATTGGACTCTACAAAGTGCCGCCACTACAGCCCGACCACTCTTTCGACGTCCCCACCCACGAGGATGGCTGGGTGGAGACAACGACAAGGTGGCTGGTGGTGGTGGCCGGGTGAATGCGGTGATGGTGAGTGGTTGGAGATTCCATTTCCTTTAGTCAAATTCCTTCACATTGTGGGCAAATTGTTGAATCACTTTACATAAAGGAATTTGAGAGAATTAATTCGAAATTAAATTCCTATTCTAGTCAGGATTCATTAAATGATTACTATCACATCTTGGAAATGATGCTTTTTATGTATTTTTTGTTTTGCATAGGTGGCCAGTGCGACAACTACGTTTGTGATGATGTTTTCATCGTTCTTCTCCGTGGTTGAGTTTTATTTGCTCAAGCGATTTCCTATCCCTTATGGTATATTCCCCATCTATACACTTGACAAAATGGATGGGTCAGGTCCAGTCGAGTAATGGGTCATATTAGCATGTGCTATATATGCAAGGGGTATTACACTATTTGTGTAGTGTTTGTTTGAGGGTGTTTTGAGTATATTTTTTTATAGGTTTCTCTTTCAACAACCTATATATGTTAATATACCCAAAATAACTTCTAGCAAACTCGGTAAAAAACACTATACAAAAATACTATAATACACATGTATATACAACACAATTTTAATAGTTTAAAAATGTATTCCTATTAAAATAGGTAAAAACTGTCACTTCTAGTTATCACCTATCTTATATTAATCAACTTTTTTTAGAACACCCAAATAACGAATAATGTAAATGTGTTCTCATTTTTACAGCATTATACCTAATGTCGGTATCGGTTTTAGCTGATTTCTAGGGCCAATTCTTTGTTAGAAAACTAGTTGTGTTTCTAAAGAGTGTTTCTATCATTGTCTTTATTCTTTCTGTTGTCATCTTTACCAGTGCACTTACAATGGGTAACTAACTCCCTAAAGCCTTTTAAGTAGTAGGTTATGATTTCGAAGTAGTAGGTTATGCTTACAAAGTTTTACTTACATGCACATGGGTTATTGGTATTGAGCAAAGCATCAGGATGATCTACAATCATGAGTTCATGGAGTTTCTTGATTTTTGTAGCAACCAATAAATGTTAAATATTGCTCAAACAAAGTATATTAATAGTTATGGCATTTTTTATTTATTATTTGAATTATAATTTCTATGTTTATCCTTTTAAGTAAGGTATCTAGGGTTTATTGTTTTTCAGTTTTTGATTCCGTTATTTTGAAAAGAACTTTGTTCTTGGAACCTTTGGTTCAATTTATCGTCTTTGATTAATCAATCGTTCTTGAGTCATTTGATTGTGTGTGAAACTGTATCAGATGGTATCAGAGCTTTGGTTATCAAATGGCTCTTTTTCTTGTTCAAAGAGCTGCCGATCAAGGCATCGACAAGTATGAATTTGAGAAATGATTGAAAAAGCTTATCTTGAACTTAGAGAATATAAGCTTAAATAAGCCAAAATACAATGGATGATACAAACGGAAGGAGTAAATATAGCCTATAATTGAGATGGTCAATAACAACCATAATCCTATTCTAAAAATATTTATTGAGATGGTCAATAACAACCATAATCCTATTCTAAAAATATATTTGACTAAATATTTACAATTATTTTATATTATTAGATGTATCCTTAATATGCCCCCACAAGATGGAGGATCAATCGGAGAATCCAATCTTGGATCGCAGTCGTTGAAATGGTCCCTGACCAAGAGGTTTGGTAAGAACATCAGTGAGCTGGTCTGCAGAGTGAATGTGTTGAACTTGTAATGAGCCGGCTGCAGCTTTCTCACGAACAAAACGGTAATCTAAAGCCACGTGTTTCATACGTGAATGGTAGACCGGATTTGCACACAGGTATGTAGCGCCTGCATTGTCACAAAAGAGTGTAGGTGATTTGGGCATGGATAAACCAAGTTCCAACAGTAAATTCAGGACCTATGAAAGTTCAGCCGCACCATTTGCTAATGCCTTATACTCAGCTTTGGTGGAGGATCGAGAAATGGATTTTTGACGCGCCGAGCGCCAGGAAAGGATATTGGACCCAAGATAGATGATGTAAGCTGTTGTGGAACGCCCCCCATCGGCGATGCCACCCCAATCCGAATCAGTATAGGCTTGAAGATGAATAGGAGATCCAGGATTGAGAAATAACCCGTGGTGAATGGTACCTTTAAGATACCGAAGAACTCGTTTTAACGCTTGCCAATGAAGTTGAGTGGGAAAATGCATGTATTGAGAGAGCTTATTGACCGTGAAGGAAACATCAGGTCGCGTAAATGCAAGATACTGGAGTGAACCAACAAGTTGGCGATACGGTGTAGGATCAACTTTAGGTGAGCCATTAACAAGAGATAGTGTCTCGATAGAGTTAAGAGGTGTGGCAACTGGTTTGGCACCATCCATTTGGAAATTGGTTAGCAAGTTTTAGACATGGGCATGTTGAGAAAGAAAGAGACCATTAACAGTTGGAATGACCTATATTCCTAGGAAGTGGTGTAACATGCCTAGGTCTTTAATTGAAAACTTCGCAGATAAAGCTTGAATAACATGTTGCACAAAAGAGTTTTTTTTTGTCGGTCAAGATAATGTCATCAACATAAACTAAGAAGTAGGAGACAATGCCACCTCGATTGTAGACGAACAAGGATGGGTCGGCTAAAGATTTTGTAAAACCGACTTAGAGAAGGAATGTGGCAAGTTCCGGATACCATGCATGGGGTGCTTATTTGAGCCCGTAAAGTAATTTCCGAAGTCGACAAAGATGATTGGGTAGATCTGGATTGACGTAGCCCGGGGGTTGTGACATTAAAACGTCTTCATGCAAGGTGCTATGCAAGAAGGCATAATTTACATTGAGTTGCCGAATTGACCAGTTTTGAGACAAGGCTATAGCAAGAACCGTACGTATAGTTACCGGTTTAGTGACTGGACTAAATGTTTCAAAATAATCTTTACCATGCTCTTGAAGGAACCCTTTCGCAACCAAACGGGCTTTGTATTTTTCAATGGATCCGTCTGGGCGACGTTTGATACGAAATATCCACTTACAACCAATCAGTTTATGGTGTGAAGGAGGAACAAGCTCCCAAGTGGCTTTTTTAGTAGAGCGTTAAATTCGTTATCCATCGCCTTACGCCACTCGGGATCTTTCATTGCTTGAATATGAGTGGATGGTTCAACGGTTAAAGGAATTGGATGAAGTGTGGTGTGGTTGACAAAATTGGGGTTGAAATATTTAGGATTTGGTTTACGTGTTCTTGAAGGTAGAAATGTAGGTGAGTTAATAGAGGAGGTTGATTGAGGTGATGAGTGACATGTGTTTGGAACAACCGGCGAAGACGGTGATGAGTCGGACTGAATGTTTTGTGAGGAAGAGGGTGAGTGTTGGTTTTGTGTTGTTGAAGATGGAGCGGAATGAGAGGCTGAGGTTAGAGGGGAGTGGGCTGATGGTGGGTGTGAAGTATGAAGTTGGTGGGTGGATGGTGAGTTATTATGTATTGGTGGGGTAGGGGTGTGGTTTTGAAAAAGATCAGCATGTTGTGCATGGATGGATGAGGTGGGTGGGTCCACTAAAATGTTAAGGAATTTTTTCACAGGGGAATTGTATTTGAGGAATGAGTTTCTAAACGTAGTGGGACATTAGTTTCAACAAACTCCACATGTCGTGAATGATATAGACGTCGACTATTCGGATCATAACATTTATAGGCGGATTTTGATGGTGAGTAACCCAAAAAAATGCATTTTTCCGAGCGTGGGTGTAGTTTAGATTTTGCGTAAGGACGAAGCCATGGATAACACAAACATCCAAAAGGTTTGAATTTGTTGCAGGTTGGATTTTTGTGAAAAAGGATCGTGTATGGACTTTTGAAGTCAAGGATTGGAGTGGATAAACGGTTTATCAAGTAGACGGCGGTTTGAAAAGCATGTGTCCAAAAAGAAAGTGGAAGATGAGCATAGTGTAGGAGTGATAAACCGGTTTACACAATGTGTCGATGACGGCGTTCGGCAACACCGTTTTGTTCTGGGGTATGCGGTGGAGTGGTGAAATGAGAAATGCCTTGATCTTGAAGATATGCGGTAAGTCCAATATATTCTTGTAACATCCTGAAAATATTAACCTAAATAATTATAATTTCGTGACTGTATATAAATATTATTGCCCTGAATGAAAATATAAAACGTAAAACTCGTAATATGTAACCTGCATAATAAATTGTTAATGTTTAATAAACTTTAGATGGTGGGCATTCTATAAATACCAAAACATGAGGACTAGAATGGTTAAAATAATAACTTAGTTTATAAAAAAAAGGAAAAACACACATATGTGTGTTCAAGCAACGACCAGAGGAAGAAAGCCCTTAGTTGAACCCTAATCATCAAAAATTGAAGATGCATTAGAAGCATAAACGCGTGCATGAGTTATTTTAACAATCATCTAGTTCAAAGGATCATAAGGTATGTTGAAATTTGTGTTTTGGTGAAATAGGAAAGATAAGAAAGATTATGAATCTCAATTCTTGAACAATTTAAAGATTATATGGTAGAATACTAAACTACTAAATGCTTACTATTGCTATGTATGCTGAATTTGAGAGAAAATTTACATAATAAGGGTGTAGGGTTCATGCGTTTGAATGAACAAGTGGGTTTTTGATTTCTTTCATGAATAAAGATAAAAATTGATGTGAGTATTAGTTGATATGATGATCGCCATAATTTCAATCATAACAATGATCTAATTCATGATGAAATGATATTTGGGTTAAGGAGTTTATAAACCTAGGATTTAGATGAAGTTCTAAATTCATGTTTAGAAGGTGCTCCATGAAATGCCTAAGTGAAATCTGAATTCTAGTAATATATGTGAAGAATTGTGATGTAAACCAAACAAGTCAATGAATTGATAATGTGGTGAAATAGTCTTAGTAATGGCAAATTAATCATTATCGGGTTATGCTTTTTTGGCAACTCAAGTGATAAGGCGGACGATAAACTTGGAAGCGATATGCGGACAAAGGAAAGCTCTAAGGTATGTGATCATGTCTTTTATGATCTTTATTTCTTGCAATGCGTAAAAGTATTGTTCCGACAAGAGATCATAGAATAGTTCGTTTGATTGAAGGCGACGGATTTCGTCAAAACAATCAAACGGGTTAAAAAAGGAAAAAGAAAGGACCATAGAATAGTTTGTTCGATTTAAAGGCGATGGATTTCGTCCAAAAGATCGAACGGGTCAAAAGAGATCACAAAATAGTTTGGTTGATTAAAGGCGAGGGAATTTCGCTAAAACAACTAAACAAGTCTGAAAGAAAAAAAAATGAAGTTTTATACATGCCGGAAAATGGCATGATTGTTTAACCTGTCACAATTATACTGATAAGGGTAAAACTGGAAATCTTGGTGTAAACAGGGTAAATGGAACATAGTATGTAAATAAACGGACTGGAAAGAAGGTGAAAACATAGACATGATTATTTGCCTAAAGGACATGGTTTAGCGAGTTTATTCGTTAATCATGTAAATGGGTCGAATGGTTAGAAATTACGGAAATTGAATTTGAACACAATAAATATTCGTAGTAAGGTATTATAGACTTGTAAAACAGAGAAGATATTATTTTGTGGACTTATTCTTCAAGTATCGAACCTTGATTCGATGTATTGAACTTAAAAGGAATAAAAGAACCATAAAAAGCGCTCTGCAGTTTTTCTGTTACAGCAGCAGCCGTCGGCGACACCATGAAAGGCCGTCGCCGACGCAACCCTAGAGTCCGACGCCTAATACCACTGTCTACGGAAGTTAGCCTCGACGACACTAAAGAAGCAGCGTCGCCGACGCAGCCAATAGCCGTCGCCGACGGAGTGTCAGACTGTCAAGTTTTTAATATTTAGTTAATTAATTTCCTTAATTTTTATTGTTATAATGAAGATATATATATATATATATATATATATATATATATATATATATATATATATATATATATTCATTTTATAACGTACTAACAATAATAAAATGAAAATTGTTATCAAGGTGATCATGGAAGCTGACACGGATGAAGATCAAGCTAGGGTAAAGGACCGAACATTTTGAAGTTTCACGCTTTTGTTGTTAGTTTTGTTATGTATCTACTAGGATGATAACATTAAGATATTTAAGTAGTTCTTTTTTTTAAAAGTTTTAAACAGTTACCTTTAATCTCTAAATGAATATAAGATTTTATAAACATAATGTGTATATTTAGTTATGAGTGTTTACAAGTTTGGTAATAAGAGCTTAGGTTAAAAACAAATGTTCGGTTCAAGGCTTGATCAAGACATCCGGTAAGAACTAGTTATGAAATGAGCTTAAATTGAAGGTAATAGAAAAGAAAATTATTTAAAATGCATGGGAGGGGTGTATTAATACACTCGAACCCGGAAATTGCACTAAGCGTAAATGGTTAAGGCAAGTTATATACTTGGCCTGATCAAAGGAAAGATATACAATGTGAAAAAAAAAGTTGAGGATAAATTCTCAAATAGTAATGTGAGAATAATAAAATGAAATGTTTACAAATTATTGTAAAATTGCAGACAAACAATGTCAGAAGGAGATGTCGATGATACAGTACCTTTAATTACCGAACAAATAAAAGAAAAGATTTCTGAAGAAGTCGGGAAAGCTATAGAAGCTAGTCTACCTCAATTTATGGATAGACTACAGATTACAATCCTATCGGTTGTAGAGGAAAGAATTAATGAGCTAAAAGAAAGTCTTGTACAGGAAAGAAACAAAACTAAAGAAAAGAAAACATGTCCATACGATAAATTCATGGCGTGTAAACCTCCAATCTATAATGGGAAGTAGATCCAATCGTTTACCAACGGTGGATAAGTGATATAGAGGGAAATTTCGAACGAAATTATTGTGATGTAACCGACTGCGTAGCTTATGGAACTGGACAGTTGAGAGGTCAAGCGAAGGATTGGTGGGACAACTTAAAAAAGGAACAAGGGTTCGAGACCAGAAAGAACATGACATGGGAAGGATTCAAGGTGCCATTTGTAACATCCGTAAAAAACTGGGTTAACCAAACCCGCTTCGTTTATTAACCGAACAACTAGTTAAAAATTTCGTTGCGTATTTAATGCTCAAATTAATTTTAAACGATACATAATTAGTAAGTATATTAGAATATAAAATTTATATTTGAAAATGTATTAAAAATAGTGAAATAAAAATAAAATGCTGAAGCCGGGTTTCGAACCCGGGTCAGCCGAGAACTCAAAGACTTAACTCACACTCGCCTAACCACTCCGCCACTTATGATACTTGTTGATTATTTGAAACAATCAATACATAAAATAAAATTGGAAATCAAACCCAGTTACTCAGCGCGCCCAAATTACTCTCGCCGGAAATCCCGACGAAATCGTCAATCATTAACGTGTTCTTTTGACATAACGGATGCAATTACAGCAGCGCCGGTTATAACTGAAAATTTTAAGGTCACTCATTAAAATCATCAAACCGTAACCGAATAACTTTGAATTCGAAACCGGAAATACAATTAAAACTGAGATTTATCAGTGGAGCTCGCGAGTTTATCAACCTTACACTCTCCATTTTGCTCAGAAAACTTCGCCGCAAGTCGCCGGATTTCTCTGTAAATTAACCGGAAATTATCGCCGGAAAACCGAATTCATTCCATCCCGTCTGCTTACCCAAAAATAAGATCTTTAGAGCTCATACCGACATCACCCACACTCACCTTAAACCCCTGAAGAATCTCTGTCGCAAGAAATTTCACTCGCCGGAATTCTCTGCAAGTCGTCGGAAAACCGAGACTTTCATCTACACGGTAAATACCTCGACTTTTTTCTGTTTAACCCATTGTTAGACTATTACTAACATCAATCCCTCACCCAGAACCTATTCCAGACGACGTTGCCGGATATTCCATTTTCGCCGGAAAACTTCTGGAATTTCCAGAATCACACTGTTAATCGGTATGATCATCTAAACATCCTGATAATCGTTGCTCAGTAATTCAATTTCATATCTAATCAATCAAACTGATTATTGAATCCGAACAGAAGGAGTTCACAAAACAGAGCCGACGATCTTTGCCGGATTTCTGAAGAAGACAATCAGTTCGGTACATTCTTTCCCCAAACCCTTCTGTACAATACCTTTCAATTTCTCATACTATTCGTTAACCGAATTAACAAGAAACAGTTGGTTTAATCATTGTCTGTGTTTTGAACGAAGAAGACGAAGTCGCTTAGGTTATAAGATTAATTAAAATCAATATTATGAACGGGTTAGACACACAGTCCAGCGGTGGACCGTGTGCAAATAAATACGCATACGTCCCGAGTTCGATCCTTGACACACGCACATTCGCTGTAATATAAATGTTTTTTTTAAACTGAACCGGATCCATACGCAGTAAGATGTTAAGTATAATAAAAACCAGAATATTTACCAAGTTAGACACACAGTCCAGCGGTGGACTGTGTGCCAAACTAAACCACAGGTCCCGGGTTCGAGACCTGTGGAGAGCACCGAGTTGATACCATTAAATCCTTTTTAAAATAAATGATTTTTGGATTAACTTAATTAGTGTATAAATATAATTAAAAACAGAAATATTTCGGGTTAGACACGTAGCTCAGTTGGTAGAGCTACGTGCACGCGTACGGGAGGTCACGGGTTCGAGTCTCACCCAGCGCACACATACAAACGACCGAACTGGTCAACGGTCAACAGTAATGGTCAACAGTCATGGTCAACGGTCAAAAAGTGAACATTTTTTATTATTTTTATTTATTTATTTTATTTAAAAATCAATTAAAAATACTTAAAAATGACGTTTTTAAAGTTAGAAAATAGCCTTAAACTCACAAAAATATATCCAATAATCCTACTAAAATTGATTAATAAAATCCGCTTATTTACCGAACCGTTATGTTATTATCTAGGTTAGTTTCTCTCGTGGTTAAATCCAATTTCGTGCGCATTCATCATCAATCCAAGAAAAGCAACCACTGTGAGTGAATCTTACAACTCCCCTTTTTATTACACGTTTTGGGGTGTATCATGTGTCGCTTAAACTAATTCGTTTATTTAAACTCGTGCCATACCATATTATGATTTAAACTTAGAATGTAAATATTGTTTGTAGTATGTATTACATATTGTCAAGTTATATGCAAATTATTTGTTAGGCCCATCAGTTCCTCGTGGGAGACGAGTTGAACAACGCGTGCCTTAAAACTCATTCATTAGGCCCATCAGTTCGTAGAACAACGCGTGCCTCAAAACTCATTCATTAGGCCCATCAGTTCCTCGTGGGAGACGAGTTGAACAACGCGTGCCTCAAAACAATCTATTATTGTATGTGTGTGCATTATTTAATATTAAGTGATTTGTGAATAAGTTTACATCTATATTTACTCATATGTGGTTATGCACTTTATTTTATAATCAATTCAATAAACTTGTTTAAATGTTTTTCATAGGATTCACTCGCCAACTTTTTGTTGATCCAAAAACCATTTTTACACATTATACAGGTGAACAGGATGAAGCAAGGAAAACATAGGAAATGCCTTAGAAGAAAATAATGAAGTCTAGAAAGATGTGTAGAACATGTTGTAATTATGATTGTATGATCTCCTTTAAATTGTAATAATAAATATGAAACATTATAATAAATGTCATGAGCTTTGATGAAAACCCAATCATGCCTCGATCACCTTTTCCGCTGCGGGTCGGGGTGTGACACCATTCCTTAAACATTACAGCCCTAAACCATGTGATCAACATAATTAAGGAAGAATTTATACAATTAAGATATAAAGGAGAAACAATTGATAAGATCACGGGGGTGTTCCTAGACAAATTGAGGTTCTATGACGAATTAGTACAAACAGAAGAACAAAAGATCTACTACTACTACAATATGCTGAGTGCGGAATATAGGGAATTCATGACCCCCCTCAAAATATGAAAATCTCACGGAAATCATAAACGTTGCGAGGGAGCGTGAGATTGAATTAAGAAAACAAGTGGAAAGGGGTGAACGGAGGGCCTTGGAGCGAACCCAAGCCCCATGAAGAAACCAAAGACAAGCGAATCTTCAAAGAAGGCTAATGTCAAAGGAAGTTCACCTAACTGCAAGACGTGCGGTCGTGCCCATCGGGGTGAATGCTATTTTAAGAACAAACCGTGTATCATATGCGGGAAGACGGGGCACGCGGTTTCAATCTGCCCTAGCAAGGTGTCGGTATGCTACAAGTGCTACCAACCGGGTCACAAAAATCTGAATGCCCGGAAATGGCAGAAAAAAAGCGATACCTGACACAAAGATGGAAGTTTTAAGCGCAAAAGCAAGATCCTTCCAAATAACGGCGGCCGAGGCCAAGATTGAACCCGATATGGTTTCAGGTACATTTACCGTAAATAATATTCCTGCACACATTTTGTTTGATACGGGTGCGAATAAATCTTTTGTCTCACATGAATTTATTCAACAACCTTCATTCATATTAATGAAATTACCTATGCCAATGGAAGTAGAAGTAGGTAATAATAAAAATTTTATTGTTTGTGATATATGTCGAAACTGCAAAATAAATGTTGATGGAGAGGATTACCTAGTAGATTTGATACCCATGGTGATGGGGGAATTTCAAGTAGTAATTGGAATGGATTTGCTATCCCGTTACCATGCCAAGGTAATATGTTTCCGCAAGGAGATACAACTAACATCTTCGGGCGGAAGTCATATCATTATATATGGAGAAAAGAGTAGTAACCCTACGGTGTGCTCATTAATAAAAGCCCAAAAACTCATTCGACATGGGTGCAGGGCTTATTTGACCTATGTCCATGATGTGGAAAAAGAGCCGCCCAAAATAGAAAACATACCGGTCGTACGAAATTTTATAGACGTATTTCCGGAAGAGTTACCGAGGGTACCACCTGAGCGTGAGGTAGAACTCGGAATTGAATTAATTCCGGGCGCGAAACCAGTGGCAAAGGCACCATACAGATTAGCACCATCGGAACTTCAAGAATTAATGTCTCACTTGCAAGAATTACTAGACAAGGGATTTATACGACCAAGTATCTCTCCTTGGAGAGCACCGGTATTATTCGTGAAAAAGAAAGGGGAGCATGCGTATGTGTATCGATTATCGTGAGCTGAAAAAACTTACGGTAAGGAACCGATACCCGCTTCCGAGAATCGAAGATTTATTTGACCAACTACAAGGTGCGAGTTGGTTTTCAAAAATTGACTTAAGGTCAGGTTATCATCAGCTGAGAGTAAAGAAGGAGGATGTGCCTAAAACAACGTTTCGTACACGATACGGACACTACGAATTTCTCGTGATGTCCTTCGGGCTAACGAATGCATCCGCGGCTTTTATGGATCTTATGAACCGGGTTTGCAAACCAATGCTTGATAAGTCAGTAATAGTGTTCATCGACGACATTTTAGTGTACTCCAAAAGTGAGGCAGATCACACCCACCATTTACAAGAAGTATTACAAACATTGAGATGGGAAAAACTTTATGCTAAGTTTTCGAAATGCGCATTTTGGCTCAGAGAAGTGCAATTCCTTGGGCACGTCATTAGTGCCGATGGAATATTAGTTGATCTGTCCAAAATAGAGGCAGTTACGAAATGGAATCCTCCGAAAAATCCTTTGGAGATTAGGAGCTTTTTAGGACTTGCGGGATATTACAGGAAATTCACTCAGGATTTCTCTAAGATTGCCTCGCCAAACCAAACTAACTCGTAAGAATGAAAAGTTTGTCTGGAGCGACGAACAAGAAAGGGCATTTCAACTACTTAAGGAAAAGTTGACCAGTGCACCAGTGTTGGCCTTGCCGGATGGCACAGACGATTTAGTAGTGTATTCAGATGCATCACATCTAGGACTTAGGTGTGTGCTTATGCAACGAGGTAAGGTGATTGCTTATGCCTCGAGACAACTAAAAATTAACGAAAAGAAATATCCAACTCACGACCTTGAATTGGAGGCGGTGGTATTTGCCTTAAAGATCTGGAGGCATTACTTGTAGGGAACGAAGTGTATTATCTTCACTGATCATAAGAGTTTGAAATACTTCTTCAATCAAAAGGAATTAAATATGAGGCAGCGACGTTGGTTAGAGATGGTGAAAGATTATGATTGTGAAATACATTATCACCCTGGAAAAGCCAACGTAGTGGTGGATGCCCTCAGTCGAAAGGAAGGATACACTCCTATCCGACTACGGTCGATGAAATTAGTGGTAACTTCGGGGTTGCTTGAACGAATTCGAGAAGCACAAATTGAAGTGGTAAAAGAATACAATTTGAGGAAAGAACGAGTGAAAGGTCAAGTAAAAAAATTAGAAAATGGAAATAACGGATTGAAGTCCCGATTTGGTGGAATTTGGGTTCCAAACACGTATAGTGTTTAAGGACCTCTTACTTGACGAAACCCATAAAACGCATTACTCAATTCACCCGGGGGCAACCAAGATGTACTGAGATTTGAAACAAAACTATTGGTGGCCTGGAATGAAAAGAGATGTGGCGAAGTAAGTTGAAAAATGCCTGACTTGTTTACAAGTAAAGGCAGAACATCAAAGGCCATACAGAAAACTACAACCACTAGACATACCAGTTTGGAAATGGGAACATATCACTATGGACCTGTTGACCAAATTGCTGAGAACAGCTTGAAATTTTGACGGCATTTGGGTGGTTGTAGATAGATTGACTAAGAGTGCTCATTTCATTCTGGTTCGCGAAACTTATACTTCTGAGAAGATGTCGGGGGTGTATATGAACGAAATTATCGCCCGTCATGGAGTACCGGTATCAATCGTGTCGGACAGAGATACCCGATTCACTTCAAAATTTTGGCGAGAATTCCAAGAACAAATGGGTACCAAGCTGTTAGTTAGTACAGCATACCACCCTCAAACTGATGGGCAAAGCGAACGGATAATTCAAACGTTAGAAGATATGCTTCGAGCATGTATTATTGATTTTGGTGGTAGTTGGGATGCTCACTTACCACTAGTTGAATTTTCTTACAATAACAGCTATCATTCGAGCATTGCTATGGCGCCATATGAATTGCTTTATGGCCGAAAATGCTGAACCCCGGTATGTTGGGGTGAAGTAGGACCGAGAGAACTAGCCAATAAAGGTGTGGTAAGAGTCACAAATGAAAAGATCAACGTAGTACGAGCTCATTTAGAAACAGCCCAAGATCGACAAAAGTCTTATGCGGATAGAAGACAAAGACCTATTGAATTTCAAATAGGTGATAGAGTAATGCTCAAGGTATCTCCATGGAAGGGAATCATTCGATTTAGAAAGAGAGGGAAATTGAGCCCCCGGTTTATCGGGCCTTTTAAGATTATTAGTCGGGTGGGCAAGGTGGCTTACTGTCTAGAACTTCCGGATAAGTTAAGTGGGATACATAACACTTTCCAAGTGTCGCACCTTCGCAAATGCTTGGCGGACGAAACCGCTTATGTACCACTTGATGATATTGAAATCGATGATAAACTTAGTTACATAGCTAAACTAATTGAAATCCTTGACCGAAAGATCAAGGGATTGAGAAATAAAGAAGTTAAACAAGTGAAGGTCAAATGGGAGCACCGAAAGGGATCGGACACCACTTGGGAATCCAAAGAAGAAATGAAAAGACTCTACCCTTCACTTTTCGGTACGTATTAAAGTTTCGGGGACGAAACCTTCCGTAAGGAGGGTGGACTTGTAACATCCCGAACATATTAACCTAAATAATTATAATTTCGTGACTGTATATAAATATTATTGCCCTGAATGAAAATATAAAACGTAAAACTCGTAATATGTAACCTGCATAATAAATTGTTAATGTTTAATAAACATTAGATAGTGGGCATTCTATAAATACCAAAACATGAGGGACTAGAATGGTTAAAATAATAACTTAGTTTATAAAAAAAAAGAGGAAAAACACACATATTTGTGTTCAGGCAACGACCAGAGGAAGAAAGCCCTTAGTTGAACCCTAATCATCAAAAATTGAAGATGGATTTAGAAGCATAAACGCGTGCATGGGTTATTTTAACAATCATCTAGTTCAAAGGATCATAAGGTATGTTGAAATTTGTGTTTTGGTGAAATAAGAAAGATTATGAATCTCAATTCTTGAACAAATTAAAGATTATATGGTAGAATACTGACTATTGCTATGTATGCTGAATTTGAGAGAAAATTTACATAATAAGGGTGTAGGGTTCATGTGTTTGAATGAACAAGTGAGTTTTTGATTTCTTTTATGAATAAAGATAAAAATTGATGTGAGTATTAGTTGATATGATGATCGCCATAATTTCAATCATAACAATGATCTAATTCATGATAAAATTATATTTGGGTTAAGGAGTTCATAAACCTAGGATTTAGATGAAGTTCTAAATTCATGTTTAGAAGGTGCTCGATGAAATGCCTAAGTGAAATCTGAATTCTAGTAATATATGTGAAGAATTGTGATGTAAACCAAACAAGTCAACGAATTGATAATGTGGTGAATTAGTCTTAGTAATGGCAAATTAATCATTATCGGGTTACGCTTTTTAGGCAACTCAAGTGATAAAGCGGACGATAAACTTAGAAGCGATACGCCGCTCAAACGAAAGCTCTAAGGTATATGATCATGTCTTTTATGATACTTATATCTTGCAATGCGTAAAAGTATTGTTCCGACAAGAGATCATAGAATAGTTCGTTTGATTGAAGGCGATGGATTTCGTCAAAACAATCAAACTGGTTAAAAAAGGAAAAAGAAAGGACCATAGAATAGTTTGTTCGATTTAAAGGCGATGGATTTCGTCCAAAAGATCGAACGGGTCAAAAGAGATCACAAATAGTTTGGTTGATTAAAGGCGAGGGAATTTCGCTAAAACAGCTAAACAAGTCTGAAAGAAAAAAAATGAAGTTTTATACATGCTGGAAAATGGCATGATTGTTTAACCCGTCACAATTATAGTGATAAGGGTAAAACTGGAAATCTTGGTGTAAACCGGGTAAATGGAAACATAGTATGTAAATAAACGGACTGGAAAGAAGGTGAAAACATAGACATGATAATTTGCCTAAAGGACATGGCTTAGCGAGTTTATTCGTTAATCATGTAAATGGGTCGAATGGTTAGAAATTACGGAAATTGAATTTGAACACAATAAATATTCGTAGTAAGGTATTATAGACTTGTAAAACAGAGAATATATTATTTTGTGGACTTATTCTGCAAGTATCGAACCTTGATTCGATGTATTGAACTTAAAAGGAATAAAAGAACCTAAAAAGGGCTCTGCAGTTTTTCTGTTACAGCTGCAGCCGCGGCGACACCATGAAAGGCCGTCACCAACGCAACGCTTGAGTCCGACGCCTAATACCACTGTCTACGGAAGTTAGTCTCGACGACACTAAAGAAGCAGCGTCGCCAACGCAGCTAATAGCCGTCGCCGACGGAGTGTCAGACTGTTAAGTTTTTAATTATTTAGTTAATTAATTTCCTTAATTTTTATTGTTATAATATATATATATATATATATATATATATATATATTCATTTTATAACGTACTAACAATAATAAAATGAAAATTGTTATCAAGGTGATCATGGAAGCTAACACGGATGAAGATCAAGCTAGGATAAAGGACCGAACATTTTGAAGTTTCACGCTTTTGTTGTTACTTTTGTTATGTATCTACTAGGATGATATCATTAAGATATTTAAGTAGTTCTTTATTTTTTTAAAGTTTTAAACAGTTACCTTTAATCTCTAAATGAATATAAGATTTTATAAACATAATGTGTATATTTAGTTTTGAGTGTTTACAATTCTCCACCATTGTCGGTGAAAAGCGAGATTAAAGGTGTTTGAAAATTTTTTTCGACTAGCACTTTAAATTGTGGAAATAAAAGTGAGACATCGGATTTGTGTTTCATTGGATATAGCCAAATGTACTTTGTGTGAAAGTCCACAAAAATCACATAATACGTGAAACCATCAATCGATTTTTCTACCGGTCCCCAAACATCTGAATATATTAATTGTAAAGGTTTGGTAGTGGTAAATGAGTTCATGCCAAAGGAATCCTTGTGAATTTTATTCATAGAACACGAATTAGAATGGAAATTGAATAGATTGAAATTTAAACCTAAACATTTGGCTATTTTCTTGAGAATCCGAATAGAAGGATGTCCTAGTTTGTGATGCCAATTAAGAGGTGATGTGGTGGAAATTGCATTTATTTGAGGTAGAGACGAAAGATTTGTATGGTAGACATCAAGGTAATTCTCGCCCCGCATTAGACGTGCCCCCGATTCCACAGAAACATGATTAGTCTTACACAATTTTGCAACGGAAATGAGTTTATTTTTGAATTTAGGAACACACAAAACGTCTTTTACCATTTGGTGTAGGAAGGTGTGTTTGACCAATATGAGTAATAGATAGAGTGTTACCGTTGCCGAGAACGATGTCCGTCATATTCGGTAGGGGTGTGAATTTCTTACACGACCCGGAAACCCGACACGAACCTAACACGAAATTCGCGGGTTTAGGTTTCGTCTAAACGGGTTCGGGTCAGTTTCGGGTTGAACACGCGAACCCGTTTAGGTTTACGGGTCAGGTTCGGGTCAACCTGGTCGGGTTGGTGGGTTGACCCGTTTAACACATTTATACAAATTATATTTTTTTACAACATATTTTATATCATAAATTAAATGGGGCGTGTATTTTATGCCATGATTATAACTTAAAAGGAGAAATTAACATAGCTTTTATAATTTAAATATGATATTATTATATACATTTGTGTTTTTTAAGTAATTTTTAATTTTAATATATTAGTTTTAGAAAAAAAATTAAAAAATTCGGGTTAAACGGGTCGTGTTCGGGTCAACCCACAAAACTTCGGGTCGTGTTCGGGTTCATATATATGATACGATTTTCGGGTTTGGGTCGGGTTCGGGTCGGGTTAGACCCGCCAACCCGCGAACACGACCCGTTTAGCACCCCTAATATTCGGATACGGAATGAAAAGATCGACGATCCGAATCGACATGATTGGAAGCACAAGTATCAAACATATAGGAAGATGTTGCGACATTAGTAGTTGGTGAAACTTTGCTTTGAGACATAGAGTTTGCTGTTGTAACATGATTTTCACGGAGAAACGGTGCGAGTTTCCGACAATCTTTTGCTTCATGCCCTGCAAAATTACAGTATTGACAGTAGATATTGTTACGTGTATCACGGTTACCACTATTGAAGTTAGAGCCATTGGACCATTGATTGCGAAATGGTCTGTTGTTGAAGTTGCCTTGCATGTTGCGACAGTCCGATGCGGATCTTGAACCATTCCTTGTGTGTCTTTGAGTGAAGTTGGTTGTGGCCATGAGGGGTGATGCAACCATGGTTTGATGAAGCTCTCTTTCAAAATCAACAAGCTTTTCAAATAGCTCGGGAAAGGTGAGTTTTGAATCAAGAATTCGAAGAGATTGTGCAACAGTTTTGTAGTCCTCACCCAATTGGCAGAGAATGTGCACCATGAGGTCCTCGTCTTTCACGGGGTGTTGAACTAGTGCAAGTTCGTCCGCGATTGACTTCATGTCTCGTAAGTATTCCGTGATAGTGCGAGTCCCTCTAGGATTGGATGCAAGTTTTGATTTTAGCGATATGACGCGGGACGAGATGGGTTCGCATAGCTTGTAACCAATCGATCCCACGCATCCTGGGCGGTGGCGGCCGATGCAATCATCGGTTGAATGGTTGGTGAGCAGCTACCTAAACGGGCGGCCAAGATGATTTGATCCTGTCGAAACCACGGATAGTATTCTGGATTTGGCGTTGTGGCCTCGGCATCTAGGAACTCCGCCGGAGGTTTTTTAGTTCAAGTGATGAAGTGAACAAGATCAAGGCCGATCAATGTAGAGTGGACATGTTTACGCCACACCGGAAAGTTGTATGTGGTGAGAGGGATGTTAAATGGATTGAGGCAGTGAGTTGAACAACAGTGATCCGTGCCATGAAAGGTGATCAGAGGAGTAGGTTGAAAAAAAAGGTTACAGGAAGGATCGATTCTCGTTTGAGATGAATGCTCTTGATACCATATGAGATTTGAGAAATGATTGAAAAAGCTTATCTTGAACTTAGAGAATATAGGCTTAAATAAGCCAAAATACAATGGATGATACAAAGGGAAGGAGTAAATATAGCCTATAATTGAGATGGTCAATAACAACCATAATCCTATTCTAAAAATATATTTGACTAAATATTTACAATTATTTTATATTATGAGATGTATCCTTAATAACAAGAACATTGGTGATTCACATGTTCATGAAGATCGATTAAACTGTGACCGTAGATTCGCCGGCCGAGGCAACGAGATCAGAAACCGTGATCCACGGGATATTACTAAGATCAAAAGACTCCAACAACGCGTCCGAGATCTTGAAGAGATCATACGGCTCAGACAATGAGTCCAGGATCTTGAAGAGATCAAACAGCTCCGCCAAAGAGTTCGAGATTGTGAGTTACTACGGGAGATGCGTGTTAAGGAAACCGAATAGGGAACCATCTTCCGGAATGATGTGAATGAGGAAGAGGAGCATCCTTTCTGCCATCCCCACCCCTGGTTCTACGAACCAATCTATCAAGAGATTTTGTCGTATAAAGATGTGGTAACGGTGGTTCTATGGTCGCCGCTGGTGATGTCTTTCCCTTAGATGACACAAAAACCTCGGCAGATAATTTGGAATGTGGGAATATTGTGGATTGCATCACGTTTTCTTCTCCTAAGAGGTTGTGAATTCAAAATGGAAGTGATTTGAGAATTGATTAAAAAAAATGTCTCAGTTTCATTGGTAAAGATATCATGCATGTTATGCATAATAATGTGCATGATATGGTTAAATGTGGCACGTGTACAATTTACTATCGAATCATGTGGCCTAGGTTCTTATCCAAATAATGCTAATGGGTTGGTAGTTAATTGTACTAAGCCCACAAAAAAGTATATTAATTCACCAACAAGGATTCCTGATGGGTCTTGTAATTCACCATGTGTCCATGATCTACAAATGGTTGTGGGCCGTTGATAAAGAAAGAAGTGACGGTGAGCTTACGTTACCACTAAGCCCGGCAAATAGTTACGATCAACAAGAATGGCCCAACGCTCCCTTTGATCCAGGTGTGGTACAAGGCTCAAGTCACACGAGATGACCCATAAAGTTGTTCAATTTGGACGGGTTGTCATAGTCATAATTCGGAATTGTGTTGATGTTCTTTTTGATCACGGTGGCTTTGCTCCGAAGGCAAAACTCGAGTATGAGTTTTTTTTAAGACAGGGTGTATGATGTAGAAGCATCCATATCTTTGTTTTATTATTTGAATTATAATTTCCATGTATATCCTTTAATTGTTTAGGACAAGTAGGCCATCTAAGGTTTATTGTTTTTCAGTTTTTGATTGAGTTATATTGAAAAGAATTTTGTTCTTGGAACCTTTGGTTCGATTTATCGTCTTTGATTAATCAATCGTTCTTGAGCCATTTGATTGTGTACGAAACTGCATCAATCAACCCTTAATGAATGCAGTTGTTATTCGGGTTTACGAATGAGTATCGGGTATATGTAGAAAGAGGCTTTGGGGGACTGTATCTCTGCTGACTCGACCAATATGGCCGAGGGTAACGTCGCCTTCACAAGGGGGGCCTACCACTTTTCGCATTAATAACTTATTTAATTATCTTTTAATAATCCGACCTTGTGGGACTGTATCCTTGCTTACTCAGACCAATATGGTTGAGGGTAGCGTTGCCTTCACAAGAGGGGCATGCCACGATAACTAAGATAATCTCTTAAAAAGCCCAAAGTGCGGAAATCATCAAAGGATACATAAAAGAGGAGTTGGAACCAAGTGATTCTTTCTTGTCTATTTGTTTTTGTTTTTTTACGTTCTTATATTTAGTTTTATCTTTTAAAACTTTCAAAAACCTTTTATCAAAATTTGGTTAGATTAGACGTTAACGATAAGCCGGTATTAAAAGCTCTTGTGTCCTTGGACGATCTCGGTATCTCATCATCACTATACTACGTCTATGACGGGTGCACTTGCCCTAACGTGTGTAGAGTTGTAGTATTGTATCACGTTTTATAAATTTAAAGCTTGATCCACGACTAAAAAGTGCTTAAATTATAACAGACTCACACCACGTTAGACACTAGTTGATTCAACATTTCTGGCAACCCTTTAAATTTAAACATGTGGCATTAGAAGTTCATTTGCAAGCTGCAGAGAAAACAACTGGTGGTCTCTTTTTGTTTGTTGCTGTAGTTTGTTTCTCTTTAAAAATGCTTTGTATAGATTTAGCATTTCATATACTATGGTATTATCAAAAGTCCTTGCTATGCACAATTCAATAGTTGAAGAATTCAACTAATAATACTATGTTGGATCCCATGCTAGCTTCAAAAAATGATGCCAAATGTGTTATGGGCATGGATGCTACTAAAGCATGTATATTTCTTCAATAGTTAACAAATATGTAATTGATTGTATTGTGTGACACAATTCTATGAACCAATTATAAGAAATATTTCCTTTATACAACCTGTAAAACATACGAGGTACTTAAACTAGTTCTAAAGTATAACAAATTAGAGTTTTCTAATTGTGGGTTTTCTAGCATTTCTTAGTGGCATTCCGGTTAGTGGTGTCACACCCCGACCCGCAGCGGAATAAGAGTCGGGGCATAATTGGGTTATCACCAAAGCTCATTATGTTTACTAATATGTTTCATATTTATTAAATTCAAGTTACATCTCAAAGTTCCAAGTCAAATTCATACAATACAAGGAAAGGAAAAATTAACTAAAACAATCCAAAATCTAAACTGGTTTATTCTTCTAGGCCGTCCTATATGTTTCTTGCTTCAACTTGATCACCTGTATCATGTGTAAAAATGGGGAGTTTTGGGTCAACAAAAGTTGGCGAGTGAACCTTGTTAAAAACGTTTATTATTGATTCCTTGTTATAATTAATATGGAAAATTGTGCAATAATCATATATGAACAAACGTACGTAAACAAACAATCACAAACACCTTGCATGAGTATATGATATGAATGACAATGTATATGCTGGCAACGTCTCGTTCACGCTCATAGGTAATGGGGAACGGCTCACGCTCATAGGTAATGGGGAGCAGACGGCCTATGATGTAATGTATGTGCGATCAAGGCTCAATCAAACGGAGCCGATCGTATGTTGGCAACGCCTCGTTCACGCTCATAGGTAATGGGGAACGGCTCACGCTCATAGGTAATGGGGAGCGGCGGCCTATGATAATGTATGTACTGAAAATGATAACTTTAATCTAAACATTAACCACACAAACAATAGATATATATTGGCAACACATTTGATCATGAATATGATGAATGCACAAGTGTTTAATTTAAATAAATAATAACGACACAATGATACACCCCAAAATGTGATTAAAACGGGGAATTTGTAGAGATTCACTCACCTTGGGTGCGTTCGGTGAATGATGCTGATTGCGCACGAATTTAGAGGATTGATCGACGAGGAATAACTAATCTAGTTAATAACGAAAAGGTACGGTAAGTAAGTGGATTTTATTAACAATTTTAATAGGATCTTTAGGTATATTTTTTGTGAGTTTAAGGCTATTTTCTAACTTTAAAAACGTTATTTTTTAGTATTTTTAATTGATTTTTGAATTAAATAAATAAATAAAAATAATAAAAAAATGTTGACTTTTGACCGTTGACCGTTGACCGTTGTCCGTTGACCGGTCCGGTCGCTTATATATGTGCGCTGGGTGAGACTCGAACCCGTGACCTCCCGTACGCGTGCACGCAGCTCTACCAACTGAGCTACGTGTCTAACCCGAAATATTTCTGTTTTTAATTATATTTATATACTATTTAACTTAATCCGGAAATCATTTATTTTTAAAAAGGATTTTAATTGCATTGAACCGGTGCCGTTAACCAGTCTCGAACCTGGGACGTGCGAGTTAGTGTTGCACACAGTCCACCGCTGGACTGTGTGTCTAACCTGGTTAATATTCCGGTTTTTATTATACTTAACATGATTCTGTGAGTTATCCCGATTCGGTTAGAAAGAACATTTTTGTTTAAAGGAGTGAGGTTGGGGCAGGGATCGAACTCGAGACGTGTTCTTATTATTTGCACACAGTCCACCGCTGGACTGTGTGTCTAACCCGTTTATTAATCTGATTTTAATTAATGTTATAATACACAGTCGACTTCGTCTTCTTCGCTCAAAGACTCAGTCGACGATTTTTCAACTGTTCTTGATTGGGTCGTTCATCGAGCATATTACTGGTTGAAATGTGATGAATAAAATGAACTCAGGAAACGAATGTACCGATCAATTGTATTTCTTCAGAATTCCAGAAATGAACGTCGGCTCTGATTTGTGTATTCTTTCTGCTTGAATCAATTATCAGTTTTGTTTGATTAGTTATGAAAGTGGGGTACTAAACAAGAATTAACAGAAGTTCGAATGATTATACCGATTCACAGCGTGAGATTAGAAATTCCAGAGGTTTTCCGGCGAGAGCTGAATATTCCGGCTACGTCGTCTGGGATTGATTCTGATTGTTGGATTGAAGTTAGTAACAGTCTAACAACGGATTGAAACAGAAAGAGTCGAGGTATTTACCGTGTTGAGGTGAGTCTCGGTTTTCCGGCGAAAGTCCGGTGATGGCAGGATATTTCCGGCGAGTGAAATTGCTTCGAGAAAAGGTGCGATTTTGAGCGAAAAGGCTACCAGAGACTTGTGGGTGTATTTATAGGGAAGAATCGAGACGCATTGGGTCTGATTTCAGTCTCGATTCATGGTCAGCTGTTCTCCGGCAGTTACGACTGATGTCGCGGGTTCAGACATCGGTTATAACCGATGTTAGGATTAATTCTTCCATTAAATTGATAGAAACCGTCAATTATTGGCGAAGTCGTCGGGATTTCCGGCGACTGCGAAATGGGCGCGTCAATGACTGAATTTGATTTCTGTGTTTTTTTATTTGAATTAATTGTTTCGATATGTTATCAAATAACACAAGTGGCGGAGTGGTTGGATGAGTGGGAGTTAAGTCATTGGCTGACCCGGGTTCGAATCCCGGCAGCCTTGTTTTATTTTTAGTTCTCTTATTTTCACTTTTTAACAATTTTTGCTTTTAAATCCTAATTTGTTTATTAATTATGTATTGTTTAAAATTAAAATTAATCATAAATAAACAACAAAAATTTAAAACTGATTGTTCGATTAATAAACGAAACGGGTTGTGAAAACCCGTTTTTCGACGGATGCTACAAGTGGTGCATAAAAAACTGGACCCGGAGCTGAAAAAACCCCGGGTTTTTATGCCCGAACCTAACCCTACTCATAGGGTAGCGGTTGGGTATGTATTTCTGATACAAACCCGAACCCGGAACCGAGTTCTTTTATACCCGTTTTCAACCCGGCTTTTAAAGTACCTGGTTTTTTTTGAAAACCCGTAACCAGTTTTGGAATGCCCGGAACCGGGTTGAATCGGGTATTACCGTTATAAGCATGCTGTCAACCACAACAGCCTATTTTCTGCCATTTTCAACGGTAATATTACAGTTTGGGGTCCATTGAGGCTCATTTTGGGCAGATTTAAGGGTAGACATTGGGTATAAATATTGGTTCTATGTTTGAATTAGTCATACAACTCAATTTTACACTGGAAATCAACAAAAACCCGCTCTAAAAATGGCCGTTAAAAGTGTATTTTGACGAACAATGTACGGAGAGGATCATGTTATTCGAAGCTATCTATGTTCATCATCTTATTCGACCCGGTTCTATGATTATATATGTGTCATGTATTTCTATGTTTTATGAAAAAAAATAAAAATAAATACCCGAACCCGGAAATAGGATATTATAATGCCCGGGTATTAGAAAACCCAACCCGAAACCTAACCCCGAACCTTATCCGATCCACACCCGAACCCTACCCGAACATAGGATTTATAATACCCGGGTATTAGAAAACCCGACCGGAACCTCCCGAACCTGAGTATATACCGGACCTGGACCCGACCAGAGTATTCTCAATATCCGATTTGTAGAACCCGATCGTACCCAAACCCGGTTCCATACCCGGAACCGGGTATTCAAAAAACCCGATTTGTGCCCCACTAATTCGATTTTCGTAATAGCATCAAATCCCGCGCCACATAATCACCAAGCCTTCTCTGTCAATATCAAAACAAACACACACACACCCCAATCCAAATTCTCTTATGATTTCAAAAATAGAAAGTTTCTTTGGGTAGAAGGGGATTGTACTATAGGATCCTACGAAGGCTCAACTATGACAAAAATGGGGATTGATAATATGCATGACCTACAAAGAAAAAAGGGAACCACAATGCAACTAAAATAAAGATAAACATCCTAAACAAATAAAAATCAAAACAATTAGATAACAACTTTTCACATATTTTTACAAGTAGCTAAATCAATAACTCCAATCGTTTTCGAAATTGTCATGTCTCCGAGAACGACCCAAAAACTTTTGATGTGGGTGAAGTATATATATTTTACAAAGATTTTCTTTTCACACAAATTAGGTTTTATAATAGTTTTTACCCTAGAACTAAACCATACGCACAAAAGACAAGTGTACCCATTGAGTAGAAATATAATTTTAAAGGTAAGAACTAAATCTTAATCCGTAGACACAGTTTCTTAATAGTGAATAGTCAACTCAAATAACAAGTTGGTTTTTCTGCACTAGCATGCAAAATAACAAACAACCAAAATTAAACCAAATTCCAAACACTATCAATCAAGAAGTCGCCTAAACTAAGACTCCACAAATGATGAAGTGGAGAATTACTTCGTACTTGAATGTCGTAATGAGCCCGTAGGCAAGGTCCTTACTATTTTCACGCATGACATGAGGTCTATGAGCAAGACCTAACGACAATACTAAACTCTTAAGTAATTAAGTCCCAATCAAGGTCGCTTAGTTTTATAAACATTCTAATTACCAAGAATCACCATTTGAAGTTCGTTTTATGAAGTTTTTTTGTAATCCTTAAACACAAGTTAATGGTTTATCAAAACTCCTAAATTGACAACTTTAGGAAAATTAATTTGAAAAAGATATTAATCACCTAAGCTTATTTTAAGTTGAGAATCTTTTAGAATGTTCAAGTTATGAACCTAAAGCATGATCAAACGAGAATGCAATTTTGGCCCAAATTACTAGCTCACAAGATTAAAAATACTCAACAATCCATCTTAACACCATTTGATTATTCTAAATCCAAGTGAGAGATTACACACACATGTTCAAATCTTCATCTCATTATAGTAAATAATTACCATTCCCAATTCAATCTCATGAATCTAATTAACAAGTAACAAGATTCAATAATCAAAATCTACACATGGGTTTTCCAACATATCATTAGCAAACACTCATGAAACATCAATAGAAACTAACTTTAAACATGCATGTAAAATCCAAACCAAGACTAAAAATTCATTATCAAGATTATCCTACACATACTACCAAAAGCTCTTACAAATGATCACATAATCAAGAGTTTCATCGAAGTTTAGAAAACTACAAATGTTAATCCCATAAGGCTTTAAAGAATGTTAACAATACTTGCAAGAATTTCAAGGTTCATGATTTTGGATTAAAGATGCAAACCACTGGTAAGAAATGATTCAAGGTGGAATGGTTGATCTTGTGTTGTTGTTGGACTTCTCCAAGGCTCCTTCACTCCCCAAGCATGCAAAATTTGTAGAGTGTGTTCTTACCTTCAATCTCCAACCTCCCAAATTAAAGTTATATAAGTTGTCTGGACTATCGTGCACGGTCATGCATTATCATGCACAGTGTTTGTTTTCTTCTCTCACGATCTTATTTATTTCCATTTTTGGCTAAATCTTGCCTAATTTTCTTGAGGTAATGCATAGTCATGGTTCAATGAGAAATCATGGATGCATGAGCTAGCATAGGCAGTGCGTTGTCAATTTGGCCAGATCATGCATGGAGGGGCACATGATCATGGATGATCAACAAATTTCACAATTTTGGCTCGTGCACGTGTATGCATAAGGGTGCTAACTTGGATTGATTGGGCATGATCATGCATGGTGGGGGCCCATGATCATGCACATTTGTGCATGAGTGTGATGACTTGGATTGACTGAGCATGATCAAGCATGGTGGGGTGAATGATCACGCAACATCCGGAATTTTGGCAAATTTCTTCAATATGAGCCCGGATGTGCAATTTCACAAACAACTCAAATGAATACCAAAATCAATGAAATTGCATGGAGTTGTGGTATAAACTAGAATAAATTTGATGTTAAAATATGTATTATAACAATACATTACCTTTATTATTGGGTATGCTTGATGATTATCATTTAGAGAAAAAGTCTCATTTAAACCATAATGCCTTTTGTTTGGATTCTACAATAAATTAACTGTTTTAAAAAATGATTCAGATATGTTACACTATGGTTATTCTTAGGTTGATCAGCTTGTTTTTGAGGAGTTGGTGCATAAGACATTTCCTAAAATGCATTCATGTTCATTCAGATATGTTACACTATGGTTATTCTTAGATTGATCAGCTTGTTTTAGCTATCGTAGACCCGCTTGTAAAAAGCTCAATAGCCTCTAAAATATCCTTTTTTCTGATTATTGGGCTAGCAATCTCGAAGCTCGGGTTCCAAACCTCCGACCCAACTCCCACTCTTATCCCTAGAAGCATCACCAGCTTCTCGTTATAAAAGTGCCCTGCATACAACAACCATGTCATCAATGGCACACCGGCCGTAACAGCCTCAAGCACCGAGTTCCAACCACAATGAGTCAAAACCCACATAGGGATGGGTGTTGTAGCATCTCCACCTGTGGGGCCCGCCCGGATATAATCAAACCCTTGTTTTCTGCACTCACTCTCTCCTCAAACCTTTCCGGTAGCCCACCGATCCCTTCCTTCCTCACCACCCAAATGGATAGCTGCTTTGACTCTTCAAGCACCAATGCGATTTCAGTGATCTGTGCTTCCGGGAATCTCACCAAGCTTCCAAAACATACGTATGTCACCGATTTTGGTTTTTGATCATCTAGCCAAGTCAAGCAACTATGTTTCTCCGACACAACACCACTATCGCCATCGCCATCGCTATCGTGGTGCTTAAAGAATTGGAAAAGGGGGACCTATATGCCAGATTTTCCTACCTTTAATCTTCTTAATGTGTTCCGCATAAGCCGGTTCGATCTCAAAAAACGTGTGGTGCACTAATCCATAACTTCGTTTCTCCGATGTCACATCCCGGCTTTCCACAGCCAATCCAAACACCGGTGGGCCCGGGTGGGGAATATCATGACGTAAGTTGATAACATCATAGACAATTTAAACACAACACAGCGGAAGTCTTGGAGTAAAATTACTGTTACAAATCAAATGTTCAAAATACGAAAATAATATACAGACGGCTTGTAATAGAAGATCCACAAGCAGATCATAAATTATACAAAAGAAAGAATATAAAACAGACTTTGGGCAGATCTAGGATTTGCAAGATCTTCTTATCACTACCGAGCACTTCCAGCCTATTTTCGTATTGTACCAGCAAGCTTAGTCTTTTAAAAATACGTCAGCTTTCGCTGGTAAATACACCCAACTGATTCATTTTAAAAAACATTTAAAAATATGTTTTAAGTGCGTATCAGCACAAAATCTTTTATAACTTGGGAAAGTTGACGTTGCAACCTTGTTAACAGATTCACATGTTTGCCCATATATATAAGCAATTAAAATCTAATCGACTATAGTATAGGCTCGAAGGGTCTAATAACCTATCATATATCCATATAGTCAAAAGCTTTGATACCAATCCGTCACACCCTGACCCGCACCGGAAATGGTATCTGGGGCATGATTGGGTTTTCATCAAAGCTCATGACATTTACTATAATAAAGTTTCATATATATTACTTCCAATTAAAAGGATAAATTACAACAAACACGCATACATGATAGCACAATATGTTTTAAACACAACATTCATGACTTCTTTATTTTTCTTCTATGGCAATTCCCTATGTGTTCCTTGCTTCAACTTGTCCACCTGTATCATGTGTAAAAAAATAGAGTTTTGGGTCAACAAAAGTTGCCGAGTGAACCTTATTTTAACATTTGAAAGAATTAGTTATATTGGTTATTTAAATAAACATGTGCATAAACCAAATATGAGTAAACGCATATGTAAATCTAACCACAAACCACATATTATCAATCAATGTACACACAAGCATGACAAATGATGAACAATGAGATCAAGGCTCAATCAAACGGAGTCGATCTAATGAGGCACCTGATGCTCAACTCGTCTCCAACGAGGAACTGATGGGCCTAATGTGAATGATTGTACGCAACTGACAAAAATGTAAACACACAATACAACAAATAACATTAACATCACACGTTGGATCATATAATGGTAATAGCACAAGTGTTTGAATAAACGAAACATATGAAACGACACATGATACACCCCAAAACATAAATAAAAAGGGGAATTTGAAAGGATTCACTCACAGTAGGTGCGTTTCCTTGGATTGATGTTGAATGCACACGAGTTTAGGATTTAACCGACGAAGAAAAACTAACCTAAAATAACAACGCGATAATTCGATAAATAAATAAAATCTTGTAAAATTAATATTTTTAGTTAATGCTTTTTATTAGATTATTAGGTTATTTTTGTGGTAATTAATACAAATTTTAAAAGCTTAAAACCTTATTTTTAGGTATTTTTAGCAAATTTTTAAAGAAATAAAAGGATTTTAATTTAAAAAATTACCCTTTTTCTCAGGGTTGACTGGTCAACAGCCGGTTCAACTGATTCAATTTTTGGCAGCGTGTGAGGTTCGAACTCGTGACCTCCCGTATACGTGCACGCAGCTCTACCAACTGAGTTATGTGTCTAACCCGAAATAAACCCCATATTAATTACATTTATATACAAACTAGTTTTAAATATATACTACTGTTATTTAAAAAGTTTTTGTAGTGATCAAACTGGCTTCAGAACCCGGATCGAACTCGGTACCTAAGGTTTTGCGTGCACACAGCCCAACCAGTTGGGATGTGTGTCTAACCCGTTGATTCTATATTTTTAATTAAACTTATACACTTGCTGACTCGTTTTATATATAAGAAATAAAAAGGATGGGTTTGATTATGGAGATCGGACGGTATCTAAGACTCGAACCCGGGACATGCTTGTTGATATTGCACACAGTCCACCACTGGACTGTGTGTCTAACCCGGTTTAATATCCGATTTTAATTCTACTTATACTCTAAATAAACTTCATCTTCTTCCTAAACATTACTCAGAAACCTACTGTTATGAATAAAAATCATTTGAACTTCTTTGATTTGATTACTTTAAAACAGATTATATGCAACCCAATTTGGAGAAGGATAGATTTGTACCGTAACGGAAATGATCTATTTTCGGTTGACACCTCCGGTGATTTCAAAAATTCCGGCGACTTGTAACAAAGCTTTAGAGAGAGTTTAGAAGGAGTTTGAAAGTGTTTGAGCGAGTTCTGAAGAAGGTTAAGGTGTGTTATTTATAGAGCAACCCGTAATTAAAAGTTTTCGGTTTCAATTTCAATCATTCTTTCGGTTTCAATTTCAATCATTGATTTTTGTTGGTTACAATCAAATTGATTTCGATTTTTGAGTTGTAACTGCTGTTCAATGTCGGTTATACCCGTTTAAGCCACAAGAAATCGTTAATTGAAAAGATCATGCTTTCAACAGTTACGGATCTGAACATTTGAATTTGCAGGTTTGATTGTTTACTTGATATAATACTTAATTGTTTTTAGATTAAGCACAGATGTGCGTGTAGTGCAGTGTTGAAGACTGTGTGTGTTTTTAATGGGGACCCGGGTTTGAACCCGGTTGCCCCTATTTTTTTGTTTAGTATTTTTAACTTTTATTTATTGGTATTATATTTATATTTATTATATATATATATATATATATATATATATTATTTAATAAATTAGTTATATAATTTATTTATTAACCACAGAAATTAACTAAAGAAAAATAATTGCGTAACAAAACTTTTAATAAATGCATGTATTTTAAACGGAGCGGGTTTTGGAACTCGTTTTACATGAATGTTACAGTATCCCCTACTTTTAGAAATTTCGTCACGAAATTTAAGTAGTAGATGTAGCTGGAAAAAGTTGCGGGTATTTTTCACACATTGAGTCTTCGCGTTCCCAAGTGAACTCAGGTTCTTATTTTGACTCCCGACGTACTCTGACTATGGGAATCCGACTTCGTCTTACACGTTTCTCACTGAAGTCCATGATTGCTACAGGTTGTTCTACGAAATGCGTCGATCCAAAAATCTTGATATCTTTTAACAGAAAAGAGAGGTGTGATGTTTGGATTTGACGTTAAAGGTTTAGATCACCAGGTGAAGTTTTGGATTTTAATTGAGGCGGTAACGTTCCTAGTAAGGGTTGAATACCCTGCTATAGGAATCGTTTTTTGATGCCTAAGGTATAAAAGTGAGAAGCGTTGATACTGGATATGATCTCATGCATAAGAGTTTGGAGAGAATTAATGCGTTGAAAAGATAAAGTTATCACAAAATGAAGTCTTCAACCATGATGTTATCCAAATTAAAGTTTACACAGAACTTTCCATAACCGCCTGACAATGCTTTTGATCCTTTGACAATAATACTTATATATAGGAAGTACCAGCGGCGTATCCACCATATTCTTGTCAAATTTCCATTGGCTTTGTCAGTAAGTTATGACTAGTTCTATGTGACTTGTCTTAAAATCTATAAAACATAAACAAACACAACAGCCAAAGCTTGAGTCTCAAATCTGAAAGAATACATGACTGAATGTCGACAGTACCTCTCTCGTGTTTTATAATGAAGGGGTCAGTCTATGAACAAGTGAGACACGACCCAACTTCTTTAAATGATGAGACGAGATGCGTCGTGATGTATGATGATCTGAAAATTAAATCGATAAGTAAAGACATGAAACAAAACAATGATATCAATTAACATTAAAATTTTTGGACACATAAATTCTCAAATTTAAACAGGGATATACAAAGATTGAGATTTAAAGAAAAACATTGAGAATTAAACGGTTGGAGCCGAGTCTTGATTCTTGGTGCTGGAAGACTAATTAGGTTGCTCGTTTGCACCGTTATTGACTTCAACTGGATTGACGTTGATGTTGTAAGTTCTTCCTCTCGCTGGTGGGGTGCTAGGTTTGCTTGATTTTCTTGGTTAACCGGGCTCGCTTGAGCTTGGGCGTTAATGATGTTAACCAATCTAGGGCACGTTCTCTAAAATGGGTAGGGTCACCACAATTAAAGCAAGCTCGAACATATGGAACCATGGGGTATTGGGGTTGTTGATAGGGTTGGATCATGTTTTGAGCAGGGGGTGGAGCTTGGTTTTGGGGCATGCGACAAGTATTACTTAAATGACCATAACGCCCACAAGTAGCACACAATCGATAGGGAATGGTAGGTTGATGGTGATAAAAGCAGGTGTTGCATTGAGGGTGAGATCTAATGTAGGGTTTCTTATTTGGGTAAGTAGAGTTGGGTGCTACTTGAGTGATTGGGATAGCTTGGAGTGGTACAGCTTGTGGAGCTGGTTGATTGCCTTGAGTGACAGCGAAATTTTATCCATCTCGCTTTCTTTTGGTAGTGAGTTGGGAAGAGGATTCAATTTGGGTTGGGTTTGAGGTTTCGATTGGTGTTTTATCTTTCTTCTTCTCATCTTTGAAGTCCCTATTCCTAATGTGGTTTTCGGTGAGCTCTGTAGCTAGCTCCATTGCTGCTTCCAAAGTTGCAGGTGTAGTACTCACCACAGGGTCCTGAATTTTTGGAGGAAGACCCCGAATGTAGTGCTCGATCAAATGATAGAGAGGGGTGAAACAATTTGGAACCATTTCGTTTAATTCGAGGAACCTCTTGTTATAGGTTATGTGATCTCCCTCTTTTTGCTTCAAGGAATAGACTCATCCTCTAATTTCTTAATTTCACTTCTTGGACTGAAACGTCTAGTCATAAGCTCTCTCAATTCTTCCCAAGTTAGGGCTACAGCGGCCTCAGCGCCTCGTCTGCCCTTCTCAGCATTCCACCACGTGAGGGCTACTCCATACAAGCGTCCAGCAATATAGCGCACTTTGCGGTCATTGGGACAATCACAGTTGAGGAATGTACTTTCCATCTCCTCGAACCATCGAAGAAGAGCAGTGACTCCCTTAGTACCTTCGTACTTTGGAGGATCACATGAGTTGAAGTGCTTATAGGTGCACTTGGTGGTATTTGGGGGAGAGTTGACAACGTTTTGACCTTCTTGATTGATTGTGTTGATGGGATTAGCGGCAAGGGCTTGTTGGACTTGAACTACGATATCGGGAAGTACGACGGCCATTTGTTGAGCGATTTGGGCAGCCATGCGCTCGCAGGATTTTCCTGATCTCCTACCTCTACGAGAGTGACTAGAAGACATCTACAGGGAATACGTAATGAGATAATGAGTTTGGCATTTTAGGTGTTATGTGTCGTATTTAAAATTAATATCCACAAAACAAATGAAGAAAAATAAATTGCTACATCCATAGGAATACGTAATGAGATAATGAGTTTGGCGTTTTAGGTGTCATTTGCCCTATTTTTTGTTTAATATTTAACTTTTGTTTATTGGTATTATATTTATATTTATTATATATATATATATATATATTATATATATATATATATATTTAATATATTAGTTATATAAATTTATTTATTAACCATACAAATTAACTAAAGAAAAATAATTGCGTAACGAAACTTTTAATAAATGCATGTATTTTAAATGGAGCGGGTTTTGAAACCCTTTACATGAATGTTACATTAAATACTAACGGTCTTTCTTAAGTCATAGACTTAGACCGACCAGCGTACATGATCAAAACTGTAGTTTAATCCCAACAAGTACTTTGACTTGTGTAATATGGATAAACTATAAACATTCTGGATTTTGAGACTTAAATGACAAGGTTAGACCCGTTTTGGTTAATTTTCGTAAACTAGTTACATATGCTTAACCGTACGCATATCAGCGATATTGGGTAACCGGATAAGTCATGGACAAGTTCTATATGCCATTATATTTTAAATAAGTTGTAATATCAGTAGGATATCGACTTATATGCCCGTTAAGGTTTTAAAATGAAACTATGCCTCAGATGGGCATTTTGGTAATTTCATACATTATAAAGGAACTTGAATATAACTTAATGTTATAACCATAAGTATTATGGAAAAAATAACTTACTTATGATATAATATCAGTAGGATATTAATTATATGTGTAATTTATCTTTTATGACCAAACTATGCACCGAAAGGGATTGTGGTCATTTTACACATAGTTTTATAAATTATTTGGGATTATGAGTTCATATCATATACCTATTGTAAAATATTTAAAATAAGTTTTAAAATCAACAGGTAACAAGTCTTGGTTGGTAAATATGGTTTGAAACCATACTATGCGCCGAAACGGCGCTTATGTCATAAAATGACGATTTGTGCGATGTTTATGGAAAACTGGTGTTTAGGTCAGATTAACATGTCTTAGATTGTTATTTAATATAACATATCAGTAGGTAAAAGATTTACTTTGGAAAGATGTGATTAAGACCATATTATAAACCACAAAGGCCTTACGTCATTTATCGCCATAATACAAGGACTTGTTCATAAACTCAGTTTATAATTTGTTTTGACATCCCAAACAATCCTACTTATAATATTACATTAGTAGGAAACTAATTTTCAAGTTCATTATCATTTAAACCTCATTTTATGCAAAATGGCATTTTAGTCAAAATGGCATAATTACGGAACTTATGCATAAACTAAAATTCTGATTATGATCATGTATATAACCTCAGAGGGTTATGCTACATTGTATTACGATCATAATGAAACTCTAGATCAGTAGCTAACTAATCTAAATCGGGTCAGAATCGAAAGTCAAACAAGAAGTCAAACTTCGCGACTTTCGGTTACGAACCGACCCTAAAACTGAAATTGACAAGCCGAACATGTTCTTACATGTTCTAATAATTATTACCAATTTGTTTAAGTGTCAAAACATGTTTCATAACATTTATAATCTCAAATTATAATATTTCCGAAAAATAGGATGTTTGACTTTTTAATAACTTTGACCCGTCAATTGGTCTAGCAAACGTGATCTTCAGGAGGTGCCCTTTATAGGGACTAACACCTACCTTATTACGATCACTTAGCCATGTTCGTTACGAACAATGGCTCGACCATAATGGTCTTAACCGAAAGTCAACACGTTTTCCGTAAAACGCTTGACTTTTGGCTATAAAAGCCTATAAACGAAAATGCAAGAGGAAGGAACACTTACAAGTGATTCCTAGAATGCAATAGAACTAAGTTGGATGCTCCTTTCAGTTAGGAACTTCCAGAGGAGGGAGATAGAGTTGTGAATGAGAAAGGTGCAAGTTCAAATGGTGAACCTTGGTACATATCTATAGTTGGAGAGCTTAAAGGAGGTAATGCCAGGTGTTAAGGGGTGTAAGAGGGAGCTTACAAGTGTCCTAAAACGTGGCATAGCTGTTTGGAAGACCATGGTTTCGAGTACATTGGTTTTTGACAATTTGTGTGGAGGCTAAACAAATTTTCTGCAGACACAGGCCTCTCGCGCCCCGCTAGAGGCCAGGCCTTAGCCTCTCGTGCCACGCGAGCGCCCCGTGGTTAGAATCAAAGTTTGTCACTTTTAGTCCCTCAACTTATTAAACTCTCCTAAAACGCCTTTTTAGCATTTTTAGCCCTCCGTAGCCAATACTTGGCGTACCCGGGATTATGCCCGAAGATTGTCGAGCTCTTGGTTCGTTAAAAGGTCACTCAGATGTATAAATTAACATGTTGACACTTTTAATCCCTCCATTATCCAACTTTCATATATTTACAGATTTAATCCCTCTCGTCCAACGAACGAAACATACGAGAGTTAGGACTTTGTAAAGGATCACTCAAAGGCTCACTATAAGTATGTTGACTCTGATGTCACTCAGAGGCTGGGCATGTTGACATTTCAGTCACTCAGATGCCAAGTTTAGGCATGTTGACATATCAGCCGCTCAGAGGCCAAGTTTAAGCATGTTGACATATCAGTCACTCAGAAGCTATGTTTATGCATGTTGATATTAGAAGTTCACTCAAAGGCTCTGTTTTGAGCATGTTGACACCTTTAGTCTCTATTAGTCTTTAATAGACTATAAAAATACAACACGTGTCACTATACTATTGGACACGATTTTACGAGGTGTTACATCCGACTCTTGAACCCTTTCCATAATATCACCCATTTGGGTTTGGGTTCAAGTTGAAATGTCCAAATTTTGGTATAGGTAGGAGTTGGTTGATCCACATACACTTTTTGTCCATAAAATAGGTTCAAGTTGAAACATCCAAATTTTAGTATATGTATAGGGATGGCAAAAAAACCCAAGCTCGACGGGTATACTCGAAATCCGAAATATATGGGCTGGGTATACCCGAAGCCCAACAGGTATGTACCGGGTATACCCGAAGCCCAACGGGAATGGGCCGGGTATTAGATTAAAAATATAAAAAATTTGGGAACAGGTACGGGTATGAGATTTAGTGATACCCGCCCGATACCCGGCCTGTTTACCCGAATTATACCCGAAAATTAGATTACATTAAATCTAATTTTCTATTTATATAAACTTTAGTACATACAATTATTCATTATTCATAGATTTTGCTATTTTGTTTGTTTTCAAGATTTTAACATACGAATACAAGATTTTATGTTTAGTTATGTTGTCTCTATCTAAAGTAGCAGTATATTAATTAGTTAATTATGTAGACATATGTTTAAAATATGCATTTTAATAGGATATGTATGTAAGTTATTTGTTATATTTTCATCTATTGTATTTATTAAAATAGTAAATTATAGGTATTTTTAACAAATTAACAGGTATACCCGATATCCGATGGGTAATTACCTGAAATATACCCGACAGGTAACGGGCTGAGTATAAGCCAAAGAATTACAACCAGGTATGGGCTTGGAATTACCACTACTCGACCTGAACCCAACCCATTACCATTCCTATATATATACCCCTGATTGTATTGATCCGGAAACACTTTTTATCCATAAAATAGGTTTAAGTTGAAACACCCGTATGAGTAGGATTTAGTTTACAGGCAAACACTTTTTTGTCAATAAAATACGTTCTAGTTGAAAGGCACAAATTTTAGTATAAGTAGATGACCTGCAAACATTTTTTTTCTTCATATTTTTGAATTTGTATGCAAAGTTATTATTAGGAGTATACTGTCATCACAATAACTTAAATATTTGAAGAAAAGGTATTCGGAGTTTTTATGTCAATAGCAAACGGTCATTATTCCTGCGGGTTGGTTCATCATATTAGCAAGGAGAAAAAGTTAAAAGATGATATAATAAAAGATATAAAAGTAGAGAGACTAAACATGTATATTACCAAAGTAAAAGCAGAGACACTAAACACACATATGAACAAAGTTAATCAGTAAAAAGGAATAAAGAAATAGAGAGTCTAAACTCGTATATTAGCAAAGTTGAAGATTTAAAAATAAGATACAAAAAGCGACGATAAATTACTAAAATGAATAAAAGTAGAGTGATTAAACATTGTAGCAGATAGACTAAACACGCACATAAATAAAGTTAACCAATAGATCAAGCGGTCAAAGATTCCCCTGGGAAAGAGAGATTTGAAAAGGCAAACTAAAACAAGAGTAAAATGTTAAGATGTTTTCTAAGTTTACGTTACTTCAGTCCAAATATAAACTTTTGATTTCTGTATCCCTGAGATCATTTTTGTTGACATTTTCAATCAATTAGAAAGTTGGGTTAGAATTTTATATTAACTTCTCTTATTTTTTGTCGTTTTCCTCTTTTAATAAGAGTAAATTATAGCATACAATGATGATTATACTCTTCAGTTAAATAAGAAAACCGACAAAAGGGGGAGAAGTTAACAAAAAATTCTAATTCAATTTGCTAGTTGGATGAAAATGGCAACAAAAATGAAAAATCAAAGACCACCATATAAAAAAGTTTAATTTTTAGACTAAAATAGCAAGAATAGCCTAAACTTAAAAAACATTTTGACATTTTATACAGTTGAAGAACGAAAAAAAGATGAAGCAAAAGATATTGAAGCTTGTGCCACAAATAGATTAATGGTTCAAGGAAAAACGACATATCACTAGATCAGATTCATATTTGCTATTCAATATCGTGTTCACACAATCATATATAAAACTTCCAGCGTAAAAAAAATATAAGAAAGTTAATACTTGCCACATAAGCAAATAAGAGCGCGCCACGTAGCGGTTACTGTATATTCAACTTTCGAATGTAGGTATATAAAATTATAGCATATAATGATGATTATACTCTTCAGTTAAATAAGAAAACCGACAAAAGGGGGAGAAGTTAACAAAAAATTCTAATCCAATTTGCTAGTTGGATGAAAATGGCAACAAAAATGAAAAATCAGAGACCACCATATAAAAAAGTTTAATTTTTAGACTAAAATAGCAAGAATAGCCTAAACTTAAAAAACATTTTGACATTTTATACAGTTGAAGAAAAAGATATTGAAGCTTGTGCCACAAATAGATTAATGGTTCAAGGAAAAGCGACATATCACTAGATCAGATTCATATTTGCTATTCAATATCGTGTTCACACAATCATATATAAAACTTCCAGCGTAAAAGAAAATATAAGAAAGTTAAAACTTGCCACATAAGCAAATAAGAGCGCGCCACGTAGCGGTTACTGTATATTCAACTTCCGAATGTAGGTATATAAAATAAAATTCATGATATTACTATAATTCAAAAACTATTAATTTGTGTAGATTACGAAAGAATAAGTATAATCACTTAACTACTTGGGCAATTTAGATTATGAAAAAATAAGTATAATCACTCTAACTCCTCAGGCACTTTTAGATATTATTTAACAAAGAGGCACAAAACAGACGTATTTATTGTAAAGCATGTGCATTCCTAATAGATCTGTTTTTAAGGTGATACTCATTTATTTTTTCTTTAATGTTTAATTATTCCAAGGATCATAAATCCTTTTTTAATAATGGTTTTCAAATGTATCAATCATCCTACATTTTGACATATGGAGCCTTCTTAAAAATAATATTATAACAAGAATCATTAATCATGGAGCTGTGTGTAAAGATTCCCTGGGAAAGAGAATGGTCAACGAAATAAAAGAATTTATGAGATAAAATAATTGTTTTAGCCTAATTTGTGAAAATTACAAGTTACACCAAAATTTGAAATAAGATATTGTGGAGTTTCAACTGACCAAATCATGAGAAAATACCCAAAATCAGAAAGATGAGTTTGATGACCGATCAAATATTCTTTAGTTTCAAAATGAATTACAATAACAGAAGGCAATGACAAAATAACCAACTCAATGCTTTGCGCTAAATTTAACAGTTTTAAGTTCATCTATCAAATCGTTTAAGGCTTTTAATGAAGAACCACCTTCTTCAACGACTTTCTTTGCTTTAAGGGCCAACTCTTTTGAGTTTCGTCTGATGTTTTCAGCTATGGTAGACCCGCCTGTTAAAAGCTCAATAGCCTTTAAAATAGCCCTTTTTCCGATTATTGGGCTAGTAATATCGAATCTCGGGTTCCAAACTTCCGCCCCAACTCCCACCCCTATCCCTAAAAGCTCCACCAGTTTCTCATTGTAAAAGCACTCCGCATACAACGGCCATGTCATCAACGGGACACCGGCCGTAACAGCCTCAAGCACCGAGTTCCAACCACAATGAGTCAAAAACCCAGATAGCGACGAGTGTTGTAGAATCTCCACCTGTGGGGCCCACCCAGTTATAATCAAACCCTTGTTTTCCACACTCACTCTCTCCTCAAACCCTTCCGGTAGCCCACCGATCCCTTCGTTCCCTTCCTTCCTCACCACCCAAATGAACGGCTGCTTCGACTCTTCAAGCGCCAAAGAGATTTCAGTGATCTGTGCTTCCGGGAATCTCACCAAACTTCCAAAACATACGTATGTAACCGAGGTTTTTGATCATCTAGCCAAGTCAAGCAACTATGTTTCTCTGACACAACACCACCTCGCCATCGCTATCGTGGTGCTTAAAGAATTGGAAAAGTGGACCTATATGCCAGATTTTCCTACCTTTAATCTTCTTAATGTGTTCCGCATAAGCCGGTTCGATCTCATAAAACGTGTGGTACACTAATCCGTAACTTCGTTTCTCCGATTATTGAACCCTTTCCATAATATCACCCATTTGGGTTTTGGACTTGAAATGGTGAGAGAGTTGAGACCTCTTCATCATGATATTATCCGGAAGACTTGGTACTACAAAGCTCTCGAACTCTGATTTTACATTAGCATGAGGAGCATGAACTTTCAAGATATGTGAAATTGAGTGATAAAGGAAACTGTTAGGGTGAAATAACAGTCTTGGAATATTGAGTTCGTTAGCAAGGTCAACTGTCCATGTGATGAACATGTCGGAGAAGATGCAGTCGGGTGCCACATCGCGAATGAATTGTTCCATTGGTGTCCGGAGCAGATTTTCGCCACGATATAGTGCGAATGCCTTTTCAGTATTTGTGAAAGCGCTTACGTTTTCTACTCCAGTAGGCAGTCCGACTTCGGATGCTGGAAAGTTGACGGTGTGGATGGTGAGAGGGTGTCCGCGGTCGATATCATGGTCGATGGAGGGTTGGATTTTGAGGGCGTTGTGAACGGTGGTGATGATGGTGGAGCGAACGCCACGAGCCGCAAACAGCCTAGCGATTTGGACTAGGGATATTATGTGTCCTGTGGCCAACGCAGGGATGAACATGACGTGAAGCTGGTTGCTACTGCCGGTAACCATGACGGAATTATGGTAGTTCGTTTTGGTGTATGTTGATACAGAGAGATTTGGGGGCGTTCACATTAGTTAGATCATTTATATATAAAAAAAAGAACATGTCTTTGTCTTTTTCTTCTTTTAGTTGTTTGTTAAAGCTATCAATACATGATGAACAATGGACCACGTTAGAATATATAAACTTTCGCTATTTTTATTTAATATTATATAAAAAAACATGTCTTTGTCTCTTTGTAGTTGTTTGTTGTAGCTATCAATTCATGAATGAATAATGGACCTGTTCAGAATATGTAAACTTTCGCACATTTTTATTTAATAATTATTCTGAGATTGGATGTTTTACAAGATAACAATTTATACGAAGACAACAATTTCATAGGTGAGAATTAGAGAAAGACAAGTGTTATTAACTTGAAAAGTAATTTAGTATTTTCTCATTTAAACAACTTCACTTTTGATTTTCAAACGTCTATAAATTTTTCGGGACGTTAATTTTTTTTATTTAAAATTACACCATATTAAAGAGCATTTTATTCTCTTTAATTGGAGCAGCCTATTGCTATAGTTTTCTTAAAACAATTTACATGATTTTAATACACATTAGTTCATTACGTGATTTTGAATGCACAACATATGACTACGTTATTTTGAATACTCATTATGTGATTCCACATTCAACATAAACTATTACGTGATTACACATTCAATATAAATCCATTACATGATTCCGATTTAATATGATTTGTTATAACTCATGCTATCACAATTATGCTTATAACGTAATTACTCTGGTTTCACATAAATATACTATAATCAAACCGCGTAATTCAAGAAATGGGTATTCAAAATCTCGTAGTGACATAATAAATACATAGTCAACAATTGTTACGTAATTGCGTAATCACTCATTGCGGTTTCACATACTATAATGAAAGCACGTAATCACGTAATGAGTATTGGAAATCACGTAGTCATGTGTTAGGTATTCAAAATCATGTAATTTTTTTTAGAAAACTATAACAATAAGCTGTTCGAATCAAAGAGAATTAAATACTCGTTAATACGGTGATTTTGAAAAAAAATATTAACGTATGAAAAAGTTATAGCCATTTAAAAATAAAGGAGGGGGGACCAGAATACCCTTTCCATATTTGTTTCTTCAATTGTTTGAAACTCAGATTTACAAAATGTCTCATCCTAGTTTTAAGCCATTGATCTCGGGAGATCAGTGCCTGAGCTTGTCTCCTACACTTCATACAATAAATCTCTCTTGTACATGATCTCTTATCTCATTATTAATAGTATACTAAACATTAGCCGTAAGAGTCTTACGATATATAAAAAAACACCATCCATGGGTTGACTAAACAGTATAAAATAAAAAAAAGAGTTAATAAAATTTTTGTCTATACAGTTTGTCAAATATCACTATTTCAGCCAATTAGTTTAAAAATTGTTAAAACATGTCATATGGTTTCACTTTAGTAACTATTACAGTCCACCCACACCAACAATATACAGTTATTCTGTTAGTTTATTTGAAATGAACATAATGCATGCCCCTGTTATAAAAATTAAAAATAAAATAAATAAATAGTTACGTTTTTCGCCCATATGGTATGTTAAAAATAATCATTACAATCAGTAAGTTTAAAAAATTGACAAAACACTACCAGTATGAACACTTAACGAACGAGAAGTCGGTGGAGTGGTTAGGTGTTTTGTTATTAACCCTAGGGCTGTAAATAAACCGAACGAACACGAATAAGGCCTTGTTCGTGTTTGTTCATTGAGGATATAATGTGTTTACGAACGGTTCATAAACACTTACGTTGGTTGTTGGGTGTGATACTAAATCGGCAGCTGCTCTTTCCAAATGTATGTAACAATTTTTTATTACTTTTGAATAAGTACGTGGATGGTACATGTGGATTTTTGAAATTTTGGAATTGGTCCATAGATTTTCAAAAGTATATGGATAGTGTTTGTGGTTTGCACTCTTTAACGCCTTTAGTTCCCAGCCAACAAATATAAAGGTTTTAGAATGTCTAAGTTAGGCAGTGGCGAAACTTGAGATTTCCGACTAGGGGGTCAAAAACGTATATACCCAAAAATTTCTATAAAACCGGGGGGTCGAAAACATATATACCCAAAAATTAAATATGAAAACTACATACTCTCCATTACTGAGCGAAAAGTTCGGGGGGGTCGGCCGCCCCCTCCCGTCCCCACTACGCTGCGCCAATGAAGTTAGACTATGCTTTACAAAGTGCAAACCACAATTATCATCCATGTACATTTGGAAAAAAAAACTGGGGACTAAAAGCGTTAAAAAGTGCAAAACAGAAGACCATCTGTGTGATTTTGGAAAGCTAGGGGCCATCTATGTACTTTACTCTTTATTTTTTATTTTTATCTTTTACTTTTGAACGTCAAGGATTCTGTTTAATACTCGAATCATACTCGAAAAACTTAAAATTGAACAAATGATTTCGTTTTGAATTGGAATTATATATATAAACTTACTTTCATTAGATCTATAATTTTAATAATATCAGCTTGTTTAAATTGAATTGTATGTTTTTTTATTAATTCGAATCAAACCAACTTGAATCCAAATTGAATTTCGAATTAATCTCGAATAAGTCATTTCAAGTAATACCTCATAATCAGAAGCGGAATTGCTTAAATGTTGAAGAAGTATGTTAGTGTTTGATATGTGATTTGTGAATTAGGTATGATAATGGGGGCATCAGCATCATCATTTTGGTACAACTTGAGAGTACAACATCCATGTAGAGAAGTACCAATTTTGGATTATGATTTGGCACTCTTGTTTCAGCCTATGCTTATGCTTGGAATCACAATTCGTGTTGCTCTTAGTGTTGTTTTTTCTTATCGGCTCATCACTGTTATCATCATTATCATCCTACTTTTAGGTAACCCTAATTTCCTCTTTATTACTTATTTTAAATTTGTGCAAAACTGTTGAAACTGATTGAATTGTCTGTACTAAAACAATTCAGTAGTTGGTATGTTAAGCACGTTTGACAACTTAAGAGCTCAGTTCATAATTAGATGGTTTAACACTTTAAAACTTGAAAGGCTGTTTCACCTTTTATAGTTGGAATATAAATTTACATATATGTATTATATATTAATGGAATTATCTTATATTGTTTTAAAAACTTTATTACATTAATGTTATTGCATTTATAGCCAAATTAGTATTCAATAATATGTGACTAAAATGCATCAATCAAATTCCCACACTTATCTTTTTTTTCGAAAAAATTATTTGCAACGGAATTACAACCGGATACAATGGCTTTCAATATATGCAGTTATCTTACAAACAAATCAAAACATATGTTAAGCAAGATTGCGGGTATATATTCCACCTAAACCAACCGCCAATCTCCAAGGCCTTATTCACGATCCATTAAGTTCAATTAAATTATTCATCTATGGATCTCATACTCAAAAGACTACAACGCTACCTAATCTTGCTTCAAGCTTATGAGATTAAAAGATTATTATCTACCGTCTTATATAAAAAACTCTTATGTAATTCCGATTAAATTTATGTTGGATAATGGATGATGCTATGAGCTTTGACATGCTTTTATTCGTGATCAGCTTAGCGGACATACCCCACGCGAGTCACCATCCCAATAGTTAATGCCATAAGCTTCACACATTTATCATTTTTCTAACTCCACCTGAGGATATGTACCACCCGAGTCACCGTCCCAGTAGCAATATCATAGGCTTTGTCAATACACAACTAGCTCAGATAAATGGATGGAATATTTTTTCGGGCTCCACCTAGTTTCGGATTTATTTTCATAAAATGAAACAGATGTGCCATTTAACCGGAATACTTATAAGTTTTTTTTATAACTATATCCCTTATACTCTCAACGGTTTCGGTTTTGCTATAGCTCCTAAGGCGAGAACCCACAAGACTCCTAATATTTAAGTATATTATATCGATCTTAATTAACCTTTCAACCGGCTGGGCCTACCAACATATCCTAAGTTAGATACGCTTTCAACCGTTCATTATCTCTTATATATAGTAATTGAAACCCAACGATCTGATTATACCTATCATCTTCCATTTTATTTGCAAAACCTTTACAGGACATTTTCAAAATTTTCAATTTTTTTTGAAATTTTCAGTTTTTTTAAGGACTAAAACCTATATACAACTCAAACTAGAACGCTAGTTTCCCCTCCCCACACTTAAATTTTGCATTATCCTCAATGGAGCAAGAAACTACTGAACTAAAAAAATACAACAACAAAAAATGAACAGACTCCCCAGTTTAAAGCGGTTAGAATCCTCGTAAGTCGTGTTCCACAACGACCGTATAGCATTTCATTCGCGGTCGTGTTCAACAAAGACTCGGTTCGCTCTCTAACAATAGTGTTCAAATCATCCCCGTCCAAATGGAGATTAAGTATGGACAATCTAACGGAATCCTGTAAAAATTATTCTCAAAACGAACCCATAAAACCATAACAAACTCAAAGAAATAAAAAATAAAAATTAAAGCCTCAAGATACACGACTCAATATACACAAGTCAGAACACATACCTGATCGACATCGGTCGCAGCTAATGAAATGGTCACATATGTTTGTATAATTGGTATAATTGATGTGACTTGGGTTAAACGGTGGGATATGTACGTGTGTTTGGAAGTGGTGCAAAGTGTTTCAAAGTGATGAGACATGGCAAATTAAATAAACAAGGTGTGTGTTTAAAATGGAAAGTGATGAGCATTGGTGGTATGCAAGAATGGACGACCCAGAATCACCTTTTGTTGCTCATTTATTCTCGTAGGTACATAGTCCAGCACCGCAAAGTCTACAGGGTAAAAGAACTAACCCAGCTGAATCGTCACATCCTTCACAGCCCCATGAGGTTGTTTCCAAATGTCATCCGCCAACACTACATTCCTATCTTAAGCATGCATAGGATCAAAATCGTACTGTTCATACAAGCTTCCTAGCAAAACACTCATACTCGCTCCATAATCTAATAAGGCTTTGTGGATCTTCAGCTTTCCCACTCTAATTGGAACAAACGACACCCCTGGCTCACTTTCCTCTCTTCCAACAGTATCCTCTTGTACTCCTGCAACTACCTGAGACGGAGGGGTTAAGCATGTATCAACAAATTCAGAAACAGGAGCGATACTTACCAAATTAACACTTGCATGATGTTGAGGATTCTTCGTGGTATCACTCGGTAACTTGCCCGAATCCTTCCGTACTTGAGCCACATAGGCTGCCAACTGAGCAACTTGCTTTTTCTAAGGTGTGATAAGCTTTAGACTGCACTTCTTGATCCTTTCTTATTTGCTTCAAAATTTCCATCATCTCGTTGTTTGATCCTTCATTCTGCTTATTTCCTATTCTTTGAACAGACCCTTGCTGGTAACTGCCATTGTTGTAACCACCCTGGTTGTAGTTTTGGTTATTGTAACCAAACTGTTTATTCTGATATAGCTGAGATCCTTGATTAGGTACCTGAAAATTAGGATTTAACTAATTAGCACTATTACCATATCTAAAATTCAGGTGATTACGTAAACCTGGATGATATGTGTTGGAGTTTATATCATATCTCTGTTGGTCTCCATAAACCATATTGACCTCTTCATAAGCTTCACTAATCTGGCTTGGGCAATCTCTGTTGATCTCCATAAACCAGTTCCCCGCACGAATCACAAACCAGGAATGTCTGAGCAGCATTTAATACATCTCTTGTAATGCCCATATTCCATAAAAGTCACAACGTCAGAAGAATTAAAAAAAACATTATCCTTGTAACATAAAGTTTTGACCAAAATGCCCTCATGACGAGATTAAGCAAAACGTCATCTTAAAGACTTCTTAATATCATTCAAACAACTACAACTACCATAGGTTTCAACTTAGTGTTTTTACAAAAGTCACGAGTACGAAATTCATAATTTACAACCAAAAAGATGTTTTGAGCCGTTTGACATTTGAAACATGACCGGAAGCGCATTAAAGGCATTCAGGTGTGTTCGTCCCAAGCTCGCCAACTTAAACATGCGATTTTCCTATCATTCACAATATGAAAACACAATATAGTAAGTTAGTAACAATAATCACTTACACTATGTTCATTAGTATCTTGGATTGTTTGACCCGTTAATACTAAGTCTACATAATGACTATTCCATTCATGTATAATTCTTTCACCTTATCTCATTTGATGATAAATTATGTTATTTCCAAGAACAATAACCAATTATTCCTATCCATTCTTACCCGTTAATAACGGGTCTATACATATCTCTTTCTTACTCATTTTTAATGAGCACTTCAAATCTAACTTTTAATTTGCTATGTTTATACTATCCTCTTTAAATGGAATCAACATAATGAACGTTATTATCATACTCGTATTAAAGTAAACGAAGTTCATTTGAACGTACCGCGATCTTGTGCTTCGAGTGCTTTCGGTTGGCTTGTATCTCCTTCTTTCTTCACACTTGATGTTAGGAACACCTATGTGAGAAAAACTCTTAACACATGCATAAATTCTAGCTTCAATTCTCTTTCATTTGGCAGATTTTGTGGATTCTAGGGTTTTGCTCTTCTTCTTCTCTGGCTTGGTCAATGCACACATACATCAGTAAGATGTATGTGTTTATTTTCTTTATTTATCTAATTTCAATTCAACTTCACCATATATCCATCTTCAGTCCCTCAAGTTTGGTGTCTAGTTAATAATGGCTAAGATTTTATTTTCATATTTATTTATCTCTAACTTAGTTAAGTAGTATTAGAATTTGGGGTGTTACAAATCTACCCTCCTTAGAGAAGGTTTCGTCCCGAAACCTGAATACTTACCAAATAAAGCCAGGTAATACTTTCGCATTTCTTTCTCTGGTTCCCAAGTGAGATCCGATCCCTTCCTGTGTGGCCATTGAACTAACACTTGCTCAATCTCTTTATTACGAAGGATTTTAATCTTTGAATCTTTTATGGCTATTGGTCTTTCGATATAATTCATTCTTTCGTCCACCAAAATGTCTTCAAGTGGTATGTGAGTCGTCTCATCAGTGAGGCACTTTCGTAATTGGGACACATGAAAGGTGTTGTGTATACCATCCAGTGCTGGGGGCAATTCTAATCGATACGCTACCTTCCCAATACGAGCTAAAATATTATATGGCCCAATATAACAAGGGCCCAACTTCCCTCGTTTACGAAATCGAATCACACCACGGGGAGACCTTCACTAATAGTCGTTCCCCCACTTGGAATTCAATAGGACGCCTTCTTTTGTCCGCATAGGACTTTTGTCGGTCCTATGATGCCTTTAACCGAGCTCGTACAAGGTCAATCTATTCATTGGTTTTTGTTACTATATCCTTGGGAGCGAGCTCCCTTTATCCTATTTCTCCCCAACATACAGGGTCCTACATTTTCTCCCATACAACATTTCATATGGTGCCATTTTAATACTGCTTTGGTAGCTATTGTTGTATGAAAATTCTACTTGTGGCAAGTGGTCATCCCAATTTCCCCCAAAATCTAAGACACATGCTCTTAACATATCAACCAATGTCTGTATAGTTCTTTCTGATTGACCATCCGTTTGAGGGTGATAAGCGGTACTCAAATGCAGCTTGGTGCCCATATCTTCGTGAAATCTTCTCCAATATCGAGAAGTAAATTTGGCGTCCCGATCTAAGACTATAGATACTGGCACCCCGTGACGGGAGACTATTTCATTCATAAATATTCCTGCTATTCTTTCTGAAGAGTAAGACTCTCGTATTGGTAAGAAATGGGCACTCTTTGTGAGGCGATCGACAATAACCCAAATAGCATCGTGACCCCTTTTTGTTTTGGGAAGTTTAGTTATCAAATCCATGGTTACATCTTCCCACTTCCATACTGGAATTTCCAACGGTTGCATTTTCCCATACGGCTTTTGATGTTCCACCTTCACTTGTAAGCACTTTAAACATTTGGATACACACTTGACAATATCACGTTTCATTCCCGGCCACAAATAATTCCTTTTTAAATCCTGGTACATTTTGGTAGCTCCCGGATGAACCGAGTAGCGCGACTTATATGCTTCTTCTAGTAACAAAGTCTTCGTATCGCAGAAGCGCGGTATCCAAATCTGGTCATACCTTGTCTTAATCCCACTTGCGTTTGTTTCAAGTTTATCAACAAACCCTTTCGTTCTTTCATTCTTTGGATTATTTGCATTCAATGACTTAATTTGGGCTCCACGTATTGTTTCAAGAAGGTTTGGGGTAACTATCATTCTCATAGATTTCACTCGGATGGGTGGCGAATATCCTTTTCGGCTTAGAGCATCTGCTACGACGTTGGCATTACCCGGATGATAAAGGATGTCGCAATCATAATCTTTGATTAATTCTAGCCACCTTCGTTGTCTCATGTTAAGATCTTTTTGCTCAAAGAAATATCTGAGACTCTTGTGATCTGAGTAGATGGTACATTTCGTTCCGTACAAGTAGTGTCTCCAAATCTTCAAAGTAAAAACTACAGCTGCTAGCTCCAAATCATGAGTTGGATAATTGCCTTCGTACTGTTTAAGTTGTCTTGAAGCATAGGCAATAACCTTGCCTCGTTGCATCAGGACACACCCCAACCCTTGATGCGAAGCATCCGTGTATACCACTAAATCTTCTGTTCCTTCTGGTAAGGTTAAGACCAGAGAATTTGACAGTCTTTCCTTTAATATAATAAAGGCTTTCTCTTGTTCAACACCCACAAAAATTTTTCTTCCTTCTTAGTCAATCTGGTTATAGGTAGGGCTATTTTAGAGAAATTTTGGATACATATCCTATAATAACCAGCTAAACCGAGGAAACTTCTTACTTCATTAACATTTTTTGGAGGCAACCAATTAATAATGGCTTCTACCTTAGACGGATCTACTGAAATTCCTTTCTCATTAATCACATGGCCTAAAAATTGTACCTCTCTGAGCCAAAACGCAGATTTGGAAAACTTAGTGTATAATCTTTCTTTCGGAGTGTCTCGAGTACCACTCGCAAGTGTTGAGCATGTTCCAGTTCGCTTCGAGAGTATACTAAAATATCATCTATGAATACTATGACAAATTTGTCTAGCATGTTTCAGCATACTCTATTCATTAAATCCATAAATGCGGCCGAGGCGTTAGTCAAACCGAAAGACATTACTAAGAACTCATAATGTCCATATCGAGTTCTAAACGCAGCCTTAGCTACATCTTCTTCCCTTACCCGTAACTGGTGATATCCCGAACGTAGGTCAATCTTTGAAAACCAACTTGCTCCTTGTAATTGATCAAAAGGATCATTAATTCTCGGCAAGGGATATCAGTTTTTCACCGTGAGTTTATTGAGCTCACGATAGTCGATGCACCCACCGTCCTTCTTCTTTACAAACAGGACTGGTGCTCCCCAAGGGGATACACTGGGACATATAAAACCCTTGTCTAGGAGCTCTTGTAATTGAACCATTAATTCCCGTACTTCAGCGGGTGCTAACAGGTAAGGAGCTTTGGCTACCGGTTTAGCATTTAGCTCCAATTCGATTCGAAATTCTACTTCTCGTTCAGGCAGTAATCCCAGTAATTCATCCAGAAACATATCCAGATATTCATTCACGATTTTTGTATCATCTATTCTTGGGGTATCTTGTTTAGTATCAACCACATAGGCTAAGAAGGCCTTACTTCCGTTTCTTACATGTTTAACCGCTTCTACAATGGTGCATAATCTATTTTCTATCACCCGTTCCCAAAAATACTTACTTGCTTCCCTTTAGGAGATATGACACAAATAACTTTACTTTCACATAAGATTTTGTGTGGTGTCGGGATAGCCAATCCATGCCCACCACTACTTTAAATTCTCCCAAAACCATGGGAATAAGATCAATATCAAATTCTTCGTCTTCTATGGTGAGTTTACAATTCCTACATATCTCGTTAATAATAACTCTTGCAATCAGCTATTTCTACTTCTAAAGGTATGGGCATTCTTTTTATTACAAACGAAGGGGAATGAATAAGTTCGTTCAAAACAAATGACCTACTAGCTCCAGTATGAAACAATATATGTGGGTATAGAGTTTAACACAAATATACCTGATACAACATTCGGGTGAGCCCTTGCTTCTTCTGACGAGATCTGAAACATTCTCCCTCTAGCCCTTGGGATTTCTTCCCTCTTTCCTTCCTTCTTTATTCCTTGCTTGAGTTTTGGGCATTCTGCTTTCACATGGTCTGATTCGTTACAATTGTAACATACCCTTTTTGGATTAGAACAGTTGTAGTACGGATGTCCCTCTTGACCACAATTGTAGCACCCCTTTCTTCCCATTAAACATTCTCCGTGTGAAGTTTCTCACATGTCTTGCATCAAGGAAATCCTCCCCTAGGAGTCTCTTTCTTACTATGATCGTAGTGTTTGGGTTTCTTTGGAGTACTTTGAGTTGTTCCCTTTTCAGCTTGCCTCTTCTCCCCTCGCTCTTCTTGTCTTTTCAATTAGATTTCTCTATCTCTCGCCCAATTAATGAGTTCATTCAAAGTTTCACATTTAGAAGGAGTGATGAACTCTCTGTATTTGGCTTTTAGCATATCATGGTTGCGGTTGATCTTCATTCTCTCCGTTCTTGTGAATTCCTTACAAACTTCATCTTATCAAGGAAAATGTTCATGATTTTATCGATTGTTTCATTCTTCTGTCGAAGACGGAGGAAGTCTTCTTGAATTCTATCTACGGCCGATTGTGGACAATGATACTTCATGAAGGGTTCCTTGAATTCTTGCCATGTAAGAGTTTGTAGTTTATCCTCACCTATCTCCTTACTATACGCATCCCACCAATCTTTCGCTTGTCGTTGAAGTTGCCCTGTGGTGAACATCACTTGATCTTCCTTCTCACAATGGCTTCGAATGAACACTCCTTCTATGTTGGAGATCAATCTTTGACATTCCATGGGGTCTATTTTCCCATTATAAGATCCAGGTTTACACGCCATGAATTCTTTATATGTACACCGATGTGTTTCTTTCTTGCCTTGAATTCCGCTTATCATTTCCTTTAATTCGTCTATCTTGCTGGTCATCATAGTTTCCACTATGCTTAACACTTGACTTTCTACTTCTTGTGCTATATGAGGGACGTTTGCATCAAGTGTCTTTACTACTTCATCCGCAATCAGCTTATTTAATTCATCCTGACTTATTTGTTCCGTAACGTTCGAACCTCCTTTATCCGTCATCTACAATCACATACTTGTGTTAGCTATCATACTATTCTTTCATATATATGTATACATCTATATACATATATCATTCTATACGTTGCAAAATCTCAAAATCTCATTCTTGTAGGTTACGGGTTCAAATAATTCTTATCGCAACATTCTTGGCGTACCAATTACAATATACTTCCGTTCGTGCATTCAACTTTCTTATTCATTCACACATTCGTTATATATAAGTTAACTAGTTTGTCATCATGGTTTCACCCTTTACATTCTGGTGCCCTTTCGAGAATTTAACGAGGGCTTGGGACTCGTTTAAAAATTTCAACATAATAAAATAATGAATCAGCGACATGCTTCAGTGGCAGGCGTCGGCGACGGCTCATCACCGCGTCGCCGACGCACTCTAGAAAATTGCGTCGCCTTAATTCTTGCGTACACAGTGTATTAGTGCGTCGGAACAAGGAAGGACCGTGGCGACGCATAAGGAGCCCGTCCCCGACGCCTTGCCCAATTTCTTGACGCTGCAGATTTTGTTTCAGCCATTTTGTCTGATATCTAACCTTTTTCCCATCCGAAACCATTTCATAACACCTCGTGACTTCATTAGTCACAACATTATATTAAACCCCCATAACCCCTTCCCGTTTTAACATCTATAAACCATAACATTAAAATTTCTTTAAAAAAATACCTACTAATATCATGCCTCGGAATGAACACACTTTTGCATGAGCTCTCGGTTTGAGTTCAAGTACACTAGCTTTGGCACTTGAATCCCTCAAACCTTGGCTCTGATACCAACTTGTAATGCCCATATTCCATAAAAGTCACAACGTCAGAAGAATTAAAAAAAACATTATCCTTGTAACATAAAGTTTTGACCAAAATGCCCTCATGACGAGATTAAGCAAAACGTCATCTTAAAGACTTCTTAATACCATTCAAACAACTACAACTACCATAGGTTTCAACTTAGCGTTTTTACAAAAGTCACGAGTACGAAATTCATAATTTACAACCAAAAAGATGTTTTTGACACATTTGCCATTTGAAACATGACCGGAAGCACATTAAAGGCATTAAGGTGTGTTCGTCCCAAGCTCGCAAACTTAAACTTGCGATTTTCCTATCATTCAAAATATGAAAACACAATATAGTAAGTTAGTAACAATAATCACTTAAACTATGTTCATTAGTATCTTGGATTGTTTGACCCGTTTATACTAAGTCTACATAATGACTATTCCATTCATGTATAATTCTTTCACCTTATCTCATTTGACGATAAATTATGTTATTTCCAAGAACAATAACCAATTATTCCTATCCATTCTTACCCGTTAATAACGGGTCTATACATATCTCTTTCTTACTCATTTTTAATGAGCACTTCAAATCTAACTTTTAAGTTGCTATGTTTATACTATCCTCTTTAAATGGAATTAACATAATGAACGTTATTATCATACTCGTATTAAAGTAAACGAAGTTCATTTGAACTTACCGCGATCTTGTGCTTCGAGTGCTTTCAGTTGGCTTGTATCTCCTTCTTTCTTCACACTTGATGTTAGGAACACCTATGTGAGAAAAACTCTTAACACATGTATAAATTCTAGCTTCATTTCTCTTTCGATTTGGCAGATTTTGTGGATTCTAGGGTCTTGTTCTTCTTCTCTGGCTTGGTAGATGCACACATACATCAGTAAGATGTATGTGTTTATTTTCTTTATTTATCTAATTTCAATTCAACTTCACCATATATCCATCTTCAGTCCCTCAAGTTTGGTGTCTAGTTAATAATGGCTAAGATTTTATTTTCATATTTATTTATCTCTAACTTAGTTAAGTAGTATTAGAATTTGGGGTGTTACATCTCTTTCTCCAAGGCCCTTAAATTTCGCTAACTGGTGCTCCAACGCCTCCTTTTCTCTTTCCAACTGAGCCACTCGTCCATTAGATGAACTCGCTAGTGTCATCAATGGGTATATCTTGGTCCTATCCAACTGAGCATGTCTCTTCGAATCTGCAACTACAATATCCAAATAATCCCAACCAATATCATCATGATTTCTTAGAAACGTACCTCCCGTGGTGGCCTTAATATCTCTTCTATCTTCGTTAGATATGCCATCATGAAATGCCGTAATCAATTCCCATTGTTGGATACCATGGTGAGGACAATTTCGGATCAACTGATTGAACCGTTTCCATGACTCATAAAGTAGTTCACCCGGTATCTGTTGGAATTCTCTAATCGCCGCTCTACATGACTTGGTTCTTTGTAGAGTATAATATTCTTCTAGAAACTGTTGTGGTAATTCCTGCCAAGTGTGAATACTCGCATAGGGCAAAGACGTAAACCAATCTCTAGCAGCATCCTTCAGTGAGAACTAAAATAACACCAACTTCACGTGATCAGTTGTGAACCAGTGTCCACCAATCATACTATATACCGCCTCAAAATCCGCAATATCTTCATATGGTTCCTCACTACCTTTCTCGTGAAAAATAGGTAACATGTTCAAAATATGTGGGTTTTCCTCAAACGACCTATCCACATTCCCATGTGCGACTGGCATCACTATTGGAGAAGAATGTTCCGCAATTTGCGGTCGAAAGTAAGTCTCCACTCCCCTAACGTACGGGTCCGGAAATCAAGGATCCCTTTGCCTTGGACAAGGTATAGTTGGTGCTTGTTGAACCTGAGGTGGGGTTTGGTAACCATTTCCCCCACGCGGTTGTCTTGGCTGATACGCTGGCTGGTTACGGTTCAATGCCAAATTTTGCGGACCACCCCGATAACCAAAGTAACCATCATTCACCCCAATCTTCTTCATCTCCATACCCATCATCCCATTCCTTGGCTATAGCCCTATTTTCCTTTTGATCAAACATGTTACCCAATGTTACATAACAAATGCCATAATGGACCACTAAGAGACATCAAGGCACGATATGGTATATTAGGGAATGCCTGGTTTGTTCTGTCAAGTATGATAAAATATAATTAATTATAGCATGATATAATCCTTTAATACATAATGTTACATAAAAAAGGCCATAATTTTCCAAGTGATATCAAGGTCTAATATAGTTCAATAGGGCATGCATGAAGATGTAGTGTAAGTGATAATATTGGATTTTGAGTTTTATGTCTTATAAAGCACCCACATTTCATAACATAATATTTTCATGGATGAAATTGTTCTGGGTGATGATAAGACCAAGGTTGTGGCTGATGAGGCAATGAGTAGACGTCATAGGACCATTGGGTTACATCCATAGTTCATAAAAAGAAACTCCATAGTCCATAATAAGAAACTCATTGCCCCCTCCACTCCTATTTTTTTGGGAAAATTACAAAAAATAACCATTAATTAAAACTATTTTCAAATTTGGCAACCACACGCGTCTTTGGAGCGGCTCGTCATGCTCGAGATGCGTCTTTCAAGCACGAGATGCATCTTTGGAGTGAACCCCAATAAAAATTGGACACGTGGCCACCATGACTTTCAAACGGGGCATAGGTTGCGTCTGGAAGGCATGGGATGCGTCTGAAGGGGCATGGGATGCGTCTCGGCCCACCTATAACATTTGAAATGACACGTGTCCTTTTTATTAGGTGTTTGAGAGGTCTATATATAGATCGCATCCCATACTTGATGTGTCGCTCTAAGAACACGTGAGATTACCAAATTTGAAAATAATCTTTATAATTGGTTATTTTATAATTTTCTCTTTTTTCGGGTCTACGAACACATATTATAAATTTTTTTGGCTATTCCCACCCTTAATATTGTTCCCTCCACTTAGTTTAACTCGCTCCATAGAAACTGTAGGTAACTCGTCGATTTCACTGTCCATCGTTCTAATTTCACTACTTTTAATTTCTATGTAATTCGTTTAGTCTTCATCGATTTCACTAGCGATCTTCGTTTTTTGTTTTGATTTGCTGATGGTTGAAGTAGCCAACTTCGGATCGGTTCATTCTCATCCCTACTCTCCTTTCTCTTTTATTGGTTCATCCTCTTCGATTTGCTGGTGAGTTATTCAATTCAGATTTAGTTTACTTACTAATTTGCTGTGCACATGAATTTTTTTATATGAATTCAAAACAGATTTAGTGTTATGATGTGCCATTTTATTGCATCTATATGTGAACATTTCGGTGTAGTGTTTTAATATGGTTTGATATAAATCACACTTCTAAAATATGTGTTAAACGGGTCTGGTTCGTGCTCGTGTCGTGTAACCTATTAATTAAACATGTTCATGTTTAGGTTAACGGCATGTTTAACCTAATGGTCATGTGCGTGATTCGTATCGGTGTCATATGTGCTTGTAGAGGTGGATACACTATTACGGGGACCTCTACCTTTAGTTAATACACATACACTGTTGTACATGATGTGAGTGTTGCCAAAATTTATCCCAAATAGGAGTGTAAACAAGCTGAGTCGTGCTCGGGCTCATTTAGGCTTTATCCTTGCTCTTTAATTTTAAGAGAGCTCGAACTCGAGTAGCTCACGAGCGGCTCGGCTCGTTTACACCTCTAATCCCAAACTCCTTTGGAGAAAGTTTGCCTTCCTGGTTATGGTGTTCTTACTGTTAATTTTTTATTCTTCATTTCAGCATATACTTGTTATATTTGAAATCTAGTTGTGTGGTTCTAATTTTTATTAAAATATAATGTCTTTAGTTCTTGGTGAAGTTTGAAGCACCGCAAAAGTTAAAACAGGATCAAATGTGGCTACTTTTTGTCTTGGAACTGTTGGTCTTGCAGTAAATTTATAATATAAAGAGGATTTATTTGTTATTATCATCAATGCAAATTTATAAACTTGTATACCATTTGATAGCGTAGTAGAGGTGCAAAAGCAGCAGGTGCTTCACAAATAATTGGGACTGATATTGACAACCTGAAGTTTGATCGAGGCATGCATTATTTATATCCTTTATCTTTTTTTATTAATGAGATGTGATTAAAAAAATGACTCAGATTTTAGGAAACAGATTATTGTTTAGAGTTATTGTGTTGATTTAGTAGAAAATAAGTTGATTTTGTATGCCATAATTTATTAGTTAATTTCTGTTGATTTTGAAAGTATTTTGTTTTGACCCAAGAAGCCAATAAATGAGATTATGAGAGAGATGGGCTTTAAACTTGATTGCTTTGTATTTCATTTTTTTCTTGTTTATATATCTTAGTGGTTACAAATGATCTCTTTATATCTTTTTTTCTTTTTGCTGATTTTAATTGTACAGAATTAAAATGGAGAATGCTAATTCTTTTGGACAAGTAATTAAGGTTATAATGAAGATGGTAAAGCTGTAAGTTGTTGTGTGTTTAATCATGCTTTATTGTCATCTTTATCCATGTTATATTTACAAGTTACATTCAAATCCAGGCTTTAGAATTGTGCAACTTTAGTATAACGTAACTGATGATGTGCCAAAGTGATATATTTAGTGTACTGAGTAACTTCTCTTGCTGTTAACAATTTAAATAGTAACGATTATTATTTAAAAACTATGAAAAAATAACTAATTATATAAAATATAATAGTTATAATTAATATAACTTAATTCATTAAATATAAACGAGCTGAGCTCGTGTTGTCATAACTTAAACGAGCTCAAGCTCGGCTCGTTTATACCTCTTATATTGACTTGTTTTTTCTATTTATTTCTTTTGTAGATTTGGCGAGAAACGGGAGTTGCAACACAGAGAGACATCGATGACTTACTCGTGATTATAATGTTGATTCTTTTTATAAGCGTGTTTGAAAATTGGACCTAAATCTCATACATGTTAATGTCGTTGATTTTGTAAAATTTTGTTGATATATAAAAAACTTTGTATTTGTGCTACTCTCTATTGAATAAAAGTATTGGATTGAGTTGTAGATACTGGATTGGCGTATTCATATAGAAATTATAAAAAATATCCCCATATTTATCTTTCCGAAAACGTTTAGAAACTGCCCCTAAAACTATTAATATTATTTATTTATTATATAATTTCAAAACCCTGCTTAAGATGTTATCTATTTCTATTGGGTTTGCTTATTAGAAGCGGTTTCTAAACGCTTCAAAAGAAACACTGTTTTTTTGAGGTGCTATTTATTAAAGAGTTCTAAAAACGCTTCTAAAATCCAAATACAAAGCTGCTAAAAAACAAGTTTTGTACTAGTGAGCATAGAACCGATCAACTGTACATTTTTTATTTTGCACTAATATTGACATAATTAACTTCTAAACTGGTCAGAATTGATGATTATAAATGGCAAATCGATATCTTATGTTTAGAAATCGCTACTTTGATCTATTTAATGACGTGATATCTGCTATCAATTCGATTGTAATTATTGTTTAATAATATAATTATTTCACACAAAAAAAAAAAGAAAATCAAAACAGAATAGTAAGAAGTGATTGTTTAATAAGAAATTTTAAAATTATTATCATGAAAAGCATGCAAAACGTTAAGCATGCAAAATCTGTTTTTCATTATTTAGATATCTCCCTTATGCATGCACTACACTTTGTCCACACACGCCCTTAGACCAGTCAAAGACTTTCAATGGCGAATCCAGTCCTGTTTTGTAGGTTTACATGAACCCGCTCGGATTGAAAAAAATAGAAAAAATAGTGAGAACCATGTATGATTTAAAAAAAGTTAGTGAGAATCTATCAAAACGAACTCACTGAAAAAAGTTTCTGAATTCACAACTGAAGAATTTTTCCTTTTTCTTGAACATATAATTCTTTTAATTTAATACCTTATTTACAACAATCCGGAATGCATATATACGACTAAAATAATATCAAAATATTAAAAATCTTATCACAATCTATCTGGGCATATATACAACAAAAACAATATCAAAATATTAAAAATCTAACTATTAATAATAGCAATAATGATATAAAAGTAGGGCACTAATAAAAAAATTATCCAGTCTGCACACCTGGGAACCTAACGATATATGTTGGTACGGACGCATTGGATATTGAAAAATGGAGGCTTATTAATGACAGGTAAATGTTTTAAACAACTAACTTTATTGACTGAAACTCTTTCTATCAATGCAACTAGTGGTGGGGAAATAGGAAGGTAAACTTCGTAGAAAAATGAACCAATAGAAATATGGTGGGCTTGAACCAACTTTTCTTAAGGACCTCCTTTTTTTTGGAAGTCGATTAGACGGGCCGAGTGCCTAGCACATTCTAGACGTCGTTTTTGGAGAGAGGTATGCGATCGCTTATGGTTTAATTAGGGTTGTTACTATGGTGATCAACATGTGGTTGGTGGGTGATGTCCCATGGCCTTGGCGGAGTTTGTTGCATCTTTCCCTCTAACGCCACTGCTCAAGCTGAACAATGGGATTAGGCCTATAGTCGTAGGCGCAAGTTGGAGGAGACTTATTTCTAAGGTAGCTATGAGGAAGGTAGGGAAAGAGACGGCCAATTACCTTGGCGCTATTTGGAGGAGACTTGTTTCTAAGGTGCCTTCAACCTTGTAGATAGAACGACGCTCCTATAGGAGGTTTACTCTGTCCGTCCATCTCCCCATTGGTCAATTTTCTATATGGCCAACTAGCTACATAAAATTTCGGGGATTATTGTATTGGGTCGACTACTGGGGTTCAACAAGTAGACCTTTTGGGGCCCCTACGTTTTGCCTTAGTTTTGCACCCTCTCTTACATCGGGTGCAGGATAGCTGCAACTTACTTTTCCATGCGTGGAACTTGGATGATGTAGAATTATAGGGTAAGCTGCTAAGAGGCTAAAGTTTTTGGTATCATCCGGTCTAAGGGGCTGTGTTTGGGAACTTAACATCTAGAAAATTGAGGTGTTTTGGCCATCATGCAATGGGGTTAAGGTAAAGGAAGTATGTTTCCCTATGGGATTTGGAGGCCATAGGTGGGTGTGAAACTCCTTGGGGAGGGGGCGGGGGGTTGTCAGTCAGAACACCAATTTTATAAGTAGTTTGGCTGTGAGGAGGGCTTCATGAGCGGCAAACCTTATGCGATGTTTACCTCGTTTGCAGGACCCTCAATGAGAGCTATTTTTTTGCTTCGCTCTTGTATGGGGTTGCTAAGTTGTTGTTTGGCATTCGAACTTCCTAGCCTCTATTTGTTGAGGAAGTTGTTTCTGTATGTGGGGGTCCGGTTTTTTGGGGATTTTCAATGGAGGCTGGAATCCTTGTCGATCTGTTTTGGGGTTTAGACCTATATTCGGCGGGAGATGTTTCAGCATATGCTTTCGTGGCTCGAGGGTACACTCTTAGGGTTAATAGAATCACCTTTTGAGGGAAAGTGGTATTGTTGTGATGGACTCCAATTATGGGTATGCGTTGGGTAGCTTGCATTGGTCCCAACCTAATCTTGATCTTGGCGGGTTCACTAACAAGGACAACCCCCCCCCACCAAACGCTCATAATACTTTGGCGAGTGCCGTATATAGTAAATTGTCTAGAGTTTGGGAGAAAAGTTTGACATATTCCTGCGCTAGAAAGCGGTGTTAGTTGTTTACGAGGCTCTCATGCTCAAGATTTTTTTACTGTTATCCTCATTGAAGAGTTAGGCCAACACATGTCAGTGGTGGAACACCGAGCCATTCTTAAATACCAGTTAATGATCCCTTTGTTTCCAGTTAATAAGCATTGCCCTGTTTGTCGTAAGGTCTGCATGGATAACTTTGGGGAGCATGTGATTCATTGTAGGGAGTTGCTAGGATTTAAATACAGAAATGATTTGGTCAGCGATGTCCTATGCGATGTTTTTAAGCGGGCAGGAATCGACTCATGTGAATTTCCTGACAGACCCGCATGATCGGAGGTCTACTCTTCGCACAACAGATGTTCTCGTGTTTGGTTGGGTAATTGGGAAACACTTTGTGTGGAACTTACGTGTGTATCCCCTTTGGTATGGTTTAGAGATAACCGGTTTGTGGCTGGCTAGACTGTGTTGAAGGCAAAATCAACGAAAATTACTAAGAATGAGCAAGCTTGTGCTGAGAATTAACTTGCTTTTATCACCTTTGCTTTTGATACCTTTGGGTCCCTTGGCCCTAAAGCTGGTGGTTTCTTGATGTGGAAAAACCAAAACCTTGTTTTCAGTAGGATCGGTTTTGCAGTTCAAAAGGAGGTTGTGACGCAGCTTGTTGTCTTTTTACATACCGCTGTTATGTAATTTTCTATTTATTAATAAAGTTATCTAGTTATTTAAAAATACTCATGTATTTAATTGTAGATTTTTGAATACAAAACTCATATACACAATGAATATGCATTGTTTATATATTTATATCCATTAAAGTTGATAACTTTTTATTTATATTATTTGCAGATTTAGGGTATTAGGCCTGTTAAACATGAATATAAATTATGAATATTTATCGTGTATATCATTGTTTTATTCTGTAAAAAATACATTTCTGTGATATATGACATTGTTGCAACCATATGTTGTATCTTAGAACTCCAACCGATAAAGGTTGGATCCAAGAAACACAATTCTAACAAGCACAATAGCAATAGATCTTAAATTACATGATTTCTACCAGAAAATCTAGCAGCCTTCACACGAAAACCAGGAGATTCAACACTGTGGGAGTGGAGGGTTGAGTATTTGTTACTAGAGTGTGAGTTGAAGAGTGAGCACAACATACAGTTTCTTTACAATATGTCGGTGACGGCGTTCAGCAATTTGATTTTGTTCGGGTGTATGTGGTGTAGTGGTATAATGAGCAATTCCGGAATTTCGGGTCGACTGGAGAAAGGGAACAAGTCCAATATACTAGCCACCATTGACATTGCAAAGTACAACTTGACAAATAAGAATGCAAGACCACAAGTGATGTATTACATAGTACATACAGTTGATCACAAGTGATGTGTCATATAGATTTAACCCTAAATTAAATCAAACATGCATATTATATGACTTTCTTGAGCATATCGCTAATTTTGTGCAGTCTCTGATTTGGTTGCAAATTCTTAAAAATAAATAAATAGTATTTGTAGTTTCCCATAAGATAAAAAAACATACATAATCAAGAAGACATATTACAAAATCAAGGTCTTTATTGAAAAACTTAAATACTGGCAAGCGGTCATAAAGTTGGTCGCAACACGAATGCAAATTGTAACAAGCAAGTGGTCACAAAACAGTCTAATGTTTGTAAATGACAGTGGTTGCAAAGGTGGCAACAAAGTCATAAAGTTGGTCTTGAAACAACGTACTATTTGCCACCAATATCAAGTGGCAAAATGTACTAGTGGTCGCAAAATAGTTGTAACAGGGCTATTGCGATGAGTATTTTCGCCTTTCAGTCGCAATTGAGCAATTGCGATTGTTTGCGACCCAAAATCTCGTCGCAAAAGCCCAGTTTTCTAGAGTGTGATCTATTGTGCAAGATTATATGTATTTACAATCTCAACTTGTTAGTTATTTGTTTTTAGTAATGGGAAGAAGATGGGAAACATCCGCAATAAAAAATTGACGAATTAGTCATAAAATTAACGCTTAAATTTATTCACATGGCGTTTGATGGCCCGGAATGAAATCGTTAAAAGCGTTTCAAAGTTTGCCCAATAGTTATCTTATCTTTAACAGGTCAAATAAAAACTCCATTATATATGTGTATGTAGTATGTGTGTGTGTGTTAATTAGTATATAACTAGCTTTAACGTAAACGGGTCAAATACCGAAAACATGTACATCTTATCCCCCAGTGTATTAGCACTATTAGTTTTATATTTTTCAAGTTGTATTTTGTTAATGCCAGGTTATGTTTTGTTAGGCGGTTTCTACGGATCAGTTTGCAAGGTTCGAAGAGGTCTATGTACTAGTGAATAAATATGAAATACTAGTTGCATGAAACTGAATGATTTAAGCAGATACCTAAGTGCTCACAAGCTCATGATGCTATTATTCAATGATATAAAGGCTATTAATAATAAGCAATGATTACAACGTTCACCAAACAAATCATAACAAACGCGGACTTAAACAACGCAGACTCTGACTAGCGGCTAAAGCCGATTATTCGACAATCAAGACCCAAACATAATGACCCAATAATAAACATTCAAACATATATATAGCATTAGGACCTTGGGTTCAATTTTAGGTGTTTGAGTTCTGCTATCAAAGTAGTTATATCGTTGACGGAAGAACCACCTTCTTGGACAACCTTATTGGCTTTTATAGCCAACTCTTTCGAGTTTTGTCTAAGGCTTTCAGCTGTTACAGACTCGTCTGTTAAAAGCTCAATAGCCTCTCTAATGCCACGTTTACCAATAATTTAGCTACAAGTTTAACTCGCCTGTTAAAAGTTGTGACGGACTCGCCTGTTAAAAGCTCAAACGAGTAATAAGCATCGCAAAACAAAAGGTAGAATATGAAAATGACGAGGAGTAAATTGTAGTTTTGGTCGACTTAAAACATAAGTATAAATTTAACACATAACAAGTATAAATCTAACAAATAACAAGGAATAAAAGAACAATCAACCAGTGCTATTGAGAGGGAATATGAATCGTCAACCGATTGAAGCAGACCCATGTTCTATCGAAAGTTCGAAATCGAATGAATTGATTGAATCAATACCATGGCGAGTTAGCGTCTCGGCGATTGGCAAAAGATAATTGTATACTGATGGCCGATGGGGGGTCTTGATTAGGATTATCTACTTATGAATCTGATGTTTGAGACATGAGTATCGATCATCTACGCTTCCCATAGGGTTGTCAATCACATCTTTTACTCAGTTTGCTAGTGAATAACAATGAAATATTCGTTGCATGAAACTGAATGATTTAAGCACATACCTAAGACTGGTGGGTATGGGGGCGTCCCCACCCCGTCGAGCCCCGGCGCCGCCCAGAACACCACCCCCTCGCCCCGTCACCGTTCTCAACATCCTCCTGCAGACGGTGACGCTGTGCCCCTTCTTCTCACACACACATATACATACAACACACACATATATATATATATATTTAGGCCCATTCCTTAATTTCCTAGGTCCATCCCCTTCCGGCCCATCCTCACACCCATCCTACGTGACGGAGCATGCTTTGAGAACTACCTTCCTACATACCCAATAGCCTAAGTGCTCACAAACTCATGATATTGTTATTCAATGAAACAAAGGCTACTAATAATAGGCAATGCTTAAAACGTTCACCGAACAAATCATAACAAACGCGGAATCTGACTAACGGCTAAAGCCGATTATTCAAAAATCAAGAACCAAACATAATGACCCGATAGAAATATATAGATCCAGATCGACCATGGAATATGTGAGCTTTAAGTGTGCACCTCTAAACATATAGCATTAGGAAATTCGGGTCAATTTTAGGTCTTTGAGTTCTGCTATCAAAGCTGTTATATCTTTGACTGAAGAACCACCTTCTTGGACGACCTTTTTGGTTTTTATAGCCAACTCTTTCGAGTTTTGTCTAATGCCTTCGGCTATCACAGACTCGCCTGTTAAAAGCTCAATAGCCTCTCTAATACCACGTTTACCAACAATTTGGCTACTAGTATAACAACTCAAGTTGCAAACGTCTGCTCCAACTCCCACACCGATCCCTAATCGCTCCACCAGCTTCTCGGTGTTATACTGGTCCGCAAAGAAAGGCCAGGTGATCACAGGCACACCGAACACCATGGCCTCAAGCATCGAGTTCCAACCACAGTGAGTCAAAAACCCTCCGACTGCAGGGTGTTGTAGAATCTCCACCTGCGGGGCCCACCCTGTTATCACCAAACCTCGGTTTTCCCTCTTCATTCTCTCTTCAAACCCGTCCGGCAACCCACCGATCCCCGCCTTCCCCACCACCCAAATAAATTGCCGCTTGGATTCTTCAAGCGCCAACGCAATTTCAGTAATCTGAGCTTCTGGGAATTTCACCAGGCTTCCGAAACAAGCGTATATCACCGACTTCGGTTTCTGATCGTCCAACCAACTCAAACAACCATGCTTCTCCGACGCACCATTGTCGCGAGCCTCACCGATGAAAAACTGAAAAAGAGGACCTATCTGCCATACTTTGGTATCTTTAATCTTCTTCAAGTGATCTACATAAGCCGGTTCAATCTCAAAGAACGAGTCGTTCACCAAACCGAAACTTCGTTCCTCCGCTTTGTAAATAAGATCAAAGTACTCACCTAATCCAGTTTTGGTTTTTAAATATTCGGACACCTGAGACCTCTTCAACGTGATTTTATCTGGCAAGTCCGGAACCACGAAGCTTTCGGACTCCGAATTCACATTTTCATGAGGCTTATGAACCCTCAAGCTGTGGATAATGCAAAGAGAAAAAGCAGATGAAGGTTGAAACATGAGTCTGGGGATTTTGAGTTCATCCGCGAGGTCAACGGTCCACGGGTAGAACAAGTCGGAGAATATGCAGTCCGGAACAAGATCACGAATCACTTGTTCAAATGTAGGTTGGAGTATCATCATGCCACGAAACACGGCTCCCGCAATCTCCTGAGTGGGGGCCGAGCTAATGGTTTCCATTCCGACGGGTAGACCGACTTCGGATGACGGGAAGGTGACGGTGTGGATGGAGATAGGGTGTCCGGCCGCGGTGTCACGGTCCACGGAGGCTTGGAATAATAGGGCGTTGTGAACGGTGGTAATGATGGTGCAGCGGACACCGCGGGCGGCGATGACCCTGGCGGCGTTGACTAGTGGGATCATGTGGCTAGAGGTTAGTTTCGGGAGGAAGACAATGTGGAGGTCGTCGCCGGTGGGAGTCATGGTGGATGTATGTTTCTCCGGTGACATGGAATTCTTGGATATTGTCTTGTGTACGTTCTTATAGTTTGCCGAGATTTGAATATATTAACTTTTAATATAAACTTTTAATATTTGATTATAATTATTGTTTAATAATATATTTTATTTAAAAAAAAATCTAAACAGAACAGTAAGAAGTGATTCTTTTATTAGAAAAAATAAAATACATAAAGATATATACATTATTATCATGAACAGAAAATACATAAAAATATATACATTATTCATTAAATGCATGCAAAACGTTTAGCACGCATTACAGGAAGCACACTAAAATGTGTTTTTCATTTTACTTCGATATCCCCACTATACATGCACTACCTTTTTTTTTCTAGAACTTGTAATACTTTTAATAGTTTTGTTATTATTACTAGATTAATTAGTATCTTTGTATTACATAACAAGAACAAAATAATTCATAAAGCACTAAATAGTTCTTATGAATAAAATTACATATTACATGACGATTGTAGTTAATGTACACATTGATATCGGTTATTGTTATCGGCTTGTATGGGTATTTTCACATAAAATGTTGTCAATTTGAGTCGCTAGTGATTGATCACCGCATGATATAGATCGTTTCTTTACATTACATTGTTATCGTATTAATTTATTATTGATTGTTCAACATACAACATACGATATCATTCTTATCATTATCTTGTTATTGCTATTGTTTCCTCCGATCTTAACATTATATTGTTATTGCTATTGTTTCACCGATATGAGCCTATTTAGGCTCAGCCATATTTCGTTTTGTTGTTTCCTCTTATTGTTGAGTGGGAATTACCTATTACCCATTACTATTACCTTGCCAATATAATTAAAAGTCATGGGAGAGAATAGTAGCAACTGTGTGTAAGCTGCTCATTGGTCCACGTGCCAGTCACTCGTTAGTACTTTTAGTGGTTTTTTTTTATCATTTTGGGAGGGGGTGATGGTTGGTACAATCTCTGGATGCAGAGCGAGCTAAAAATGTCAATGGTTCGTTAACCACCACCTCTCTAGAGTGTGTTATGGGAGGTAAGAGGGATATATGATGGAAATATGATCCGAACACTGGACTTATAGGCTATCACGTTTCAAATATGTGAGAAAATAGTCAAATAATTCGATTTACCGGCATGTCTGCATCATATAACCAAAATATTCCACAAAGCTTTTGTCACATCCCGACCCGCAGCGGAAAAGGTGATCGGGGCATGATTGGGTTATCATCAAAGCTCATGACATTTATTTTAACGTTTCATATTCATTAATACACTTTAATGGAAAATTACAATCAGTATTACAACATGTCCTAAATATCAATCTAGGCTTCATTGTTTTCTTCTAAGGCATTTCCTATGTTTTCCTTGCTTCATCCTGTTCACCTGTATCATGTGTAAAATGGGTTTTTGGATCAACAAAAAGTTGGCGAGTGAATCCTATGGAAAACATTTGAACAAGTTTATTTAATTGATTATGAAATAAAGTGCACAACCACACATGAGTAAAAATAGATGTATACTTATTCATAAATCAATTTAATATTAAACAATACGCACATGAACAATAATGGATCGTTTAGAGGCACGCGTTGCTCAACTCGTCTCTCACGAGGAACTGATGGGCCTAATGAATGAATTGCATAAACATGATAATATGAAAGACATAACTACAAACAATATAAACTCAATAATACACACATGAACAATAATGGATTGGTTTTGAGGCACGCGTTGCTCAACTCGTCTCCCACGAGGAACTGATGGGCTTAATGAATGAATTTCATATAAGTTGACAAAATGAAATACATAATCACAACAATATAAACAATCTAAGTTTAGATCACGATATGGTATGGCACAAGTTTAAATAAACGAGTTAATTATTTTGTGACACATGACACACCCCAAAACGTGTAATTAAAAAGGGGAAGTTGTAAGATTCACTCACAGTGGGTGCGTTCGGTTGATGATGTTGAATGCACGCGAAGTGGTTTTAACCACGAGTGAAATTAACCTAGATAATGGCATAATGTTTCGGTAAGTAAACGGATTTTATTAATCCATTTTAGTAGGATTGTTGGGTGTATTTTTGTGAGTTTAAGGCTATTTTCTAACCTTAAAAATGTTATTTTTAAGTATTTTTAATTGATTTTTAATTAAAATAAATAAATAAAAATAATAAAAAAAGTTGACTTTTTTGACCGTTGACCGTTGACCTTGACTGTTTGACCGGTTCGTATGCGTGTAAGTGTGCGCTGGGTGAGGCTCGAACCCGAGACCTCCCGTACGCGTGCACGCAGCTCTACCAACTGAGCTACGTGTCTAACCTGAAATATTTCTGTTTTTAATTATATTTATATATTAATTAGATTAAACAGAAAATCCTTTATTTTTTAAAAACGATTTTAATCCAAAGACTCGGTGCGCTCCACAGGTCTCGAACCCGGGACCTGTGGTTTATGCTAACACACAGTCCACCGCTGGACTGTGTGTCCAACTTGTTAACTAAACTGATTTTTATTATACTTAAATACAAACTAAGTATTTTCATTTCTGACTTAAATAAAAAGTTTGATAATTGTTCGGACCGGTGCGGTAGTCCGGACTCGAACTCGTGTCCTGTGATTAAACATACACACAGTCCACCACTAGACTGTGTGTCTAACTTGGTTATTATTCCGGTTATTATTAAACTTAACATGTACAGCGGTGACTCCGGTTCGGTTAACAAAAAAAAAGACATTTTTATTAAGGCAAGCATGCGTGGGACAAGATTCGAACTAGAGACGTTTACGTGTTTATTGTGCACACAGTCCACCGCTGGACTGTGTGTCTAACCCGAGTTATAACTTGATTTTAATTATACTTATATGTTACCGAAACTTCGTCTTCTTCGTCTGTTTTAACCAGAAACGATGACTGACTGGTTCGAAGTTTTAATCATGTTCGTTAGCGTGTTTCAGTTAATTACAGGTGAGATATAAATAAAAAGAAAGAAAAATTAGGCGTAAAGTATACCGACTGGACTCCTCTGTTTCTCCGGCGAAACTCCGGTGACAGCAAAAGATTCCGGCGTCGTGTGTCTTGCGGCAGAGAGTCTTCAGCAAGCTTGAAAAGGATGTGGGTGACTTCGGTATAAGCTCAGGGGGTTTAGTAAGACTCAGAAGTGGAGGGTTCGGTTTTCCGGCGATGTGCAGAAATTTTTCGGCGAGTGGAATTACGTCGGGTAAAGGTGCGGTTTTGAGCGAAAAAGCTTGCAGAGGTTTGAGGGGGTATTTATAAGGCAAGTCATCGATGAATTTGGTCCGATTTCCGACTTGATTCAAAGTCATTACGTTTTCCGGCGGTTATAGCTTGTGTCGCGGGTTCAGGCGTCGGTTATAACCGATGTGGTGTTTAAGGTTTACGTTATAACTGAAGTAACCGTCCAATCTCGCGAGATCGCCGGGATTTCCGACGACTGAAATTTGGGCGCCGGTTTTGAATTCGGAAAACATGTTATGAATTAATTGATTCTAATAATTAACAAGAAACACTAGTGGCGCAGTGGTTGAGTGTGCGTGTGTTAAATTACTGAACCGGTTTACCGACCCGGGTTCGAAACCCGGCAGAAACATTTAATTTTTATTTCATTATTTTTAACAATTTTTCAAAAAAAAATTATATATTCCAATATAATAATTAATTATGTATCGTTTAAAATTAATTTGGGCATTAAATACGCCACGAAATTTTAAACTGATTGTTCGGTTAATAAACGGAGCGGGTTTGGTAAAATCCGTTTTTGACGGATGTTACAGTATCCCCTGCTTTTTAGAAATTTCGTCCCGAAATTTAAGTAGTGATATATTTGACTAAAAGAATGATGGTGTTTAGTTTGACAGTTACATACTTAGAAGAAAAGTAAGAGTTTAAATTTTTGATTGAGGCGGTAACGTCCCTTGTAAAGGTTAAGTACCCTATTACAGGAATCGCTTTTTGTTGCCTACTGTAAAAGTATTGATAACCAGAATTGATTCGCTAAATATGATATCATGCATAAGAGTTTGGATATGCTTGGAAGGATATGGTTATATCCTAAGGCAAAACTTTTAATACTACAACCTACATGGAACTTCTCATAACCATCTAACAATACCTCTGATCCTTTGACAAGAATACTTATATATAGGAAGTACCAGCGGCGTATCCACCATATTCTTGTCAAATTTTCATTGGTTTTATCAGTAAGTTATGATTGGTTCTATGACTATAGAACATAAATAAACACAACAGCTAATATTTGAATCCACATTCTGATAGCATATATGTTTGAATGGTGACAGTTCCTCTCTCGTTTGTTATGATGGAGATGTTAGTTTATGTAGAAATGGAACACAATCCAATTTCTTTAAATAGCGAGATGATATAAATGTAACACAAATTTTAACCCAGGGCAATACTAAATCCTACATGGAACTTCTCATAACCGCCTGATAATGCCTCTGACCCTTTGACAAGAATACTTATATATAGGAAGTACCAGCGGCGTATCCACTATATTCTCATCAAATTTTCTTTGGTTTTATCAGTGAATTATGATTAGTCCTATGTGACTCTACAACCAATACAACAAACTCATAAATACTGAAAATGAAAAATGTATGTGCGATCAAGGCTCAATCAAACGGAGCCGATCGTATTGCATGTACTGAAAATGAAAAATGTCTGTGCGATCAAGGCTCAATCAAGCGGAGCCGATCGTATTGCATGTACTGAAAATAATAAATTTAATCTAAACAACAATCACACAAACAGCCTATACATGGAACCTCTCATAACCGCCTGATAAAGCCTCCGATCCTTTGACAAGAATACTTATATATAGGAAGTACCAGCGGCGTATCCACCATATTCTCGTCAAATTCTCATTGACTTTATCCGCAAGTTATGATTAGTTCTATGTGACTCTACGACAAACACAACAATCACAAGATACTGATAATGAAAATGTCTGTGCGATCAAGGCTCAATCAAACGGAGCCGATCGTATTGCATGTACTGAAAATGAAAATGTCTGTGCGATCAAGGCTCAATCAAACGGAGCCGATCGTATTGCATGTACTGAAAATGAAAATGTCTGTGCGATCAAGGCTCAATCAAACGGAGCCGATCGTATTGCATGTACTGAAAATAATAAATTTAATCTAAACAATAATCACACAAACAGCCTATACATGGAACCTCTCATAACCGCCTGATAATGCCTCCGATCCTTTGACAAGAATACTTATATATAGGAAGTACCAGCGGCGTATCCACCATATTCTCGTCAAATTCTCATTGACTTTATCCGCAAGTTATGATTAGTTCTATGCGACTCTACAACAAACACAACAACCACAAGATACTGATAATGAAAATGTCTGTGCGATCAAGGCTCAATCAAACGGAGCCGATCGTATTGCATGTACTGAAAATGAAAAATGTCTGTGCGATCAAGGCTCAATCAAACGGAGCCGATCGTATGTGGGCACGCCAGGTTCAACCTCATAATGAAATGGGAAACATGCTCAACGCTCATAATGTAATGGGGAGCGGCGGCCTATGAAATTGCATGTACTGAAATAATAAACAATAATTACTCAAACAGTCTACACATGGAACCTCTCATAACCGCCAGATAATGCTTCTGATCCTTTGACAAGAATACTTATATATAGGAAGTACCAGCGGCATATCCACCATATTCTTGTCAAAGTTTCATTTGCTTTATCCTTAAGTTATGATTGGTTCTATGTGATTCTAAAACATAAAGAAAAACATAAAACTAAACGATTGGAGTCGAATCTGGATCTTCGGTGAAGAGGACTAGTTGGGTATCTTCGTTTGGGCCGTCATTATCTTCGACAGGATTGGCGTTGATGTTGAAGACTCTTCCTCTTGCTGGTGGCCTAGCGTTGGGTTTTCTTGGTTTACTTGGTTAACTGGGTTTGATTGGGCTTGAGCGTTTATGATGTTAACTAATCGAGGGCACGTGTTTCTAAAGTGGGTAGGGTCGCCACAATTGAAACAAGCTCGAACATATGGGAACATGGGGTATTGGGGTTGTTGATAGGTTTGGATCATGTGTTGAGTAGGGGGAGAAATTTGGTTTTAAAGGTGCGGCAAACCTTGCTCAAATGACTATAGCGTCCACAAGTTGCACATAGTCGACAAGGTAAGGTAAGGGGATGGTGATAAAAACAGTTGTTGCATCGAGGGTGAGGTCCAAGATATGGTTTCTTATTTGGGTAAGTTGAGTTGGGTGCCACTTGAGTGATTGGGATAGCTTGGATGGGTATGGCGTGTGAAATTGGTTGATTTCGTTGGATAGCAGCGAAAAGTTGCCCGTCTCTTTTTCTCTTAGAATTGGGTTGAGAAGGGGATTCAGTTTGGGTGTAGTCGGAGGTTTCATTCGATGCTATATCCTTCTTCTTCTCCTCCTTGAAGTCTTTGTTCCGGATTCGGTTCTCGGTGAGCGCTGTTGCTAGCTCCATTGCTGCTTCCAAAGTTGCAGGCGTGGTACTTATTACAGAGTCTTGAATCTTTGACGGAAGACCACTAATGTAGTGCTCGATCAAACGGTAGAGGGGAGTGAACATGTTGGGAACCATTTGATGTAACTCGAGGAATCTTTTGTTGTACGTGGTGTGGTCGCCTTCCTTTTGCTTCAACAAATAGAACTCATCTTCTAATTTCTTGATTTCGCTCCTTGGGCAAAATCGTCTGGTCATGATTTCTTTTAATTCATTCCAAGTTAAAGTCATAGCATCGTCGACGCCTCGTTTGGCCTTCTCTGTATTCCACCAAGTAAGTGCTATTCCATATAAACGAACAGTAGCATAACGCACTTTGCGCTCATCGGGGCAATCGCAGTTTAGAAAAGTGTTCTCCATCTCTTCAAATCAATGGAGGAGAGCAGTGACACCTTCAGTCCCTTTGTATTTCGGAGGGTCGCATGATTTGAAATGCTTGTAGGTGCATTTAGTGGTATTTGGGGAAGAGTTGATAACGTTTTGATTTTCTTGATTGACAGAATTAGCGGTAAGTGCTTGTTGTACTTGGATTACAATGTTGGGTATTACGGCAGCCATTTGTTGAGCGATTAGGGCAGCCATGCGCTCGCGGGCTTTTCCTGCTCTCATCTTCCTACGGGTGAGGTTAGAAGACATCTACAAAGAATACATGTCAAGAGTATGAGTTGGATGCTTTTGGGATCATGGGTCGCATTCAGGAATGAACATTCATAAAATAATTATAGAAAAATAAATCTACTACATCCATAGGATGTCTTGGGCTTTGCTCGCCATTAGGCCCTACATGCCGCCATACTTCACCTTCGTAATCATGTGGGCCCCCATGAATACCGGGTTTTTCATATGGTTCGCATGTGTTAGCCTGGTTGCGTACACTAAAACCCGGAGAAAATCGAGAAATATGTATACAACGTGTGATATTCGGAATGTGTCCAGGTGTAGACACGGTGACACCTCAAAGTGGGTTAGTTCGAACGACGTTTGGTGTGGCATGCTTTGGCCTAATAGGTCCTTCGTACTCTCATCGTTAGTCCCCAGGTAGGCAAACTGGTCCGTTATATTGGATTTATACGAATGCCAACCTAGACAGGACGTTCCGACTACCGGTACTTGTACCCTTCCAGTTACTACATGCCCGTCGCAGAACTTACTTTGATGAGATTTGAAAATTGCAACAAAATCTTTGAATAATGAGAGTATGAAAATGAATTGAATATATGAACATTGATATATGTATAATGAATATGTATATAAATATGTATGTTTGACTGTAAGTATAAACAAATATGAAACAAATAAATATCACAAGTTTGTATGTAACCACCTAATCAATTAAAATTTAGGCAGACTATAGTATAGGCTCTAAGGGTCTAATAACCTATCCTATATCCCTATAGTCATGGCTCTGATACCAATCTGTCACACCCCGACCCGCAGCGGAAAAGGTGATCGGGGCATGATTGGGTTATCATCAAAGCTCATGACATTTATTTTAACGTTTCATATTCATTAATACACTTTAATGGAAAATTACAATCAGTATTACAACATGTCCTAAATATCAATCTAGGCTTCATTGTTTTCTTCTAAGGCATTTCCTATGTTTTCCTTGCTTCATCCTGTTCACCTGTATCATGTGTAAAAAGGGTTTTTGGATCAACAAAAAGTTGGCGAGTGAATCCTATGGAAAACATTTGAACAAGTTTATTTAATTGATTATGAAATAAAGTGCACAACCACACATGAGTAAAAATAGATGTATACTTATTCATAAATCAATTTAATATTAAACAATACGCACATGAACAATAATGGATCGTTGCTCAACTCGTCTCTCACGAGGAACTGATGGGCCTAATGAATGAATTGCATAAACATGATAATATGAAAGACATAACTACAAACAATATAAACTCAATAATACACACATGAACAATAATGGATTGGTTTTGAGGCACGCGTTGCTCAACTCGTCTCCCACGAGGAACTGATGGGCTTAATGAATGAATTTCATATAAGTTGACAAAATGAAATACATAATCACAACAATATAAACAATCTAAGTTTAGATCACGATATGGTATGGCACAAGTTTAAATAAACGAGTTAATTATTTTGTGACACATGACACACCCCAAAACGTGTAATTAAAAAGGGGGAGTTGTAAGATTCACTCACAGTGGGTGCGTTCGGTTGATGATGTTGAATGCACGCGAAGTGGTTTTAACCACGAGTGAAATTAACCTAGATAATGGCATAATGTTTCGGTAAGTAAACGAATTTTATTAATCTATTTTAGTAGGATTGTTGGGTGTATTTTTGTGAGTTTAAGGCTATTTTCTAACCTTAAAAATGTTATTTTTAAGTATTTTTAATTGATTTTTAATTAAAATAAATAAATAAAAATAATAAAAAAAGTTGACTTTTTTGACCGTTGACCGTTGACCTTGACTGTTTGACCGGTTCGTATGCGTGTAAGTGTGCGCTGGGTGAGGCTCGAACCCGAGACCTCCCGTACGCGTGCACGCAGCTCTACCAACTGAGCTACGTGTCTAACCTGAAATATTTCTGTTTTTAATTATATTTATATATTAATTAGATTAAACAGAAAATCCTTTATTTTTTAAAAACGATTTTAATCCAAAGACTCGGTGCGCTCCACAGGTCTCGAACCCGGGACCTGTGGTTTATGCTAACACACAGTCCACCGCTGGACTGTGTGTCCAACTTGTTAACTAAACTGATTTTTATTATACTTGAATACAAACTAAGTATTTTCATTTCTGACTTAAATAAAAAGTTTGATAATTGTTCGGACCGGTGCGGTAGTCCGGACTCGAACTCGTGTCCTGTGATTAAACATACACACAGTCCACCACTAGACTGTGTGTCTAACTTAGTTGTTATTCCGGTTATTATTAAACTTAACATGTACAGCGGTGACTCCGGTTCGGTTAACAAAAAAAAAGACATTTTTATTAAGGCAAGCATGCGTGGGACAAGATTCGAACTAGAGACGTTTACGTGTTTATTGTGCACACAGTCCACCGCTGGACTGTGTGTCTAACCCGAGTTATAACTTGATTTTAATTATACTTATATGTTACCGAAACTTCGTCTTCTTCGTCAGTTTTAACCAGAAACGATGACTGACTGGTTCGAAGTTTTAATCATGTTCGTTAGCGTGTTTCAGTTAATTACAGGTGAGATATAAATAAAAAGAAAGAAAAATTAGGCGTAAAGTATACCGACTGGACTCCTCTGTTTCTCCGGCGAAACTCCGGTGACAGCAAAAGATTCCGGCGTCGTGTGTCTTGCGGCAGAGAGTCTTCAGCAAGCTTGAAAAGGATGTGGGTGACTTCGGTATAAGCTCAGGGGGTTTAGTAAGGCTCAGAAGTGGAGGGTTCGGTTTTCCGGCGATGTGCAGAAATTTTCCGGCGAGTGGAATTACGTCGGGTAAAGGTGCGGTTTTGAGCGAAAAAGCTTGCAGAGGTTTGAGGGGGTATTTATAAGGCAAGTCGTCGATGAATTTGGTCCGATTTCCGACTTGATTCAAAGTCATTACGTTTTCCGGCGGTTATAGCTTGTGTCGCGGGTTCAGGCGTCGGTTATAACCGATGTGGTGTTTAAGGTTTACGTTATAACTGAAGTAACCGTCCAATCTCGCGAGATCGCCGGGATTTCCGACGACTGAAATTTGGGCGCCGGTTTTGAATTCGGAAAACATGTTATGAATTAATTGATTCTAATAATTAACAAGAAACACTAGTGGCGCAGTGGTTGAGTGTGCGTGTGTTAAATTACTGAACCGGTTTACCGACCCGGGTTCGAAACCCGGCAGAAACTTTTAATTTTTATTTCATTATTTTTAACAATTTTTCAAAAAAAAATTATATATTCCAATATAATAATTAATTATGTATCGTTTAAAATTAATTTGGGCATTAAATACGCCACGAAATTTTAAACTGATTGTTCGGTTAATAAACGGAGCGGGTTTGGTAAAATCCGTTTTTGACGGATGTTACAGCTTTCTCTTAAATTTGCACCTGGGTCCGATAATGATTTCGATTTTAAAATATCCCTTCACCACCCCTATGTGGATGGTCTACAGGGTTCATAACTACTCCCCTTATTACAGGACGCGGGTGTACAAGTTTCCTGGCAATAGTTTATCTTTATTTTAACGAAATAATAAGTTAAACTTTTTTGAACAACAAATAATTTTACTTATTAAAAATACATTCAGTAAACGGTCGGTATCAACGACATTCCCTTTATTTTTAAAATAAATGTTTAGATCGGGGAAAACAACCAAAATCCTGCCGCATCACAGAGTGCGAAAAAAAATAGTTGGAAATATTGTGAAGAGTGTTCAAATAAATGTTTAGATGATGGAACACAATAATTTTATTTACTTCACTTTTTTATGGTTAGAGACTTATGCATACTGATTGTATGTATTAATGCATTTTAGGGTTTTGAGACCTTAATTAAATTGTTAATAATTACTTTGAATTACTTTAATGTGTGACACGTTAATCCTAATCGGACCAGGGTATTACACTTATTTCATGAGAACTTAGGCACTTTTCTTTAGAAAACTTAAACACCAATCCACCTGTGACGTTAGGTTAGGATATCAACTTCCAATAGAATCTTTGTTGATCTGCAACTTATTTGTTATTGTCTTTGTACGTAAGTCGTACTCGCATACTTAGTTTTTCATTGTTTCTGATCTGGGCTTAAAGAATTAAATTGACTTTAATTACCTCGTTGTTATAGCAGTAGCATTTAAGAAAGGACCATTGAATCGTAATGTGATTGAAGAGAATGTGAACATGAATGGAATTGACTATTCTCGATTAGGAACCAAAGGCTATCTTGGATCGACAAGAACAAAAAAGTGTCATTCGTAGGAAGTTTTTTTACATTTGTCAAAATCTTGCAGATAAATCATCTTGCATGTGAGGCCACTTGGGAATTGGAGGATTCAATTTGTCTTTGATCAGTGCATTTTAGGTAAACTTTTGTTTACATTAATTTTAATAAAAAGGCATCGATGTTATTTGAAAAATATATTACTTTGATCAAGTGTTATATTTTGTTAGTTTTGAATAACTATGAGCTAAAATAATATATATTTTGGTCGAGACGAACATAGCCTGAGCAAATAAATTAGCTTTGACATTTCATTTAAAATAGATAAGCATTATTACTACATTGTTATTAAAATAGATAAGCAAATAAATTAGATTTGATATTTCATTTAAAATAGTTAAGCATTATTGCTACATTGTTATTATCAGACAAATTTGCACAAATCAACCTTAATGTTATACCTAAACTGCATTTCATATTTTTCACCATGAAATCAGCTAAATCCAACCTTTATGTTCATGTTTTGTTACATTCTATAACCTAAAAGTTGATTTATCTCAACGACGATATCACGACAACCTACTTGAGATAAAGCATCGTGCTGACCAGACTTTTCCCGACAGCGTGTCGTTGGGATAGGTTGTCCCAAATACAAGTCAGGAAAAGTGAACATGTCATAGAAGATATCTGGTAGGTAGGGTACTATGATGATTGAAAACATTTAATTGTTATGAAATAATAATTGTATGATATATATTGTGCAATCATGCAATATGCAAGCTTTAAGCGTGAAATTTTAGCCAATGTGGGACTGATTTATTTGGTAAAAGTCTTTTGCCTCTTAATACGAGGTCTTAAGAGTAGATTAATATTTATTTGTTGTAATTTAGAAGTATGTAAGCTTTGCTATTAAAACAATGGGAAATTCTAAGTAGAGAGCATTAGTGCTTTAGGGTCAATTTAATGGTTTTTAGTTCTTCTATCAAAGCTATTAAACTACTAGCGGAAAAACCACCATCTTCAATGACTTCTTTAGTTGTTATGGACAACTCCTTTGAGTTTTGTCTCATGCTTTCAGCTACGACTGACTCCCTTGTTAAAAGCTCAACACCCTCCATAATTTCATGTTTCCTTATAATCAGAATACTAATATCATAACTCAAGTTGTACAATTCCACCCCAACTCTCACACCGATCCCTAAAAGCTCCACTAGCTTCCCGTTGTAAAAATGCTCTGCATACAACGGCCAGTGGCACACCAAACACCACAGCCTCAACACCAAGTTCAAACCACAATGAGTCAAAAACCCTTTAACCGTAGGATGTAGTTAAATCTCCACTTGCGAGGGCCACCCTGTTATAATCAAACCCTTGTTTTCCTTCTTAATTCTCTCTTCAAATCCTAAAACACTAACTAAAAAAGGTTGAAGGGGTCAAAGTGAAAAATTGAGGTATATAGTTTTAATCCTAAAACCAAATTCTGTTTATGATCATCCAACCTACTCAAATAACCATGCTTATCCGACGAGACATTGTTGTCGCGACCCTCACCGACATAAAACTTACAAAGAGGACAAATATGCCACACCTTGGTATCTTTAACCTTCTTGGAGTGACCAACACAATCCGGTTCAATCTCATAGAACGTGTTGTGCACCAATCCGTAACTCCGTTTCTCCGGATTGCTGAATCATTTCATGAAAACCACCATGCATATCCAGTTTTGGTTTTGAAATGTTTGGACACTTGAGACCGCCTCATCGTTATCTGGTAAATTCTGAACCAAGAAGCTTTCGGATTCCGATTTCACACTCTCATGACGTTTATAAATGTGTTAGGAAACTGTAGTAAACACGATCGTTAATGTCAGGTCTGAAGCATCGTTTAAAATTTCCTACATGATTGTTTTATTTATACTTCTAGATAGTTATGAAATACATAGAGCGAGCATGCAATATGGAAACTTTAAGTGTGAAACTTTAAACGGAGAACATTAGTGCTTTGGGGTTAATTTTATGGCTTTGAGTTCTTCGATCAACGTCGTTAAACTGTTGACCGAAGAACCACCTTCTTCAACGACTTTTTTCGTTGTTATAGCCAACTGCTTTGACTTTTTTCTGATACTCTCCGCTTTGACTGAGTCGCCTGTTAAAAGCTCAATAGCCTCTATAATTCCCCGTTTCTCTATAATCGGACTTCCAATATCATAACTCAAATTCCAAACGTCCGCCCCAACTCTCACACCGATCCCTAAAAGCTCCACTAGCTTCTCGTTGTAGAAATGCTCCGCATACAACGGCCATGTGATCAATGGCACACCGAAAACCACGGCTTCAAGCACCGAGTTCCAACCACAGTGATTCAAAAACCCTCCGACCGCAGGATGTTGAAGAATCTCCACCTGCGGGGCCCACCCTGTTATAACCAAGCCAATGTTTGTACTCTTGATTCTCTCTTCAAACCCGTCCGGCAACCCACCGATCCCTTCGCTTCCCGTCTTACCCACAACCCAAATAAACGGGCGCTTCGATTCTTCAAGCGCTAAAGCGAGTTCAGTAATCTGAGCCTCTGGGAATTTCACCATGCTTCCGAAACACGCGAATATCACCGAATTCGGTTTCTGCTCATCCAACCAACTCAAACAACCATGCTTATCCGACACACCATTGTCGCGACCCTCACCGACGAAAAACTGAAAAAGAGGACCTATATGCCATACTTTAGCATCTTTAACCTTCTTGAAGTGATCAACATAAGCCGGTTCGATCTCATAGAACGTGTTGTGCACCAATCCGTAACTTCGTTTCTCCGATTGCTGAATCGTTTCAAGAAACTCACCATATCCAGTTTTGGTTTTGAAATGTTCGGACACTTGAGACCGCTTCATCGTGATCTTATCCGGTAAATTCGGAACCACGAAGCTTTCGGATTCCGATTTCACACCCTCATGAGGTTTATAAACCCTCAAGCTATGCGAAATGGAGTGATAAAGAAAACACGATGGGTAAAACAAGAGTCTCGGGATGTTGAGCTCGCACGCGAGCTCAACAGTCCACGGGAAAAACATGTCCGAGAATATGCAATCGGGAGCAAGCTCCCGAATCACTTGTTCAAACGTGGTTTGAAGTATCATCATGCCACGAAACACGGCCCCCGCCTGTTCTGGGGTGGGGGCCGTGTTCATGCTTTCCATTCCCACGGGGAGTCCGACGTCGGACGAGGGGAATGTGACGGTGTGGACCGCGATAGGGTGGCCAGCCGCGGTGTCGCGGTCCACTGAGTTTTGGAATATTAGGGCGTTGTGAACGGTGGTGATGATGGTGGAGCGGACACCGCGGGCGGCGAAGAGCCTGGCGGCGTGGACTAGTGGGATTATGTGGCTGGAAGTGAAGAAAGGGAGGAAGACGATGTGGAGGCTGTCGCCGGTGGATGTCATGGCGGATGTATTTTTCTCTTATGACGTTAGGATTTTGTTTATGATAGGTACCCTTTTTAAAGTTTTAAATTCATATTTTTTATCGATTTTGCCGATCAATAGAAAAAAACAAACTTTTTGAAGTATGTAATCAAATTGCCAGCCTGGCCGGCACTAAAATATTAATAATTATAATATTTTCTTATGGAAACGAGGTGACATGTTAACGAATTGAATGGTTTTGAGGCTGATTGGAAGGCTGAGTTCCTTAACCCTGACTTAACCTATATATTTATTTTTTTTGAACCGCAACAACTCTATATATTTATATATATAGGTCTAGCAAGAAACTGGAGGAAATACAAAATCAAAACAAACGAAAAACAGGAGAAAGGGCAACACAAAACGGGACTTATATTATGTCCGTTACATCAAAATCCATCCACTTCTCCCATTTGGGAGATGTAATTTTCGCCCTATTACAAATCCAGAAGAAAACATCTTCCTTTATCAACTCCAACGTTTTTTTAACCGGAATGAAAGCGTTGTCAAAGACCTTAGCGTTCCTAGCATGCCAAATCCTCCACGTTGTTGCCATTGCTATGGTGTACACGAGCCGCTTCCAAACCTTGTTAGAGGAGTAGTCATCTGGAGGTTTAAGCCTTAACCAAACAAAAACATTCCACCATACCCATAAGCAGTTGGCAAAAATATGGTCCGGGTCTTCAATCGAAATGTCGCACCTCGAGCAAATAGCATCGAAAGGTTAATTCCTCTCGACAACAGCCCAGTCTTCGAAGCTGCTTTACCCATTAGAGCTCGCCATAGTAGGAAATTACACTTGGGAGGAGCCCAAGCGTTACTTTTGTCTTGTTTGTTGAATCACCTACTTAAAATCGAGTTGTTTTTGGGTTGTGTTTTAGGTTGACCCGTATTATATTCGTTTATAAATATGAGTAATACATACTAAGTTAATGACTTTGACTGAAATGAAACCTTTTTATAATTTAGAGTTAAATGCTCGGATAGTGTTTGTGGTTGAAATGGGCATATATTTTTTGTATTTGTGTTGAAATGGGCGGGTACTTATTAATACAGAATCGGTTAGCACGGGTGCTGAATGATTGAAGCAGTGGTCTCATGGTTGGCGGATTTGCCATTTCTGATGACGAGGGTGGTGAGTGTTGTAGCTCGGAGTTGGGTGGACGACCAGAGCTGCAGCGATAAGGGGTTGGGGTGCTCAGAGTTGAGTGGTTGCCGAAGGGGTGCGGTGGGGTGGGTTTTGTCGGGGAAGACAGTCTGTAGGTGGGGATAGGGGTGGGGTGGGTGGATGAGTCTGGTTTTTATATTTTAAGAAAATTATGAAGCCTACTAAAATGATTTAATTAGATTTTTTAAAGTTTTATAAATATTTTTTATGAACAAGGGTGTTGTAGTCATTTCGTATCACCACCCATGCAAGCAAATAGAGCTTCATCCAAGTACATTTACAATAATGAATTTTCTACGATTGGACCCTATACACCTACGATCAGAAACTTATTGTGATCGGAACTTAGACACATTTGATTGGAAAAACTACGAACCGGAAACAGATGGGTAAACTATAACGAAAATGAACCTAGATCGTCTGGCTCTGATACCACTTATTAAACCTGAGATCGCTTACACAAGTGAATCAAAAACACGATATATCAACAAACAACGAACTCAAGCCACACAAGCCTTATAGCTAACAAAGTTTTGTGAATAAAGAGTTGTGCTCGTTGTCAATAAAGCACCAAAAGAAAAAGAAAGAGACTTCTTATTAGGATGCTAAAACAAACTGAAGTTTATAGAAACAACAAAGTCATTAATATATCCAGATGATATTCTCTTCATCAATATTATTATCAGTGGCAATTTCTTATCCTACCTTAATCATAACAAATAATAAAAATTAGTATATTAATATAAGAACCATTATCCACCTTAATAAATAAATCTAAATAAACATCCTCTCCCTCAAAAGAAATTGATATACCATGATGTTTGCATTAATAAATTATACAATACGATATAGAGATAAAAATATAAGAATTACTTTATCTCTTGAATATGCAAATTTTACATATTAGATTTCAAGATTATCTTCGCCTCTATGACATACGATTAAGGGTTATTATATTTTATTATATGTTTGTATTTAATATCAATATCGTTTATCAAAAGCCTTTTGATCATTAGTTTATTTTTATCTATAACAAAACTATTATTATTATTATTATTAATATTTCTAATTTAATTATTTATGCATTATTATAATAACTGTATTTGTTAATATAACACATCGTTAAGATTAATCTCTAAAACCAAATGAGTAAAACTATTAATTATTGATAAAAATAGTAAAGTTACAACCATAACATAAAATCTAATTTAACATTTAATATTATTAGATAAATACAATATATTTTATTAAATATTATCGTAAAATATAAAATACAATAACCCATAAGTTTATGTTCCTTTATTTTTTTGTAATACAAATTAACCTATCATGTCTTATGTATAGTTTAAAAAATTGTTAGGCTATATTAGTAAACTGTTAAATTATATTGACAAACGTGAAAGTTTTTTAATAAAAAGATTAAACTATTAAATCACGTAATATGATTAAATATGAAAAATATTTAAACTCATATTTAGTTTTGCATTTGATTATTTTCCATAGTAACTCAAAGTTTGTTTCAAACATATAATGTTTCTATCATAGTACTTAAAAATCCATAGATTCTGCATTTTTTTCAGTAATTCAATTAAAAAGTATCTTTATTATTACTATTATAAATATAATAGAATTTAATTGTTTTAGCAAGTTTTAATACAAAAATATCATTACTATTATAAATTAAAAATATATTTGAAGTAGAAGTGGCTATTAAGGTAACTATTTTAAAAGAAACAAGAGTCATTATATGATATTAACATGATTTTAAAAAAATTCAATTTTGATTAGAAATGATTTTTAGGTATGATATGATGTTAACACATGATATATTTTAAAATGATTTATTAGAAGGAAGATTTGTTTATCTAAAACTATATAGAAAACCTATAAAAAAATTTCTTTTGATAAGATATAAACAAATATGAAAACCCATAAACATTTTACTGTTTACTACTACACTAAAAGTAGGAAAAATAGTACATAATAAAGCTATCTCCAAAATAAATATAACACTTCTCAAATAGAAAAGATAATAATAACAAAAAAACATATGAAAATTAATCAATATCATGAAGTATAATTTCGATAATAGTAGAAAAGGATAAAAGACATAAAATTATTTTTTTAATTTAAATTGATAGAGGTGAGTTAGATTATACTCTATTAATCTATTAAACAAAACATAAATAAAAAATGAGATATCGTGGAATAGAATGTCATGTGGTATTAAATAAATAAAAAGTAAGAAATTATGGAAGGAAACGTCATGTGACGTTACATGTAGTCTTTTATTAATATGTAAGTTACACTTTTTTAACTAAATAATTAGGGTTATATAGAAGTATAATTTATATTTTTTTAATATTTTACGTGTATAATACACAGGTTGGTAACACGTAAATTATTCCTATCTAATTAGACACCGACTCCAATTCTAAACATAGTATAATTCTAAAAACAATAAAAAATTCAAACTGCATAAATTGTGGATAAACCTAAATTAAAACTAAGAATAATAATAAAAGTCAATTAACTTTATCCTTTTGATTAATAATATTCATTATTATTAATCTTGATTTTATCCAAGCCCCCATAACACCAAAACCGAACCATCTTTATACTTTTGAGATTAATCATTAGGGTCCTTCAAGTTGGTATTGCACAAAATCATATTAAAAATACATATACAATTAACCAGAGTGCTACGATACTGCATATTTACTTGGTATAGAAAAAACTTAACATTGCCAGATTCAAAACATAAGCACAAAGTAAAACGTTTCAAAACATACATGAGCCTTGTAATCTAGTATGACATTGACAACTATATAAAACGTATACATATTAATACCCTGTTAATCTAGTATGACAACTATATAAAATGTATACGTATTGATACCCTAGTAATCTAGTATGCAACTATATGATAAATATTTCTACAGCACATACGTTTGGAGTATTAAGCACCCGTTATGACTATGTATTGTGACAGGGACGGATGTATCATATAATTGAGGGTAGCCTTCGCTACCCCTTTGCGCTCCGGCGGTAGTGTAAATTTTGTAAAAGATTGACGTTTTTTCGATTCCGTTAAACGTTACCCCTATGAAAGTTTTCTAGATCCGTACTGTATTGTGATGGATGTATATGCCTATTGCATGCATTGTTTTATAACTATATACATTGTGGGAAAAAAAAGGTGAAACTGATTGAACTCTGGACCCCGGTTTTAAGGCTTGCTTTTGGTGCTATGGTCCCTGGTCTTACTGAAGTGTTATCCCTCATCATGTGACATGTATTTTAAAAGTACATGCAATATATAGTGGTGGGGTCTGGTCATCTTTGCTTTAGCTTATGTCATCTTTTTATCTAACTCGTTTTCTTAATGAATTAGTTATTGTAACATTCTAATTTTGATATAATAATATATAACTGAGATATGTTAATTCTAAATTATAATGATACATCTACGTTGATGACATGTATCTCAACGTAAGTCTTGAGAGGAACCGATCTTCAGCTGTAAATTGAAGCTTTCGTTTATTCAGCAAGTTTTTTTTTAACAGCTTGTTGTTCGTTGACCTTCTGTTTCGATGTAATTTCTGTATACAAAAGATAATATACAATAAAAAAGTGTATTAAATTTGCAAATTTGTAATTATGAGCATATAGATATGTACTCAACTCGAGATTATGTAAATTAATGGTTTCTATGGTGTTTAGTGGTTTTTAATAATCATATATAGCGACGAAAAGTTATTAGAAATTATTGGTTCAATTTGGTTACTATCAAGAAATTGACAATTGGTGTTTTTGGTAAATTTTGAGCCAAAATGCTATATTCTGAAAACACAGGTAACTTGTAACATTCGTAAAAAAAAATAAATTCTATTGTGAGATACTTGATATGAATTAATGAATATCTAAATCAAATAATAGCAAGTCATAAGCTTTCGAGTTAACCCAATCATGCCTCGATCACCTATTCCGCTGCGGGTCGGGGTGTGACATAACTAATGCATCAATAGGTGTAGAAACATCACAAATGAGGTATACAACTTGTTAGAACTCATAGATGGTGAATATGTAAGCCAATTCAAGAACCGAGTGTTAGTCTTCATGGCGAAAAAAAGGACAAGGTTTTACCGAAATGATGATTTTGAATGAAATGATGTTTAAATCATCACTAATTTATAGATGAACTAAAATCACTATTGACATGTGCTTAGATCAAAAGCTTTCGTTAAAGTATGAAAATGTTGAAGTTAGGTAAGCCAATGGTTTATGCCAAAATATGAAAATATACTAAAAATGCCAAGTTGGTGTATTGTTGATCAAGTCTAATCGGCAAATGATCACTTGTATGTATTTAAATTCGGTTAGAATTTTCAAAGCATAATTGAAGGAGATCAAGTGAACTTTTACATGAAATAAATAGGTTTGGGTTGAAATAATGGGTCAAGAGGTTATGGACGTTTACAAATGATTTACTAATGTATATATAGTTATGATCTGGTATAAATTATATTACTAGTAAGAAGGGTAAGAATAGATTTAAACCATGTAAAGCTTTTATCAATGAATGTTATTGATCATACATAAGCCTTTAGTATTAATTATATCAATTAGTAGTTTTAAGTATAGTTTAGTAATTATGCTAATTATATTAAATAAAAGGATTAAAACTAAATATTAGATATGTTGACTTTTTCTAATTAGTTCCACCGATATTTTTAAAAAAAAATAACTTTTATACACTTTATTGTTTTTTTAAATACATTTTAAAATTAAGAATTTTTTTACCTTTAACATGAGCATAATATTGTTATACGTATTTTTTTTTTCAAAAACGATATTTTTGAAAACTACGAAAAATAGCACTTCAAAATTGTGGTGCTGGTTTTGATTGTGTTGATTATGTGAGTACTATTTTTAAACTTGTTTTGTGTTGATTTTGTCTGTGCTGATTTCGAAACTTTTATGCTTGTTTCAATATTATTGTACTAATTCCGGGCCTACTTGTGCTGGTTTTGTTTGTTCTAATTAGCACATCAACATAATCAACTAAAACTGTTGATTATGTTTTTTTATATATATTTTCATCAATTTAATTATGATGTTTAATTGAAAATTGTAAAAAAAATTACGATTTTACATATTAAAATGTAACTTTTTACATTTTTCAGTTAAACATCATAATTAAACATCATAGCTCATTCGTTTCTAATGTTAAGGATATTTTATATGTTAATATCCATTTATATTTGATCTTTACACTAATTAAATAATTATACAGTTAACTTGCTTAATTAAACAAGATATATATGTTATCCCAAACGGGTTTTACCGGTAATTTTATCGTTGTACCTACGAACAGATGGGTTATCGGGTTTTCCCTAAAATTGATGATCAAGTCGGTTACTGTCAGAGTACTTCGTTTGGTTCAGTTTGTGCCACGAGAGTGCTTGGAAAACACCCAACCCCCTCACCTAATATTATTTTATTTTTATATTGTAACATGCCAAATGAACATGCACTAGTACGTATAATAAGGTAACTCCATTAAAATATTTTAGTTGAGAATATTCATTTTCTGTGGACTATATCACTCAACGTCTCAACCCCCCATGGTTCGATGTCTCTCTCTCTTTATACATACACCTAGAAACGGTAGCAGTAAAGATGGAGGCAAAACAATGGGCAATCCACTTCTTTCTAATCCTAGTTTCACAAAACCAAAACCTCCTTCAAAACCAGCCGCCCAGCCACTTGACCCACCCGAATCTTCTATATCACCCCACTCTTCCACCTTCATGCTCATCCCTACCCAAAATTACACCAAATCTTATCTTTTTCACATTCTAAATTCTGGGTCTTCGTCTACACACCATTTCAGTTCAAGGGTACATCTCAAAATCCAATCTTTATCACTTCTTGACATCATTTCTACCCCAAATTATCAATCTTTTTCAGATTCTAACTTCTGGGTCTTCTTTTTCACACTATTTTAGTTTGTGGGTGCATCTCAAAATTCAATCTTGATCAGTTCTTGAAATCATCCATACCCAAAATAACACCAAATTTTCAATCTTTTTCAAATTCTAACTTCTGGGTCTTCATCTACACACCGTTTCAGTTAGTGGGTACATCTCAAAATTCAATCTTGATCAGTTCTTGGAATCATCCATACCCAAATTAACAGTAAATTATCAATCTTTTTCAGATTCTAAATTCTGGGTCTTCATTTTCACATCATTTCAGTTAGTGGGTACCTGTCAAAATTTAATCTTGATAAGTTCTCAAATTTTGTTTCAAATTTTCAATGGAAAATAATGGCATGTTCTCTAACACATTAGGGCTAGAAATGTCATTAAACCACTACCACCAAACCCCCAACTTCCTCCACCAGCAACCACCGTACGCCGCCGCAGCAAAACCAGTCACCGACGAAGATAACAACAATCCGGCGACCACCGACGACAGCGGCGGAGATGGGAAGTTGAGAAAAGGGTCACCTTGGCAAAGGATGAAATGGACGGATAATATGGTGAGGTTGTTGATTATGGTGGTTTTTTACGTCGGAGATGAGGCCGGGTCGGAGCAACCGCCGGCGGCCGACACGGCGGCGAGGAAGAAAGGCGGTGGTGGGGGTGGGGGTGGGGTGATGCAGAAAAAGGGGAAGTGGAAGTCAGTTTCTTTGGCTATGATGGAAAGAGGGTTTTATGTGTCACCACAACAATGTGAGGATAAGTTTAATGATTTGAATAAAAGATATAAAAGGGTTAATGATATTTTGGGAAAAGGGACTGCTTGTAAAGTTGTGGAGAATCAAAGTTTGCTTGAATCAATGGATCATATTCCTGTGAAGTTGAAGGAAGAAGTGAAGAAGTTGTTGAATTCTAAGCATCTTTTCTTTAGGGAAATGTGTGCTTATCATAATAGTTGTGGTGGAGGTAGTGGTGGAGGTGGTGGTGGTGGTGTGGGACATCATCCTTCGCCGCCGGAAGTTGAGACGATGGAACGACATTCGCACCATAGACCGAATTGTGTGCATTCGAATGACGATGAGGACGAAGAGGAGGATGATGAGGGGGACGATGAAAACGAAGAGGATGGTGACCGAGAGGAGGAGGAAGATGACGGTTTAAGCACCCGAAAACGAGCTAGAGCGATGGAAAACGATGATGTGATGCGCCAATTTAGTGGCGAATTGAGTTCGGTGGTTCAAGATTTAACAAAGAGTGTGTGGGAGAAGAGGCAATGGATGAAAGTGAAGATGATGCAATTGGAGGAACAAAGAGTGGGGTTTCAAGGTGAATCATATGAGTTGGAGAAAAGAAGATCAAAGTGGTTGAAATTTAGTTATAGTAAAGAAAGGGAGATGGAGATTGAGAAGTTGAAGAATGAAAGAATGAAGCTTGAGAATGAAAGAATGGTGCTTTTGTTGAGGCAAAAAGAAATGGAGTTGGTGGATCTTCAACAACAATACTCATCAAATGTTCAAAGAGGGCTAGTGATCCATCATCCATAAATGGTTGACTTTGTTTCTTTTCATGTTTATGTGTATATACAAGTTGTTTTAGACATAGGTTTGTTTTCTGTTATTTGTTAAATTTTAGTTTTGTTTCTTATGGATATTATAAATTATAAGGGATAAATTTGTTGCCTAACTAACCTTGAGCTAGTATCCAGTAATGAGCTTCTACACTATAAAATCGCTTAATGCACTTGTACATGCATGAATCACGCGTACAAGAGTTACGTAATTGTACATACAAGAAGCATGCACTTTCACGTAATGCAAATTATGTAATGCACTTGTACATACAAGAATCAGTAATGCAAATTGTGTAATGCACTTGTACATACAAGAATCACGTAATGCGAATCACAAAATCTAGTAATGCGCTTGTACATAAAGAAGTACTCCTTTTGCTTATACTTGGTGTTTTGAATGAAATCACTAAGAGCTAGAAATAGTGACTTTTGTGTACAAGTGGTTTTACACCTTGTTCTTTGTCTATTGTTTTGCAGTTATGTTTCTTGTACTTTGTTGATTTCAAGAACTTGTAATTTTCTGCATGGTCCATCTTCTATCATTATTTTTTTTGTTTGATTTGGTTTGGAGATCCATACAAAACTTCATGTATGGGAATCAAACATAAACAAGATTTTCAAACTTTGTTCGAAGTTTTATTCAAAGAAGTTATATTATAAAGTGTGGTGTTTTAATCAAGAAGAAGAAGCTGAAATTCGAAATAAGGTTGTTAATATTCACACCTATCCCCTCTATCTCCCTCTATATATACCGAAAAGGGTGTGGTAAAAGATTTTGAGGGTATAGGAATAAGATAATCTTATAAAACAAGTAGGAAGCTTACCAGTTTTGAAAGTTTTTTTATTTTACGGTAACAATTATGATTTTGGCAATACTAGTGATGTTGGCTAAGGTTGTAAAAAAAACTCCTGGCTCTTAGCTCATTCGAAGCTCACTTGGATTTAGCTCGGAAAAAATTCGCTCTAAATGGCTCGTTTAATTGAGCAGGCTCGGCTCGGCTCGGTTGGTAACTAGCCAAATTGGCTTGATTTTACTAGCTCGTTAGTTCGACTCGGTTTAGCTCGGATTATTTTACTTTTAATACACTTTGTTTTAATATACATATAATATATTATAGAAAATCGGTTATTATTTGTATGTTGATTATGATGCTAATAAACTTATGTTAAAATTTGAAATTTATTTTGTATTCGGTTGAACATGATATTTTGGCTTGAAACGTATTAGGTGGAATTATGAAAGCTATGTATTATTATTTTTTTAAATTCAAGCTCGGTTGTAATGTTCTTTTGAACTATTAATCAATATTTTAGACTATTGAGTTTTGAACGCTATGTATTAAATTTTCTTTTAAAATTCGAGCAAAGCCCGCTCAGTTGAAACCAAATAAATAGCCCTTTAATTGACTAAACATGATTTCAAATAACCAATTATTCTTACATAAGTGTTTTTAACATACAACTGCATATCAGAGGTGATTAAACTTTCTTTAGGTGAATTTTAAAACTTACCACAGTCACGGGCGAAGCTTTTAAGGAGCGGGAGGGGGCGGCCGATTAGAAGATAGCAAACTCTACAATAAACGTAGAAGATAGCAAACTCTACAATAAACGTAGAAGATAGCAAACTCTACAATAAACGTAGACCATTTTTTTTTCTATTACCAAAACGACACAGTATGAATCCCAAATTATAAAAATAAAAAATAATCACGCCCAGTGGGACTCGAACCCACAATCGCCTGATTAGAAGTCAGACGCCTTATCCATTAGGCCATGGGCGCTTAACGTTTTAGAGTGCAATCTTTGTCATATATGCCAGTTCATTTTTCTTAAACTTATTATAATTTGTATCAAAGTAATATATATATAAGAGTAAGTTAAACCTAAACGATCTAAAAAAAAATTATCAGTTACATGTTATAAAGATAACCGGATTCGTTAAGATGTATGATTTAGAAGTATCACCCTACAATCTTAATCCAGGTAGTTTAAGTTGAGGTGATATAAATTTTATATATAAAGATATAGGTTCATTTATGAACGACTAGCTTATCTAAACACACTTCCAACATACCTTGGCACCGCTAGAATACAAACCCTTTGCTATAATGATATAGATTGGTTTTCGTTAATTGGCATTCTTAGAGTGTCAGGATTAGACTTAAAAGTAGGAAAAAGACCAAGCGCAATGACTTGACATAAATATACAAAATCGGTTCACCTGGGCCATCTCAATTCTCTCTTGACCGACAGTCGATGCCTTCTTGGTTCTCGCTAGAGTATCTAGTGAGTCTCGAGTCTTGACAGTTCGACACCTTCTCAGTTCTCACTTGAACACATTTGAAACCCCAAAAAGGCAACCTAGTAATCTTAGTTCAGATTCGACAACATTCACATTTCAGGTAATAGCAATTCGTGTTCGATCTAAAGAGGGAGAAAAGGGCGCAAGCGGCTTAGAAGCTATGCCTTTTACCGAGTGAGTATTTCGGTTTCTAGATCTATTTTGGTTTATATATTTCATACCAATTGTTTAGTCTTTTGCTTTTCTTTTCAATTTGAGTTACTAATCACTTTTAGGTTTTAGAAACAAGAAATTGAAATTGGGTCCGGGTCTAAAATAGCTTTAATACCCGAAACCCGTTACCATGCCAGACCCGATCCACCTGTTTTGCCAGTATAATCAAAACTGACTTTACATATAACTTACATTTTCATGAAGATAAATAATATGCAAGGCACTTGAGTATAAAACTTAGGATAAAGCCAGAAACTGGTTTTTATTCAAAATCTTGATCAGCCGTTAAATATATAAACGGAGGGGCATAAATAAATTAATGTATCAGAACCTAGCTTCTGGAGAACCAAAAATCGCCCCAAACCGAAAAGCCAAACATGTTTCCAAAAAATTATGCTGTAAAGTTAACATCAATACGTAGCGAGATGTTGCCCGCACATGGTTTTCTAGTCCTCAAGCTCGATGATTTTAACGACAGACGCATCTCCAACCTTTTGGCAGATCACAACGCGATCGTGGGACTTGATCACTCCCGAGGCTTTTCCATGGTCCAGTGCAACTTTCAGTACTGATTCATTTGTTGCACTTGTAGATTCAGCCTGCAAATACAGAAATTAGTTTACAAATTATTATTATTATTGGAATTTAAGTTGTGTTTGGATTTCATTTTTTGGAAAAGTAAAATTACCAATTTACCCTGTTGTGACTTACTCTCGCATCTAAACATTATCTTCAACAGTTTTTTAATGTTTGATTGACCATATTCCACATTTCTACTTCTAATTATGTGATTATGGTATAATAAATTTCTTACTTATCGTAATATAAGATAATTATCAAACAGTGAAGTTAATCACCGATGTACCCTTTTAACCAACTATGAGATTTCTACAGCTCGACTTCACTACAACCAATAATCTGATTCGCGATCTATACAGTTAAATCGGTGATATATCACAGATATATAGGTTATCGGTCCCCATGTAAAATATCGGTACCGTTATTGTTGGCGATATATACCGATTTATCACCTATTTTCCCGATATCAGTACCTTTCTTCTTTATTCTACCATTTGTCTTTTTTCTTATTGCTGCTATTAGTGTTTCAGGTCTTAATTTTTAAATGTTAGTGTTTTAAGTCTTTAGTCAGTTCCTATTCGCTACTTGCTACAATGTTAGTGTTTTGCAAGTTGAAAAGGGTTAATTTGTTAATGGTAAGAGAGTATACTGAATTGTTAGTGTTAAATTGTTATATAAATAAATTCTACATGATACTAAAATTACTGATATCCCACTACGATAACCTATATCTCAAATATCGGTCCTTGACCGATATCCAATTTTTTAACACATTTTAAACCGGCAAATCGCACATCCAGACGCCCACTTAGGAGGATTAATAACATCAAATACAAAAATATTATATAAATATATAAACTTACAGGGTGACGAGGGTCAGCAAGCATGGGGAAAAGACCTCTGACGATAAGTGATTGCCTTGCCTGATGATTCGTTTGCAAGATAAATATAAGGATTAGTTTTAAATCATAATAATAACATAAAAGACGAAGTAGAAAATCAAGAGAATAAATAAAACCTCAAAAGCGCCACTAAAACTCCAGCGTAACTGATTAGTCTTTAGCCTAGGAATAACAACCGACAGAACCGGCATTGTTGGCCGATACTTTGCAATCAATCTGCATTTAAAAAAGTTAAGAACCACTTGCTTTTTAAGCAAACTAGAATTCATTTTATTTACTAAAGTGTCATCCATCAAACAATCATACCTTGCAGCCCTTCCGGAGGAGGTAAAGCAAATAATAACGGATGCCTTCACCTTAATGGCCGCACGAACCTAAAATACGCGTTAAATAGACTGATCACGATACTGCACTAACGGGAAATATAAATTTGGATTTAAAGTGGAGATGTTGTGAAAAGAATGAAATGATACCGCAGATGAGGCGATTGATTCCAAATGAGTCATTGGTTCTCCAACGTATTTAACGGTTTTCTTGAAGTAAAGATCTTGGTTGAAAACCTTTTCTGCCTGCAAGTGATATTCAAGTGAGTTATAAATTTATTAGATAAATATATAATTATAGATGTTAATATATTTTAATAGTTTACGGATATACAGTAAATGTTGATATAAATCATAGAAGAGAAGCTATTATGTGTTTGTATCTATATAATATATAAGAATTTCAAATACCCAAAAAAACTGATTATTTAATTACCCTGCAACATACCGGTATCGAACCAATACTGGTATTCGAAATATACGCTATTAACCAATTTAACTTGATTTTCTTTAATAGCTTGTCTTCGTTAACTTTAAATTTATTTCATTTGATTTTAATCGAACATCAGTATCTGTATCAACGGAATCGGTACCGGTATTCATTTTTTTTTTGAACGGTGAACTTCATGTATAAGGTTACCACACTCTCCAAATCGGAGAGCCCAGTATTGCCCCACTCTGGACAGCCTATGTTGTCTTAACCGGACCCACACTAGCTTCAAAGTTTGGTTTTTTGGGCGTTCCCCCGGGAAACCATACTGCCAGCTGCCACTTGACAGTCGTTGTGCCACCACAAGAGCAGAACTCTTTGGCGTAACACACGGTGGGACGAAAACCCGGTTGGGCTCGGGAATCAAACTGACAACCCACATAAGGCATAGTCCAAATCCTTCATTGCCTATATCCACCACCCCAATATGACACAAGTGAGAATTGAACTTGAGTCTCCATTGGAAATCCTAAGCCTCCTACCACTAGGCCACATGTGGGGGGATGGTACCGGTATTCATTATAACGCTTTTAACTCGTTTTAAATTGGATACGCAATTGCGTGTAACTTTTTTTCCTCGACATTCTGGTATAATTTTATATTAAAATATTTTTTTTCTTTGTATCCTAAACTATACGAGTGCTGCTACCGTGACAAACCGAGTCATATCCAATCGAACATCGGTACTGATATCGTTATGGTTTTCGATCGATCTAAAACACATGTTGATATCATTTTGGCATATCACGACTTTATTTTTTAGTTTTCTCTTTCGGTTACTAAAGCGAGTGTCGGTGCAAAGCGCAAATTTTACCGACAGTAGATACCGAAACACAATGGAGAATGATATGTTACCTCAGCACAAATTTTACCGATGATAGATATCGTTTCAACAGGGTATAATCCACGAAGAGTCTCAGCACCAAGAAGAATTGCATCACTTCCTGCAAAGTTGTAACACTTTATCAGGAAACATGAGACGTTAAACATATGAATTCACTGCAGTTAAAACAAGTAATTTACCGTCTAGAACAGCATTAGCAACGTCAGTTGCTTCTGCACGAGTTGGTCTTAGATTGTCAGTCATGCTGTCAACGACACGAGTAACCACTGCGGGTTTTCCAGCCATGTTACACTTGTAAAGAGCAGCTTTTTGGAATAAGAACACCTGTCAAAGTTTTATTGGTCAGATTAAGGCCCACAAAGATGTAAGATTTTATATTCCGGAGTAAAATGCCATTTTTGTCCCCGAGGTCTGGCCAGTTTTGCTACTTTCGTCCAAAGGTTTTTTTCGCATCTGGATCCAAAAGGTTTGAAATCTTGTTGTTCCCATCCGACTTGTTACTCCATTAAGTCAGGGGTATTACCATCTTTTTAGACATTTTTTTACTAAACTAAAAACACTATAAGAAATAAAATCAACCTCTATTGACGTTATTTCTTGTAGTATTTTAGTTTAATAAATAATGTCTAAAAAGACGGCAATACCCCTGACTTAAGGGAGAAAAATGGATGGAATTAACAAGCCAGATGAAAACGGCAAGATTTCAAACCTTTTAGATTCAGATGCGGAAAAACAAACCTTTGGACGGCAGTTGCAAAACTGGCCAAACCTCGGGGACGAAATGGTATTTTTCTCTATATTTCGGTTGCCTCGAAAAAGAGAAACACTACCTTTTCCGGTGGAAGATCAATGCCGAGATTTCCACGAGAAAGGATGATACCGTCTGCCTCTTGTAAAATCTCATCAAAGTGAGTTAGACCCTGTAGAACAATTGAAGATTTCAATGGATATAAAGCCAAATAAATATCGTCTTTGAAATCACCAAAAAAATTAAAACAAAGAAAATTACCTCAACATTTTCAATTTTAGCAAATATTTGAGTTTGACTAAGATCGCCAAGCTTGGAAAGAAATTCACGTGCCTGAGAATGGATGTCGGAATTATTGGAATAACCAGATAAACTAAAGTGAAGGGATATGTAAAGTATAAAAAATAAAGGCAAATGCATAAAGGAACACTTACTTCACGAACATCTTGTGCATGGCGTGTGTATGACAATGAAAGGAAGTCAATTTTATTTGCAACGCCCCAAGAGCTAATGTTCTGAAACAAGAGACAAAAATAATCAACAAAACATTAAATTTTTCCTCTTACAATTTACAAAATCAGATCACCTGATTAATAATCTGCTTAACAAAATAAATACAGAAAGGGTTAATTGGATTAAATAGCAAATAATTGGTCATTGACTCATTGAGCTTTATAATCATCATCAAAACCATCCAACTAATCATGTGTCAGTCTAAGATGCAATTGACTGGAAGAACGGTGCACATGTTTCTTAACATTAATCACCACCAAAAAGAAAGGTGTTAAACGTTTAAGAGCACTAAACCAGTAAGACCTTTATCCAAACCTAATGATGAACCAAAAGTACTTGATAAATACAGATACAGGTAACAAAAATAATAAAACCAGAAATCTCACGCGCATATACAAATACATTGTGTAGAAATGATAGAAAACTTTTAATGACAAATGAATACATAAGTAAGGTCTAAACTATTCTCATTATTTATTACTTACATTACAGTTAAATACTTAAATTGCAGAAAGATCGTAATTTACTGGTTAGACAAACAACATATCCTATTTCCTAAAGGGTACAACGATATATAAGATCCTTAATAAACAGTCAAGACTCATGATTCAGAAGGAGCTGATAGTAACTATTAATATCAAAAAATATCCATAACAACTTGGAGAAAACAAATAATATAAAGGCATAAATTTCGATAGTTTGAACCAAAACTATGTGAACACTCCTCACCTCTTTATCTTTTTCAGTGAGAGTAGGCAGATCAATATGAATTTGGGAGGCATGGAGAGTGAACAAGGCACCAGCTAGAGTTGCAGAATTCTTTATCTTGCAATCAACATCATCGCCATTCACTTTATCAACCTGATCAAAATTTTTATTTTGCATGTGTTAGGTTATTAAATAATACAGGTTGTAGATTGGTAAAAAAGAAAGTGTTACATCAATCATGTACAGCAGTTTTACATTTCCATATCCACAAAATATGTTTTTAAAATATATGATTGAAAATATAAATCATACCTCCAGCCAAACAGAGGTGGTTTCGCTTCCTGTGAACAAGTATTGACCAACAAAAATGGTGTCACCCTTCTTCACAGCCTGAAAAGAACACGTAAAGAGTCTCGTAAGCATATACGCACCACTAAAAGACTAAAACAGGTCAGAATTAATTCAAATCATACACGCACACAGAGCATGTCATTAACAGAAGCACCCAAATTTTCAGAGTTATCATATTTTTCTTAAATACCAAGTTGCCAACACGTAAAAGTTTGAGAAATTTCTTTTTTATATAAATCATCAACATTAGATAGTAATTCAAACCTAAACATTTTAGAAGCACCTAAATTTACAGAGTTTTCATATTTTTCCTAAATTAATATGGATGGCATCAGATAATTAAGTTATAAAAATAACAATATAAATAACTATGCAGTTAAATCGGTGTCAAATATAGATCAGAATATCAGTACCGATATTATCAGCGATAATGACCGATAAAATGTTAGTGTTTTAAGTCTTAATGAGTTCCTACTTGCTACAATTGTTAGTGTTTTGCAAGTTTAAAAGGTTAATTTGTTAACGGTTGGAGAGTATACAGAATTCCTAGTGTTAAATTGCTATATATATAAATTCTACATGATATTAAAACTACCGATATCCCACCACAATAACCTATATCTCAAATATCGGTCCTTGACCGATATCCGATTTTTTACCGCATTAACTGCTTAGATAAATAAGGAGACAAAAATGCTTTCTCACCTTAGCTAGTCCATCAAAGTTAATTGGCAGTACTTGTGAAGAAGCTTCTTGACCTTTATCAGGGGTCAAAATCACATTATCATCTTGTTGAAGAGAAATAGCTTTCTCACTCTTATTCACAACCTGCATCTCAGCACCAACTGTATCGAGCATTACCTGTAAAAAAACAGTTTACTTTAATTTAGATATAAACTTGCGGTTACATTAACATCATAACATGATCAACTGAACCAGATTAAAGGAAATAATAATAATAACACACGGCACAAAGCTTCTTAGTGCTCTTAACAGCCGTCCTCAGATTATCCAAAGTTTCTTGGTGATATGCAGAGTCTCCCCATGAAAAATCAAATCTAGCAACTGCCACATCAATATCAATGTCAACATCAACCAAACCACCACAAAAGTTATCACAACTAACAACACCAAGCAGTCAGTAATGGTCAATTATGGAGCTTAAAAAACAAGGTTTGAAATTACATGCAAAAAGTAATTCCTGATTGACATCACTAAACAAGCACCACAAAATCACAAATCTTCAAGTCAATTATACGGCTTAAGAAAGCTCAAGTCGATTATACGGCTCGTTTAACTTAAGAAAGCGTAACTTGTTCTGACCTATGATCCTATTTCCTAAAGCTCGAGCCCGGTTGAGTCGTTTTTCAAGCTTGAGATTGACTCATTTATTATGTATTACTTATTTTATTTATATATTTTGTTAATTAATTTTTTTTATAATTTATTATTTATTAGTTATTAAATTTATATATTTTTATTATATTTACACATATTTTGTTTAATTATAGTTTTTACATTAATAATAAATATTATATAACTATACATATTTAATAAACATACCAGACATTCCAGCTTTCAGACAACCAGAGATAACCTCAACCGATCGCGATCTCGGACCTAAAGTTCCAACAATTTTCGTCATCGCAGGGAAAAAACTCTGCGAAACACGTAAACAAAATCACAAAACTTCACAAATCCAGATGATCAACACACAAACAGACACATACACATCAACGCATCAATCGAATGATTTCACAATTCATATATCAAACAAAAATAAACGAAAAAGAGAAAAATAGATCTAATAATGAACTTACAGCCTTCGAAGGCTCGAGAATCGAGGCCATACGAATAGGTTCTTCGAGAAGGAGGTGATTAGAATGCATTTTGAGTGATTAATCAGATCTGAGAAGATGAAATTTAAAGTGAAATTTGAAGAAGATGAATGTTTGATTTGAGAATAATATATGATAATAATAAAGGTTAAGAGAATAACATGGTGGAGTTTGGAGTTTTATATTCGAAGAGGCGGACCCGGTTTTGGGTAAAACCGGTTGCACCAAGTTTCGTTTTCTCCAAGTTTTGTTTTTGGGTTGTTTTGATTCGAGGTGTATTTATGGAAAGTCTCAAAAGTGTTTTGAGATCAATAAAATAATATTTTTTATGTTTTTTAATAAATTATATAATATTGTTTTTTTTTTTTCAAATTTATAGTGGAATTAAAAATTAAAAAATATATATATAATAGACACGCTAGATACAAGAACTGTTTAAACACCATGGTTATATAATAATAATTATTTTATGTACCTTAATTTTTTAAACTGAGTTTGTATATAATCCTAAACTTATAATAGGTAAGAAAATGTAATTGGAGTCTAAAAAAATAGATGTGCATTAAACTTTCATATATAAATTCTCAAGAAACTATATATGGTTAGTTGTATTTCTAATGCTACTCGAACATAAAATAATTACACAAGCTATGTTTAATGCGTTTTACATCTCCATTTGTTAATAGGCTGAGTCATTTTTGCTGCATCGAGGTCACTTGATGTCTAATAGACAAGTTAAGCTGAGACGAGCTCTTGTTTAAAAGGGGGAAAAATGTCATGTTCCCCTTCAAAGATGACATAGGAAATCAAGATGTTTTCGTTTAACTAGATTAATATGGTCCAAAATTAACGATTTAAGTTGGTAACATGGGTGTTGCTTTTCTTGTTCTTTACCTTGATGTATCATGTAATACTTTGCTAGCATCTTACTAGTTCTTTCACTAAATCGTGATCGTTAAAAAAATAAATTTACTAGTTCTTTCGCGTGACCACTTGACCTAGCAAAACCACGAAGCCCACATAATTTTAAAGTATTTCTTTTTTATGTATTTCATTTTAAGGTATTATATTGTTGTGAAATTTAACTCAATAACAATATTTATTGTATTTAGTATAAATCATCTACTTAAAAACCCACTGCTTTTGTATATTTTATTATGTATCTTTTAAAAGATATTTTGAAAATCAAACCGTTAGAAGCTGGTCGGAATAAAACCACTCAGCTTCTCGGGTTTGATTAGAATGCCATGAGTTGTCCAGGCAAAAACTAGACAATTTTTGTTTTTTAGTTGGACCAGTTTGTCGCACAGATCAACATATTTCACATTCAAGATTGATAAGTTGTTTTTTGTTTAGTATGATCAAAGACTAATGATTAAACTTGTTTATTTTTGGATGATTAATATGTGAAAACCTTTTAGGTATTTATTTACATATGAGTAAAACTAGTGTTAGACTCCCGCGCGTTGCGGCGCGCTAAGCCGTTAGAAAACTAATGCGTAAAACTAATGCGCGCATGCGAATTTAACGTTCCGTTCTCAAAACCCGTACGTCATTACAATACATATAATTCGTTAGATATTTAAGTTATGTATCAAATATCTAATTCAACAAACATATATGGTCCATTCAGTCATAGTTTTTTAGTTGCAACATAATCTGTAGTGAAAACCATTTTACAGTGTACTTTTTGTATTGTAATTTTGTTTCTATATCTATAGCCTTATTTATTCATTCTTTTATACAAAAGATAAAAGAGATAGACATGTGCAATTGAGTGTATCCTAAGCATTGAGAATGGTTGGTTTCCAGTATTCACTTTCTCTCACCTCTGTACATTCTCTTTCTTATTTCTTTACACCAGTCCTCAACTTTAACACAAACACCACCAGCGCTACATTACATCACTGCCACCACGCATCCACATACACATACTTCCTCTCACCGTTTTCACTGATCTCAACAGATCGTATTCCCGGCACCCCGGCGCGGCGGCCGTACTCGGATGTGGGTTCTGACCGACCACAAAAGACCCACTCTTAAAACCATTCATTCATGTATACATTTTCAGCTAAGATAAAGAGAGGGATGTGTGGTCTGCCGGCCACCTCACGACGACGCCGACAACACAACTCAACCATCTGTAAACACCACCCCCTTTCCTTCCCTTATTATTTGTACTTTCCGATTCCGATAACGACATATCCAACCCTAACGTCCTCGCCGCCGTGCTCTGATTGCGATTGTCGTTGTCACCGTGTGAGAAGGGTTGTGTCGGAAATCGGCAGACCACTCCCTCTCTTTTTCTAGAACTATTTTTCTAGATCTATGATGAGTTATTGTGTAAATTAATATTTAAATAAGAGAATGGATATATATTATAGGGCATTCGGAGAGTATGAGGTGTAAAGAAAAATTACAGATATCAACAAAACATGAACTACAAATAGCTACAGTAACTTAAAGACACAGCCAACATATTCCAATTTAATATATATATTAATGTAATTTGCGTTTTTGAGGTTTTTAAGGTTTCCAGGTGGAATTAACTTGAGTCCTCAGAGAGAAGTTTTGGATGTCGGAGACACTTTGAGTCTTTGTAATCAGTTTTACCGTCCATAACAATATTTAAATATTATTTTAATAAAAAAATTCTATGGAGAATATATAAATTGAAAACTTAAAAGGTCTAGAACGTTAGAAACTGAATTTTCCTGCAAAATAGTTCTAGAAGCCGTGACAAAAATCGGATCTTTCAAATATGCCAAGCTTGACAATGGCATTATTGTTTTTGACTTTGACCGTTGTCTCTTGACTTCTAGATTAATAGTCTTTAATTTTAAATTGAAAATCTGTAAAAAGGAACTATGTAATATTTTTTTAGAATTAAACATTTGCAATCGATCACAAAATCGTTTATTTCATTATATGGTTTTAAGATCAACTTAAATACTCAAAACTAAGATTACTAGTTTATGTTCACATGATTTAAATTAGGGGTGGGCAAACCTTAACCGTTAATCAAAATTAACTAATAATCGAACTGTCACCGAAGCACAATAACTGATAATCGAGATTAACCAAAGATTAAGGTTATGGTTATATGATTAACTGATTAATCAGTTATGATTATGGTTAAGTGTGTCCCATAACTGATAATTAATCGAACCGAAAAAAATTAATACATGCTTTTAAATTATATCCATATAAAATATAAATGTCCAAAGAATCAAACTCTTTAATATACATAAAAACCATGTACATAAGGCTTTTTTATGCTATATTATTAGCTTTAAAAGGTTTAAGAATAACCAAAATTTGACTCATTTTATACATGTTAATGTTTTTTTCTATCTTTGTATTATATAAAAATGATTGTAACTAAGACAATAATGGCCTAATATGTTAGCAATAAACATTAGAGTGGTATAAATATCTATTTGAGGTTTGAAATTACGAGTCAAAAGCAATATGGGGATGCCGGATAACTAACCAAAACTGAATCATAACCGAGCTTCATAACTAATTAATCGAAACCAAAGTTCGGTTATGGTTATGGAAATCACATAACCGAAGCTAACAGTTATGATATTAATAAAGGTAAAAACTGAACCAAACCACACTTACACACCCCTAATTTACATTGTGTACTTATGCTATCATACTAAGTAAAGGCATAAACAAATTTAATAGATTTGTTTGCAAATATGCATCCTAACTAATACCGGTCGGATTTTCGTTATTGTTATAGGATGAGGATGTATACCATCATATGATGATATGTTATGAATTAGACTCACGGTAGACATAGCCCTTTGGTAGGGGTAACACCTTACCCTCAACTTTTACAACGAAGTACAAATTTTTTTATGGTTTTGTATTGTGTTACCTATGGAAAAAAAAATACATTACCCCGAAATTATTTTAACCAAGCCTTAAAAAATGGACTTTTTATTGAAAGTCCAATCACAAAATCAAAAGCCCACTAATAAATATTTAAAAACCCACAATAATTAAAAGTCAATAATACCAAATAAACACAAAATATTAAAAGCGCTAAAAGTCCAAATGGTTGGCTTCTTTTGATTTTTGAAACCCGAACAAAACAGAGTGCGCCCTTTCAATTCAACATCATCAACAACGACTCACTCTGCCACTCACCCACCTCAGGCCGCCCCCCAGCCTCACTACTCAGGTCGTCGCTGCCCTCCGCCACTCACTACTCAGGCCGCCGCTGCCCTCCGCCTTCGCCTTAGGCCGTCCTTAGCCGTTGCCTCCGCCCTCATGATTCCATGCCTCCATTGTAATTTGTATAGAGGTATTATTCTACTTTTTTGCCTAAATTCTAATTGATTATGTGGCAATTGTTTATGGTTTACATTGAATTTGGATTACGGTTTATAATTTTATATGGAATTGATAGGGTTTTTGTGCGATTGGTTTTAGATTTTCTAAGGTTTATATCATTACATGCAATTGATTAGGGTTTATGACTTTACATGCAAATGTGTGATTGATTATAGTTTACATGTTGTTTCAGGGTACTTGGAACTCGGTAGACGAAACAACATTCTAAACAAGTTCTTATTAGCAATATTTTTAAAGAAAATTCCAAGAAAATGATGATATCGGTTCAAGTTCAAATATTGCTAACGAGCCTAATGATACTTTTGCAAGTGAAGGCTTTTGTAATTGGACTAAACCATGTTCCTTAAAAGATCATGTTGGGTTATATAACAATTTTAGGACTCACAAATGTTCTATCAAAACATCTTCAAGAAAAGAGTCAAGACTTATTAGAAGTGGCTAAGTTAATAAACGAAACCAAACAAGCACTTAATAATCTAAGAGGAAAGAGGTTTGATTTGATGTTGGCAAGAGTGACATCATTTTGTGAAAAAAACAACATTGAGTGTTAGATATGACGGAAAGTATGGTAATCAAAGAAACCAAAGAATGTCATTACTAATCGACATTATTTTTGAAGTTGAAGTTTTTAATATGGTTTTGGATATGCAAAATCAAGAACTTGGAAATTGATTCATTGAGGTATCAACTAGTTTGATAGAAAATACATCTGTTGTAAATCCTTGTGATTCGTTTTTTAAGTTTGACATATCTAAGATAGTGACATTTTTTTAGATGTATCCGAATGATTTTGGTAAAGAAGAAACAATGTAACGTTCTGTATTTTCATTGTACTTTCATTTATCTTGTAATTTCGTATCTTTTGTATCAATCATTGTAATTCGAGAATTGATTATAATGGAAATCATATTTTATAACATACTTGCACAGTTAATCATGCATTACAGGTTAACATGCACAAATACATGTTTTTATACAAAAACTGAGCCATACTTTAAGTTTATAACCTCTCGGAATATAATCATACATGTATCGTACTTTTAATATGTTTCTATACACTGTGGAACCCTAGAATCATGTTTAACTTTGAGTTTAAGGCATAAAATAACAAGATATAAAAGTTTAAGGGCCACATTGAAAATTTTTAAACCTTACCGCAAGGGGGGTCTAGCGACTAAAACTTTGGCAGCTTCGCGAATTTAAGTTAAAACTCACTTCTCGCGAATTTAAGTAAAAAGTCACTTCTCCCAACTCCCAACTACATTCATTTAAACCCAAACCGTGATACCCACTTATAAATACACCTCCTCCATACCTCCCAAAAACTTTACACACCTCCAAATCACTCTCAAATCATCCTTACTCTCAAAAATCTTCAAGTGTAGGTGAAACACCCTGAAAATTTTCGTCCAACTATGTGACAAGACGTATCTCAAATCTCCAACTAATCTCGACTATGTGGAAGGAGAGGGACTAAAACTGCCCAAATGGGAAAAGATATAACGTCCAAGGACTAAAATGAAAAAATGCCAAAATTCCATCTATGGAGGACCAAAATAGTGCATGTCAAATTCATATCAAGTCCAGCCGGGCTTGGTGCTGTGGGTTGGCGGCGATCCTAGTAAGGTTAAGTGGTTGCGAGTTGATGACGGGTCAGGTCGAGTCAAGATAGTGCGGGTTGATGAGGGGCTGGGTTTGGTTGAGACTTTGCGGTCTGTTGCGAACAAGGTTGGGTTGAGATGTTCTGGGTGTCGGCGGTAGGCCTGGTCGGGTCAAGAAGTTGCGGGTCTGCGACTGACCCAGTCAGGGATGAGAAGTTACAGTTGATGTTGGGATGGATCGGGTTGAGACGATGTCGGTCTTGTCATGTCGAGTCGTTGCAGGTCAACGCCTACCTAATTAGGTCGAGACATTGCGGGGCAAGTCGGGCTAGGGCGAGATGTTACGGGTTGGTTGAGACGTTGCAAGTCGGCGTCAAATCAGGTCGGGTCAAGTCGACGTTATGGGGTTTGAGTGGGTGAACATGTGTTGGCTACGTGATGCTTGTTGTAGATGCTAATTTGTAACCAGTCAGAGATTCTAATGAATTTACTTGAATTTTTTATATTATGAATAAATTTTGAATTTCTTTAATTAAGGAAATTGAATTGAATTAATTTTCAATTGTAATTCTAATCCTTTTGGCAACCAAGCAAATCAAGAATGAAAATGAGAGTACAATTCCAACAAATTCTGCTAATCGAACACTTTAAGAGTTGAATTTCAAATTCCAATTCAATTGAATTCCAAATGTTTTGTTCACAAAAATTGTTAAGAGTCGGAATTCAATTCCAAGCTTAATATGTTTGGTTGAAAAAAATTGGAATTGATTATGAATCTCTACAAATTTCTTTAACCGAAATCTTTCCAATGTTTGAAGGATTTCAAGTAAACTCGTTGTATTCTTTGACCAGTCGCCGATGTCGAAAACCTCTCGACCCGACTTGGCACGACGCCGACCCACATTATTTTGACCTAACCAGGCCCGTTGATGACTCGCTCCGTTTTGACATGAACCTGTCCGCCGACGACCAGCATGGTTTCGACACGAACTGGCCTGCCTACGTCTCGCACCGTTTTGACCTGACCCAGCTCGTCGATGATCTGCATGGTTTGAACCTGATCAGGCCCACCGACAACCCACGCCGTTTGGACCCAACTAGTCCTCCTGACAAACTGTTTCATTTAGACACGATTGGGCCTGCTGAAGACCAGCAAAACAGCACCGTTTGGCCCCAAACCAGCACACCGATGACCCGCACCATATTGAACTGAATCGGCTCATTGAGAAACTGCACCGTTTTGAGCCAAATGAGCTCATCGATGACCCAGACCATTTCGTGAAGCTACGGGTCGGATGCAGTCCAAGTCGAATTGAAACAATGTAGGTCAGGTTCGCGCCTGGAACAAGGTCTGGCGGCGTCGGCGGTCTGATCCGGATTAGGTTCTGGCCGGGTCAGGTCAGTTCCACGAGCCAAGGTCGGTACGGGCTGGGGATGGCAAGTTGGGTTCACTCAGTAAGATAAGTCGGTTTGGGCAGATATTATGCGTGTCATCGGGGATTCTGTGGTCCAGTCAGTTCAAGCTAGCAGTGCTGGTTGGGGATGACAGGTTCGAGTCAGCAACGCGGTCCATGAAGTTTGGTCGGCGGTGTGTTTCAGGTTGGTTCCGCGGGCTAAGGTCTGTTCATGCCGCGAGGTCGGGTCCTGGGAGGTTATGATCAAGGCAGGCGGATGGGTCGAGTGGTGCCCCGATCGAGTCGGGTTGGTAGGGGACAAGGTGATAGATTCCTATTCATTGCTAACCTAACACATCAAGAATGGAGTTGAGATTCAAATTCCTATTGGAATGTTTGAATTCAAAATCTAATTCCTTCAAATTCCAATTCCTATACAAATTAGAATTTCAATTCCAACATATTCCGTGAACCAAACTCACACTTCAGGTTTTCTTAGTACACCATCTTTAAGTGATAAGTTGCAATGAGACGAGGAGATAATTCTGTGGCCATTGTGGGAAATGTGGAGTGACATACCATTGTCTACAAAAACTCGATCCATGCAAGTGTAAGGCCTTGCATATTGGTCAAGTTAACCATCACTTGGCAACGTCTCCAACACAGATAAGCGAAGCTAAGCAGTCAATGACACAAAAGGCTCACCCATGTGCATAAGGAATAAAAAAGCGTACACCCAACACAAGAAAAGTGCAAGAATAAAAGAAAATAAATACATATACAATATGCATATAAATTAACTTACTCCTAAATAAAATATTGGAATGATTATTGTACAAAACTGATCCAATTTGTATCAAGTGTATGGGACTTTCAAAGATAAGCGTGTTGTAAGAAATCCAATATTATTGACTCACGAACCTATATCTCTTACTATTTTCAAACCGCTATAACTTTTCTATATGATAATATTTTTTGAAAAATATTACACCATATTAACAAGTCTTTCATTATCTTTAATTTAAGTTCTTAATTGGATCTTCCTATTTTTCCCTTTCTAGATCAGTTGTTTCCCTTTTTTTATGTCATGTGAATTCTACATCTGGCATCACCTAATCTCAACAATTGGATTACTTGATATAATTAGAAATCTAAAACTATCTAACCAATATAAAAAAATTCAAACCTTTAAAAAATCAGATTATAGAAAACCTAGTATATTACTAGTTGTGTACTAGTAAGCTTTCAAAATCTGTGTAATTAACAAAAAAAAAAATAGAATAATAAAAAAAACAGAGAATACCTCAAAGGAAGAAAGTGCCAACAACTAAAACTAAATAAAAAGGAAAGCCCAAAAAGAAAAAAAAAACCCAAAACTAAATATAAATTCTCATCTATAATTTTCATATCCTCTATATGGTTCATGGCTCATCCATACTTTGTAAGATATTTTGAAAGAAAACATGTGGTTCTACATGGCACACACACACACATATATATATATATATATATATATTATAAGTTCGCGATAACAAACTAGCAACTGAGAATGAATTTTGGTGATATTTGTACAGAATTCATTACTAAATTACTTTGAAGATGTTAATATATAAATTTATGATAACTTGAAGATGAAACTAATGTTAAAAACAAACTGTCAAAAGCTTATAACTATATAATAGATCTTCAACCGGTATGTCCATTTACGTTAAGACATGCTTTTATGCATTTTAAAAGGGAACTTATATCATATTTTTTTAGTTCCTCTGTGTCGATAACAAATCTATGAACTTAAATATAAGTTGAGGTATAATTTATGGATAATTGTTTTTATGTATAAGGTTTGTAACATACAAAAGTTGTATTTGTGCTTTATGTTTTACAAACTAGTGTGAACATTATTGATTATACAGTAATTAACTACTTGAAAAGAAAATTACATTTTGAATAAAGTTACTTACTTGAAAGTTTATTGCTTTCTCTAGTTCTTTGATCACGACTTCCATTGTTGGACGTTCGGCTTGAGTTTTTGCCAAACATTGATATGCAATTTTTGAAAATGTGTCCAAAGAATCTTGACTGACCCCTCCGTTTAGCATAGAACTGTTTTCATCAGCATCCTTTATTTTTGGATCTACCATATCTCCAATGTTCCCTCATTGTAACATTGCCGCGCTATTGATGGAAGCCCCTCCTCATCGTATGTTTTATCATATGCCAACTTCCCGCACATGATTTCAAACATGACTACTCCAAATGAGTAAATATCCGATTTAGTTTTTAACTACCTTGTTGACATGCATTGTGTAACCTGGATAGTCCAAAGTCAGCAATCTTTGCCACCCAATTATCATCTAGTAAAGTGTTTGTACTCTTTACGTCACGATGTATTATGCTTTGTTTGTCCTCTGTACTTCTGTGGAGGTAATTCAACCCGTGTGCAATATCAATACATATTTGTATACGTTGAGCCCAAGTAAGATTAGTCATGTTATCGTCTGCTAAATAATCATCAAGGCTCCCTTTAGAAGCATACTCGTAAACTCAGGACCTTCATCACAAAAGCCCATAAGTGAAACTATATTTGGATGCTTACAACTACTAAGCATTTCAATCTCTGCATAGAACCCTTGTTCTCCTTGTCTGTCTACTCGACTAAAGATGCGTTTAATAGCTACGGTGCTGTGTTTTTTTAGACAATTCACCTTTAACATTCCCTTCAACCGCCAACAGATTTATTCCATCAAAATGGTCCGAGTTCTGCTCTGTATACCATACCATAGCCACCTCACCCAATGCAACATGTTTTGGAAAATTTATTGGTTGCCACCTCTATATCACTCAATCGAAATTTCAAGTGATCCAACTTTTTCCCCTGCAATATGACGAGTCAAAAGAAAAACCAGTTTTAGTTAAACGTCTTGCTGGTAACTTGGTCTAGGGTAAGTATTATTTATCACAATCACTTTAACCATGACGAAAATAGTTATCTTACCTTCAAGTGGTTGGATGATGAAGCTTCAATTGTACTTGTTGAATGTTCCTTTGACATAAATAATCAGAATAATGAGCATTACATTAGTAAAATTATAGGATGTTAATTATGACTTAGAAAAAGATGGAAGGAAGAAAAAAGAATTTGAAAGATTGATGATCGTACATGTTTATGTTGAAGTTCGAACGCTCTCTCAAGTCTTAAGAGAACTTGATTCATATTTCGACGTTGTGATAGCTTTTCCTTTAAGCAACAATATGATGTTTTTGCAAAGACGTTGAATGATTCCAACTTCATTTGTTTTCGAAGGTCATAATCAATCAAATCATCTAGTTTTCTCTCTTCATAATGGGATCTTGCTAGTCGTATCATTGTTTGGAATAGATGCTTCTCTGCCAAACAAGATTTCAAACAACAAAACACCAAAGGAAAATACGTCTGACTTATAAGTCAAACCTCCAGTGTTTTCATATGCAGGGTCCATATACTGTAGTGAGCCATTATATTTACTAGTAAGGTGAAGACGGTGCTTTTTAGCTCTAATAGCAAATGCAAAACCATGTAGCTTTGGTTCCCAGTTGTGATCTAGTAAAATTTTGGAGCTCTTGACATTACCATGTGACTTGGTGACCATCTTCTGCATAGTAATGAAGGTAATTCAATGCCCGTGCAACCCCGACACATATATGCAACCTTCGTATTCAAGTGAGGGTTGGGTCTCTTAGATGTTTGTCTAGACTTTCATTAGGCTCATGCTTGTTTATGATGACTCCCGTCTTCTAATCTTTTGTGTAAGTAAACCGAAAAACAGAAACTATATTTTTGTGCTTTAGATTTTTGAAATAGTCAGCTCGTTCTGCTCAAGCCAAAATTGTAGACAGTTCCTAGCAACAATATTGATCAAGTTCCCTAATTGCATGAGTTGTCCTTTGTAAACTATAAAAAAGGTACCTTGTGTGAGCAAATTTTCATCAGCATAATTATTCATAGCGGATTCTATCTCTTCAAAGGGGACATATAAGAATTTCATATATTCATCCAAGGACATGGCGGCCGTGTCTATGTAAGCGGATGACATCTTGATGTCTGTTTTGATAGAGAAAAAACAAATAATCGAATTTTAGTTATACCTGAAAATGGATATCTGAAACTACGAAAACTAATGAAATAGGAAATGAAAATTACTAACCTTGAGACTACAACTGAGACGACGATGGTGCTTGTGCCGGTGTCGTCGCTGGAAATCGAGGTTAAAAGATTTTTAGACAGGGAACCAGTTTGGTGGTTGTAGTTGTAGAAACAGATGTTTTGAAGGTTTTTCTAGTGGTTGTAGAAAGCGAAATTTGAAGGTTTTTTTAAGTGGTTGTAGAGAGCGGGCAAGATGGTTTTGTGCTTTTGTTAGATAGATCAGCTTTTGCTAGAAATCAAAGTGCCATCACAGTCATTTTCCATAATTAATCTAATACAGTAAAGGACATGTATTGATTTATATAGCGATGATGTATGCTCATAATTGATAAATTAACTTAAAATATATTATTTTTATATATTCATTCTAATCAAGTATTTTGTTTTGAATACATTGGAAAACATATCAATATATAACTTAGTAACTTCGTATATAAACAATTATGTACTTTCTATTTTAAATTTTTAAATATTCGTGTCGAATCAAATATGAGATGCAACTATAAAAAAAGATTTGAAAAAAATAATGATATTTTCTTATTTAAACGGAAATAAACATCTAAATAAACTTGTTAAAAATACACCAAGAAAGTTCTCAACGTAAATTTGGTATATTAAACTCCCTAAATTTGTCTAAAATAGATGTAGTTATTAATAAATGACATTATAACGTGTTATCTCTTAAACCAGTCATTGTAACCGATTTTAACTAGTCATTGTATAACCAATTTTAAGTAAAAAGATACAAGAAGCACATAAACACGTGTAAATATTGATTTAACTATGACGCATAACCTATTCTCTTCTGCTCTCTCATTATATATGACCAACACAGTCATATATTGCGCGAGCCTAAGAGTTTTGGTCTAACATTCACGTCCGTAGGTGGTAGGTCACGAGCATGTACAAGTTAAAAGTTTTCTGATCATTCAAACCAGATTGAGCATCCCTCATTGTGTTTGGCGAGCCTGGGAGTTTCAATTCAGTGTAAAGGTATCTCTGCTTCTCTAGTAGAATTATAAATCTCGTATCACTTTGCTTCTTTAGTGGAAGTATAATCTCATACTATCAGTGGCCATGCAACCCACAAAATTTTTCTGAAACCTTGAACACAAGGTAGCACACATTTACAGTATTTGCTAATATTGCATCTGTGAACTCTCTCAGAATGAACACACACAATGTCTTACCGTTCTCTTCCTCTTGGTCGGCATGGTCTATGAAATTTATTGTTACAAGTTCCTACCGACTTAGTTTGTTCTTGGTAAGGCTCCAATCTTTCTGTTTCTAAATCCGATTAAATTAATTCTGATTTCTTGTTACTCGTGGTTTCTTTAGTTCATCTCTTTTGGTTTGTGCGACAATTGATTAGGGTTTCCCCTACATACTTGATTAAGTTTTTATAAATTAATCTAATGCAGATAAATTGTTCGATTAATTACTCAAATTGGTGTTTTTGACGAACAAAAGAATAGCATGCTATGTGTAAAAGTATTAAGTCATCATTGAATTGGTGATGTTTTAATTAAGTGTGAGGATCTTATAATGTAGGTTTATAAGATTCTCAGCTTGAATTGGTGATGTTTTGTGATCTGAATCACCACTTCCATCCAAAACTCAAATGGTTTAAGTTGTACAACTCTAATTGTACTCAGACAAAAATTAATTGTAAACATTTTACAAATTTAAGTACGAATATTACTTGTATAATCTTATAGAAAAACATTTGTAATTGCATCTTCACTTTTTCTTGATTTGCATAATGCAAAGTGAATTATGTAATATAACGTACCCTTATTGTTATTTTGTATATTTAGTTTTTAGTATAAGTTAATCGTATTATTGAATTGGGAGTATGCCAGGTCAGTGGAGGAGTAGTATCATAGTCTCATTATATAAGAACAAAGGAGACGCTCTGTGGGAATTATAGAGGGATTAAGTTGTTATGCTATACTATGAAGTTATGGGAGAGGGTTGTGACACTAAACTTAGAAGAGAAACGCAAGTTACAATAATCCAATTTGGTTTCATGCCAGACCAGTCAACTACGAAAGCAATTCATATTCTAAGGAGATTAATGGAAAAGTATAGGGAGAAAACGCGGGATCTGCATATGGTGTTCATTGATCTTGAAAAGGCATACGATAGTGTGCCACGTAAACTGATTTGGGATAGTTTAGAGGGTAGAGGAGTTTTAGGGAAATATATAGATTTAATTAGGGATATGTATGCTAGGTCGGTTACTAGTGTTCGAGCGCAAGTAGGGGATACTGATTTCTTCCGTGTAGATGTAGGACTCCACCAAGGGTCTGCTTTGAGTCCATTTCCTTTTGTGGTTGTTCTAGATGAGTTGTCCAAATCGATTCAAGAAAGAGTCCCTTGGTGCTTGCTTTTTGCGGATGACATTGTGTTAGTTGCAGAGAATAAACAAAGCCTGAATGCGAGGTTAGAGGATTGGCGAGTAGCTTTAGAAGGAAAGGTCTAAGGATTAGTCGCTCTAAGACCGAGTACCTTCACCGTGATTTCAGTGGTGCAAGCGACATTGAGGACACTCAAATCACTCTTGAGGGGCAAGGGGTCCAACAAACAACTAAGTTCAAGTATTTAGTGTAACATTTGTCAAAAACGGGTTTCCAAAACCCGCTCCGTTTTGTAATCGAATATCAAGTTATAAATGTCATGTTGTGTATTTATGGTTATTTTGATTTTTAATGATACATAATTAATAAACAAACTAAACTATAAAAATTATTTTTGATAAAAAGTGAAAACAAAATAAATAAAAATAAAATGCTGCTGCCGGGACTCGAACCCGGGTCAGCCGGCAATTGTAATCCAAGACTTAACACACACACACATCACCACTGCGCCACTTGTTGTTTTCTGTCATCTCTAGGAAACAAATAACTCTTATACACAAACCTAGTTAAACCGGTTGCGCCAACTGAGAAACCGAAATCGGCAATTCAACCGTCTAATCGTCTGATTAATCGCACATTCAGGTTTATAACCGATGCACCGACGATTTTAATCCATTCAGCCTTGAATTGACTTCAATTCTGAGAATGATGGGTGTTATAACCGAAACTATTCAACAGTCTGAATTACTTCAATCAAGACCCCTCTCGCGACTCAGAAACATCATACAAACATTCCATTTCACTTTCGTCACACATTCGGTCCATCAGAAAGCTTAAATCAACTTGCCGGAAAATTCTGCAAGTTCGTCGGAAAACCGAGACTCACATCCTCACGGTAATTCTTTCGACTCTTTCTGTTTCGATCATATGATTAATCGGTCACTAACACAACTCCACCATCAGAATCAATCCTGGTCAACGTTTGTTGAAATTCCTACCTTCGCCGGAAAATTTCTGAAACTTCCGGAAACACACCGAGAACTGGTATTACCTTCCAAACTTCTGTTAAACTTTGTTTAAGTGCCTCAACTTCATAAATAATCGAACTAAGCTGTTAATTGATTTTAACAGCCGGAGTTCACTTTCAGAACCGACGAACCTCTGCCGGAATTCTGTGAACAACACTGATCGGTACATCCTTTTCCCCAAACTCTCTCCATTCTTTACCTTTAAATTACTTATAATGTTTAAAAATCGAATATGACATGAATCGGTTAAAACAGTCGGAATATGTTTTCTGGGTAAAGTCTAACGAAGAAGACGAAGATGGGGTATATTATAAGACTACTAAAAATCAGTAATATGAACGGGTTAGACACACAGTCCAGCGGTGGACTGTGTGCGAAATATACGCGCATGTCACGAGTTCGATCCCTGATCCACGCACTCCCTATGTAATAAAATGTCTTTTTGTTTAAAACTAAACCGGGTTAACTCCGTTAGTTGTTAAGTATAATACAAATTGGTATATTAAACAAGTTAGACACACAGTCCAGCGATGGACTGTGTGTGATGTTAAAGCACAAGTCCCGGGTTCGAAACCTGTTACTGACACCGGGTTGTTGAATTAAAAGGTTTTTGAAATTAAAAGAATTTTGGTTAAATCGAATTAGTATATAAATATAATTAAAAACAAGATTATTTCGGGTTAGACACGTAGCTCAGTTGGTAGAGCTGCGTGCACGCGTACGGGAGGTCTCGGGTTCGAGTCTCGCCCAGCGCATTCATGCACTTTGACCGAACCGGTCAACAGGTCAACAAGTCAACGGTCAACGGTCAACGCAAAATAAACAATTTTTTTTATATTTTTATTTATTTAATTTAATTTAAAAATCAATTAAAAATACTTAAAAATAACATTTTTAAAGATATAAAATAGCCTTAAACTCACAAAAATATATCTAAAAATTCCATTAAAATCCTTAATAAAATCCACTCATTTACTATATTTTTCCGTTATTATTTAGGTTAGTAATTCTCGTTGTTCAATTCTCCCGACTCGTACGCATCTCATCATCTCCATTCAAACGCACCCAATGTGAGTGAATCTTTACAAATTCCCCGTTTTAATCACGTTTTGGGGTGTATCATGTGTCTTGCTATATATTATATTTAAATCATTGTGCATACATCATATCATGAACATGTGTATTTAGCTTGTTGCAACTGTTTGTGTGGTTATTATTAGATTCAGTTTATTATTTTCAGTACATGCAATTTCATAGGCCGCCGCTCCCCATTACATTATGAGCGTTGAGCAAGTTCCCCATTACATTATGAGCGTGAACCTGGCGTGCCCACATACAATCGGCTCCGTTGATTGAGCCTTGATCGCACAGACATTTTTCATTTTCAGTACATGCAATACGATCGGCTCCGTTTGATTGAGCCTTGATCGCACAGTTTCATTTATATTATTTATCGTATGATGTTGGTATGTTAATGTATGCTATCATATGTTATTGTATGTTATAGTTGTGATTGCTAATTGCCACTGCTTGATTATTTACATTTGCTCATTTATGATTATGCACAATTTTTCATTGATAAACTAACAAGTAAATCAATGATAAATGTTTATCAAACAAGGTTCACTTGCCAACTTATGTTGACCCGAAAACCCCCATTTTTACACATGATACAGGTGAACCAGCTGCAGTCAGAAACACATAGGATTGGACTAGAAGAATAAAATGATTTAGAGCTTGGAACTATTTTATTTGGTTATTTTCTTTGTATTGTATGGACGTGTTTGGATTATTTGGAATGTAACTTTGACTTTAATAAATATGAAACATATTAGTAAATATCATGAGCTTTGGTGATAACCCAATTATGCCCCGACTCTTATTCCGCTGCGGGTCGGGGTGTGATAGATTGGTATCAGAGCCATGACTATAGGGATATAGGATAGGTTATTAGACCCATAGAGCCTATACTATAGTTGATTAGAAACTTATAAGATTTTTGTGTGTTACATGCCAAATTCATGATGTTTATTGTTATGTTTTATGTTAAATGTTACATTCAATGTTATGCAAGCATGTTCATAAGTGTATATTATTATATAATGCCTATCATGAATCATATTCTCATAACATATCACATCCATGAAAGCACACACCACATAATGATTGCTTTTACAATGATTTTTGTGTTTTCAAATCTCATCAAAGTGAGTTCTCATGACGGGCATGTAGTAACTGGAAGGGTACCAGTACCGGTAGTCGGAACGTCCTGTCTAGGCTGGCATTCGTATAAATCCAAAATAAAGGACCAGTTTGCCTACCTGGGGACTAACGATGAGAGTACGAAGTACCTATTAGGCCAAAGCATGCTATACCAAACGTCGTGTGAGCTAACCCCACTTTGAGTTGTCATTGTGTCTACACCTGGACACATTCCGACCATACATCCCGTAAACATATTTTGTGGTTTGCATTCGGGTGATGCAAGTGTTAAATCGCCAATACTAATGTGAATCCTACCAAGCCAATAGCCATGGGGGCCCACATGACTATATAGGTGAAGGTATGGGGGACATTTGAGGCCCAACATGAGCAAACCCAAGACATCCTATGGATGTAGTTGCATTATTGATATTTATGTTATTTTCATTTTTCTTAAAGACACATGACACCTAAAAAGACTCCATAAACTCACAATCTTCTTATATATGTTCCTGTAGATGTCGTCCAGACAACAACGAAGGGGTAAAAGATCAGGAAGGTCTCAGGAACGCTTGGCCACACAAATCGCGAAACAAATGGCCACGATACTGCCTGACATTGTGGTCCAAGTACAACAAGCCCTCGCTACAAATCCTACTAACTCTCCCCAATAACATGACCAGAACATCGACAACCCTCCTACCAGCAAGTGCTCATACAAACATTTTAAGTCTTGTGATCCTCCTAAATTTGAAGGGACCGAAGGTGTCACTGCTCTCTTACATTGGTTTGAGGAAATGGAAAACACCTTCCTCAACTGCGATTGTCCTGAGGATCGCAAGGTTCGATACGCCACTGGAAGACTATTTGGGGTAGCTCTTACCTGGTGGAATACTGAAAAAGGGAAGAGGGGAATTGATGATGCAATGGCCTTAACTTGGGAGGAGTTAAGGGAAATCATGATTAGGCGTTTCTGTCCTAGGAGTGAGATTAAAAAGTTGGAGGATGAATTTCATTCTTTGAAGCAGAAGGAGGGAGATCATACCTCCTACAACAAGAGGTTCTTAGAGTTGAACCAAATGGTCCCTAAATTGTTCAGCCCAACTTATCGCTTGATCGAGCATTATATTCGAGGTCTTCCCTCGAAAATTCAAGATTCAGTTCTCAGCACTTCACCAGCAACACTTGAAGCTGCTATGGAACTAGCCACTGAACTGACCGAAAATCGCATTCGAAACGGTAAATTCAAAGAGGAGAAAAAGAAAGCCCCCATTGAGGCTCAAACTTCAAACCATTCTGGTTCCTCCTCGAAGTTTACTGGTAAAAGGAATCGAAGCACAAGAAACTTCGCCGTCACACAAACCAATTACCCTATTCCTGCTGCACCCATTACCCAAGTCGCCCCTTCACCTGCACCATACAAAAGACCATACTCTGGCCCGTTACCAAAATGCAACCGTTGTCAATACCACCATTCTCCTGATCATCCTTGCCAATATTGCACCAGTTGTGGTCGCGCAGGTCATACTGTTCAAACCTGTCGCATACCTCAGCGAACGAACCGCCACCAGCCTTCAACCCAAACCCACCAGCAAATAATGGGTCAAGCCCAACAACCCCTACTACTACCACCTACCCAACATTTAGCCCAAACATACTACCAACCCAACTATCCCATGGTACACCCTATGCGGGCTTGCTACAATTGTGGAGATCCAAGCCATTTTAGAAACACTTGTCCACGTTTGGTGAACATCATTCATGCCCAAGCTCAAGCAAATTCGGTGAATCAAGCTAACCAAGCTCCACCACCTGCAAGAGGAAGAGCTTATAACATCAACGCCAATACTGTTGAAAATAATAACGGCCCAAACGAATCACCCAACTAATTTTTCCTCGCCAAGAATCAAGACTCAAATCAAATTGTCTAGTTTTAATTTTTTCTTTATGTTATCTCAATCTTTCCGTATCCCAGTTGTAAAATTTGGAAATTTTGTATCCAAGAATTTTAATGCGATTTGATATTACAGTTTTGTTCTATACTCATTGATTTAACATTCATATCATCATACATCTCGACGTATCTCAATCTCATCATTTAAAGAAGTTGGGTTGTGTCACACTTTTACATAGACTGACCCCTTCATCAGAACCAACGAGAGAGGTACTGTCATCATTTAGTCATGTATCATTTCAGAATTGAGACTCAAGTTTTGTTCGTTGTGTTGTTTATGTTTTAGAGTCACATAGAACTGATCATGATTTACTGATAAAGCCAACGAAAATTTGACAAGAATATGGTGGATACGCCGCTGGTACTTCCTATATATAAGTATTCTTGGCAAAGGATCAAAAGCATTACCAGGAGGTTATGAAAAGTTCCGTGTAGGTTTAAATATCGTCATGTTTTTGTTTATGATACATACCTTATCATTACAAATGTATCGTTTCCCTCAAAACTGTTATAAATAAAATCGTAAGCGACATCAAAGATCAAAATCCGAGAAGCCCAGCATGTTTCAGTAACAGAAAGGAGACGTACGCAAGGAGCTGTCTTGTGGAGCTGAACTTAAAATTGAAACTAAATCCGACGGTATTCTATACTGTCTAGATCGCATATAGATTCCTGACCACAATAACCTTCGTGATATTTTTCTTATGAATGAGGCGCACAAAACACGATATTCTATACACCCAGGAGCCGTCAAGATGTATCAAGACCTTTGATACACCTACTGGTGGCCTGGAATGAAAAAGGATATTGCTGATTTTGTTTCCAAGTGCCCTTCATGTTCCAAAATAAAAGCTGAACATCAAAGACCCTCAGGACTTCTGATCCAACCTGAAATACCTATATGGAAGTGGGAAAATATAACCATGGACTTCATTACCAGGTTACCTCGCACTTCTGGTGGGTATGACACTATATGGGTAATAATTGATCGACTTACAAAATCAGCTCACTTTATTCCTATCCGCGAAGATTTCAAGAACGAAAAGCTAGCTCGTATTTATATCAGTGAAATCGTAAGCCGTCATGGTGTACCAGTAAGCATTATTTCAGATCGTGATGGTCGTTTCACTTCACGAACATGGCAAGCAGTACAATCCGCTATGGGTATGCGATTAGATCTCAGTACCGCCTATCATCCTCAAACTGATGAACAACCTGAACGCACCATTCAAACTCTTGAAGATATGCTTCGAGCATGTGTCATAGACTTCAAGGGAAATTGGGACGCTCATCTACCGTTAGTTGAATTTTCGTACAACAACAGCTATCATTCAAGCATCGGCATGGCACCTTTTGAAGCCTTATATGGTCGTAAGTGCCGATCTCCTGTATGTTGGCACGAAATTGGGGAAGCTCAAATCACTGGTCCAGAATTGATCCAAGAAACCACAGACAAGATCCATCAAATCCAAAACAATCTAATAGCGGCCCAAAGTCGTCAAAAGAGTTTAACATTGGTGATCATGTACTTCTAAAAGTATCACCGTGGAAGGGAGTAGTTCGTTTTGGTCAAAAAGGCAAGCTAGCACCACGCTACGTAGGACCTTTCAAGATACTCGAAAGAGTAGGACCTGTAGCATACAAGCTTGATCTACTAGAAGAACTCAACAGGATTCATCCCACATTCCACGTATCAAACTTGAAGAAGTGCCTCGCTGATGAAAACCTCCACATTCCTCTGGAAGATATTCAGATTAATGAATCTATGCATTTTATTGAAAGACCAGTAGAGATCATGGATTTCGGAGAGAAACGTCTACGACGGAGTCGCATTCCAATTGTTAGGGTACGCTGGGAGTCGAAACGGGCACCTGAGTTTACTTGGGAACTTGAAGACTCAATGCGCGAAAAATACCCACATCTTTTTCCTACTACTACTTAAATTTCGGGACGAAATTCCTAAAAGTAGGGGATACTGTAACATTTGTCAAAAACGGGTTTCCAAAACCCGCTCCGTTTTGTAATCGAATATCAAGTTATAAATGTCACGTTGTGTATTTATGGTTATTTTGATTTTTAATGATACATAATTAATAAACAAACTAAACTATAAAAATTATTTTTGATAAAAAGTGAAAACAAAATAAATAAAAATAAAATGCTGCTGCCGGGACTCGAACCCGGGTCAGCCGGCAATTGTAATCCAAGACTTAACACACACACACATCACCACTGCGCCACTTGTTGTTTTCTGTCATCTCTAGGAAACAAATAACTCTTATACACAAACCTAGTTAAACCGGTTGCGCCAACTGAGAAACCGAAATCGGCAATTCAACCGTCTAATCGTCTGATTAATCGCACATTCAGGTTTATAACCGATGCACCGACGATTTTAATCCATTCAGCCTTGAATTGACTTCAATTCTGAGAATGATGGGTGTTATAACCGAAACTATTCAACAGTCTGAATTACTTCAATCAAGACCCCTCTCGCGACTCAGAAACATCATACAAACATTCCATTTCACTTTCGTCACACATTCGGTCCATCAGAAAGCTTAAATCAACTTGCCGGAAAATTCTGCAAGTTCGTCGGAAAACCGAGACTCACATCCTCACGGTAATTCTTTCGACTCTTTCTGTTTCGATCATATGATTAATCGGTCACTAACACAACTCCACCATCAGAATCAATCCTGGTCAACGTTTGTTGAAATTCCTACCTTCGCCGGAAAATTTCTGAAACTTCCGGAAACACACCGAGAACTGGTATTACCTTCCAAACTTCTGTTAAACTTTGTTTAAGTGCCTCAACTTCATAAATAATCGAACTAAGCTGTTAATTGATTTTAACAGCCGGAGTTCACTTTCAGAACCGACGAACCTCTGCCGGAATTCTGTGAACAACACTGATCGGTACATCCTTTTCCCCAAACTCTCTCCATTCTTTACCTTTAAATTACTTATAATGTTTAAAAATCGAATATGACATGAATCGGTTAAAACAGTCGGAATATGTTTTCTGGGTAAAGTCTAACGAAGAAGACGAAGATGGGGTATATTATAAGACTACTAAAAATCAGTAATATGAACGGGTTAGACACACAGTCCAGCGGTGGACTGTGTGCGAAATATACGCGCATGTCACGAGTTCGATCCCTGATCCACGCACTCCCTATGTAATAAAATGTCTTTTTGTTTAAAACTAAACCGGGTTAACTCCGTTAGTTGTTAAGTATAATACAAATTGGTATATTAAACAAGTTAGACACACAGTCCAGCGATGGACTGTGTGTGATGTTAAAGCACAAGTCCCGGGTTCGAAACCTGTTACTGACACCGGGTTGTTGAATTAAAAGGTTTTTGAAATTAAAAGAATTTTGGTTAAATCGAATTAGTATATAAATATAATTAAAAACAAGATTATTTCGGGTTAGACACGTAGCTCAGTTGGTAGAGCTGCGTGCACGCGTACGGGAGGTCTCGGGTTCGAGTCTCGCCCAGCGCATTCATGCACTTTGACCGAACCGGTCAACAGGTCAACAAGTCAACGGTCAACGGAAAATAAACAATTTTTTTATATTTTTATTTATTTAATTTAATTTAAAAATCAATTAAAAATACTTAAAAATAACATTTTTAAAGATATAAAATAGCCTTAAACTCACAAAAATATATCTAAAAATTCCATTAAAATCCTTAATAAAATCCACTCATTTACTATATTTTTCCGTTATTATTTAGGTTAGTAATTCTCGTTGTTCAATTCTCCCGACTCGTGCGCATCGCATCATCTCCATTCAAACGCACCCAATGTGAGTGAATCTTTACAAATTCCCCGTTTTAATCACGTTTTGGGGTGTATCATGTGTCTTACTATATATTATATTTAAATCATTGTGCATACATCATATCATGAACATGTGTATTTAGCTTGTTGCAACTGTTTGTGTGGTTATTATTAGATTCAGTTTATTATTTTCAGTACATGCAATTTCATAGGCCGCCGCTCCCCATTACATTATGAGCGTTGAGCAAGTTCCCCATTACATTATGAGCGTGAACCTGGCGTGCCCACATACAATCGGCTCCGTTGATTGAGCCTTGATCGCACAGACATTTTTCATTTTCAGTACATGCAATACGATCGGCTCCGTTTGATTGAGCCTTGATCGCACAGTTTCATTTATATTATTTATCGTATGATGTTGGTATGTTAATGTATGCTATCATATGTTATTGTATGTTATAGTTGTGATTGCTAATTGCCACTGCTTGATTATTTACATTTGCTCATTTATGATTATGCACAATTTTTCATTGATAAACTAACAAGTAAATCAATGATAAATGTTTATCAAACAAGGTTCACTTGCCAACTTATGTTGACCCGAAAACCCCCATTTTTACACATGATACAGGTGAACCAGCTGCAGTCAGAAACACATAGGATTGGACTAGAAGAATAAAATGATTTAGAGCTTGGAACTATTTTATTTGGTTATTTTCTTTGTATTGTATGGACGTGTTTGGATTATTTGGAATGTAACTTTGACTTTAATAAATATGAAACATATTAGTAAATATCATGAGCTTTGGTGATAACCCAATTATGCCCCGACTCTTATTCCGCTGCGGGTCGGGGTGTGACATTTAGGATCGTTTGCACGAAGGGATGGGGAGTTAGATAGTGATGTAGCACATCGCGTCCAAGCTGGATGGTGTAGGTGGAGAGCTGCAAGCTCTCACTGGGGTATTGTGTGACAAGAGGTTCCTAGCTAAATTAAAAGGGAAATTTTATAGGGTTACAGTTAGACCTTCTATGTTATACGGAACAGAATGTTGGGTTACCAAAAAGGCACAAGCACGTAAGCTGGAGGTAGCAGAGATGAGAATGCTTAGGTGGATGTGTGGACATAATAGTTGGGATAGGATAAGAAATGACGTATTTAGAAATAAATTAGGTGTCGCAAGTATAGTAAATAAGATGAGGGAAGGAAGGCTACGATGGTTTGGGCATGTTAGGAGGCGACGGTTGACAGCCACAGTTAGAACCGTGGAAGCTCTCACTCTGAAGGGGAGGAGGTGTAGAGGTAGGCCGAAACTGACTTGGGAGGAGCACGTTAGGATGGATCTGTTAGACTTGCATCTCTCTGAGGACATGGTCGAGGATAGAAACTCTCGGAGACATAGAATTAAGGTTAAGGACTTCTAGGAGGATGCCACACTTCTGTTTTTTAGATTCTTGTCTTAGGACCTTATCGTTTCTATTATTTGATGGTCGTTACAAGATATAAGTTATTTGTGTGGATATATGTGGTGTGCTATATGTCCATATTATGCATTTTAGTACTAGATACATTTTTGTTTGTTGTGAGTAATAACTACATGCATGTAATTTTTTTATTTTACTTTTATATCTGGATTTTGCTATGGAACTGGGGTCTCATTAGAAGCAGTCTCTCTATCCTCAAATATTGGGGTAAGGCATGCCTACATCCCACCCTCTCCTGACCCTACAAGTAGCTTTTGCTATGCGTGGGATTACACTGGGCATGATTGATTGATTGTAACGGTTTTCACCCACCTTCCGAAATGGGAATCCACATATATACTCTTCATTGTAATCTTTGACAGTTATCAATTCTATCAAGAACAATCTCAAATATCAACATTTTGCATTTAAATCTTTCATCTTCGTAATCCAATATTCTCAAACTTCCACTCAGAATGCCATTTGATCATGTTTTGAGCAAGTGGTACCAACCAATCCAATGTTTTTTTGTATATTATGTGGAAACAATATGGCACCATCACAAACTTGTTCATGTCATGCTACAAAGGAAATTTCCCATATTTATCAAGGATAAAAGTTAATACAATTTGTGACGGGTTTTGATGATAAGCATGAAACCTATAAGAACAACCATTTTAACAAGAGAAACATAAAACTTCATTCATACTTCTTGCAATAGATTACAACGATATGTAACACAAAGAATCATCTAAATCAACATTTAGGGTGCCGTGTCTGGAGCCTGGACACACCTTCAGCCTGATCATTCTTGACAGGTGATTCACTCACACTACCACATCATGTATATGATTATGTTCTTTAAACGGATCTGGCTACTGAGCTGCTTCTGGCATAGACCAAGATATGGCTGAAATTATCCGGTACAAACTTAGATCGGACGAAACTTGATGCCACGTACAATAAGGCCCGACATAGTTCCTTCATAAGTTACGAGTTTCAAATTAACAAAGAGATGATCATTTTTAAGCTCATATGAGTTGAATTTCCACACAATAACCTCCATCCATCCATCTTTCCTCTTTTTTGGAACCCAATCGGTATGACGTACATTCGAGATATTTGGATATCTAAAATAAAGGAATCCTGTCTCTTTGTTTCTCCAGTGGAACAGATCGCGTACTATCACTGGACCATGCAACCCACAACACTTTTCTGAAAGCTTGAACACGAGGTAGCACACATTTCCTGTATTTGCTGACAACATTTGAGTTTTAATCCCGCACTTGATGTGCAATACTTGTTGCTGTTGAATCTTAATCGCACCACTAAATCTACATGTATGGCATATCATATAGTTAGGTATGTATTTCTTGAAGATTGTTATGGGTAGCTTTATGGGTTAAAGATATAAGGATCCTTCTTGTAAGCATTCAAAGTAGAGGGGTTGTTGATAATAAGTAGCAGTTAATTTTTGAAAGCAACTACTTATGATGGATTCTGGATCAATAACAGATACGATGATTTGATGAATATGTTCTTCTGCTGGACATTGTAAGATACACCCAAACATGTAAAACTTTTGCAATCCTCCTAAGGACATATGCTGACATCACATGAAGTATATGTCTGAGATTAAAAGGATTCCTTATTCATATGTTGACAAAAGACCAAACCAAACCTTAAGGCCCACTGGGCTGTTTACATTCACAATTTTAGTATCTACTAGTGGGCCCACTCTTATATTAACAAAAACTTCTCTTTGAACTTGTAGACATTTAAAATTTGAAATATCGAAACTTTTACTCAAAAACTAACAAACTATTATCGATAACTATCATCAGGACTTTTATTTTATTTTATAACTATTATCAGGACTTTTATTTTATTTTATAATTAGAGTTGTTAAAATTTAATCAAATTATTGTTTTTATAAACTTTTATAGGACATTAACTAGTTATCTTTATGAAATTTGTTGGAATTTATTAGACATTGCAGCGGAATTAAGATTGATATTTGAACTGGTATTCATGGTATACAAGAAGAATTATATGCAGAACAGATAATGAAAGGAAACAAAGAGAGGATAAAGGACAATTCGAGTGGAAACAGAAATTGTCTTGGTGCCGGACATCATTGCCGGTTATAACATATATATATGAGATGTTTGGCGGTTAAAAGTGGTGGGAATAACGGTTGTTTGAAACGGTGTGAACCTTCACCTTCAACCGACATATCTCTACGGTTATAAGTTATATTACATATCTTGTATAAGTATCATACCAATCACATAATAATAATAATTTGACATAATTAAGTTTGTATAACTAATACATCCCCTAAACTTGATTATGCTTAGAAGCATGCATGAGAACACTCCGATTAGCTTCGTCCACAGCCTTCATAGCTTGTTTGAAATCAAAACGACGCCGTTTCTTCTGCAGTTTCTTCATTCCTTCCCAGTCATTTCCTGCAAACAAGGCATAGTGATGGATTGCTTCTTCATCTTGAACATCTCCGTCGCTCTTTCTTCTTTCATGACGGGAATCAGACGGACCTTCATCATGTTCAACCATCTCCTTATCTATCACCCTTCCTTGCACTGTTTTGAACTTATAATAATAGACTAGGACATCGAGATACATTGCGTACATAATCTTCATTAACTCACTATCATCGTATTCGTATCCCATATCTTTTGCTACTACAGCCCAAAGATTTTTATCGGTAACCTTTCTATACCCTCTATCTCGTTTGACCACCATATATAGATCGAGCAAACCAATTTTCCTGTTATCAGTTGTATACGGAGGAATAGGTCGAGTAGAGATTCCAAGTTTAATGTTTATGAGCCATCTTAACATTTCTTCAAACTTGATCTCTAATTTGTGTTTATATTTAAACACGAATTCCTCATCTTCTAACATGTCTAACAGTAATTTGCATTGAGAGAAATCTTGAAACTCCATGGCTTGTATGATCATTACACTCCAATCAGGTTCTTGTGAAGATAAATGTAAGTCTTCAAAGAATTGAGATAATTCTCTTTGTATTCATCGTTTGTTGCACTTTGATCGATCACTCTTTGTTTTTCTCTCATACCAATTTCTTCTTCTCTGGTTAATCCGGTTATGTCGTTCACAGTGTTTGTAATCGGTGCAGAAAACATGGGATAAATTTTGCATGTATCTTCAGATTTCTTAACCGTATACCCTTGTAATATAAGTTTATCCATGCTTAACACATTGCGATCAAGTTCCAGTGTTAAAATACGCTTTGTATACGTAGTGTTTCATTCCCTGATTTAACCTCTACGGCCCCTATACCCCGGACAAACAGAAAATTATCTTCCCCTGTTTTCGTTTCTACCCCAATCAAGTGTTTAATCCGTTTAAACACATTAAGATTTCCGGCAAAATGATGAGTAAAAACTGTACTCACAATCTAACATGTGAAACTTTCTTTTGACTTTCATGTTTTTCATCGGAACAATGTTGGCATGGCATCATTGACGACGTCGGACGGATTTCTTCTTCCTTGTTAACCGTGGCTCTAATACCAGTATGTTGGAATTCATTAGACATTGCAGCGGAATTAAGATTGATATTTGAACTGGTATTCACGGTGTACAAGAAGAATTATATGCAGAACAGAGAATGAAAGGAAACAAAGAGAGAATAAAGGACAATTCGATTGGAAACAGAAATTGTCTTGGTGCCGGACATCATTGCCGGTTATAACATATATATACAAGATGTTTGGTGGTTAAAAGTGGCGGGAATAACCGTCGTTTGAAACGGTGTGAACCTTCACCTTCAACCGACATATCTCTACGGTTATAAGTTATATTACATATCTTGTATAAGTATATACTAATCACATAATAATAATAATCAGACATAATTAAGTTTATATAACTAATAAAATTTAATAAAACTTTAACCATTTTGGTTTTTAAACGTTTTAGTCTTCTACTAATTTGATAACTATGAACCTTTTAGCTATGTAATAAACTTTTGTAAAGTTTTGTAGTTATTAATATATAATAAAACAAAATTGATTATCAGAACAGTTGTATATTTATATAAAGCCATTAAAAACAAACCTGGATTGGATTGCCGCACTAGAAGAGTTGAACACAACATTCTTTGCAGAAAGCATCTTATCTTGGTTTTTCTTTATTTGACATAATGAGAACCAAGTCATGTGATCTCTCTTTACCTTCACCTGACTTGGCGAGAATCGCAACTGTTTGATCAAAGATTAAGACTTTATAAAATAACAAGAACAAATAATTTTATCTTACAATTAAGATTCTTCTAAATAATGTTTCTTCAAATTAGCTGGAAATTATCACACCTTATCCGTCTTTGATTTTCGTTTCAAAACTTGTTGGACTTCCTTTAACTTTTCAATTTCTTTGTTTGTTACCTGTATGCATAAATTTTTTTATACCACTTTGAAAACTTTTAATTGATAGAATGATATGGAATACGAGCCAAAGTGTAACTGCAAACTTGCATTGTCAATTGCTTGAAATTGAATGCCTTCAATGTAGATGGAATCACTTCCACAATAGCATCGTGAAAAGCTTTGCAGTAGAACCTCAAAGTCAGTATCTTTCTTGTGATTCAAGAATTGAAACAATTCAATCATCATCCACCCATCTTCTCTCCACGTTGCGAAATATGCATTCAAGCTTTCGTTCCTCATTTTGTAATTTAGGTTCACGTACATCTTTTTAACTTGAGATTTTCTTGGACCACAAAATCTAAAGATGAGATGAACTTTGTAATTGACACTTGGAGATAAGAAATGGGTTCTTATCTTGATATGAATATTCAAATTCGAATATAAAACATCTCTGCTACTTTTGGAAACCTGCTTCAAGCATTGAACAGGTAAGGTAATTTAATCATTTTTCTTAAACAAAAGAGTGGTTCAAAATTCTTGTCATTTATAAAACTGAAAAATAGATTATCACACAAAATACACAAATGAATTGAGAGAGGAACCTTGATCCGGGAAGAAATCGCCATTTAGGTAACAAATGGTTCTTATATGAAAATCTTTTTGCTGATATCATTTCATTTCTTTCTCCGTTACTTCCTAGTAAAAACATCTGTTACACGAAAACATAAAAACTTAAAAACCCCTTGCATGAGTCCTTAAATTGTGGAGTATTTGTAATTAATTAACTGTTCACACAAGAAGGTTAAGTGATATGAAATATGAGGAGTTGGCTGCCACATTGTCGCCTTGAAGGAGGATTCCTTTAGAGAACATGTTGTAGAGATCCTTTTTCATTTTGGAGTTGAAAATATATGGATCATTTGACCTCTGGATGATTTCTTTGTAGTCCATAGGTAGCTTGGGCTCCCATATTTCATGATCCTCCTATACACTAATTGTACAATTAAAAAATTATTTAATATGTTATTGATTTTTATCTTGATACGTGAGGATTTTTATCTTGATACGTGAGGATTTTTATTACTTTGTAAAGAAAAATAAAAATATACAACAAAAAACTGATTTCAAGTACATAATAGCACGTCACAACTTATCTTAAAACCTGACATGTTCAGCTTTTAAGAAATATTAATTCACAACCGTTACTTGTTTTAATGTTTTTCTTAAGATTCAACGGTTAGTATTTGTTTGTTGCTTTTATTGCTTGATATGTTTACACATTTCTTTAAAATAGTTTCTTACAATGTAATTGAAGTAGGAAGCCAACCCAAATAGATGTATGAGAACTTACTTGGAATTCCAATGCCTTTTTAAGCTGTATTATTAACTGGTTTATCGTTGGCCGCACATCCTCGTCAACCTGTAAGCATTGAATGGCGATCGTCTGAAATGCAGTCAATGATTGTGGCATAATTTGTTCCTTTATACCCTTGAATATCATCTTGTCAAGATTTCCTTCTTCAGTGTAGTACCTTTCTTGTTGAGTCGCCCCAAACTTGGTAAGGGTCAACATATCCCAACATGGAGCAACCATTATTATCCACATCTTCAGGTATGTTAAGAAACAACCTTTCTTTGCAAGAAAACTCCAAATTAGAAATTTTAGCATTCCAATCACCATCAAGTAGAATGCTACCACTTCTGATATCCTTATGCATCATCGGATCCTCTTGCTCTGCACCACCTTAAGAAGAAATTTCAATCCAGTTGCAGCATCAATGCATATCTTTAGACGTTTCATCCACGTAAGACTAGGATTGTCCAAATGTTTAGCGAGACTTCCATTACAGGCATGCTCGTAAACAATGATTTTTTCGTTCATTTCATTACATTAGCCTGCAAGACCAATGATGTTTTTGTGATTATATTTGAGAAGAATTTCAAGCTCTGTCAAAACTGAATATGTCCTTGATGAGACTTGCCATCCCATCGTTTTACAACAACGGTGGTACATCTATGAGCATGCTCAACTTCTCCTTCATAAAGCTTCCAAAATCTTCCTTCTCCAATGTAATTGCAATCACTAAAGTTTTCGGTGCCCAATTTTATGGTTTTAAGTGATATATGTAGGTTGTCCTTGTTTTTCTGTGAATCATGGAATATAAAAAAAAATCAACTTTGTAATTAAAAAAACTACCTAGTGGCAACATAATCTTTAAAGAACTTGCTTGTAAGGAACACACGAAATACAAATATTTTCTAAGATTACAAACCATTTACGTTAGATATATATGTTCTTTTATGTATTTAGATTGAACTTATATCATCTTTTTTGTAGTTCTATGTCAAAAATAACAATAAAATTAAGGTATGAATCATAGGTTATAAGTGTATTTTAATTTATATATAGTTTGTAACATAAAGTTTTTCAGTTTGTGCTTTATGCCTCAACAACTAATGTGAACATAGATCATACGTTAACTAATTAACAAATAGAGAAGTCACATTCTGAAACATGTTACGTACTTGAAAATTCAATGCTTTTTCAAGTTCTTTGATGATGACTTTCATAGTTGGACGCTCAGATTGAGTTTCTGCCAAACATTGATATGCAATTTTTGAGAACGTTTCTAGAGAATCCTGATTGACACCCCCCTTTTGCATAGAAATAATTTCATCATCTTCCATTAATTTTGGATCTACCATTCCCTTCATCGTTCCTTCATTGAAGCGTTGTCGAGCTACTGATGAAAGCTCTTTCTCACCATAAATTATATCATATGCCAACCTCCAACACAAGATTTCAAATAGAACTACTCCAAAAGAGTAAATATCTGATTCCTTTTTCAACTTACCAGTATACAGATAATATTCTGGATCTAAGTAGACTTCTGTACCAGCAATATTGTTGGTAATAAGGGTGGTATCTTGTTGATTTGTACAATGTAATTTGGAAAACCCAAAGTAAGCAATCTTTGCCATCCAATTATCATCTAACAAGATGTTTGCACTTTTTATATCTCGATTTACTATCATCGGTTTGCCATTTATATGGGTGTGAAGGTAATTCAATCCATGTGCTATATCAAGGCATATTTGTAAACGTTGTGCCCAAACAAGATTAGTCATCTTATCCATGTTTCCCAAATAACCATCAAGGCTTCCATTAGCAACATGCTCGTAGACGAGAATCAACTCACATCCTTCATCACAAAAGCCTAGAAGAGAGACAATGTTCGGATGCTTACAATTACCAAATGTTTCGATTTCTGCAATAAACCCTTGTTCTCCTTCCGTGTCTACTCTACTATAAAGGTGCTTAATAGCTACCCGACTATGTTTCTTAGGAAATTCACCTGTATTCTTCCCTTCAGTCTCTTGAAAACTTATGTCATCAAAATAGTGGAGTTCTGCTTTGTACACCATACCATATCCACCTGACCCAATGCAACAAGTTTCAGAAAATTTATCTGTGGCCAACTCTATATCATTCAACCGAAGTCTCAAGTGATCCAAGCTTTTCCCCTTCAATGTTACATGTTAAGAGAAAAGCAGAGAGATGCACTTTAATATTACATTACTCATAAAAAAAAAGATGCCTCGAAATTAACATACTTGGTAAGAAGAAAAGCAGAGAGATGCACAAGATATTTGCTACTAAGGATGAGAATGCAATCTAACCATGTCGTTTTCACTTCATTCTTCATATGTTCCTTTCTAGAATCAAAAGGTTTTTAGAGATAGAGCCCAAAATTGCTTCTAACTTGTTCAAGTTTTTTTAGGTTTATAGAGTATATGGGATGTTCATATTAGAAAAGTTGAAGTTAAATGTTAGGATACATATACTATATTAAAATACATCGAAAATGTTGCAACCCTTAAATTGTTCATAAAGACACTTCCTGGAACACATGAATGTCTAAAAACAATATCTAACTATAATCACCGGCTATCAAAAAGAATACATCTGATGTACCCTAGTGAAAAAGCAACCGGTTGGTTTGATATATGATTTCACATGGAACTTGAAAGGTCATAGAAATTTAGAAGAAATAACACTTTACCGTATTCACATTAATCAAATTGAAAATAGTGATCTTACTTTGCAGTGGTTGGATGTTGTGCCTTCAACTGCTACAACTGTAGATTGTTCCTTCATTTTAAATAATCACAAAAATAAGACGCAAATTAATAGAATTGTGGATTATTAGTTATGACAAAAAATATGAAAGGTAGAAAAGAAGTCAAAAGATTGATGGTCTTACATGTGTGTGTTGAAGTTCCAACGCTCTCTCAAGTCTTGTTTGTATTGCATTCATGTCGGGACGTTGTGATCGCTGCTCCTTTATGCAACAATATGCTATTTCAGCGAAAAGGTCCAATGATTGCACGTTCATTTGTTTTCGAAGATCAGGATCTATCAAATGATCAAGTTTTCTCTCTTCATAATGTGCTCTAGCCAATCGAGCAAAATACCAATTATCATCGTTTGGAATAGATGCTTCTCTCCCAAACAAGACTTCAAACAACAAGACACCAAAGGAGAAGATGTCTGACTTATGATTCAAACTTCTTGTGTCTTCATATGTTGGGTCCATATAATGCAATGAACCATTATACTTAACGGTAAGGTGAAGATGATGCTTTCTAACTTTAACACCAAATGCAAAACCATGTAACTTGGGTTCCCAATTGTGATCCAGTAAAATTTTTGAGCTTCTGATGTTACCATGTATGACATAATGATCTTCTCTTGCATCATAATGAAGGTAACTCAATGCACATGCAACCCCGGAACATATAAGCAATCTTCGCATCCAAGTGAGTGTTGGGCTACTAAGATGTTTGTCGAGACTTTCATTAGCCTCATACTTGTTTATGATGATTGCATCATCTTCCATAGCAGCCAACTTAAATATAGAAGCAATATTTTTGTGTTTGAGATCTATAAGAAGCATCAACTCGTTCAATGCAACTGTAAATTGGCTACATTTCCGTGCAACAATATTGATCAAGTTCCCTGAATGAAAGAGTTGTCCTTTGTAAACATCATAAGATGTACCACGTGTGAGGAGATTTTCATCAGCGAAGTTGTTGGTGGCTAATGCTATCTCTTCTATTGGGATGTCTAAGAGATCAAAATAGCCTTCAAGGCCCCCCTCTTTGGAAGATGGAGACATGATGCTTGTGTTGACCAAAGTAAACACCAATACCAAAAAGTTAACAAGCAGGTTAATTGAACTTAGGAGAGTAAGAAAAAGGGTTCGGGCTAGTCAAAGAATTATCGGTAACGATCACCACCAATCACATTAGACATGTATATGAATTGTAATCAACCGGTCAACAAAGACTGGTCATCAATCCACTTCCACACCACCAAAAATGCGACCACTAACACGACCACAAAAAAAATAGAAAAAGATCAAGAAAAACAAAGAAACAATATTTTGAAAACAAACTTGGTTTCTAACTCCAGAAGACCTAGAGATCGTGATTGCAAACCGGAAGAAACAGGTGTTGGATATTTTAGTGTAATTTGAGATTGCGTATGACGTTCAAATAAGAGTGCACGCTTATTTGAATGTCATCGGGACTAACGGGGGATCCAAGGGGGCAGCGCCCCCTTGGCGGGGGTCCGGGGGCAGCGCTCCTGGGAGCAGGGTCCAAGGTGCGGCAGCCCCTGGCGGGGAAATTTTTTATTTTGGAAAAAGTCCTTTATAAAAAATGCATCAGAAATTGAATTTCGGGCTAAATATGCACTTTTGGAAACTTAAGGGACTAAAGGTGGTTTGTGCAAAATAAAAACTGCCTGCAGTTTTTGAAACTGCATATACGCTCCCAATGAAAACTGCCAAAATAATCGAAATTTGATTATTGACTCTCAATCAAAAATTGTCATACAAAAATCTAGAATTTTTCTGATTTTATCCGATCAAAGATTGGTAGCCACTCCAATTGTTTGATCTGATAGTGATTACACGACTTCAGATTTATCCAAGCAATTTTGAATTATTCCCAACAAAGATCAAACAACTTCAGTGAAGATGACAAGCGGTGGTGAATCTTCGAAGGCTATGACGAACAAATTTGCGAAATTGAACAAGTTTGAAGGGCAAGACTTTCATCGCTGGCAAAAGAAGATGCATTTTCTGTTGACGACTTTGAAAGTGGTGTACGTTCTGAGTACCCCGATGCCCGAGGAAGTGGTGGATGAACCGCTGGAACAAACTAGGAAGCGTGGAAAGTGGTTGAATGCTGATTACATCTGTCGTGGGCATATTCTGAATGGTATGTGTGACTCTCTTTTCGATATTTATCAAAATGTTGAATCTGCAAAAGAACTGTGGGAATTACTAGAGGCCAAATACATGGCTGAAGACACATCTAGTAAGAAATTCTTGGTCAGTGATTTTATGAATTATAAAATGGTTGATGGTAGACCCATCATGGAACAATACAATGAATGTCTAAGAATTATGGGTCAATTCGAACAACATGGTTTAAAGACGGATGAAGCTATTTCTGTTCCATCTATCATTGATAAACTTCCTCTTTCATGGAAAGATTTTAAACATACTTTAAAACATAAGAAGGAGGAAATGAATCTGGTTGAACTTGGAAGTTGTTTTCGAATTGAGGAGTCTTGTCGGGCCATGGAAAATATTAACAAAGACAAACACGTTGGTGGGTCTTCTGTTAACATGGTGGAAGAAAGTGGTCCTAGTCTCAAAAATTCTAACAAGGGAAACAACAAAAGAAAGTATCAAAGTGGGTTTAACAAGAAGAACAAGGCTGTGAAGTATGCAAAACAGACCAATAATCAAGGCTGTTGGAAGTGTGGTAAACCAGGACACTTCAAGAGAGATTGTCGTGTTGGTAAAGCCAAGAATGAAGCTGGCACTGGTGGATCCTCTAAGGATCCAAAGCAACAAGGTCAGAAATTAAACTTTAACTATAATTCGGATGTGAATTATATTTCACTAATTTCTGAAGCATTTTATGTGCAGGATGATTCTGTTGCTTGGTGGTATGACTCGGGAGCAACAAGTCACGTATGTAAGGATCAAAGATGGTTCAAGGACCTTACATTAATTGAAGCTGGATCTGTTTTAAAGATGGGAAATGTTACAACCGAGCCAATCCACGGAATTGGAAGTGTAGTACTAGTATTTACTTCTGGAAAAACTCTAAGTTTAAGTAATGTATTGTATGTACCCGGCATTCGGAAAAACTTGTTATCCGGTATTGTATTAAATAATTGCGGGTACAAACAAGTGTTAGAATGTGACAAGTATATCTTGTCAAGACATGGTTCTTTTATCGGATTTGGTTATTTATGTAATGGTATGATTATGTTAAATCTAGAAGTGCCGTTTAGTGATAATTCTGTTTGTATGATTGATTCGTCATCCAGTGTAAATTCATCAAAATCTGAATTATGGCATGCTAGATTAGGACATGTACGTTATAAACGACTTATGGAAATGTCTAAGATGAGCTTAATTCCGGCAGTTAATTTAACAAATGAAAAGTGCCATATCTGCAAGTTGGATAAAAAAACTAGAAAACCATTCTTGCAACATGTTACTAGAGAAAGTAAATTGTTAGATTTGATACATAGTGATCTATGTGATTTTCATGGTACACCATCATTAGGTAACAAGAAGTATGTTGTAACCTTTATAGATGATGCTACTAGGTTCTGTTACGTTTACTTGTTACATGCAAAAGATGAAACTTTGGAAAAGTTTAAAATCTATAAACAAGAAGTAGAGCTTCATCAAAGTGAATTGATCAAAACCCTACATACGAATAGAGGTGTTGAGTATTTTGATCTGGAATATTTCCAATCAACTTGAATAATACACCTTACCACAGCTCCTTACACACCGGAACAAAATGGTGTGGCGGAAAGGAAGAATAGGACGCTAAAAGAGATGGTTAATACCATGCTGTCCCAATAGGGTTTAAATAATGGGTTTTGGGGAGAGGCTATGTTGACAGCCTGTTATTTGTTAAACCAGGTTCCTAATAAAAGGTTCAAAACAACCCCTTTTGAGCTTTGGTATAAAAAGCCACCCGAGTTGCAAAAACTAAGAGTTTGGGGTTGTAGAGCCGTGGTTAGGCTCAATGATCCTAAGATAAGAAACTTAGGGGAAAGAGGTATAGAATGCATTTTCATTGGATATGCTGAGCACTCATTTGCTCATAGGTTCTATGTAACAGAACCAAATGACCACGTTTCAGTACATACGGTTATTGAGGTAAGAAGTGGAAATGTAGAATATGATGAAGAAAGATTCACATCTATACCTAGGCCAAAGGATATGAATCCTTCTCTCCAGATTTCTAGTGGAAAAGAAATTATGCCTTCAACTAGCACTGAACCAAGAAGGAGTTCAAGAGAAAGAAAGGCCAAGTCTTATGGTGACGATTTTCAACTGTACTTAGTTGAAGGATCTAGGGTTGATATTAATTTTCAATATCAATATTGTTTTAATGTTGATGAGGATCCAAAGACATATAGTGAAGCAATGGCTTCAAGGGATGTTTCATTTTGGAAAGAAGCCATCCAAGATGAAATGGACTCTATTTTGCAAAATAACGCTTGGAAATTGGTGGATTTACCTCCTGGTTGTAAACCATTGGGAAGTAAATGGATCTTCAAGAGGAAGATGAAGGTGGATGGTGCTATTGATAAGTTCAAAGCCAGATTAGTAATCCAAGGGTTTAGACAAAAGGAGGGTATTGACTTCTTTGATACATATGCTCCTGTAGCAAGGATATCCACCATTAGATTATTATTAGCACTTACTGCTATACATAATCTTGTAATTCACCAAATGGATGTGAAAACTGCATTTCTAAATGGTGAATTAGATGAGGAGATTTACATGAAACAGCCAGAAGGGTTTGTTATGCCTGGAAGTGAAAACAAGGTGTGTAAACTAATTAAATCTCTTTATGGTTTGAAGCAAGCACCCAAACAGTGGCATCAAAAGTTTGATGAGATTGTATTGTCTAATGGTTTTGCTTTAAACCAAGCAAATAAATGTGTTTATAGCAAGTTTGATGCTTCTGGAAACGGAGTCTTGATCTGTTTGTATGTAGAAGATATGTTGATTTTTGGCACTAACCAAGATCAAGTCAATAGAACAAAAGAATTTTTATCATCTATGTTTGCTATGAAAGATATGGGGGAGGCTGAGGTGATTTTAGGTATTAAAATCAAACGTGAGAACATGGGCATTTCAATCTCTCAATCACACTATATTGAGAAGATCTTGAACAAGTTCAATTTCAAGGATTGTTCTCCCGCAAGTACTCCTGTTGATCCTAGTCTGAAGCTATTACCTAATAAAGGCATTACAGTATCTCCACTTGAGTACTCAAGAGCGATTGGATCACTTATGTACGCTATGATCTGCACCAGACCAGATATAGCGTATGCTGTTGGAAAACTTAGTAGGTTTACTAGCAATCCTAGTACTCATCACTGGCAAGCACTAGGTCGAGTATTCAAATACTTGAAAGGAACCATGGATTATGGTCTAACTTACATTGGATTTCCTTTGGTGATTGAAGGATATTCAGATGCAAGTTGGATAAACAATAAGGAAGATCATTCTTCCACAAGTGGTTGGGTATTCCTACTTGGGGGAGGTGCCATTTCTTGGGCTTCAAAGAAACAGACTTGCATAACTGATTCAACAATGGAGTCTGAGTTTGTAGCATTAGCAGCAGCTGGCAAAGAAGTTGAGTGGCTAAGAAACTTGATTTATGAGATTCCATTGTGGCCAAAACCAATGGCTCCCATTTCTATAAGGTGTGATAGTGAAGCTACATTGGCTAAGGCGTATAGTCAAGTGTATAATGGCAAGTCAAGACACTTAGGTGTGAGACATAACATGGTTCGTGAGCTCATCATGCATGGTGCGATTTCGGTTGAGTATGTGAGAACTCAACATAACTTAGCTGATCACTTAACCAAAGGGTTAACTAGAGATCTCGTGAAAGGATCAGCTGTGGGATTAGGGTTAAAGTCCATCTGAAAACTCTCATGTTAAGATACCCAATTCCCACCTAATATGACGTTAGGTGCAGAATTCAATGCGGAAAGCTTAACATCTAGAGTTTGGAACACAACATTAAAATTATCCCAAAGGTATGTGTTTAGATCTGCAAGTTAAGTAAGGTTGAGATATATCTTCTTAATAGCTCTTTTGAAAAATTGCATTTGCAGGTGCAAGAGTAAAAGAGCTACATATATGAGCATGAAGTTTAGCTACTTCAAGAAGCTTGGACTTGGCTTTCATATGCTTATGAAGGATAGGGACATAGGCTAGTAAAAGATAGTGTCAAGTTAGATCTATGTATGTAAACTAATGTGTATATTATCTTCATGTATTCAGTATAGATATTAAGGGTTCAATCCTTAGAGACACCCTTAAATTCGAATATTTGGAATGTGTAATATACTAATATGAAATTCAATCGTCACGACATTTCATTTATGTATTAGTTTGTTTGATTGCTGTGACCAAGTTAGGTAATTCTTGATTACACTAAAATGGGGGAGGTATGTTGGATATTTTAGTGTAATTTGAGATTGCGTGTGACGTTCAAATAAGAGTGCACGCTTATTTGAATGTCATCGGGACTAACGGGGGATCCAAGGGGGCAGCGCTCCTGGGAGCAGGGTCCAAGGGGCGGCAGCCCCTGGCGGGGTCCAAGGGGCAGAGCCCCTGGCTGTCACACCCCGACCCGCAGCGGAAATAAGAGTCGGGGCATAATTGGGTTATCACCAAAGCACATGACATTTACTATTATGTTTCATAATTAATGAAGTCAAAGTTACATTTTCAAACATCGAAACATGTTCATTCAATACAAAGGAAAATAACCAAACATAGCAATCCCAATACTAAATCGTTTTATTCTTCTAATCCAGGTCCTATGTGTTCCTAGCTGCTGCTGGTTCACCTGTATCATGTGTAAAATGAGAGTTTTTGGGTCAACATAAGTTGGCGAGTGAACCTTATTAGATAAACATTTGATAATGATTTTATGGTTAGTTTATCAATGAAATATTGTGCATAATCATAAAAGAGCAATGTAAATAGTCAAACATTGGCAAATAGCAGTTACAATTATAACACTTGATAGCATACATGAACATACCAATATCATACGATAACTAACATAAATGAACTGCGCGATCAAACTGAGTCGAACGTATTGCATGAACTGGAAATGTAAATTGAACTGTGCGATCAAGGCTCAATCAAACGGAGCCGATCGTATTGCATGTACTGAAATGTAAAATGAACTGTGCGATCAAGGCTCAATCAAACGGAGCCGATCGTATTGCATGAACTGAAATGTAAATTGAAATGACCGATCAAGGCTCAATCAAACGGAGCCGATCGTTGCGGGCACGCCAGGTTCAACCGCATAATAAAATGGGGAACAGGCTCAAACCTCATAATAAAATGGGGAGCGGCGGCCTCGGCAATTGCATGTACTGAAATAATAATTTGCATCTAATAATAACTACTTAACAGCAACAAACTAAATACACATGTCATGATATGATGTATGCACAATTGTTTAGTTATAATATGTATATAAACAAAGACACATGATACACCCAAAAACGTGATTAAAACGGGGAATTTGAAAGGTTCACTCACATTGGGTGCGTTGAATTGGAGATGGTGAGATGCGCACGATTTAGATGAGCGAGTCGACGAGGAATACTAACCTAAATAATAATGGAAAAATATATTAAATGGATGGATGTTATTAAGGATTTTAATGAAATTTTTAGATATATTTTTATGAGTTTATGGCTATTTTCTATCTTTAAAAATGTTATTTTTAAGTATTTTTAATTGATTTTTAAATTAAATTAAATAATTAAATATATAAAAAAAATATTATTTTTTTTTAGTGTTGACCGTTGACCGGTTCGGTCAGCGGTTAATTCTGCGCTGGGTGGGATTCGAACCGGCGACCTTCCGTTCGCGTGCACGTAGCTCTACCAACTGAGCTACGTGACTCACCCGTTATAAACTCGGTTTTAATTATATTTATATACTTATTTGAATTAACCGAAAATTCCTTTGTTTGCAAAAACGTTTTAATTCAATTGGACCGGTGCTCGTGACAAGATTCGAACGCGCGACGTGAAGTTCATGTTGCACACAATCCACCGCTGGACTGTGTGTCTAACCCGGTTATATTCTTGGTTTTTATTATACTTAACAACTATCTGTTTTAAACCCGGTTTAGTTCTGGATTAAAAAAAAGGAATGTTATTACACAAAGCGTGCGCGTAGCAAGGATCGAACTCGGGACGTGTATAGTCGTTGTTTGCACACAGTCCACCGCTGGACTGTGTGTCTAACCCGTTTATAATCCGGATTTTAGTTACTCTTATGTCATTATTGAATTCATCTTCTTCATTACGAACACAGACCTTACTCAAACATCCGATTCGTGATTAATCTAGTTAATAAACATGATGTCTAGCTTGAATGTACTAAACCGAACAGTTTGGGGAAAAAAGATACCGAACAGGTTGTCTTCCTCAGAGAGTCCGGCGAGAACTTGTCGGCTCTGTTTTTGAACCTTCGGCTGAGAGGGTCTATCAACAGAATTAAGGGATTAGATATGAAATTGAACTAGTGTGTATTGATTATCAGTACGTTTGAATGTGCATACCGATAACTAACGAGTTTCCGGCAATTCCAGAAATTTTCCGGCGAACACAGAAAATCCAGCAAAGTCGTCTGTGGTTGATTTTGAGTGATGGGTTAATGTTAGTAAAGTTCTAACAATAGATTGAAATCGTAAAGGAGGAGTATTTTACCGGTTTGTGTTGAATACGGTTTTCCGGCGACTTTTGCAGAGAATTCCGGCGAACTGTTTTAGGTGCTCAGATGATTTGAAAATGCGACGAAAAGGAATTGGAGGATTGTTGTGATAGTTCTGAATCGCGAGAATGGACTGAAACTTGAGTTATCCAGGGATTTGATGAACTTTCGGTTTCAAGTACCGAAAATGATGAAGCTTTAAGTTCAATCAATTCTGACTTAATTTGAAACCGTCGTGCATCGGTTATAACTGAAATTGTGAGGTAAACAATCGATTTGACGATTGGTTTGCCGATTATCGGTTTTCAGATGGTATCACCGGTTAAATCGAGTTTGTGTATAAGTTCCATTTGTTTTCCTAGAGTTAACAGAAAACACTTTGTGGCGGAGTGGTTTAGGGAATGGACGTTAAGTCGTTGGGCGACTCAGCTGACCCGGGTTCGAGTCCCGGCAGCTTCAAATATTTTTTATTTATTTTATTTTAACTTTTTATCAAATATAATTTTTATAGTTTAGTTTATTTATTAATTATGTATCGTTTTAACTCAAAATAACCATAAATAATTAATGCACTTTCATAACTTGGTACTTGATTACAAAACGGAGCGGGTTTTGGAGACCCGATTTTTACAAATGTTACACTGGCTGGGGTCGAGCTGCCAGGTCAGTATGGATATTAAGGGTTCAATCCTTAGAGACACTCTTAAATTCGAATATTTGGAATGTGTAATATACTAATATGAAATTCAATCATCACGACATTTCATTTATGCATTAGTTTGTTTGATTGCTGTGAACAAGTTAGGTAATTCTTGATTACACTAAGGTATGTTTGGATATTTTAGTGTAATTTGAGATTGCGTGTGACGTTCAAATAAGAGTGCACACTTATTTGAATGTCATCGGGACTAACGGGGGATCCAAGGGGGTAGCTCCCCCTTGGCGGGGGTCCGGGGTCAGCGCTCCTGGGAGCAGGGTCCAAGGGGCAGAGCCCCTGGCTGGGGTCGAGCTGCCAGGTCAATATGGAAATTTTTGGAAACTTAAGGGACTAAAGGTGGTTTGTGCAAAATAAAAACAGTCTGCAGTTTGTGAAAACTGCATATACGCTCCCAATGAAAACTGTCAAAATAATTGAAATTTGATTATTGACTCTCAATCAAAAATTGCCATACAAAAATCTAGAATTTTTCTGATTTTATCCGATCAAAGATTGGTAGCCACTCCAATTGTTTGATCTGATAGTGATTACACGACTTCAGATTTATCAAAGCAATTTCGAATTATTCTCAACAACAGGAAATGAAAACTGACTAACCTTGACTTCACGACTAAGATCGAGATGCGATGACGCCGTTACCGTCACCTGGAATCTAACATCGGAAGTTTTTTTTGGTAAGAGAGAGAGAGTTTTGTAGGCTGTTTGGAGTTCAGAGAGGGTCAAACTGTTTGGCGCTCTTCTTAGTTTAGATATCGTATTGTTTCCGCAATCCAATCTTATTGATTAATTTCAATTCATTAAATATAGTTGACTTATATATTGTTTCTGGTATTGTTTCCACATCTTATTGGTTTATCTACTCAATAATTCAATTTATTGATTTATCTATTGATTCTTTACCTTGAATATTGTATCTATCAAACGTCAAAATTATTTTTCTTAGCCTTGCCTAATCATCATCATCATGCTTATATATATAATCGCTTCATTATTTAGATTTATTAATATTTCAGGATTTCTAGAATTCTATTATCTCTGTATATATTAATTCCTTTTTTAATGGATAGAACAACTGGTTCCAAGACACTAGTTAACACGCGAGTCTCGTTCGATCCGCGACGGACCCAAAAAAGGCAAGCACATGCCAGGAGTTACCCAACGGTGCGGATTCAAACTCGGGATCATCCCAGACAGGAACCCTAAAGAGAGTAAACTTTCCCAACGAGTTGGACCGGTCATCAATTGTTTGTGTATATATATATATGTATATTAATTGTATATTGTATATAGGCTTTAGTTTAAATGAGAAAAACCACGAATTGTGAGAACCATGAGAACTCCTACTATGCGCTCAAGTTGGGTCACAATTCTTTGCACAAACGTAGATGAAAATAGTTATTAGGAATAATAAAGTTGTAGACTTTTAGTTTTAGCTATCAACTTGGTCTAATAGTTATAGTTGGTCCCTTAGTTGTTTTTTTTTTGTTTTGTCTTTTAGTGAAAACTTTTTTCTTTACTTTCGACTTTCAAAGTTGTTACATTTACTCGACTCTTTTAAAAACATTATACAATATCGCTTTAACCACACCGAATTTCTAAAAAGTGTCTATATAAATTTGACTTTATCTACGTTTAATGTTACGCAAGTCACTTGGTTGGGGATTCGTGTTTTTGTTTTACGCATATTATCGCATTTGGTCGTAATTATGTTCCTACTTAACACGGTATTTAGTGGTCACATTTGGTCACTTAGTTTTTTTTTCTGTTTTGTTTATCTGTCTTAAAGTAAAGTGTTTTTTTTCTATCCCTTCGAAGTTGTCAACTTTGTCCCTCGTTTTCCAAAAACTTTGTACAATTTCACTTTGACGCCCTCGACTTTCTAATATATGTTGGTATAAATGTAACTTCGTCTACATTTTACGTGTTAGAAATCGTGTTTTTGTTTTACGTTTCTTCTCAGTTTTGGTCGTCGTTCAGTGGCTATTTGGCATTGTTTTACGCCCCGCCCTCGCAATGTGGGTGGTTAAGACAAGTTATTATTACTATATATATAATTAGGGTACTTGGGTTGCCCTCATGAAACCCTTTTGCCAGTCGTGAAGACCGTGCAATACCGCAACGATGTTTCACCGTGGTGATGGGTTGGGCCGTGATACACACTGCGTCCGTCGAGGATTAAATCAAACGATCATACCAATGGAGGGTACAAGTACATTTCTACCCGACTCATCTAGTTTGGCAAACTCAATGGGTTCTACTCTTGAGTTTTTGCAACGGTTTACGAAGCTGCGAAACTTGAAGATACGAGACGGTTAAAGAAAAAATTGTGCGTCGTGATCGGGTAGCGCAAAAAATGAAGTTTTAATTAATGATTACTTTGTTGAAAACCATTGTACCATTGCTAAGACATTTAGAGTGAGGTTCCTTTAACGAAAGATTTTTTTAAAGATTCTTAAAGATGTGGATGTTCAATTTGAATATTTTCAAGAAGGCTACGAAATCAATTACCAAATTTTTTTTCTAGAATCCCTAATATTGTTTGACGTCTTCTTATGGCAGGGAAAAAAGCCTTTCATGGTGTTACAAAAAATGCACATCCATGATTCATCAACTTGCAATTGGTAATGTTCCAGAAGAATATGAATATGATGAATATTTAGCTATGTCTTCGGTGTATCATCAATTATACATATTTATAATATGAGTTTACCCAAATTTATAAGTACTTTTGAGGCAACTTACGAAGGAAATACTACCTAAATCGTCACTTCTTAGTTTTTGTAGGATTTGAAGGTCCAAGATAAAAAAGAAGCAGAAAATATCAAAAACCGGATGAAAAATACGAAGTTTCCTATAAGCACCCAGTGCACACTTTGGTGCATGGCTATGCCTACTGCCTCAGCCCACCTTTTGAAATATTAGCAAGAATTAGAAAGAGTGGTGGGCAAGAAAGACAAAGTGCCGCTCACACGTATGCATATACATGCATGCTCGTGCCTCCATAAAAGATAAATCAAATAAGACAAAAGCAAGAGACCAAAAGTACACCTGTTATTGCCCTTTTTGGGACACATCACCATGCACAACCGTGCATGGGTACGCACGCCCATGCCCAAGAACCACTGAGATATAGAAAAGATAAGATCTCAAAGCTTCCAACGAATAAAAGGACATGCATGGCGCCCATGCTTACCTGCCCTCGACTAAACTACAAATAGAGGCCTCATTCACCCATTTGAGGCATGCCTTTCTTTGCTCTTTTGTTCCCTAGATTGCTGCAACCCAAAGCTGATAGACTTGTGCCTTCTTGGCTTTGTTCTCTATTCCTTGAAGGCTGTAGTCCCTTGGAGAAATTGTGAATGATCCATGGAGCTTGGCTAATTAATAGTCAAGCATGTCATGATCATGATGCTTCTAAAGCCCCCTTTGCTTGGAAGTGAGAGGTTGATCCTTAGGGAAGACGTTCATACCGACCAAGACCTCTCCAAAGCTAGGATTCTAACATCGTACCTTTGATCATCAATGTTAAGAATAATGCATTGTTAGATTAGTTCACTAAATATATGTAATAAATGAGAGTTGAGAGGCACTTTGTTGCACACATACTTGCACTTGAGGTAGAGCTTGAAGATCATGAAGTATTGTAATCGCCATTGGTAAAAGCGTCTCATATGGTTGTAATATCTATGTCTACTCGTACTCTTGGATTAGCTAATCTTATTAATATAGTATTTTTATCTTATTTAATGGGTGTATCTTTTACTAATTTTTGGTTTATTATCTTTTGTGACAAGATTGCATGAGCTCTTTGAAACTATATTTACTTAACAACTTAATTTAACCATATTAATTTAACTTAACTTACTTGACTAAGGTGTGCATACGACTTCTGGTACCCCTAATCAGATCCGGTGTAAGATTCTGTTATTAAAGCAGATCTTACTAGAGTTTTAAGGTATTGAACCAGATTCGGGTGACAATCTTCTTGTATCGAACCAAATCTTGGGGGTAATAAAAGGCTTCTGATATTACATCGAGATCCTTTGGGAAGGCTTCTATTAATGCACCAGATCCGATTGGGGGGTTAAAGTTAAGAAGGTAAATTAATGGGGGATAAGGTAATTCGGTAAAATAGAAGATAACCGGCTTAAATAGGACCTATTTTGCTTGTTCGGTAACTTAATTAATTTGATGTCTAAATCGCTTTGGTAATAAATTAAAGATCCGTAAACATGATCCACATTGTAAGCTTGAATTGCAAGCACTAATTAATTAAGTTATAAAAAAGACAATAAACCCAAGATGGCCTTAAACCAATCTTGTTGTGGCATATCGTTTACTAGTCGAGAGGTTAGGGATGGTTTATTATGGACTTATTTCCAGATCACTGTATCGATATGTTCTGACAAGGTTGAGGGAATGTCGGTAACCAGACCAGGAGCCACTTCCAATTTTTATAAAGATAAAATTGAAGACTTAACTATTTTCCTCATTTTATAAAATATACTATATTAATTAACAAAAACTATTCAAAGAGTCATATATTACTATTGTAGTCTACTAGACTAAGAATAAATAAGGGTGGTCAAAATGATAATAAACTATTGAGTAAACGAAACATATCTTTGGACGATACTTGGTTCTTATTTAAATCTATACTATACGCGATGAGTTCTCTGCCCGTTGTATGTATTTAGTTTAAATAAAATCATTTTTATAAATTTAAAACTAGATAATCATGCTTTTGAGTTATTAAATTATTACACTTAATTGTGCTCTATATTACTAAAACTAATATACCTAATTCACTTGATATTAGTCTTCTAGGACTTCAAATGAATCTCTTGGATTTTTTTTTGCAAAGCTATTATTAAGTTATACGATACAAAGTTTCTATGAAGACTGATAAAACACGACATAACACGTTTATAGGCTGCACATGAAGCTAGATGGCACCTTCCATGGATGCTCAGTAGCATCAACTGTACGCATATGGTTTGGATAAGTTGTCCGACAAGTTTGTGAGGCCAGCTTATGAGTGGTGACCAGAATAAACCCGACAACCATGCTCGAAGTGGTTGTATCGAATTATTTATGGATTTGGCATGCGTACTTTGGCGCTCTAGGTTCAAACCACGACATTAATGTTCTACATCAATCACAATTACTCAATAACAAAATACAAGTAACAACCCCAATGTGTCCTTTTGTGGTTGACGAGAGACATTATATGACGTGACATCTATCTTGTTTATGGCATTACCTGACTTGTTTGTTTTTGTAAAAGCTTATTCATATTTAACCGACGCTAAAGAAAAATTGTTCAAGGTGTTACAAGAATCGGCGAGAAAAAACGTTGAGTGAGCGTTTGGTATTTTGAATAGTAATGCGGTATAATTAATCATCCAATACGTGCAATGAAACAACCAAAAATATGGAGCGTGGTATGCGCATGTATCATATTGCGCAATATGATCATAAAGGATTAGGATGAAGGGCATGGAATATCGTCAGACTATGTATGTTATGGACCCTTCGACACAGGTACCGTTAATGAGGATATTCTTTTGGAGTTGCGGAATGAAGATATCCACTTTTAACTACGACATGATTTAGCGGAACACTTTGTGGTTTAGATATCCAATTTCCTGATTTTGACGAAGAGTAGTTTTTTATTTTAGTTTTTAAATTTGAATATATTTTTCTTGAGGGTTGTAGTTTTATTTATTTTATGTATTTTAAAATTTTGGTTTTTTGTTTATTTCATTTTATATTGTATTGAGAAAATAAATAAATTTATTGATGGAATATGATGGCTGTTGCAGTGTGATAGTGAAAATGTGATGAAACGAGATAGAATGAGGTGTCGAATGGTGATTCATTGTGATAGTGTGTTGAATGTGAAAATGTGAAAGGTGCCCCTTCCGCCCTTAGCTACACTAGTTTGACTTGATCAGGCCACGTGTCGTCACTTGATTGGTCAACTTTTTATCACCTCCATTATAACCCACCAATATAAACGCCATGTATAAACACCATCCTTCGACATTGGCAGCCACCACAACCGGCAACCGATCCTTTCTTCATCCCCACAAACTTGGTTCTATCACCTCCATCATCACCCATTGGCACCATCATATCATATGAACTTTCGTGAGGATGAAGGGTTTGTCCAAAGTTGGAGGGGGTGATGAAGTAGAACGGGTGAGGTAAAGAGAGAAAGATGGTGGTTAAGATGTTGATGGCGGCTATGTCGGTACGACAATGGCGGTGGCGTGATGGTGATGAGGAGGCGGTGGGAGAGTTTTGCAGGAGACAGAGAAAGGGACAAATTTTGGTAATGTGATTGAGAATGCTGGCTTAAATTAAGTATACAATCTATAAATCCTATGTCGGCACCAACCCCTCACATGAGGCGGTTGTTACGTTTCCTTTTAAGCATGAGGTCTCTGGTTCGACACTATTTTTTGGCGGTTTTTTTCCTTCACTTTTCCGAAACTAGCAGTCTAAGAAGGGCAGCCAGTGGCACCCGCTTTGTTCTTCATTGATTGTCACCAATTGTGAGTGTCGTGTTAGAAGTATAAAATATCAACATCATAGCAGCCTAGGCATGTTTAATATTTGAACTTATACTTATCTATTTATGTCATATTATCTTTGTACTTAATAACTTAACTTAAGTTAGTTTATTATGTTAGGGTGGTTGTGTATGTTAGCTTTGCCGCCAAGCAAAAATATTTTAGATTAACCGCCATAACAGGTATCAATCGAACATTCTCTCAAAATTTTGTAGCTGTTATTGTTGTTGTGTGTAGTATTGTGCAGAGATATTTCAGGGATTATGATAGCTAATAATTGGAATTATAGCCTTAAGTTCCGGGATCTGTGAAAGCGACTATGGAGGACGTGTATATGGTGGGTAGCATGGATGGAGTGGATTTTTCACCAAAGCGATTGGATTCAATGATGAAGACATCCTTGGGCAAATGATGAATCAGAAGGATTCAGGAATCATGTGTGATTCTGTGAAAGAAGAAACAGAAAGTCCTGACGACTTATGCAAGAAATTATGAGGATTCAACGTGGGTAGCAGTGGATCAAAAATAAGGAACGAGAAGCATGGTTTGATGACAAGAACGCAGAAGCGTAGACAAATTGGAATCGCAAAAGGTATGCATTCCGAAACCATACATGTAATTATTGTTCTAACCCAAAGAAGAAGCAAGAAGTGTGTGCGAGGAGGATAAATAATTCTGAAATTGTTGTTAAAGGAACCGATAAATATGATGTTAATGACATGTGGTTTGGTAGCATGATTCGAAAAATCATGCATGTGGTAATCGTGACAGATTCTTAAAACGAAGAAGTACTTTTGGAATTGAACCACAAGCGTATGGTTATCACAAAAATTACTTTAGAGGCAAAGGGCAAGTCTTGGTATGTTCTAATGATGATGTGCATATTATAGAATTTGTATTTTGTGTGCCCACTTTGAACCACAATATTCTCATGCAACAATTTTCAAGCCAAGGGTACGACATCACTTTTGAAGCAAAAACATGTTATATAAGCCAAGGGTACGACATCAAGCCTAATTATTGATGATTATGGCAACGATAGAAATAGCAATGGAGGATCAAACCTTTTAGTTGGAACAAGAGGACTAAACTTGTCGGTAATTAGGTAACTTATGCAGGGCATGCAAACAAAGAACTTTAAACTTTAACAAATTAATTAATTATTCAGGACCACATACAATATATAAGAACCTTTTGCCAATACATGAATTAAGAAAAATATGTATGTTATATGGGCCTAAACTCGAGCCCACATACAACAAGGCCAGACATAGTTCCCTCATAAGCAATCAGTTTTAAATTCACTGGAATATAATCATTTTTAAGTTGATGCTTTGAGTTGAATTTCCACACTTCAACCTCCATCCACCCATCTTCTCTTTGTTCCGGGACACTATTAGTACTGTGTAAATTCCATGGACTTGGGGATCTAAAATAAAGGATGTTAGCCTCTTTGTTGTTTCGGTGGAGCAGATCTCGTACTTTCACCGGACAATGCAACCCATGACATTTTCTAGAAAGCTTGAAAACAAGATAACACAAATATTTTGTATCTTGTGACAACATTTGACTTTATTTGATACGAAGTACTTGTTGCGGCAGTAGCTCAATCACCTGATGGAATCTGCGCGTACAATGATAGATCATATTATTACAAACTTCTTACAGAAAAAATTAAGACATATAAAACCACATAGAAGGAGTATAATTCTCTAGTCCATCATCATGCATTCTGGTAGACCAAAAACCAAGAATAGGATTTTGAATTAGTAAACCTTGTTGGGATTAATCTTGATTTGTTTGTTTTTTAATTTAATGTTTATCTAGTTGGTTAGAGTTACATAATTTTAGGAATTATGTGTATTTGTGTTATTAGTTATGTGCATGGTCTAGTTAGGATAGGTTTGATAACTTGGTGATCAAGTTATATTTAGTATTAATAGAGTTTATTTGCTTTGTAATTGTGTGGTGGTTTGATTTTAATAACGAAAAAGAGTCATGAGTGCGTTTGTCACAATATCCGAACTTTTGTTTGTGCTTGTGGTCCGATTGTTCCAACAATTGGTATCAGAGCGCATACGTTGAAGGCATGTTGAATCACCACCAAAGAAAAGGTTCAAAGAGAGGTTGTCGTCGAACCTGCGATGGGTTTGAAGGTTATTGGTTTGTTACGAAGTTGCTGGGCGCTGAAATTCGATCTACGAGAGCTTGAATTGTGAAAGCGGCTGTGAAGTTTCAAACGGTGTGTTATGCGAGTCAACCACAGTAAAAAAACAATCGCAGTGAATCAATCAAGTGAAAGTCCAATCACCTGCTATTGGTGTGGGATTACCCGAGTGATTCGGGGTGATACAGTGTGATACTGGTATTTACCTGAGTGATTCAGGGTTGTATGGTGCGATACCTGTGAAGAACGAAATGGTTGATCTGTGATAGATTGAACAAAAGGGAGAGGCGATTGTTTGGTTTGTCTTGTGATTGGTTAAACCAAAGCCGAAACTGATGTTTAGTTGTGTTATGCAATTAAAAAAATACGCATGGAGGCTGTTTTTTGCGATCTAAAGACACAGGGAGATGACAAAAAAAATAGTAGTGATCCTTCGGTGGAAAAACTAGTTTTGGTGTTGGAATTAATTTGTTGAAAATATTTTTTTTGCTGGCTATTAAACAAAGGAGCAAGAAGTATAGTTTACGTGGAAATTTAAAGTTGTGAGGTAATTCATTGAAGAGAAAAGGTTGGCAGGCGTAAATCTAAAATTAGAGGACTGATAAAAGTTAAAGTGGGTGATACGTGTGAAAAATTCAACGTGTTCCGGAAGACCGATTGTGTGAGGCAATCAAAACAACACGAGAAGTCGATAGCGTGATACGTTATACGACCAACAAGAGACCAAATATAACCTGTGAAGGGTACATTCAGAATAAGTAACGCTGAACTTGTGTGCTTCAAGGAGTGGATGGTCGGACAGTGTGATACGAATTGGTGCGATGAAGATCATGATAGTATCATGATGATGTCAAAATTAACGGGCTCGAGAAGAAACAAGATATAGTGTTGCCGAGAAGGCATGAAAGGGAAAGAAAGATTCTTGTTGGTGGGTATGAGAATTCAAGTACCGTGAATGGGTTGGTAAATCAAAGACGAGTATTACTTGGAATCAAGGAGGGGGGGGGGATCGAGATTGGGGGGAAAATGCTTTGATTAATATTTATTTTTTTGTTTTTTAATTGAATGGTTTCTAGTTGGTTAGAGTTACACAATTTTAGGAATTATGTGTATTTGAGTTATTATTTAGTTACGTGTCATGGTCTAGTTGGAATAGGTTTGATAGCTTGGTGATAAAGTTATGTTTAGTATAAATAGGGTTTATTTGCTTTGTAATTGTGTGGTGGTTTGATTTTAATAAAGGAAAAACGTCATGAGTATGTTTCTCACAATCCTGTTGTTTGTTTGTGTTTGTGTTTACATTGTTCCAACAAATCTAATTTATCATAAGCAACTTCTAAAAGCAAACCTCTATACATATATCTAGGAATGCATATGGAGAAAAACAACTAGAATCAGAAGACATGTTTTCAAAAGGCAAACCTTGACTCAGCTGATGGTTTCAAATGAAAACGCTTCACATTAGAAGAGTCGTACAAAGCTTCCTTTGCTGAAACCATAAGATGATTCTTTCTATTCACTTCATTTAGCAGTGACAACTGTTCATCAAAGAGTTAAGAGAATTTATTTCCGAATAATGTTGTAATAGCATTAAGAAAATGACCTTTTCTGATCTCTTAAGCATTCTTGAGAGACTCTTACCTGATCCTTGTTTGAGTTTAACTTGAAAACCTGTTGGTCTTCCTCAATTTCTTCATTGTTCACCTGTTTAAACAATTATAAGGTCATGTTATAAACTTATTATGAAATTAGTCAATTTCTACTCTCTCTCTCTGTCTATATATATATATATATATGAATCTACCACTGTTTTAAACTAAAGGAGTATTTTTACGCTTTCAGTAACTCGAAACTCAATGCCTTCAACATAGATGGCACCACTTCCACAATAGTATTGTGAAAAGCTTTCAAGTAGAACCTCAAAATTGGTATTTTTCTTGTGACTAAAAAATCGGCACAATTCAATCATCATCCACTTGTCATCTCTCCATGTTGCGAAATATGCATGTAGGTTATCGTCCCCTTTTTTGTACTTAAGGTTCACATACATTGGCTTACTTGAAAAGGTTTTTGCATCACAAAATTTGAAGATGATATAAGCCCCATAATTGACACACGGAGATAAAAATTGAGTTGTTATACTGATTTGAATATTCATCCTCGCAATATCAAGAATCTTTGCTGCCATTTGAAACCTGCACTTGTCAAATCTTATAATAAGGATTGCTTGATCAGACAATATATATACAGACTCTCATGATGCTTTATTGAGTTGTGATGAGCCTTTCTAAAACTATAAAATTCAATTCTTATATCAGGCTTGGTATTTCATTCTCAACGATCATCCCCATCCGCCACCTTACTCCACCTCACACCATCTTCCTCTCCATTCCTCACAACCTTCCAAATCATCAACAATACATCGGGGAGATCGGTGAAAATCCACCGAATGCACCAAAATTCAATTTGGGGGTGGGGGGGCATCGCCCCATCCGCCACCCTCAGCTCCCCCTTCTTCCCACGAACCCCACAACCTCAATTTTCTTTAATACAAAGATGAATTTATAACCAGAACTTCTAAAATCTTAGCTGGTTACTTGTGCCAAGGGAATCTAGGTAAAGAATTATGATGAATTGCACAAGCCACATAAATGTTTTGTAGAATGAGTTGTTACACTGCATCTCTAGATTAGACTATTTAAGTAGTCTTAACTCTTAAGGTTTTTAACTTGCTAAAGGTTATTGATCGATATCCAATAGACAGCTATATTAGAATTTATATACAATTTATTTTATTATGATAGCTTGTTATGTGAGAGAATATAAAATTTCCAGGTCTAAGAATGAAGAGTGATAATACACATCCGTATATAAGCGGTGCATATGCATGTTAAATCAGAATCACATGAACATGTTTAGAAGCACACCCACACAGAAAGAGATACAAACCTTGATTCTTGAACAGATCGCCACTTAAACGATCTGCTGTATTTATATGAAAACTTTCTTGGGGATATAATTTCATTTCTTTCTCCATTACCACCATTACCACCGAGTGAAAAACACTAGATACAAAACAAAACGTATCAGGCCCAAATGCTATCATGTGTAAATGCATGTTTGATTATGGCGATTCCTTTGAGGACAATTAAAATAATGATACAATCCAACGAACAATAAATTTTAAATGAGCTTCGATTATGAAATTGAGTTAGTTACCACTTTGCCATCTTGAAGGAGGATTCCTTTAGAGAACTTGTCGTATAAATCCTTTTTCATTTCGATAGAGTTGTAGATTTCTGGAGCTTTTGAGGTCAGGATGAATTCTTTGTAGTCTTTAGGAAGCTTAAGCTCCCATATTTCATAATCCTCCTATATATTAATAAGAAAATTAAAAGTTAATATTCAATAAGCAAATGAATTTTCAATTTGATCAGTTAATTAGCCTTTTTTTTCTTTTCCCTTTTCTACTTTGAAAAGAAAATAAAATTATACAACAAAAATGTCTTTCAAGTACATGTCACAACTTATCTTAAAAACTAATTTTTTGTTCATCCTTTTAGAAATATTATTTCACAACCATTAATCGTTAATATCTGACAAAACGTTGTTGTTTTATTATTTTCTTCATATATTTCTTTTGAACGGAGAAACTTGCACACCATGGGAATTGAACCCCTGACCTTCTACTATCATAAACCTTATCTAACTCAGCAACACTATTGGGTTATTCCCAAATGGATATCAATTTCTTCATATATTTTGGGTTTTTAAGAAGGCTAAATCCAAAATGAGTCGGTTTCAAAAGAGTTTAATTAAGTAGTATTTAATTAATAGTTTGAATGTTTAAATAATCTAGTTTAATTAAACTAGTAGAGATAAGGATTGAAGTTAGTATTAGATTATAATTTAGAGAAGTATTTGAGTAGGGCTTATTGTAAGTGTGTCAAGAATTATAATAAACAGTCCATCTTATTTAAGATCAAAAAATCCCGTGTTCAATTTTGAGTCGTCTTTCGAGAGGGGGAGCAGACCGTTGGCTGCAGGGCTGAAGAAGAAGATGAAGGAGGTCATTGATCAAAGGGAAAGCTCGGGAGATGGCAAATTGGCGGCCTCGTACTGTGGAGAGAAAAGAAAAGCCAAGCTACCGCACGCCTGATTGAATTGATGGCAGATTTGGAACGAGGAATAAACAATAAGTAGCTAGCTGAATTAAGTTAACCTAGCAGGCAAGCAACTTGATTAATAAACAATAAAACCAGCCAAGGAAACTTTAGCGGGAAGTATTAGAGTGAATGTTTATGATGTGCTGAGGCGGTTATGTTAGTTCGTAGTTTAGTTGTTAGTAGAGTTAGTTGAGAGGCTGTTATATGTGTGGTTGTATATATATACAGGTATTGTATCCTTGTAAATGTAATGAGAAATGAGTGATCAATTTACCAGAATCTGATTTCTTTAGAAAGTAAGGTTTAATCGCAAACCTTGTTACTGTCCGAGATGCGAGAAATCGGCAGCAAGAAAACTATTTGCAAGAGTCATCAGGTTTGACTTGGTTCTATAGGTGTAGCCACCAAAAGCAATAAGAAGCAAGGCCAACTGGTTTGTTTTGAAACAATGGGTCGGTTTTAAAAGAAACTGAAAGTTGAAGGGGTAATTCGAAAGAGTTTAATTAATTAGTACTTAATTAATAGTATGAATATTTAGAATAAACCAGTTTGATTTAATTCATAGAGAATGTTTAAAAATAATGATCTGAGCTAGTATTAGATTATAATTTAGGGAACTACAATAAAGATAAAGAGTCAAACTTGGTTGATATAAAAAAATTCGTGTTCGACATTGGGCTTGATTTCCAGCGGAATTTCTTTATAAGAAATTAAAATTTTGGTACAAATGTGACAACAAGAAGCTAACTAAAAAATATTTGAAAACTTACTTGGAATTCCAATGCCTTTTTAAGTTGTAGTACTATCTCTCTTGTTGATGGCCTCTCATAACTATTTTCATTTAAGCATTGAATGGCTATCATTTGAAATGTAGTCAATGATTGTGGTACAATTTGTTCCTTTATACCCTCAAATATCATCTCATCAAGGTCTCCTTTTTCATTGTAGTGTTTTACAAATAAAGGGCCTAACGATTGAGAGTGATGCTTACAGCCCTTTGCCCATGCCAATCTCCCGCACAACATCTCACATAAAATCACACCTAATGAGTATATGTCTCACGGTCTTGTTAATACTTTGCCATTTTGGTATACTGGATCAATGTACCCCAATTAGTCATAAGCATTACCATCATCATGTTTTTCTCTATCAAATATCATTGCCTTTCTAGATAACTCCAAATTAGAAATTTTGGCATTCCAATCACCGTCAAGTAAAATGCTACCACTTTTCATGTCTGTATATTTCATCGGAACCTCTTCTACACCACCACAATGGAAAAATTCCAACCCGTTTGCAACATCATTGCATATCTTGAGGCGTTTTATCCATGTAAGACTAGCATTGTCCAAATGTTTACTAAGCCGTCCATTAGAGGCATGCTCGTAAACAATGATGTTTTCATTCGTTTCATTACAATAGCCTACAAGACCAATGATATTCTCATGCTTATATTTGAAAAGTGTTTCAAGCTCCGTCAAAAATTGAATATGTCCTTGAAGATACTTGGTATCCCACCGCTTTGCAAAAATGGTAGTATATCCATTAGCATCTGCTACTTCTCCTTCATAAAGCTTCCAAAATCTTCCTTCTCCAATACAACTGAAATGGCTGAAGTTTTGGGTGCCCATTATGGCTTCAAGTGATGCATGGAAGTTGTTCTTGTTGTTTTTCTGTGAATCATAATGTTTAAAAATCAACTTTTTATATTAATTAAAATTAAAATGCTCAACTATTGTGACGCTTCACATTTTTTGTACTTTTCTTATTTAGAAAAAGTAATCGTATATTCATTTATGGAAACTCGTATTCATATATTATTCGTATTTCAACTCCAACTTTGTAATTCGAGACTTTGATCGTAATAAAAATTCATACTTTATACATGCTTGTTATACTTACAATTTAATCGTTTATACGCAAACCGATACTTATTATACGTGCCTATACTTATACATATATTCTTGATACTCAAATTATACTTGCATACACTTATACTATACTTTATCACACGTTAAATACCTTAAAACATGCTAAATTATGAGTTTCTAGCATAAAATAATGCAATTATCAAACTCTAGGGGTCAAACTACAAATTCTAGAAAGTTTGGTAAATTCTGCAGGTGGTGCACGGCCATGCAACTGAGGCGCACGGCCATGCACACTGCGATCCGCATGACCACGCACCTGATGTGCATCACCATGCGATCCTTGATCCACACGACGGTGCACTTGATCTGCACGGTTGTGCAAAATGATCAAGTCTGGCAGAATCTTTTAAAATACACAAATTTGGCTCCATTTCCCTTTTTCCAACTTTCAACCACCACCAACTTCATTACATAAACCCTAATTCCTCCATTATAAATGGCAGCCTCCATACACTCCTAAACACTTTCCAAACACTCAAATCGCTTTCAAATCTTTTTGGTTACTCTCTAATTTCCAAGACTTGGCAGAAAGTTGCAACTATTCTAAGTGAGTTTTAGATCACTGTTCTTCTTATTTTCTTATGTTTTCTTCTTTCTTTCTACTTGGATAACCTCTAGGAAAGTTTTCACAAGCTTGCCTTAGCAAACTAAGGTGAAACCTTACCATATTTGAGGTCCATAGTATGATTAAAATTTTGCTTTCATTTATACAAATTGTATCTTGCTTTTCTTGGTTAAAAATTGTTAGTATCTTGTGCCTACTTATTCTTAAACCTATCTAAGATTATGAGACTTGTTAGGAATAGATTCTTATGAGTTTAAAAGGTGAAACACCTCTAAACTTTCTGTTTTTGCAAGGGTTTAGTCAACCCACAAGTGATGAAACCATCCGAGCTTGCCATGAAGTTGATGGCAAGACTTGTGTTTTGGTATAAGTGTGAATACTTGGAAGCCTTAGCTATTCTAACTTCATTCCACCACCTCACTTGATGTTTTTACCTTACTATCTCAAGTAGTTTGCTAGACTTAAAGTAACTTAACCTCATCTAGTCTCCGACACTTAGTTAACTCTTTCTATGTTGGGAATGACTCACCCGGGTTAAAGCTTACTTGGCTAATTGATGTAGTAAGAAGTTGCACATTTCCTTTTCATTCATGACCATCCGAATCATCCTTGTAATGATTTGTGTATTGGTGAATCATACAATGAGGTTAATCTCCATGCTTGACTTACATGACAATATATAATACTCTTGATGGACTTAGCATAGAATTATTATATAAACTATAATATATATATACACACACACATATAACCGAATCCTAGAGGATAATCGACATGGTTACTTGTCATGGTAATAGGTTACATTCTCTAAGACTTGAACCTCTCATTACGATTCTAATGGGCACTTAACCCATGAAATCACAACAACCCATACGGGATATATAGTGTCAAAAACGAGTATTTAAGGCTAGATAATTACTTTCTTGAATACATACTTTTACATACTTTAATTCCGAATCCTCCGTTATTATCCAAATACTCACAGACCTATGTTTCCTCATATAGGATAATTCGGTGTACCATCATTCGAACTCTCCAACTCTTCACGGGATTATCAAAGGAAGCTTTGCAAAACCGTGAATACACTGGAAATGTTTTTTACGCTTTACACTTTTGGGTTCAATGTTTTTAACCTATCAAAATGCACGCAAACACACTTATACTTTATGCAAACACAAACAATCCATTATACATGCTTAAATACGTGGTACTTGATTTGTATTCTTGGAACATTCTTATGTGATTCGCTTGTCATTAATTTCGTACGAGCCTCCCCTTAACATGTATAGGACTATAGGAGTAACGCACCGCCCGTAGTTTTGTGGTCATGTTAAGTCTTTAATTCTTGCGGTAATCAGAGGGTTGACTTGTAAAATTGCATGTCTTGATACATTAATTTAGTTAACTATTTTTGCCATGTGGATTCGTTTAAACCTTTTTCATACTTATGCTATATTAAACTTGTGTACTCACCAATGCCTTGTGTGTTGAACTATACTTTTAAACATATTGCAGGTTGATGATGTTGATATTGACGAAATCTAATAGGGACGACTTAGAAGCGCATCTAGAATTACAAGATTTTATTCCTGTATTATCATTGAGTTTTGTTGTACTTTGATGTTTCCAATTGTTGTACTTTGATTTCTTGTGATGTACTTGACAATTTTATTTATAAATGAAATGGTTTGAATTAAATATTATCACAATAGTGTTATGAAGTCTCGAGCAATCTCGTTCATCTCACTCCGATGTTTCCGCCATCGGTTGAGGTGTGACAACTATAATGTGCATATCATATTTATTTTTATGTTCATGCATATAATTTTGTGGTATGTACTTAAAAGAAACACGATCATCCATTGCTACCATATATCTCAGCATCCATTTATAACATATATTAGTCAATGTTAAGTTCGTGATGACAAACTACTAGTTGAGATTAGATGTAGTAACACAAATAGGGTTGAATTTGTTAATATACTGATTTGAAAACGGTAATGAATAAATTTATAATACTCTTAAATAAAACGAATGATAAAAAACAAAATATAAAAAAGTTATAAGCCTACAAGAAAACAGAAATGTTCAAACGGTATACGTAGTTCAACTAACCCGTTAAATCACAATATAAATTAAGTTAGGAGTTATAAAATAGTATAATATATAAAGTTTCAATTTGTGATTTATTATGTTTTACAGACTAATGTCAACATAAAACATAGGTTAATTGATTCATTTTGAAAAGAGATACTTACTTGAAAGTTTAAAGCTTTTTCAAGTTCTTTAATGATGACTTCTATTGTTGGACGCCCGGATTGAGTTTTTGCCAAACTGATACGCGATTTTTGAAAATGTGTCGAATGAATCTTTATTCATACCTCCGTTTACAATAGAAATGTATTCACCAACTTCTTTTATTTTTGGATCTATAATTTCCTTCAATGTCCCCTCAATAAAGTGTTGCCGAGCTACTGATGGAAGCCCCGTCGCATTAAAAGTTCTATCATATGCCATAAGATTTCAAATAAAACTACCCCGAAAGAGTAAATGTCGGATTCCTTTTTCAACTTACCAGTATTTAGATATTCTGGATCTAAGTATACTTCTGTCCCAGCAATATTGTTTGTAAGGAGGGTGCTGCCTTGTTCATTTGCACAATGTAGCTTGGAGAGTCCAAAGTCAGAAATCTTCGCCACCCAATTATCATCCAATAAAATGTTTGCACTTTTAATGTCACGATGGATTATCATTTTTTTGTCTTTCGTATAGGTGTGAAGGTAATTTAAGCCATGTGCAATATCAAGGCATATTTGTATACGTTGTGCCCAAGTAAGATTAGTCATGTTATCAATGTTTCCTAAGTAATCATCAAGGCTTCCATTCGAAGCATACTCGTAAATTAGAATCATCTCAGGTACTTCATAACAAAAGCCTATAAGAGAAACAATATTCGGATGCCTACAATTACTTAGTGTTTCAATTTCTCTATAGAAACCGTGTTCACCTTGCTTGTCTGCTCTACTATGGAGGCGTTTAATAGCAACAATGCTATGTTTCTTAGGCAGTTGATCTTCAATATTCTTCCCTTCAACCAAATTTATGCCATCGAAATGCTCAAGTTCTGCTTTGTATACAAAACCATATCCACCTGACCCAATACAATATGTTTTGGAGAATTTATCTGTAGCCCGCTTTATATCACTTAACCGAAACCTCATGTGATCCAAGCTTCCCCCCTACAATACCACATGTTAAGAGAGTGAAAATTTTGCAAATGAAACCCTTAATTGTTAACAAAATTGTAACAATATAGTAAAATCAACCTCCAAACATTTGATAGGTATTATCTCTATTAAATAGAGAGAGGATACAACATAATCTCTTATAGGAGAGGAAAGGAAATACAATATTTACAATAATAATCAAGATATACAAAATCACATCATCTAATACCCCCGTCAATTGAAATGGTGGCGGACCAAGACGAAGCATACCCCTAAAAGTTTCAAACTGAGCACGCGGAAGACTTTTGGTGAAGATGTCAGCCACCTGAAGATTGGTTGGTAAAAATTTTGTGTATAGTTTGCCAGAGTTAACTAGTTCTCGAATGAGTGATAATCCAAATCAATGTGTTTAGCCCACTTATGAGAGACCGGATTTTGAGTCATGAAGAGTGCACTTTGGTTATCACAAAGAAGAGTGGGCCGATCAGGTGGTAATGCATGCAATTCACGTAAGAGATGGGTGATCCATACAAGTTCAGCAGCAGTGTTGGCCATGGCCCTATATTCGGACTCGCAGCTGGACTGAGAAACCATTTGTTGCTTTTTAGCACTCCAAGACACAAGATTCCCTCCAAGGAAAATGGAATATCCATACGTAGATCATCGGGTATCGAGGCAACGGGCCCAATCAGCATCCGAATAGCCCACGATAGAAGATGTAGTCGGCCGACTATAAGTGAGACCAAAGGAAATAGTACCCTTGACGTACTGAAGAAGTCTTTTAACTGCTCGAAAATGCTCAACAGTAGGAGCATGAAGAAATTGAGAAAGTTTATTAACAGCGTAAGATAAGTCCGGTCGAGTAATTGTCAAATATTGCAAAGCACCAACTAATAAGCGGTAGAGAGTAGGATCCGATTATGATAAACTTTCGGCAGTAAAAGATTCATGAGGAGCCAGAGGAGTACTGACCGGGTTTGGAATCATATAGATCAGCTGGAATTAAAATGTCTTTAGCGTACTTTGCCTGTGTAAGAAAGAGGCCCGTATCAGTGTATGCAACCTCAAGACCCAAAAAATAACTTAAATCGCCAAGATCTTTGATGGCAAACTCATCATGAAGACGAGCAATAAAAGTGGCGATGGCTGAAGAATCATTGCCCGTAAGGATTAAGTCATCAACATAGACTAAGAGATACATGATGCAAGACTCTTTGCAAAGCACAAATAAAGATGTGTCAGGACGACTGCACACAAAACCATAAGATAGTAGAAACGTGCTAAGGCGCTCGAACCAAGCACGAGGAGCCTGCTTTAGACCATAAAGGGCTTTGGATAATTTGCAAACATGATTGGGAAATTGGGGATTAATAAACCCAGGAGGTTGCTCCATAAATATTGTTTCATCCAAGGTTCCATTTAAAAAGGCATTCTTTACATCGAGTTGGTGCAAACGCCAGTTGTGCAAAATCGCAAGAGATAAGACAATCCGAACTGTGGGGCTTTAATACAGGGCTAAAGGTATGAGAATAATCCAATCCTGGAACCTAGGTAAAACCTTGAGCCACCAAGCGTGCTTTATAATGCTCAACAGTCCCATTTGAGTGATATTTAATGCGGTAGACCCACTTAGAACCAACGATATTGGTGGAAGACGGGCGCGATACAAGAGCCAAGTTTGATTTTGCTTTAAGGCCATAATTTCATCAACCATAGCTGCCATCCACCGAGGATCCTTAGAGGCAGATTTAAACCCACGCGGCTCGGTTTCAGACGATAGTGCGATGAGAAGATTGTTCGTGGCTAGAGAGGCAAAATTGGCTTGGTGCTTTGGTTTGAAAACGCAAGCTTTGGCACGCGTCACCATCGGATGCAAATTAGAAACCGGAGCATTTGTTATCGTAGAAGTGGAAACTTCCGGTGGAGTGGTGTCTGCTACGGGTGAGGCAACTTCCGGTGGAGTCTGAACAACAGTAGTGGAGGGTGAGGAAGTGGAGTATGAGGTGTTAGACTCCTGTAGTGAAGGTTCAGCTGAAGGAGAAATAACCGTAGGGGATGGGCTGGAAATTGAGCCGGGAATAATTGGCGGGCAGATGGGACAAACAGGCGGGCCGAGAGGTGTAGTTGGGTTGGATGGGGCGGTTTTGGGTTGTTGGGCAGAAATGATAATTTGAGGGGAAATGTCTTCAAGAAAGGTGGTGAGTTCTAATTGTTGAACATCAGTAGAAGTAGAGGACCCCTTGAAAGGAAGAAGAGATTCATTGAATCTGGCATGACGCGTAATGAAGATCCGAGATGTACTCGGATCCAAGCACCTGTATCCCTTATATTGCGAACTATACCCGATGAAAACACATGGAAGACTTCGAGGTTCAAGTTTATGTTTAGCGTAGTCACGTAAATAAGGGAACACTTGACAACCAAAAACCCGTAAGTTGGAGTATAGAGGAGCTTGCTTGAAGAGAAGTTCAAATGGAAACTTGTTGTCTAAGAGAGAAGTCGGCACCCGATTGATAATAAATGTAGCCGAAGAAAAGGCATCCTCCCAGTAACAAGCTGGAATATGGGCATTGAATAACATTGCCAGGCCCGTTTCAACAATATGCCGATGCTTCCGTTCCACATGACCGTTTGGTTGGGGCGTGTATGGACACGAATAGCGATGAAAAGTCACATTGTCTTCAAAAATCTTACGAACCGTGTGGTTCAAAAATTCAGTGCCACCATCACTTTGAAAAACCTTGATTTTTCGAGAACACTATGTTTGAACAAGATTAATGAAGGTGGGTAAAACCGAATAAAAACCCATTTTTGTTTTAAGTGGATAAAACCACGTAAAGCGTGAATAATCATCTATAAAAATAACGTAATAACGATATCCATTTGTAGATGTAACAGGTGCGGGTCCCCGCAAATCACAATGTATTAAATCTAATGGATTAGAAGCACGTTTTATATTGGAATTAAAAGGTAATCGTTGCCCCTTGGCAAGTTGACAAGAAGCACAAAGTGTAGGTTTTGGCAATAAAGAAGTAACAGATAAAACACCACATTTGTTCAAAGATGAAATAACATAAACGAGACATGGCCTAGACGTGCATGCCACAATTCCTAAGACGCCTTATTATGAACTTCAGCAACAAAAACTCTCGGTTCATTCTTGAGCACATAAAGTCCACCCTCACAAACGCCTCTAGCGAGAACCTGCCTGGTTGTCCGATCCTGAATATGGAAAAAATGTTTTGAGAATAACACATCAACAGGATGATCAACGGTTTGTCACACCCCGACCCGCAATGGAATAAAAGTCGGGGCATAATTGGGTTATCACCAAAGCTCATGATATTTACTAAGATGTTTCATATTTATTAAATTCAAATTACAAACTTAAATATCCAAAACAAAATTCATACAATTACAAAGAAAATAAAACTATATATTTATTCCAAAGCATAAACTTGTTTATTCTTCTAGGCCTTCCTAAGTGTTTCCTGTCTCAGCTGGATCACCTGTATCATGTGTAAAACGGGGGAGATTTTGGGTCAACAAAAGTTGGCGAGTGAACCTTGATAAAACATTTTAACTAATTTCTTGTTTTATTTAATAAAGAAAATTCGTGCATTAATCACATGTGAGCAAACATATATGTAAACAATCACAAACCACTTTGGATGAGTATATGACATGAAATGATGATGTATTTGAGATCAAGGCTCAATCAAACGGAGCCGATCTAATGAGGCTCCTGATGCTCAACCCGTATCCCACGGGGAACTGATGGGCCTAATGAAAATGCATGCACTGAAATGATAAATTCAATCTACATATAATTCACACAACAATCAATACACATTTGATCACGGATATGATGTATGCACAAGTGTTTAAATAAAATATAAGAATAGTACGACACATGATACACCCCAAAACATGATTAAAACGGGGAATTTGTAGAGATTCACTCACAGTGGATGCGTTTCTTGATGACGATGAATGCGCACGAATATTATGATTCAACCGGCGAGTGAAAACTAACCTAAATAATAACGGCATGATTCGATTAAATAAATAAATTTTATTTGAGATTATTATTTTTAATTAGTGCTCTTTAATGAGATTTTTAGATTTAATTTTATGAGTTTAGTGCAAATTTCTAATTTTAAAAACCTTATTTTTAAGTATTTTTAATTAATTTTTCAATTAAATAAATAAATAAAAAGAAATAAAAATGGGTTGACTTTTGTCAGGTTTGACCGGGTCTGAGTGGTCAGACAGCACGTATTCTATGCTGTGAGTGAGGTTCGTACTCGGGACCTCTCGTATACGTGCACGCAGCTCTACCAACTGAGCTACGTGTCTAACCCGAAATATTCTTGGTTTTAATTATATATATACTAACTAACTTTAACCTTATTTAGTTTTTATTAAAAATGTTTTAATATGGCCGAACCGGTTGCAGAGACCCGGAATCGAACTCGGGACCTTCGGTTCGAGTGCACACAGCCTAACCAGTTGGGCTGTGTGTCTAATCTGCTTAACTACTGGATTATATTCCTCTTATATACATACTGTGAATTGATCTGAATAGGTTTTAAAAATGTTGGTTTTATTTCAGAAAGTCGGAAACATGCGTGATTCGAACCCGGGACGTGTGTTTTATATTTGCACACAGTCCACCGCTGGACTGTGTGTCTAACCCGGTTAAATACCCGATTTTAATTACATTAATATACAATTTAGTCTTCGTCTTCTTCACTTAAGAAAACACAGAACAGTGAACCCGACTGTTTTGCTTAATCGACCAACAAACTTATACTCGATTGAAATGGAATAGGAAAATAAAGATTAAGGAATATGATATACCAAAACAGAGAGTTTTCTTCAGATTTCCGGCTGAATGAACTGATTCAACAGTTTTGATTATTGATTTGAGCAATTAGATTATCAATCAAGAGATAGCAAGAAGGTTTAGACAATTATACCGTCTGAAGAAGAAATGCGGTTTTCTGATCAGTGATTCCGGCGATATTCCGGCGAGTGTGAAGATCTCCGGCGACGAGCTTTGGAAGAATTAAAACTTCAGAAAGAGAGTGCGGTTCTGGGCGAAATGTTTACCAGGAGTTTGAGTGGGTATTTATAAGGAGGACAGGCCGATTGGGTTCGAATTAAGGGCCAAGATTCGCGGTCAATGATTTCCGACGGTTTTGACTGAAATTGAGTGCCAGGCAACGGTTATAACTAATGTCGAAATCAGTTTATGCGTTTCAGTCAAGGGAAATGGCAACATTTGCGGAGTTTCGGTTTTTCCGGCGATTGCGAGTTCTGGGCGCGCTGATTACCGGTTTTGACTTTCGGATTTTACTTTAAGTGTTATTTGTTTCAGTACATAACACAAATGATGTGTGTGGTGGAGTGGTGTGATGTGTGTGTGTGTTCGCGGGAGACCCAGGTTCGAGACCCGGCGACTCTATTTTATTTTTTATTTACTTATTATTATTATTTATTAATGATGGTTTTTAAATTCTAAAATGTTTATTAATTATGTATTATTTAAAATAATCTGAACAATAAATACGCAACGAAACTTATAACTGAATACTTGATTATTAAACGAAGCGGGTTTTGAACCCATTTTTCATAAATGTTACAGTATACCCTACTTTTAGGAATTTCGTCCCGAAATTTAAGTAGTACTGGTAACCGGAAAAAGATGCAGGTATTTCTCGCGCATTGAGTCTTCACGTTCCCAAGTAAACTCGGGTCCTCGTTTTGACTCCCAACGTACCCTGACAATTGGAATACGACTTCGCCTTAAACGTTTCTCTCCGAAATCTATGATTTCTACTGGTCTTTCAACGAAGTGCATTGATTCATCGACTTGAATGTCTTCTAGAGGAATATGGAGATTTTCATCGGCAAGGCACTTTTTCAAGTTTGATACATGGAATGTGGGATGAATTCTGTTGAGCTCTTCTGGTAGGTCAAGCTTGTATGCTACAGGACCTACTCTTTCGAGTATCTTGAAAGGTCCTACGTAGCGTGGTGCTAGCTTGCCCTTCTGGCCAAAACGAACCACTCCCTTCCACGGTGATACTTTTAAAAGTACTTGATCACCAATGTCAAACTCCAAGGGCTTTCGTCGTTTGTCTGCATAACTCTTTTGACGACTTTGAGCCGCTAGAAGATTGTTTCGAATTTGAAGGATCTTGTCGGTTGTTTCTTGAATTAATTCTGGTCCGGTGATTTGCGCTTCCCCAATTTTGTGCCAATATACTGGAGATCGGCACTTACGACCATATAAGGCTTCGAAAGGAGCCATGCCGATACTTGAATGATAGCTATTGTTGTATGAAAATTCCACTAATGGTAGGTGAGCGTCCCAGTTCCCTTTGAAGTCTATGACACATGCTCGCAGCATGTCTTCAAGGGTTTGGATGGTGCGTTCAGATTGACTATCAGTTTGAGGATGAAAAGCGGTACTGAGGTCTAATCGTGTACCCAAGGCGGTTTGTACGGCTCGCCATGTTCGTGAAGTGAAACGACCATCACGGTCTGAAATGATGCTTAATGGTATACCATGACGGCTTACAATCTCGCTGATGTAGATACGAGCTAACTTCTCGTTCTTGAAGTCCTCGCGAATCGGAATGAGGTGAGATGACTTTGTAAGACGATCGATTATTACCCATATGGTGTCATACCCACTGGAGGTGCGAGGTAACCTGGTAATGAAATCCATGGTTATGTTTTCCCACTTCCATACAGGTATTTCAGGTTGGACTAGAAGTCCTGAAGGTCTTTGATGTTCAGCTTTTACTTTGGAACAGGTAAGGCACTTGGAAACAAAAACAGCGATAACCTTTTCATGCCAGGCCACCAGTAGGTGTATCGTAGGTCATGATACATCTTGTCGGCTCCTGGGTGTACAGAGTATCGTGTTTTGTGCGCCTCATTCATGAGGAAATCACGAAGGTTATCGCGATCAGGAATCCATATGCGGTTTAAATAGTATAGAATACCGTCGGATTTGGTTTCGATTTTGAGTTCAGCTCCACATGACAGCTCATCGCATACATCATTTTCTGTTACAGAAACATGTTGAGCTGCCCGGATGTTACACCCCGACCCGCAGCGGAATAAGAGTCGGGGCATAATTGGGTTATCACCAAAGCTCATGATGTTTACTAAAACGTTTCATATTTATTAAATTCAAATTACAACTCAATTGTTCAAATCAAATCCATACAATTACAAGGAAAATAAAACTAGTAAAACAATCGAAAGCTTAAGCTGGTTTATTCTTCTAAGTCTTCCTATGTGTTTCTTGCCTCAACTGGATCACCTGTATCATGTGTAAAACGGGGGATATTTTGGGTCGACAAAAGTTGGCAAGTGAACCTTGATAAAACATTGTTATTAAGTTCTTGTTGTATTTAAAAAATATTGAAAGGTTGTGCAATAATCACATGTGAGCAAATGTATGTATATAACAAAACACAAACCACATTGGATGAGTAAATGACATAAATGATGATGTATTGGAGATCAAGGATCAATCAAACGGAGCCGATCGAATGACATGAATGATGATGATGTATGTGAGATCAAGGCTCAATCAAACGGAGCCGATCGAATGAGGCACCTGTACTCAACCTGTATCCCACTGGGAGCTGATGGGCCTAATGAAATGCTTCCACTGAAATTGATAAATTCAAACTAAACATAATTCACACAACAATTTGTACACATTTGATACACATTAGATCACAGATATGATGAATGCACAAGTGTTTATATTTATATAATAACAGAATTGTACGACACATGATACACCCCAAAATGTGATTAAAACGGGGAATTTGTAGAGATTCACTCACATTGGGTGCGTTCTTTTGATGATGTTGGATGCGCACGAGTTTTTGGGATTTGATCAACGAGGAAAACTAACCTAAAAATAATAACGAAATAGTTCGGTAAATAAATGGATTTTTAGATTTATTTTTTTGTGAGTTTAAGGACATTTTCTAACTTTAAAAATATTATTTTTTAAGTATTTTTAATTGATTTTTAAATTAAATTAAATAAATAAAAAGGTATAAAATTTTTTGACTTTTTGACCGTTGACCGGTCGTACTGTGGGTAATGTGTGCGCTGAGTGAGGTTCGAACCCGAGACCTCTCGTACGCATGCACGCAGCTCTACCAACTGAGCTACGTGTCTAACCCGAAATATTCTCTGTTTTAATTATATATATATACTAATTAATTGTTATTTTATTTGAGTTACTATTAAAATGATTTAAAATGGCCGAACCGCTTGCAGGGACCCGGAGTCGAACTCGGGTCCTTCGGTTCGTATGCGCACAGCCCAACCAGTTGGGCTGTGTGTCTAATCTGTTTAACTTACGGTTTATATTACTCTTATAAACATGTTGTGGCTTGTTCTGATTCAGTTTTTTAAAAAAAGTTGGTTTTAATTCTGAAAGTCGATACGTTGTAAGATTCAAACTCGTGATGTTTGTTTTGTTTGCGCACACAGTCCACCGCTGGACTGTGTGTCTAACCCGTTTGATTATGTGATTTTAATTATACTTATACTCATTCCTAACTTCGTCTTCTTCGTTTACAAACACCCCGATCAGAGAGTTCCGACTGTTTTGTTTAACTTGATTATCAAAACTTATAATTTGTTGAAATGTAATAGTAAACGAGATTAAAGAACATAATGTACCAAAACAGCGTGTTTAATTCAGATTTCCGGCAAGGGGGCGTCGGCTCTGATTGGCGATCTCCGTCTGAGTGAATCAATCGACGGTTTTGATCAATGAGTTGTGCAATTAAGGTACTAAACGAAGGATATTAGGGGGTTTAGATGATTGTACCGATTCACAGCGAAACTTCGAAATTTTCAGAGATTTTCCGGCGAGTGTAGGATTTCTTGGCAACGTTTTCTGGAACCGATTCTGGTTGAAGGATTTAAGTTATTATAAGTCTAATAGTGGGTTACAAACAAAAGGGTCGAGACATTTACCGATTTGAAGTAAGTCGCGTTTTTCCGGTGAAAGTCCGGCGAATACAGAAAATCTCCGGCGAGTGCTAAAGCTTCGAGAGATTGTGCGATTTTGAGCGAAAAGGTTACCAGAGGTTTTGGTAGGTATTTATAAGGAAGAATCAGTATGAATTGAGTCCGAATTTGGTCTTGATTCGTGGTCAAGGTTTTCTCCAGCGGTTACGACTACAATTGAGGGTCAGATGTCGGTTATAACCGATGTAGACGTCGGTTATAACGTTATAGCCAAAAGGAAAATGGCTAAACTCGCGGATTGCCGGATTTTCCGGTGATTGCGAGTTCAGCCGCGCTGGAAGTCCGGTTTGAATTCGGGTTTCATCTTAAGTATTATTTGTTTCGATATAATAACAAAGAAGTCAAGTGGTGGAGTGGTATGCTGGGTGTTTGTTGAACCGGCTGACCCGGGTTCGAAACCCGGCAGCGGTATTTATTTTTTTATTCACTATTTTTTTGTTTTTATTAATTATGTTTTAAATTTCTAAAAATGTTTATTAGTTATGTATCGTTTAAAATTAATATGAACATTAAATACGCAACGAAAATTATAACTGAAATATTCGATTAATAAACGAAGCGGGTTTTGGGAACCCTTTTAGAAATTTCGTCCCGAAATTTAAGTAGTAGTGGTAACAGGAAAAAGATGCGGGTATTTTTCGCGCATTGAGTCTTCACGTTCCCAAGTAAACTCAGGTCCTCGTTTCGACTCCCAGCGTACCCTAACAATTGGAATACGACTCCGTCTTAAACGTTTTTCTCCGAAGTCCATGATCTCTACTGGTCTTTCTGTAACATCCGCCAAAAACCGGATTTACCAAACCCGCTTCGTTTATTAACCGAACCACCAGTTAAAAATTTCGTTGCGTATTTAATGCCCAAATTAATTTTAAACGATACATAATTAATAAGTATATTAGAATATAAAATCTATTTTTGAAAATGTATTAAAAATAGTGAATTAAAAACAATATGCTGAAGCCGGGACTCGAACCCGGGTCAGCCGAGAGCCTACAAAGCATTAACACACATCTCTACAACCGCTCCGCCACTTGATCTTTTTGTGAAGTTCTGGGGAGCAATTAAATCATATGTTCAGCTGAGAGTCAACCTGTTTCGCCAACTGAAACCGATATCGGCTTTCAAACCGACCAAGACGTTTGAGTGCTCGCGGAATCTTGATCATAACCGATAAAACCGACATCTTAAATCAATTCAGTCGTTAATGAACTTGAATTCAGGTGATGTTTGGTTTTTATAACCGAAAACTTTCATTCTGAAATTACTTCAACAAAACACTCATCTCGCGATTCAATTTCATTCCCAGAGCTTATAATTTTGTGTTTATTCTATTTTCTGGTCGTCGGAATTGCTTTCTGATCATCGCCGGAATTCTCTGCAAGTCGCCGGAAAACCGAGACTCAACTCAAAACGGTAAAATACCTCGACTTTACTGTTTCAATCAATTGTTAGAACCTTACTAACATTAACCCATCGCTCAGAATCAACCACAGACGACATTGCTGGACTTTCTGTTTTCACTTGAAAACTTCTGGATTTGTCGGAAACTCGCTGTTAACCGGTATGATCATTCAAACATACTGATAATCATTACTCATTAGTTCAATTTCACATCTAATCCCTCCAAACTGTTAATTGATTCTAACAGCCGAAGGTTCCAAAACAGAGCCGACGAGCTTCGCCGGATTTTCTGAAGAAGACGATCTGTTCGGTATTTTCTTTCCCCAAACTCTTCGGTTCAATACTTTTCAATTGTTCATCTTGTTCATTAACCGAATTAATCAAATAACAGTTAGATAACCGTTGCCTGAGTTTTGAACGAAGAAGACGAAGTAGCTATAATATAAGTTTAATTAAAATCAGTTTATGAACGGGTTAGACACACAGTCCAGCGGTGGACTGTGTGCGAACAAAAACACGCATACGTCCCGAGTTCGATTCTTGTCACACGCACCTTCACAGAAATAAAATGCCTTTTTTTTAGAGACCGAACCGGGTTAACTTCAGTAAGATGTTAAGTATAATAAAAACCAGAATAATTACCAAGTTAGACACACAGTCCAGCGGTGGACTGTGTGCCAAACTAAACCACAGGTCCCGGGTTCGAGACCTGTGGCGAGCACCGAGCGAGACATTAAAATCGTTTTTAAAATAAATGATTTTCGGATTAATTCAACTAGTATATAAATATAATTAAAAACAGAAATATTTCAGGTTAGACACGTAGCTCAGTTGGTAGAGCTGCGTGCACGCGAACGGGAGGTCTCGGGTTCGAGCCTCACCCGGCGCATACACTTACACAATAAAACCGGTCAACGGTCAACGGTCAACAAGTCAACGGTCAGAAAGTCAATATTTTTTTATTATTTTTATTTATTTATTTTATTTAAAAATCAATTAAAAATACTTAAAAATAACATTTTTAAAGTTAGAAAATAGCCTAAAACTCACAAAAATATACCCAAAAATCCTATTAAAGTTGTTAATAAAATCCATTTATTTACCTTACTTTTTCATTATTAATTAGGTTAGTTATTCCTCGTCGGTCAATCCTCTAAACTCGTGCGCATTCATCATCATTCACCAAACGCACCCAAGGTGAGTGAATCTCTACAAATTCCCCGTTTAAATCACGTTTTTGGGGTGTATCATGTGTCTTATTATTTATTATATTTAAATCATTGTGCATACATCATATCATGAATAAATGTGTATCCAGCCTGTGTAAACTGTTTGTGTGATTATTGTTTAGATTTAATTTATTAGTTTCAGTACATGCAATTTCATAGGCCGCCGCTCCCCATTACATTATGAGCGTTGAGCAGTTCCCCATTTCATTATGAGCGTGAACCTGGCGTTGCCTACATACGATCGGCTCCGTTTGATTGAGCCTTGATCGCACAGACATTTTTCATTTTCAGTACATGCAATACGATCCGCTCCGTTTGATTGAGCCTTGATCGCACAGACATTTATCATTTTCAGTACATGCAATACGATCGGCTCCGTTTGATTGAGCCTTGATCGCACAGTTTCATTTATGTTATATATTTATGCAAGTTGATATGTTATTGTATGCTGTTGGTTGTTAATGTATGTTATTGTTTGTTGTTGTTTGATATCGTATGCTAATGGTTTGTGATTGTATGCTGTTGGTTTGTTAATGTATGTTATTGTTTGTTGTTGTTTGATATCGTATGCTAATGGTTTGTGATTGTATACTGTTGGTTTGTTAATGTATGTTATTGTTTGTTGTGGTTTGTTATTGTATGCTAATTGTTGTTATTGTATGTTTATTTACATTTGTTCATATATGAATATTGCACGATTTTTCCATATTAAATACAATCAGAAATAAATAATAAATGTTTTCTAACAAGGTTCACTCGCCAACTTTTTGTTGATCAAAAAAACCATTTTTACATATGATACAGGTGAACAGGATGAAGCATGGAAAACATAGGAAATTGCCTTAGAAGAAAAATAATGAAGTTTAGAAGGATGAATAGAACATGTTGTATTTGTTTGATATGATTGTATGATCTCTTTTAAATTGAAATAATAAATATGAAACCTTATAATAAATGTCATGAGCTTTGATGAAAACCCAATCATGCCCCGGTCACCTTTTCCGCTGCGGGTCGGGGGTGTGACACTTTCAATGAAGTGCATAGATTCATCGATCTGAATATCTTCTATGGGAATATGGAGGTTTTCATCGGCGAGGCACTTCTTCAAGTTTGATACATGGAATGTGGGATGAATTCTGTTGAGCTCTTCTGGTAGGTCAAGCTTGTATGCTACAGGTCCTACTCTTTCGAGTATCTTGAAAGGTCCTACGTAGCGTGGTGCTAGCTTGCCTTTCTGGCCAATACGAACCACTCCCTTCCACGGTGATACTTTTAAAAGTACTTGATCACCAATGTTAAACTCCAAGGGCTTTCGTCGTTTGTCTGCATAACTCTTTTGACGACTTTGTGCCGCTAGAAGATTGTTTCGAATTTGATGGATCTTGTCTGTTGTTTCTTGAATTAATTTTGGACCGGTGATTTGAGCTTCCCCAATTTCGTGCCAACATGCTAGAGATCGGCACTTACGACCATATAAAACTTCGAAAGGAGCCATGCCGATACTTGAGTGATAACTATTGTTGTACGAAAATTCAACTAATGGTAGATGAGAGTCCCAATTTCCCTTGAAGTCTATGACACATGCTCGAAGCATGTCTTCAAGAGTTTGGATGGTGCGTTCAGATTGTCCATCAGTTTGAGGATGAAAAGCGGTACTGAGGTCTAATCGTGTACCCAAGGCGGTTTGTACGGTTCGCCATGATCGTGAAGTGAAACGGCCATCACGGTCTGAAATGATGCTTAAAGGTACACCATGACGGCTTACGATCTCGCTGATATAGATACGAGCTAACTTCTCGTTCTTGAAGTCCTCGCGAATCGGAATGAAGTGAGCTAATTTTGTAAGACGTTCAATGATTACCCATATAGTGTCATACCCACTGGAGGTGCGAGGTAACCCGGTAATGTAGTCCATGGTTATGTTTTCCCACTTCCATACATGTATATCAGGTTGGGTTAGAAGTCCTAAAGGTCTTTGATGTTCAGCTTTTACTTTGGAACATGTAAGGCACTTGGAAACAAAAACAGCGATATCCTTTTTCATGCCAGGCCACCAGTAGGTGTATCGAAGGTCTTGATACATCTTGTCGGCTCCTGGGTGTACAGAGTACCGTGTTTTGTGCGCCTCATTCATAAGGAAATCACGAAGGTTATCGCGATCGGGAATCCATATGCGATTTAGATAGTATAGAATACCGTCGGATTTAGTTTCGATCTTAAGTTCAGCTCCACAAGACAGCTTATCGCGTACGTCGTTTTCTGTTACTGAAACATGTTGAGCTTCTCGGATACGATCTTTGATGTCGGTTATGATTTGCGAACATAGGAGATGAATGGAGTTCGCATAACCTTTTCGACTGAGTGCATCGGCCACCACATTTCCCTTGCCAGGATGATACCGAATTTCACAGTCGTAGTCGTTAAGAAGTTCGACCCATCTTCGTTGCCTCATATTCAACTCTTTTTGGTTAAAGATATGTTGGAGGCTCTTTTGGTCAGTGTATATTTCACACTTGGTACCGAAGAGGTAATGTCTCCATATCTTAAGAGCGAACACAACGGCACCAAGTTCCAGGTCGTGGGTGGTGTAGTTCTTCTCATGAACTTTGAGTTGCCTAGAAGCATAGGCTATCACTTTTCCTCTTTGCATTAATACACAGCCTAGCCCTTGCCCTGATGCGTCACAATATACTACAAAGTCATCGCAACCTTCAGGAAGTGTGAGGATAGGTGCGTCACAAAGCTTTTGCTTAAGGGTTTGGAAGGCTTCTTCTTGTTTAGGTCCCCATATGAAGGGTTTTCCTTTATGAGTCAAAGTCGTGAGTGGTACAGCAATACGGGAGAAATTGGAAATGAAGCGGCGATAGTAACCAGCCAAACCAAGAAATGATCTTACTTCGGTAGGGGTACGTGGCGCTTGCCATTCCTGCACTGCCTTGATTTTTGAAGGATCAACATGAATTCCCTTGTCATTGACGACGTGTCCAAGGAATTGTACTTCCCTTAACCAGAATTCACATCTCGAGAACTTAGCGTGCAGCTTTTCAGTCCTTAAGAGTGTAAGGATAAGTCGAAGGTGTCGTTCATGATCGGATTTAGGCTTTGAGTAGATAAGAATATCGTCGATGAAGACTATAACAAAGCGGTCGAGGTAGGGTTTGCAGACTCTATTCATTAGATCCATGAAGACAGCTGGGGTGTTGGTTAAACCAAATGGCATAACCATGAATTCGTAATGACCATAACGAGTTCGGAAGGCGGTCTTTGGAACGTCTTCTTCATGTACTATGAGTTGATGATAACCAGAACGAAGGTCGATCTTTGAAAAACAAGTGGCGCCTTGAAGTTGGTCTAGAAGGTCATCGATGCGAGGTAATGGGTAGCTATTCTTAACCGTTAACTTGTTGAGCTCTCTATAGTCTATACACATGCGAAACGTTCCGTCTTTCTTCTTCACAAAAAGAACAGGTGCACCCCAAGGCGAGGAGCTAGGACGTATGAATCCTTTGTCAGTCAACTCTTGCAGTTGACTGGCCAGCTCTTGCATTTCGGATGGGGCTAACCTATAAGGAGATTTTGCGACTGGTGTAGCGCCAGGTATAAGATCAATGCGGAATTCGACTTCTCTCACGGGAGGAAGTCCTGAGATGTCGTCGGGAAAGACTTGTGGGAATTCTTTCACTACCGGTATATCTTCGAGTTTCTTCTCCTTGTTTACTTTCTTGACGACGTGAGTTAGAAATGCGACATAGGTCTTGCGGAGATATTTTCGGGCTTAAAGACAGGACATTAATTTGAGTCCTTTCGAAGGGTTTCTCCAAAGATTCGTAGGGTCTGGCCGTCTGCAAAAGGAATGCGAATGAACTTTTCGCGGCATACAACTTCAGCGTGATGTTGGCTGAGCCAGTCCATACCGATTATAATGTTGAAACTTCCCAACTTCATAGGAGTGAGGTCAACTGGAAAATCGTGATCGTTTAGAGTGAGGGTACAACCTCGTATAATAGAGTTTAATGAGACTGGTTTTCCGTCAGCAACTTCCACCGTTAGAGATTCCATGAGATTATCACGAGTTTGGTTGAGGATGGGTTCAAATTCTAAGGACACAAAACTCTTATCCGCGCCAGTATCGAATAATATGGATGCATAACTACCATTGACGAGAAACGTACCGTTAACCACGTTGTTGTCAGCCTAGCTTAGTTGGCGTTAATGTTGAAAGCTCTTCCTCTAGCAGGTGGAGGAGCTTGGTTAGCCTGGTTTACCGGATTCACTTGAGCTTGGGCATGGATGATGTTTACCAAACGGGGACATGTGTTCCTGAAGTGGTTTGGGTCTCCACAGTTGTAACAAGCTCGCATAGGTTGCATCATGGGGTAGTTAGGTTGGTAGTAGGATTGGGCTATATGTTGGGCAGGTGGTAGGAGTAAAGGTTGTTGGGCTTGACCCACTATCTGATGATGGGTTTGGGTTGAGAGTTGATTGCGGTTCATTCGCTGAAGCGTGCGACAGGTTTGGGTGGTGTGACCCGCACGGCCACAGCTGGTTCAATGTTGGCAAGGAGTTTCTGGGAGGTGATGGTATTGACAACGGTTGCATTTTGGGTATGGGCCGGAGTATGGCTTTTTATAGGGTGCCGCTGAGGGAGCAACTTGGGTGATGGGTGCGGCAGTATAGGAGAGTTTGTGTGTGTGACAGCAAAATTCTGCTGTTTCGTTTCCTCATTCCAGCAAACTTTGAAGAGGAGATGGAATGGGTTGAAGTTTGGGCCTCAATGGGGGGTTTCTTTTTCTCATCCTTAAATTTGCCGTTTTGGATGCGATTCTCGGTAAGCTCGGTAGCTAGTTCCATAGTGGCTTCAAGTGTTGCAGGTGAAGTGCTTAGAACCGAGTCTTGAATTTTCGAGGGGAGGCCTCGAATATAGTGTTCAACTAAACGGTACACTGGGGTGAACAAGTTGGGGATCATTTGGTTCAGCTCAAGAAATCTTTTGTTGTAGGAAGTATGATCTCCTTCTTTTTGTTTTAGCGTGTGGAATTCATCTTCTAACTTTTTGATTTCGCTTCTTGGACAGAAGCGTCTAGTTCATCACTCTCCCTTACTCTTCCATGTAAGGCCATTGCATCTTCGATTCCTCTCTTACCCTTCTCTGTGTTCCACCAGGTAAGGGCTACCCCAAACAGTCTCCCAGTTGCGTAACGTACCTTGCGATCCTCAGGACAATCGCAATTGTGGAAGGTGTTCTCCATTTCTTCAAACCAGAGGAGGAGAGCAGTGACACGTTCGGTCCCTTCGTATTTTGGGGGATCGCAAGACTTGAAGTGTTTGTAGGAGCACTTTTTGGAGGGAGGGTTATCGACGTTCTGGTCTTCTTGATTGGGAGGGTTGATGGGATTCGCGGTGAGAGCTTGTTGGACTTGGATTACGATGTCAGGAAGCACTACTGCCATTTGTTTTGCAATTTGGGTGGCCAAGCGTTCGTTTGATCTTCCTGATTTTCTACCTCCACGTAGCTGCCTAGTCGACATCTACAGGAACATACATAGGAAGATTGTGAGTTTAAGAAGTTTTTAGGTGTCATGTGTCGTCAAATGAATAAAAATAACATAATTATCAATAATGCAATTACATCCATAGGATGTCTTGGGTTTGCTCATGTTTGGGCCTCCAATGTCCCCCATACCATCGCCTGTATAGTCATGTGGGCCCCCATGACTATTGGCTTACTAGGATTCACATTGGTATTGGCGGTTTAACACTCACATCACCCAAATGAAAACCATGAAATATGATTGCGAGATGTATGGTAGGAGGGTGTCCAGGTGTAGACACAATGACAACTCAAAGTGGGGTTAGCTCACACGACGTTTGGTATAGCATGCTTTGGCCTAATAGGTCCTTCGTACTCTCATCGTTAGTCCCCAGGTAGGCAAACTGGTCCTTTATTTTGGATTTATACGAATGCCAAGCCTAGATAGGACGTTCCAACTACCGGTACTTGTACCCTTCCAGTTACTACATGTCCGTCATGAGAACTCACTTTGATGTGATTTGAAAAATACAAAAATCGTTGCAAAATCATGGGAATTGTGTGGTATGTGCTCTCATGGATATGATATGTTATGAGGATATGATTCATGATGAGCATTGTATAATAATATGTACTTATGAACATGCTTGCATAACATTGAATGTAACAATAAACATACAGCATATAAACATCATGAATTTTGTATGTAACGAACAAAATCTAAAAATTCTAATCAACTATAGTATAGGCTCTAAGGGTCTAATAACCTATCCTATATCCCTATAGTCATGGCTCTGATACCAATCTGTCACACCCCGACCCGCAGCGGAATAAGAGTCGGGGCATAATTCGGTTATCACCAAAGCTCATGATGTTTACTAAAACATTTCATAATTATTAAATTCAAATTACAACTCAAATGTTCAAATCAAATCCATACAATTACAAGGAAAATAAAACTAAGTAAAACAATCGAAAGCTTAAGCTGGTTTATTCTTCTAAGTCTTCCTATGTGTTTCTTGCCTCAACTGGATTACCTGTATCATGTGTAAAACGGGGGATATTTTGGGTCAACAAAAATTTGGCGAGTGAACCTTGATAAAACATTGTTATTAAGTTCTTGTTGTATTTAAAACATATTGAAAAGTTGTGCAATAATCACATGTGAGCAAATGTATGTATATAACAAAACACAAACCACATTGGATGAGTAAATGACATAAATGATGATGTATTGGAGATCAAGGCTCAACCAAACGGAGCCGATCGAATGACATGAATGATGATGATGTATGTGAGATCAAGGCTCAATCAAACGCAGCCGATCGAATGAGGCACCTGTACTCAACCCGTATCCCACTGGGAGCTGATGGGCCTAATGAAATGCTTCCACTGAAAATGATAAATTCAAACCAAACATAATTTACACAACAATTTGTACACATTTGATACACATTAGATCACAGATATGATGAATGCACAAGTGTTTATATTTATATAATAACAGAATTGTACGACACATGATACACCCCAAAATGTGATTAAAACGGGGAATTTGTAGAGATTCACTCACATTGGGTGCGTTCTTTTGATGATGTTGGATGCGCACGAGTTTTTGGGATTTGATCAACGAGGAAAACTAACCTAAAAATAATAACGAAATAGTTCGGTAAATAAATGGATTTTTAGATTTATTTTTTTGTGAGTTTAAGGACATTTTCTAACTTTAAAAATATTATTTTTTAAGTATTTTTAATTGATTTTTAAATTAAATAAATAAATAAAAAGGTATAAAATTTTTTGACTTTTTGACCGTTGACCGTTCGGACTGTGGGTAATGTGTGCGCTGAGTGAGGTTCGAACCCGAGACCTCTCGTACGCGTGCACGCAGCTCTACCAACTGAGCTATGTGTCTAACCCGAAATATTCTCTGTTTTAATTATATATATATACTAATTAATTGTTATTTTATTTGAGTTACTATTAAAATGATTTAAAATGGCCGAACCGCTTGCAGGGACCCGGAGTCGAACTCGGGTCCTTCGGTTCGTATGCGCACAGCCCAACCAGTTGGGCTGTGTGTCTAATCTGTTTAACTTACGGTTTATATTACTCTTATAAACATGTTGTGGCTTGTTCTGATTCAGTTTTTTAAAAAAAGTTGGTTTTAATTCTGAAAGTCGATACGTTGTAAGATTCAAACTCGTGATGTTTGTTTTGTTTGCGCACACAGTCCACCGCTGGACTGTGTGTCTAACCCGTTTGATTATGTGATTTTAATTATACTTATACTCATTCCTAACTTCGTCTTCTTCGTTTACAAACACCCCGATCAGAGAGTTCCGACTGTTTTGTTTAACTTGATTATCAAAACTTATAATTTGTTGAAATGTAATAGTAAACGAGATTAAAGAACATAATGTACCAAAACAGCGTGTTTAATTCAGATTTCCGGCAAGGGGGCGTCGGCTCTGATTGGCGATCTCCGTCTGAGTGAATCAATCGACGGTTTTGATCAATGAGTTGTGCAATTAAGGTACTAAACGAAGGATATTAGGGGTTTAGATGATTGTACCGATTCACAGCGAAACTTTGAAATTTTCAGAGATTTTCCGGCGAGTGTAGGATTTCTTGGCAACGTTGTCTGGAACCGATTCTGGTTGATGGATTTAAGTTATTATAAGTCTAATAGTGGGTTACAAACAAAAGGGTCGAGACATTTACCGATTTGAAGTAAGTCGCGTTTTTCCGGTGAAAGTCCGGCGAATACAGAAAATCTCCGGCGAGTGCTAAAGCTTCGAGAGATTGTGCGATTTTGAGCGAAAAGGTTACCAGAGGTTTAGGTAGGTATTTATAAGGAAGAATCAGTATGAATTGAGTCCGAATTTGGTCTTGATTCGTGGTCAAGGTTTTCTCCGGCGGTTACGACTACAATTGAGGGTCAGATGTCGGTTATGTCACACCCCGACCCGCAACGGAAAAGGTCATCGAGGCAATGATTGGGTTATCATCAAAGCTCATGACATTTATTATAACGTTTCATATTTATTATTTCAATTTAAAGGGAAACATACAATCATAATTAAACAAATACAACATTTTCTATTCATCCTTCTAAACTTCATTATTTTTTTCTAAGGCAATTTCCTATGTTTTCCATGCTTCATCCTGTTCACCTGTATCATATGTAAAAATGGTTTTTGGATCAACAAAAAGTTGGCGAGTGAACCTTGTTAGAAAACATTTATTATTTATTTCTGGTTGTATTTAATATGGAAAAATCGTGCAATATTCATATATGAACAAATGTAAATAAACATATAATAACATCAATTAGCATACGATAACAAACCACAACAAACAATAACATACATTAACAACAATTAGCATACAATAACAAGCCACAACAAACAATAACATACATTAACAAACCAACAGCATACAATAACATATCAATATGCATAAATATATAACATAAATAAAACTGTGCGATCAAGGCTCAATCAAACGGAGCCGATCGTATTGCATGTACTGAAAATGAAAAATGTCTGTGCGATCAAGACTCAATCAAACGGAGCCGATCGTATGTTGGCACGCCAGGTTCACGCTCATAATGTAATGGGGAACATGCTCAACGCTCATAATGTAATGGGGAGCGGCGGCCTATGAAATTGCATGTACTTGAAAATAATAAATTAAATCTAAACAATAACCACACAAACAGTATATACAAACTGAATACACATTTATTCATGATATGATGTATGCACAATGATTTAAATATAGTAAATAGTAAGACACATGATACACCCCAAAAACGTGATTTAAACGGGGAATTTGTAGAGATTCACTCACAGTGGGTGCGTTCGGTGAATGATGATGAATGCACACGAGTTTAGAGGATTGATCGTCGAGGAATAACTAACCTAATTAATAAAGGAAAGTAAGGTAAATAAATGGATTTTATTAATAACTTTAATAGGATTTTTGGATATATTTTTGTGAGTTTTACGCTATTTTCTAACTTTAAAAATGTTATTTTTAAGTTTTTAATTGATTTTTAAATAAAATAAATAAATAAAAATAATAAAAAATGTTGACCCGTGGACCGTTGACTTGTTGACCGGTTTAATTGTGTAAGTGTTTGCGCCGGGTGAGGCTCGAACCCGAGACCTCCCGTTCGCGTGCACGCAGCTCTAACAACTGAGCTACATGTCTAACCTGAAATAATTCTGTTTTTAATTATATTTATATACTAACTGAATTAATCCGAAAATCATTTATTTTAAAAACGATTTTAACATAACGACTCGGTGCACTCCACAGGTCTCGAACCCGGGACCTGTGGTTTAGTTTGGCACACAGTCCACCGATGGACTGTGTGTCTAACTTGGTAAATATCCTAGTTTTTATTATACTTAACATATAACGGAGTTAACCCGGTTCAGTTTTAAACAAAAAGGCATTTTATTACTGCGAAGGTGCGTGTATCAAGAATCGAACTCGGGACGTGTATGTTTTTATTTGCACACAGTCCATCGCTGGACTGTGTGTCTAACCCGTTCATGAAAACTGTTTTTAATTAATCTTATATCATATCTGAACTCGTCTTCTTCGTTCAAAACACAAACATCGGTCAAAGCAACTGATACTTGATTAATTCGGTTAGTGAACAAGATGAACAATTGGAAAGTATTGAATCGAAGAGTTTGGGGAAAGAAAATACCGAACAAATCGTCTTCTTCAGAAAATCCGGCGAAGCTCGTCGGCTCTGTTCAGGTGACCTTCGGCTGTTAGAGTCAATTAGCATTTCAGAGGGATTAGATGTGAAATTGAACTAATGAGTAATGATTAACAGTAGATTACATGATCATACCGGTTATCAGCGTGATTCTGAAACTTTCAGAAATTTTCCGGCGAAAACAGAAAGATCCGGCAATGTCGTCTGGGGTTGATTCTGAGTGATGAAATGGTGTTAGAACTTGTCTTATAATGGAATGAAACCGAAACATCAAGGTAATTACCGTGCAGATGAAAGTCTCGGTTTTCCGGCGACTTGCAGAGAATTCCGGCGAGTGAAATTTCTTGCGACCGAGATTCTTCAGTGGTTTAAGGTGAGTGGGAGTGATGTCAGTACGAGTTCTATGATCTTATTTTTGGGTAAGAAGAAAAGGTGGATTGAATTCGGTTTTCTGGCGAAACTTTCCGGTAATTTTTCATAGAATTCCGGCGACTTCCGGCGAAGTTTTCTGTGCGAAACGATGAGTGTGAGTTGAATACATACGTGAGCCTAACTGATGAACAAGGTATAATCCCGAATTTGGATTGTATTTTCGGTTTCAATAGCAATTCAAAGCAATGAATGAAATTGATGGTTTTCTTCGGTTATAACCGACCTTACTTGTTAATGCATACGTTATGACCAAAAAGAAACGGCAAACTTTGATGGAATTGCCGGGATTTCCGGCGTGAGCTGATTTGGGCGCGTTGTGCACTGGGTTTTGATTTCCAGATTGATTTATGTATTAATTGGTTCAATATATTAACAAACATCACAAGTGGCGGAGCGGTTGTAGGGATGTGAGTTAAGTCGTTGCTGTATCTGGTTGACCCGGGTTCGAAACCCGGCTTCAGCCATTTATTTTTATTTCATTATTTTCAATACTTTTTCAAATGTAACTTTTATATTCTAATATACTTATTAATTATGTATCATTTAAAATTAATTTGGGCATTAAATACGCAACGGAATTTTTAACTGATTGTTCGGTTGATAAACGAAGCGGGTTTGGTAAATCCGGTTTTTGGCGGATGTTACAGGTTATAACCGATGTAGACATCGGTTATAACGTTATAGTCAAAAGGAAAATGGCTAAACTCGCGGATTGCCGGATTTTCCGGTGATTGCGAGTTCAGCCGCGCTGGAAGTCCGGTTTGAATTCGGGTTTCATCTTAAGTATTATTTGTTCCGATATAATAACAAAGAAGTCAAGTGGCGGAGTGGTATGCTGGGTGTTTGTTGAACCGGCTGACCCGGGTTCGAAACCCGGCAGCGGTATTTATTTTTTTATTCACTATTTTTTTGTTTTTATTGATTATGTTTTAAATTTCTAAAAATGTTTATTAGTTATGTATCGTTTAAAATTAATATGAACATTAAATACGCAACGAAAATTATAACTGAAATATTCGATTAATAAACGAAGCGGGTTTTGGAAACCCGTTTTTCGACGGATGTTACACCGGATTCGATCCTTGATGTCAGTTATGATTTGCGAACATAGAAGGCGAATGGAGTTCGCATAACCTTTTCGACTGAGCGCAGCGGCCACCACGTTTGCCTTGCCATGATGATACCGAATTTCACAGTCGTAGTCGTTGAGAAGTTCGACTCATCTTCGTTGCCTCATATTCAACTCCTTCTGGTTGAAGATATGTTGGAGACTCTTGTGGTCAGTGTATATTTCACACTTGGTACCGTAGAGGTAATGTCTCCATATCTTGAGAGCGAACACAACGGCTCCAAGTTCCAGGTCGTGGGTGGTGTAATTCTTCTCGTGAACCTTGAGTTGCCTAGAGGCATAGGCTATCACTTTTCCTCTTTGCATCAATACACAGCCTAGCCCTTGCCCTGATGCGTCGCAATATACCACAAAGTCATCGCAACCCTCAGGGAGTGTGAGGATATGTGCGTCACAAAGTTTTTGCTTTAGAGTTTGGAAGGCCTCCTGTTGTTTAGGTCCCCATATGAATGGTTTTCCTTTATGAGTCAAGGCCGTGAGTGGTACAACAATACGAGAAAAATTGGCAATGAAGCGTCGATAGTAACCAGCCAAACCAAGAAATGACCTAACTTCGGTAGGGGTACGTGGCGCTTGCCATTCTTGCACCGCCTTGATTTTTGAAGGATCGACATGAATTCCCTTGTCATTGACGACATGTCCAAGGAATTGTACTTCTCCTAACCAGAATTCGCATTTTGAGAACTTAGCGTAAAGCTTTTCAGTCCTTAAGAGTGTAAGGATGAGTCGAAGGTGTCGCTCATGATCGGATTTAGACTTGGAGTAAATAAGGATGTCGTCGATGAAGACTAGGACGAAACGGTCGAGGTAGGGTTTGCATACCCTATTCATTAAATCCATGAAGACAGCGAGGGCGTTGGTTAAACCGAATAGCAGGACCATGAACTCGTAATGACCATAACGAGTCCGGAAAGCGGTTTTTGGGATATCTTCTTCGTGCACCCTGAGCTGATGATAACCAGAACGAAGGTCGATTTTTGAAAAGCAGGTGGTGCCTTGAAGTTGGTCTAGGAGATCATCAATGCTAGGCAGTGGATAGCGATTTTTAACCGTTAACTTGTTGAGTTCTCTATAATCAATGCACTTGCGAAACGTTCCATCTTTCTTCTTCACAAAAAGAACAGGTGCACCCCAAGGCGATGAGCTAGGACGTATGAATCCTTTGTCAGTCAGCTCTTGCAGTTGACTGTCCAGCTCTTGCATTTCGGATGGGGCTAACCTATAAGGAGATTTTGCGACTGGTGTAGCGCCAGGTACAAGATCGATGCGAAATTTGACTTCTCTCACAGGAGGAAGTCCTGAAATGTCGTCGGGAAAGACTTGTGGGAATTATTTCACAATTGGGATATCTTCGAGTTTCCTCTACTTGTTTCCCTTTTTGACGACGTGAGTTAGGAATGCGACATAGTTCTTGCGGAGATATCTTCGGGCTTGGAGGCAGGACATTAATTTGAGTCCTTTTGAAGGGGTTTCCCAAAAAATACGTAGTGTCTGGCCGTCTGCAAGAGGAATGCGAATGAACTTTTCGTGGCACACCACTTCAGCGTGATGCTGGCTGAGCCAGTCCATACCGATTATAACATCGAAACTTCCCAACTTCATAGGAATAAGGTCAATTGGAAAATCGTGATCGTTTAGGGTGAGAGTACAATTGCGTATAATAGATTTTAATGAAACGGGTTTTCCGTCAGCAACTTCCACCGTTAGAGATTCGATGAGATTAACACGAGGTTGGTCGAGGATAGGTTCAAATTCTAAGGACACAAAGCTCTTATCCGCGCCAGTATCGAATAATATGGATGCATAACTACCATTAATGAGAAACGTACCATTGACCACGTTGTTGTCAGCCCTGGCTTGGTTGGCATTGATATTGAAAGCTCTCCCTCTGGCAGGTGGGGGAGCTTGGTTAGCTTGGTTTACCGGGTTTGCGTGAGCTTGGGCATGAATGATGTTTACTAGGCGTGGGCATGTGTTCCTGAAGTGGTTTGGGTCCCCACAGTTGAAACAAGCTTGCATGGGTTGCATCATGGGGTAGTTGGGTTGGTAGTAAGATTGGGCTGCGTGTGGTGCAGGTGGTAGAAGTAAGGGTTGTTGAGCTTGACCCACTATCTGATTTTGGGTTTGGGTTTGAGGTTGATTGCGGTTCATTCATTGAAGGGTACGGCAGGTTTGGATGGTGTGACCTGCACGGCCACAGCTTGTGCAATGTTGGCAGGGATTTTCGGGAGGGTGATGGTATTGACAGCGGTTGCATTTTGGGTGTGGGCCAGTATATGGCTTTTTGAATGGTGCAGCTGGAGGAGCAACTTGGGTGATTGGTGTAACAGTGATATGAGGGTTGGTTTGAGTGACAGCAAAATTCTTGCCATTGCGCTTCCTCTTACCAACAAACTTTGAGGATGAGACTGGGTGGTTTGGAGTTGGGGTCTCAATGGGTGCTTTCTTCTTTTCATCTTTGAACTTGCCGTTTCGAATGCGATTTTCAGTGAGTTCTGTAGCTAACTCCATTGCGGCTTCAAGTGTTGCAGGCGATGTGCTTAAAACTGAATCTTGAATTTTCGAGGGGAGGCCTCGAATGTAGTGTTCAACTAAGCGGTACAAAGGGGTGAACAAATTTAGGATCATCTGGTTCAGTTCGAGAAATCTCTTATTATATGAAGTGTGGTCTCCTTCCTTCTGTTTCAGTGCGTGGAATTCGTCTTCCAGCTTTTTGATTTCGCTTCTTGGACAGAAGCGTCTTGTCACGAGTTCCCTCAACTCTTCCCATGTTAAGGCCATGGCATCTTCAACTCCTCGCTTACCCTTTTCCGTGTTCCACTAGGTAAGGGCTACCCCAAACAGTCTTCCAGTAGCGTAACGTACCTTACGGTCCTCGGGACAATCGCAATTGAGGAAAGTGTTTTCCATTTCTTCAAACCAGTGAAGGAGGGCGGTAACACCTTCGGTCCCTTCATACTTTGGGGGATCGCAAGATTTGAAGTGTTTGTAGGTGCACTTGGGGGTTTTGGAAGGAGGGTTGGCGACGCTCTGGTCTTCTTGGTTGGGAGGGTTGATGGGATTAGCGGTGAGAGCTTGTTGAACTTGAAGCACGATGTCAGGAAGTACTACGGCCATTTGTTTAGCAATTTGTGTGGCCAAGCGTTCACTTGACTTTCCTGACTTTCTACCTCCACGTAGTTGCCTAGCCGACATCTACAGGAACATATATAGGAAGATTGTGAGTTTAAGAATTTTCTAGGTGTCATGTGTCATAAAAAAGAATGAAAAACAACATAACTGACAATAATTTAACTACATCCATAGGATGTCTTGGGTTTGCTCATGTTTGGGCCTCCAAATGTCCCCCATACCATTGCCTGTGTAGTCATGTGGGCCCCCATGACTATTGGGCTTGGTAGGATTCACATTGGTGTCGGCGGGTTAACACTCGCACCACCCGAATGAAAATCATAAAACATGATTGCGTGATGTATGGTAGGAGGGTGTCCAGGTGTAGACACAATGACAACTCAAAGTGGGGTTAGCTCGCACGACGTTTGGTATAGCATGCTTTGGCCTAATAGGTCCTTCGTACTCTCATCGTTAGTCCCCAGGTAGGCAAACTGGTCCTTTATTTTGGATTTATACGAATGCCAAGCCTAGACAGGACGTTCCGACTACCGGTACTCGTACCCTTCCAGTTACTACATGCCCGTCATGAGAACTCACTTCGATGTGATTTGAAAAATACAAAAATCATTGCAAAAATCATGGAAATCGTGAGGTGTGTGCTCTCATGGATATGATATGTTATGAGGATATGATTTATGATGAGCATTGCATAATAACATGTATTTGTGAGCGTGCTTGCATAACATTGAGTGGGAAAATAAACATGAAACATATAAACATCATGAATTTTGCATGTAACGCATAAACAATTAAAATTTAATCAACTATAGTATAGGCTCTAAAGGTCTAATAATCTATCCTATATCCCTATAGTCACAAGCTCTGATACCAATCTGTCACACCCCGACCCGCAGCGGAATAAAATTCGGGGCATAATTGGGTTATCACCAAAGCTCATGATATTTACTAAGATGTTTCATATTTATTAAATTCAAATTACAAACTTAAATATCCAAAACAAAATTCATACAATTACAAAGAAAATGAAACTATATATTTATTCCAAAGCATAAACTTGTTTATTCTTCTAGGCCTTCCTAAGTGTTTCCTGTCTCAGCTGGATCACCTGTATCATGTGTAAAACGGGGGAGATTTTGGGTCAACAAAAGTTGGCGAGTGAACCTTGATAAAACATTTTAACTAATTTCTTGTTTTATTTAATAAAGAAAATTCGTGCATTAATCACATGTGAGCAAACATATATGTAAACAATCACAAACCACGTTGGATGAGTATATGACATGAAATGATGATGTATTTGAGATCAAGGCTCAATCAAACGGAGCCGATCTAATGAGGCTCCTGATGCTCAACCCGTATCCCACGGGGAACTGATGGGCCTAAGGAAAATGCGTGCACTGAAATAATAAATTCAATCTACATATAATTCACACAACAATCAATACACATTTGATCACGGATATGATGTATGCACAAGTGTTTAAATAAAATATAAAAATAGTACGTCACATGATACACCCCAAAACATGATTAAAACGGGGAATTTGTAGAGATTCACTCACAGTGGATGCGTTTCTTGATGACGATGAATGCGCACGAATATTATGATTCAACCGGCGAGGGAAAACTAGCCTAAATAATAACGACATGATTCGATTAAATAAACAAATTTTATTTGAGATTATTATTTTTAATTAGTGCTCTTTAATGAGATTTTTAGATTTAATTTTACGAGTTTAATGCAAATTTCTAACTTTAAAAACCTTATTTTTAAGTATTTTTAATTAATTTTTCAATTAAATAAATAAATAAAGAGAAATAAAAATGGGTTGACTTTTGTCATGTTTGACCGGGTCTGACTGGTCAGACAGCATGTATTCTATGCGGTGAGTGAGGTTCGAACTCGGGACCTCTCGTATACGTGCACGCAGCTCTACCAACTGAGCTACGTGGCTAACCCGAAATATTCTTGGTTTTAATTATATATATATACTAACTAACTTTAACCTTATTTAGTTTTTATTAAAAATGTTTTAATATGGCCGAACCGGTTGCAGAGACCCGGAATCGAACTCGGGACCTTCGGTTCGAGTGCATACAGCCTAACCAGTTGGGCTGTGTGTCTAATCTGCTTAACTACTGGATTATATTCCTCTTATATACATACTGTGAATTGATCTGAATAGGTTTTAAAAATGTTGGTTTTATTTCAGAAAGTCGGAAACATGCGTGATTCGAACCCGGGACGTGTGTTTTATATTTGCACACAGTCCACCGCTGGACTGTGTGTCTAACCCGGTTAAATACCCGATTTTAATTACATTAATATACAATTTAGTCTTCGTCTTCTTCACTTAAGAAAACACAGAACAGTGAACGCGACTGTTTTGCTTAATCGAGCAACAAACTTATACTCGAGTGAAATGGAATAGGAAAATAAGGATTAAGGAATATGATATACCAAAACAGAGAGTTTTCTTCAGATTTCCGGCAAGTTTCGTCGACCCTGATTTGCGATTTCCGGCTGAATGAACTGATTTAACAGTTTTGATTATTGATTTGAGCAATTAGATTATCAATCAAGAGATAGCAAGAAGGTTTAGACAATTATACCGTCTGAAGAACAAATGCGGTTTTCTGATCAGTAATTCCGGCGATATTCCGGCGAGTGCGAAGATCTCCGGCGATGAGCTTTGGAAGAATTAAAACTTCAGAAAGAGAGTGCGGTTCTGGGCGAAATGTTTACCAGGAGTTTGAGTGGGTATTTATAAGGAGGACAGGCCGATTGGGTTCGAATTAAGGGTCAAGATTCGCGGTCAATGATTTCCGAAGGTTTTGACTTAAATTGAGTGCCAGGCAACGGTTATAACTGATGTCGAAATCAGTTTATGCGTTTCAGTCAAGGGAAATGGCACCATTTGCGGAGTTTCGGTTTTTCCGGCGATTGAGAGTTCTGGGCGCGCTTATTACCGATTTTGACTTTCGGATTTTACTTTAAGTGTTATTTGTTTCAGTACGATGTGTGTGGCGGAGTGGTGTGATGTGTGTGTGTGTTCGCGGGAGACCCGGGTTCGAGACCCGGATGTCACACCCCGACCCGCAGCGGAAAAGGTGATCGACGCATGATTGGGTTATCATCAAAGCTCATGACATTTATTATAACGTTTCATATTCATTATTACAATTTAAAGGGAAACATACAATCATAATTACATCATGTCCTAAACATCATTCTAAACTTCATTGTTTTCTTCTAAGGCATTTCCTATGTTTTCCTTGCTTCATCCTGTTCACCTGTATCATGTGTAAAAATGGTTTTTGGATCAACAAAAAGTTGGCGAGTGAATCCTATGAAAAACATTTGAACAAGTTTATTTAATTGATTATAAAATAAAGTGCACAACCACACATGAGTAAAAATAGATGTAAACTGATTCACAAAAACAATTAATCATTAAATAATGCACACACATACAATAATAGATTGTTTTGAGGCACGCGTTGCTCAACTCGTCTCTCACGAGGAACTGATGGGCCTAATGAATGAATTGCATATAACTTGACAATATGAAATACATAACTACAAACAATATATACATTCTAAGTTTAGATCACAATATGGTATGGCACAAGTTTAAATAAACGAGTTAATTTTTGTGACACATGACACACCCCAAAACGTGTAATTAAAAAGGAGTTGTAAGATTCACTCACATTGGGTGCGTTCGGTTGATGATGTTGAATACGCACGAAGTTGGATTTAACCACGAGTGAAACTAACCTAGATAATAACATAATGGTTTGGTAAATAAGGGATTTTATTAATCAATTTTAGTAGGATGATTGGATATATTTTTGTGAGTTTAAGGCTATTTTCTAACCTTAAAAATGATATTTTTAAGTATTCTAATTGATTTTTAAATAAAATAAATAAATAAAAATAATAAAAAAAGTTGACTTTTTTTGCGACCGTTGACCGTTGACCGTTGACCGGTCAGGCTGTGTAATTGTGTGCGCCGGGTGAGGCTCGAACCCGAGACCTCCCGTTCGCGTGCACGCAGCTCTACCAACTGAGCTACGTGTCTAACCTGAAATATTTCTGTTTTTAATTATATTTATATACTAATTGATTTAAACAGAAAATCATTTATTTTTAAAAACGATTTTAATGCATCGAACCGGTGTGCTCCACAGGTCTCGAACCCGGGACCTGTGGTTTGGGTTAACACACAGTCCACTGCTGGACTGTGTGTCTAACTTGTTATATAATCTGATTTTTATTATACTTATATACAAACTACATTAATTCATTTATGCCTTATATAAAAAGTTTGATAATTGTCCGGATCGGTGCGGTAGTCCGGACTCGAACTCGTGATGTGTGATTAAACGTTCACACAGTCCACCACTGGACTGTGTGTCTATCTTGGTTATTATTCCGGTTTTTATTAAACTTAACATCTATTGCAGTGAATCCGGTTCGGTTAAAAAAAAGAACATTTTTATTAAGGCGAGTATGCGTGGGACAAGTATCGAACTCGGGACGTAAGCGTGTTTTATTTGCACACAGTCCACCGCTGGACTGTGTGTCTAACCCGAGATATATCTTGATTTTAATTAAACATATATACAACTGATACTTCGTCTTCTTCGTTGGACTCAACCAGAAACGTAGTCCGACTGGTTCGTCGATTTAATCATGTTCTTTTAGTGTGTTGTGATTAATTACATGTGAGATAAATAAAAAAGAATGAGAGATTAAGTGTAAGGTATACCGAACTGGACTCCTCTGTTTCTCCGGCGAAACTCCGATGTCAGCAGGTGATTCCGGCGACGTGTGTCTTGCGGCAGAGGGTCTTCAACAAGCTTGAGATGAATGTGGATGGCTTCGGTATGAGCTCTGGGGGTTCAGTAAGGCACAGAGGTGAAAGACTCGATTTTCCAGCGAGTTGCAGCAATTCTCCGGCGAGTGAAATTATGTCGGGAAAGAGTGTGATTGTGAGCGAAAAAGCTAATAGAGGTTAGAGGGGGTATTTATAGGGCAGGACATCGACGAATTTGGCCCGTTTTCCGTCTTGATTCGTCGGTTAAAGATTTTCCGGCGGTTATAACTTGTGTCGCGGACTGGACATCGGTTATAACCGACGTTGAGGTTAATGTTACGTTAAGTCAAAGGTAACCGACGCCGTTTGACGAAATCGTCGGATTTTCCGGCGTCAACGGATTTGGGCGCGTCAGTTTGACTGGGTTTGATTTCTGTTTCGATATTTGAATTAATTGTCTGGATATATTACCAAAGAATACAAGTGGCGGAGTGGTTTGATGGATAAGTGTTAAGGCTTTGCTGAATCGCTGGCTGACCCGGGTTCGAAACCCGGCAGCATTAGTCTATTTTTATTTCATTATTTTTAATACATTTTCAAATATAAATTATATATTCCAATATATTTATTAATTATGTATCGTTTAAAATTAATTTGGGCATTAAATACGCAACGAAATTTTTAACTGATTGTTCGGTTAATAAACGGAGCGGGTTTGGTAAATCCGGTTTTTGACGGATGTTACAGTATCCCCTGCTTTTTAGAAATTTTGTCCCGAAATTTAGGTAGTGACATATTTGTCTAAAAATGATGGTGTTTAGTTTGACCGTTACATACTTAGAAAAAAAAAGTAAGAGTTTAAATTTTTGTTTGAGGCGGTAACGTTCCTTGTAAGGGTTGAGTACCCTGCTACAGGAATCGTTTTTTGTTGCCTACAGTAAAAATATTGATAAGCAGAGTTGATTCACTAAGTATGATATCATGCGTAAGAGTTTTGATATGTTTGGGAAGATATGGTTATATCCTAAAGCAAAACTTCTAATACTACAACCTACATGGAACTTCTCATAACCGTCTAACAATGCCTCTGATCCTTTGACAAGAATACTTATATATAGGAAGTACCAGCGGCGTATCCACCATATTCTTGTCAAATTTTAATTGGTTTTATCAGTAAGTTATGATTGGTTCTATGATGTGACTCTAGAACATAAATAAACGCCACAACCAATGTACCAAGAAATTACTAAATCCTACATGGAACTTCTCATAACCGCCTGATAATTCCTCTGATCCTTTGGCAAGAATACTTATATATAGGAAGTACCAGCGGCGTATCCACCATATTTTCGTCAAATTTTCATTGGTTTTATCAGTAAGTTATGATTGGTTCTATGATGTAACTCTAGAACATAAATAAACACAACATCCAATATCTGAGTCCAAATTATGATAGCATACATGTTTGAATGGTGACAGTTCCTCTCTCGTTTGTTATGATGGAGAGGTTAGTTTATGTAGAAATAGAACACAATCTAATTTCTTTAAATGGCGAGATGATATGAATGTTAAATCAGTGAATGTAACACAATTTCAACCAAGACAATACTAAATCCTACATGGAACTTCTCATAACCGCCTGATAATGCCTCTGATCCTTTGGCAAGAATACTTATATATAGGAAGTACCAGCGGCGTATCCACCATATTCTCGTCAAATTTTCATTGGTTTTATCAGTAAATTATGATTAGTCCTATGTGACTCTAAAACATAAACAACACAACAACCACAGCTTGAGTCTAAATTCTGATAGTATACATGTTTGAATGATGACAGTACCTCTCTCGTTTGTTATGATGGAGAGGTTAGTTTATGTAGAAAATGGAACATAATCCGATTTCTTTAAATAATGAGATAATATGAATGCTAAATCAGGGAGTATAACACAAACTTCAACCAAAACAATACTAAATCCTACATGGAACTTCTCATAACCGCCTGATAATGCCTCTGATCCTTTGACAAGAATACTTATATATAGGAAGTACCAGCGGCGTATCCACCATATTCTTGTCAAATTTTCATTGGTTTTATCCGCAAGTTATGATTAGTTCTATGTGACTCTACAACAACACAACAACCAAAACTTGAGTCTTAATTCTGATAGTATCCATGTTTGAATGATGACAATACCTCTCTCGTTTGTTGTGATGGAGAGGTTAGTCATTGTGGAAGTGAGACATAGCTCAACTTCTTTAAATGATGAAATTGAAATACCTGAAATGTATGATGAACAAACTTTGACCAAAACATACTAAATCCTACATGGAACCTCTCATAACCGCCTGATAATGCTTTGATCCTTTGACAAGAATACTTATATATAGGAAGTACCAGCGGCGTATCCACCATACTCTTGTCAAATTTTCATTGACTTTATCCGCAAATTATGATTAGTTCTATGTGACTCTACAACAACACAACAACCAAAACTTGACTCTTAATTCTGATAGTATCCATGTTTGAATGATGACAATACCTCTCTCGTTTGTTGTGATGGAGAGGTTAGTCATTGTGGAAGTGAGACATAGCTCAACTTCTGAAATTGAAATACGCTGAAATGTATGATGAACAAACTTTGACCAAAACATACTAAATCCTACATGTAACCTCTCATAACCGCCTGATAATGCCTCTGATCCTTTGACAAGAATACTTATATATAGGAAGTACCAGCGGCGTATCCACCATATTCTTGTCAAATTTTCATTGACTTTATCCGCAAGTTATGATTAGTTCTATGTGACTCTAAAACAACCACAACAACCACAACAACCAAAACTTGAATCTCAATTATGATAGTATACATGTTTGAATGATGACAATACCTCTCTCGTTTGTTGTGATGGAGAGGTTAGTCTATGTAGAAATGGAATACAATCCAATTTCTTTAAATGATAAGATGCTATAAATGCTAAATCAGTAAGTACAAAACAACTTCAATCAAAACAATACTAAGTTCTACATGGAACTTCTCATAACCGCCAGATAATGCCTCTGATCCTTTGGCAAGAATACTTATATATAGGAAGTACCAGCGGCGTATCCACCATATTCTCATCAAATTTTCATTGGCTTTATCCGTAAGTTATGATTAGTTCTATGTGACTTCAAAACATAAATAAACTGAAATAGTAATACGCATTAAGGTCCTTGGATAAGATCTTGATTTTCGGTGAAGGGGACTAGTTGGGTGGTTTCGTTTGGGCCGTCATTATCTTCGACAGGATTGGCGTTGATGTTGAACACTCTTCCTCTTGCTGGTGGCCTTGTGATTGGGTTTTCTTGATTTACTTGGTTAACTGGGTTTGATTGAGCTTGAGCGTTTATGATGTTAACCAGTCGAGGGCACGTGTTTCTAAAGTGGGTAGGGTCGCCACAATTAAAACAAGCTCGAACATATGGGAACATGGGGTATTGGGGTTGTTGATAGGTTTGGATCATGTTTTGAGTAGGGGGAGAGATTTGGTTTTGAGGGGTGCGGCAAACCTTGCTCAAATGACCGTAGCGTCCACAATTCGCACATAATCGACAAGGTAAGGTAGGGGGATGGTGATAAAAACAGGTGTTACATCGAGGGTGAGGTCCAAGGTATGGTTTCTTAATTGGGTAAGTTGCGTTGGGTGCTACTTGAGTGATTGGGATAGCTTGAATGGGTATGGCTTGTGAAATTGGTTGGTTACGTTGGGTGACAGCGAAAAGTTGCCCATCTCGTTTCTCTTTTAAAAGTGGGTTGAGAAGGGGATTCGGTTCGGGTGGAGTTTGAAGTTTCAGTCGATGCCTTATCCTTCTTCTTCTCCTCCTTGAAGTCTTTGCTCCGGATTCGGTTTTCGGTGAGCTCTGTAGCTAACTCCATTGCTTCTTCCAAAGTTGCAGGCGTGGTACTTATTACAGAGTCTTGAATTTTAGACGGAAGACCTCGAATGTAGTGCTCGATCAAACGGTAGAGGGGAGTGAACAAGTTGGGAAACCATTTGATTTAACTCGAGGAATCTTTTGTTGTATGTGGTGTGGTCGCCTTCCTTTTGCTTCAACGAATAGAACTCATCCTCTAATTTCTTGATTTCGCTCCTTGGGCAAAACCGTCTTGTCATGATTTCCTTCAACTCTTCCCAAGTCAAAGTCATAGCATCTTCAACGCCTCGTTTGGCCTTCTCTGTATTCCACCAAGTAAGTGCTATTCCATATAAACGACCGGTAGCATATCACACTTTGTGATCATCGGGGCAATCGCAATTTAGAAAAGTGTTCTCCATTTCTTCAAACCAATGGAGGAGAGCGGTGACACCTTCAGTCCCTTCGTATTTTGGAGGGTCGCAGGATTTGAAATGCTTGTAGGTGCATTTGGTGGTAATTGGGGGAGGATTGACAATGTGTTGATCTTCTTGGTTGACGGAGTAGCGGTAAGTGCTTGTTGGACTTGGATTACAATGTTGGGTATTACGGCAGCCATTTGAACATTGAAAATTGCGACAAAATCTTTGAATAGCAAAAGTATGAAGATGATTTAAATATATGAACATTGAAATATGTATGATGAATGTGCATGTAAGTATGTATGTTTGACTGTAAGTATAAACAAATATGAAACAAATAAACATCATAAGTTTGCATGTAACCGCATAAACAATTAAGATCTAGTCAACTATAGTATAGGCTCTAAGGGTCTAATAACCTATCCTATATCCCTATAGTTATGGCTCTGATACCAATCTGTCACACCCCGACCCGCAGCGGAAAAGGTGATCGAGGCATGATTGGGTTATCATCAAAGCTCATGACATTTATTATAACGTTTCATATTCATTATTACAATTTAAAGGGAAACATACAATCATAATTATATCATGTCCTAAACATCATTCTAAACTTCATTGTTTTCTTCTAAGGCATTTCCTATGTTTTCCTTGCTTCATCCTGTTCACCTGTATCATGTGTAAAAATGGTTTTTGGATCAACAAAAAGTTGGCGAGTGAATCCTATGAAAAACATTTGAACAAGTTTATTTAATTGATTATAAAATAAAGTGCACAACCACACATGAGTAAAAATAGATGTAAACTGATTCAAAAAAACAATTAATCATTAAATAATGCACACACATACAATAATAGATTGTTTTGAGGCACTTGCTCAACTCGTCTCCCACGAGGAACTGATGGGCCTAATGAATGAATTGCATATAACTTGACAATATGAAATACATAACTACAAACAATATATACATTCTAAGTTTAGATCACAATATGGTATGGCACAAGTTTAAATAAACGAGTTAATTTTTGTGACACATGACACACCCCAAAACGTGTAATTAAAAAGGGGAGTTGTAAGATTCACTCACATTGGGTGCGTTCGGTTGATGATGTTGAATACGCACGAAGTTGGATTTAACCACGAGTGAAACTAACCTAGATAATAACATAATGGTTTGGTAAATAAGGGGATTTTATTAATCAATTTTAGTAGGATGATTGGATATATTTTTGTGAGTTTAAGGCTATTTTCTAACCTTAAAAATGTTATTTTTAAGTATTTTTAATTGATTTTTAAATAAAATAAATAAATAAAAATAATAAAAAAAGTTGACTTTTTTTTGCGACCGTTGACCGTTGACCGTTGACCGGTCAGGCTGTGTAATTGTGTGCGCCGGGTGAGGCTCGAACCCGAGACCTTCCGTTTGCGTGCACGCAGCTCTACCAACTGAGCTACGTGTCTAACCTGAAATATTTCTGTTTTTAATTATATTTATATACTAATTGATTTAAATCGAAAATCATTTATTTTTAAAAACGATTTTAATGCATCGAACCGGTGTTCTCCACAGGTCTCGAACCCGGGACCTGTGGTTTGGGTTAACACACAGTCCACCGCTGGACTGTGTGTCTAACTTGTTATATAATCTGATTTTTATTATACTTATATACAAACTACATTAATTCATTTATGCCTTATATAAAAAGTTTGATAATTGTCCGGATCGGTGCGGTAGTCCGGACTCGACTCGTGACGTGTGATTAAACGTTCACACAGTCCACCACTGGAGTGTGTGTCTATCTTGGTTATTATTCCGGTTTTTATTAAACTTAACATCTATTGCAGTGAATCCGGTTCGGTTAAAAAAAGGAACATTTTTATTAAGGCGAGTATGCGTGGGACAAGTATCGAACTCGGGACGTAAGCGTGTTTTATTTGCACACAGTCCACCGCTGGACTGTGTGTCTAACCCGAGATATATCTTGATTTTAATTAAACATATATACAACTGATACTTCGTCTTCTTCGTTGGACTCAACCAGAAACGGAGTCCGACTGGTTCGTCGATTTAATCATGTTCTTTTAGTGTGTTGTGATTAATTACATGTGAGATAAATAAAAAAGAATGAGAGATTAAGTGTAAGGTATACCGAACTGGACTCCTCTGTTTCTCCGGCGAAACTCCGATGTCAGCAGGTGATTCCGGCGACGTGTGTCTTGCGGCAAAGGGTCTTCAACGAGCTTGAGATGAATGTGGGTGGCTTCGGTATGAGCTCTGGGGGTTCAGTAAGGCACAGAGGTGAAAGGCTCGGTTTTCCGGCAAGTTGCAGCAGTTCTCCGGCGAATGAAATTATGTCGGGAAAGAGTGTGATTGTGAGCGAAAAAGCTAATAGAGGTTAGAGGGGGTATTTATAGGGCAGGACATCGACGAATTTGGCCCGTTTTCCGTCTTGATTCGTCGGTTAAAGATTTTCCGGCGATTATAACTTGTGTCGCGGACTGGACATCGGTTATAACCGACGTTGAGGTTAATGTTTACGTTAAGTCAAAGGTAACCGACGCCGTTTGACGAAATCGTCGTATTTTCCGGCGTCAACGGATTTGGGCGCGTCAGTTTGACTGGGTTTGATTTCTGTTTCGATATTTGAATTAATTGTCTGGATATATTACCAAAGAATACAAGTGGCGGAGTGGTTTGATGGATAAGTGTTAAGGCTTTGCTGAATCGCTGGCTGACCCGAGTTCGAAACCCGGCAGCATTAGTTTATTTTTATTCCATTATTTTTAATACATTTTCAAATATAAATTATATATTCCAATATATTTATTAATTATGTATCGTTTAAAATTAATTTGGGCATTAAATACGCAACGAAATTTTTAACTGATTGTTCGGTTAATAAACGGAGCGGGTTTGGTAAATCCGGTTTTTGACGGATGTTACACCGGCGACTCTATTTTATTTTTTATTTACTTATTATTATTATTTATTAATTATGGTTTTTAAATTCTAAAATGTTTATTAATTATGTATTATTTAAAATAATCTGAACAATAAATACGCAACGAAACTTATAACTGAATACTTGATTATTAAACGAAGCGGGTTTTGAACCCGTTTTTCATAAATGTTACACGGTTAGCTTGCTAATGGATAATAATTTCTTTGTGAGACATGGAATAACAAGCACATCACATAGAGAAATATGATCAGTAATAGTAGATGAACCTATATGAGTAATGGGAAGTTTCATACCATTGCCAAAAATCACCTTATGATTACCTTTATAGGGGACCGAATGGTGAAGAGACTCGCAAGTCAGAGTCATGTGATCCGTTGCACCGGTGTCAGCGTTCCAATCTGGGCCATCATTAGTAACATGGCATTGTGCATGGAAAGCCTTGGTGAGAGACTCATCAGATTGGGAGGCTTGAACAACATAGGTACGAAGGCTTGGACATGCGGATGTGTAGTGTCCATTCGTACGGCATAATTGACAATGTGGTGGTCTATGTCCCTGACCACGACCCTTACCATTTAAACCATGAGAGAAATTACGACGACTGAAAGAGCCGCGACTGCGACTGGGCGTTGAAGGTCCACGATTATTTTGGATGTGGAATGCCGCCGGAGGAGTGGAAGTACCGTGGATAGATTATGAAAAGAGTTCTTGACTCTCGGCTTGAGCAACCAAATCACGAAAAAGAGGAGCCGGTTTGACGGCTTGAATAGCAGTAGAGAAAATTTCGAAAGATGGGCCAAGTGCACGAAGAAACCAGTGCAGCTTATCACTTTCAGTAAGGGGATGCCCGATGGCTGCCAATTTTTCACAAAGAAGTTTGAACCGGCTAGAAAACTCAGTAACAGAAGATGTACCTTTTTGAAGTCGGCTGAGAGAATCACGGAGGGTTTGGACACGTTCAGTGGACGCATTACTGTAGAGATTCTCGAGGGCATTCCAGATTTCCTTCGCCCGATTGAGACCGAGAACCTCGGCAGCCGCCTCCTTAGTGAGAGACGAAAGAATAAGAAGGGCAGCTTTCTAATCGGATGCTGTCCAAGTAACAAACTCCGGATTTGGTGCCGATTTGTCGTCAACAGTGATGGTTTCAGATGGAGGGGAAGAAGAGCCGTCGATGTGAGAGGACAACTTGTGAATAGAAAGGAGAAGCCGCATATGAGTGCGCCATACAAGGTAATTGGCGGATGATAATTTGATGGTGGGAAGGTGAGAGGCAGAAGGCATGTGGATAATGTCTGGTGATGAAGCTATTAGAGTTCCCAGGAAAAAAAAGAGAAGAAGAACAAGGAAGGGAAGGGGGCGATGAAGAGAAAAGTTAGGCTGATACCATGTAACAATATTGTAAAATCAACCTCCAAACATTTGAGAGGTATTATCTCTATTAAATAGAGAGAGGATACAACATAATCTCCTATAAGTAAGGAGAGGAAAAGGAAATACAATATTTACAATAATAATCAAGATATACAAAATCACCATCATCTAATAAAAATAATAGCAAAAAGAAAACTCTAGAAACAAAAAAAAACACATATATATGGGAAGTATACACAAAAAACCCACTACACTCTAAAAAACTATTGAAACCCGTTTAGTCGCTATGGTGCAGCCATGTCGTTTTCGTCACGGGTGCTCAGAGGGGCAATTTTGGAATTTAATTAACTAAAACCTGTTAGACTTTTGTATCAAAAGAATACATGAGAGAGAGCGTGCTACAATTCACCAGTTACATTTTTTTGAACTTTACATGTTATAGTTTTTTGTGGGCTTTGATTTTAATTTTCTTAGAATTTCTGAAGTGTTTAAATTCAGAATTTAGAAATTACGAAGTGTTTAATTGCAGTGCACGTAAAAAATATGTTTAATTTTTTAATAGATACATGACTTTTGTAACAACGAGAGAACTTGTTACACTTTGTGTCAGATGCGAGAGGTTTGTTTGGTTTTTTCAACTATAGAGATTTTTGTTTTATTATTCCCTTATATATATATATAGGTACATATATATATACATATACATATATAGTAGAGAGTTCAAATGAGAAGAAAAAATTTGTAAGAATATAAATAAAGAATAACTTTTAAACCAATAGAAATTCTTTATTTACTTCATTAATGTGTGTATTTAATATTATGAAAAAGGGCATGTAGGTAAATCTATAATTATCATTAATTAGCTAATTAGTTAAACTTATAACTCATTTTTAATATACTTTTTCAAGATAATATAATTTATGGTGAAAGACAATTTTCGACATATGTAGTATAAATTTTAGTATACGTAGGATAAATTTTGAAATGTGTAGGGTAAATTTACATGTGTGTAGGGTAAATTCTGATAAGTATAAGATATATGTAGGATAAATTCTGAAATGTGTAGGATAAAATGTTTTTGTTTTATTAATGAGAGATAACAATAATTAATGAGAAGAGTTATAATCTATTTAATATTTTACAATTATGCTATTTCTTCTTTTTCTTCTCATTAAATTTCTTCTGAAATGAACATTCCCCTACATATATATATGTATGTATATATATATATGAGAGAGAAAGTTGAAAACTATTAAAATTATGAGTTTTACAAGTGTTAATGCTTAGGTTACAACTAACAAAGCATAACCCTTGAAACCATGAATTGAACATAGTGTACAAGTATTTACTCCATAAACTCTTAAACATCAAAAGCTTCCAAAATTCAAGAGCTGACTGATGATTCAAATGAAAATGGATAAAGATAAGGGAAATAACCAGATTCATATCGAATTTTTTAATGGTATACATGAAAAAGATATCGAAATGGTTTGCATTAGTGTTGGTAATGATCTTTGTAATAATACATTTGGAAATGATCAACATGGGAATGATATCTTTAATCAAGATAGGAATGTTGAAATTGTAGCGATTTATCATGAGACAATGAAGAAGTTATTAGTTTCTGTGTGTGTGCTTGATGTAACAGACATGGGTTAAGCAAATACAGTTTATGGGAGGGTGCAATTCAATCTCTTGGTAGACCGCCATGTTAAGTTTGGTGAATATGTTGGAATGTTAGGTTCAACAAATGAATTCGGTTCATGGAAAAGGAAGAAGAAGAAAAACAATTAAATTAGACAGATACCGGTTGGAAGTGAATTAAAAATAAACTGATTTTAATTAAAAATAGATGATCATAGGGTAGGTAATACGGAAGCCCAAAGTCACCTGCTACAAAAGAAAACCTTATAGTTCTAGTTTACTACCTTTCAAAGCTCAAATAGATGCAATTATTTTGGAAAAGGAAGTCTTGATAACATAGCTACGAAAAGAATTGATATTCTCAATGAAGAACATAGGGAGCTTTAGTTCATAGTAAATTCAGGTAATGTTATCAGAGAACAGGAAAGTGAAGGTAGTCGAGTGGGATTCAACCTTAGATGGCTGACACGGTTAATGTATTGATGCAATGGAATGATGTTGACGCTATTTGGGAATCCTGTAAAAGATCAAACTAGAGTTGTTGTACAATGATAACAAGGCTACGGGTAAAGTATTAGTGCAGTTGAACGATTAGACCAAAGTTGATGCTAGTTGGGAATTAGGAGGTGAATTTCAACTATGGTTCCCTGATTTTTAATTGTAACATATCCTTGAGGTCATTGTTAGGCATTATTATCATCAAATATTAGCTAACTAGTACGTACATTAAGGGCAAATTCGCTTGTTGCGGCGGGGACCTCATTGAACCGTGCATTGAAGGCGGCTTAGTGCTGCACATCGAATCATCAATAAAAAAAGCACAATCGTACATAAACAAAACACGTGGTGCCATGGTAAACTTGGAAATCATGAAAAAAATTATTGTTGAACCATTAAAAGAACTGATCTGCGAAATTAAACAACCAATTAAACATAGTTGTTCTTCACATAGAATTAAGATTCAAATCAAGTGAGAAAGAACGGCTCTTCCCAATTAAATGATTGATGATGACTTAAGAATTGTTGGGGTAAAACAATTGTTGAAAATAAAGACATGTGCTGATATGATCAACTGCTCGTGAACGAACAACAGTTGGCCATAGATAACTATTGTTTTGTAGGACAATTGTTTTTAATGTAATAGTCTTTTGAGTGAATTATAAGTTTTGTCCTTCATGTACATAGCAAATTTAAGATGGGTTCCTTTATCTTTAAAACTGATGAACTTTATACTATTGTTTCAAAATCTTGCATTTTACGTCCTTTAGCCTTAACATACTTCATATTAAACGTTAAGTTGGCTCATGTTCAAGGCACATATTTCGTCATTTATTTTAAATATGTATTTTAAATAAATAAATAAATAGAAAAATAGAAAAAGACATATAAAAATCCTAAAACCTTTCTCTCTCTAAACAATATCTCTCTCAACCCTTGTTGCTCCCTCTCTCTCTAAACACTGGTCTTCTTCTCTGATGATCCGCCACCTCCCACCATCAGAGTCGACCAAACCTTTCTTCCTCTCTTAGACACTTCAACAACTCCTTTCATCACATCATCTTTCCACCACCAAAATTGATTTCGGAGGTGATATTTAGAAGTTGAAGTCTTTAAGAGCTTCTGCTTGTTTGGTTAAGAAGTTGCGGTTAACGTTTATAAAGGACCATAGGGTTTCGTGTATTGAAGATCAATGTTCAAATTGTTGTGTTAATCAGAATTTTGAAGCTTTGTCAGTGACAAGAAAGATGAAAATGATTTTAAAAAAGTTGAAGGAGAAAGAACTATTTTTTACAACTACGATACAAACGAATATAGGGTGAAGGTGATGAGAATTGCTAGTGACGGTTGATAGTAGGGTTCTGTTGTGCATTGTATAAATCAAGCGAGTTGGCAGTAATTTTTTTATATGATTTTTTTTACTTTTTACAAAATAATTCCTATATATAACTTATTTACACAATAATCCCTTGAAAGACGAAATAACAAAAAAACCCACAAGTGCAAAGCACATGATCATACTTAACAGAAAAATTAACTAGGTTGGGTTAAAGGACATAAGATGCAACATTTTGAAACATTAACTACAAAACTCCTCAAAGTTAGAAGCGACGGACACCGTCTAAAATTTGGTATAAAGATAAAAGACAAAACTTACAATTCACTCTAGTCTTTTTTTGTAAACAGTTGTACCTAAGATTGCAAGTTCTTATCGCGATCATTCCGTGGTTATTCTGATTGTTAGAGATCACTTTCTAGGTGATAATAGCTAATGTCATCAATTGTTACTCTTTGTGTATAAGTATATCATAACATAATCATGATCTATTGAATCGGTTGCTCTAGATTTAGAGAGTACAACCGTGACATCATTAGTTGATAGGGAACATGAGTTTGTAAACACTTGATTTAACGGAAAGAGAATTTGTGATGACTTATCTGCATTTCGCGGCATAATTATGTATAAGTTGTTACTATTTTATAGTAAAAACACGCCCTCGGATCCCAATAGTTAGTCAGTTACATTGTAATTTGAAAAATCATAATCTAAATTGCTGTAAAAGAATAACATGTGCAACTGTGTTATAATTAACTAAAATATTTTAAAAATACTTTAACTTTAAATTTTTTATTGTTTAGCTATAATTGTTTAAACTTTATTTTTCATTATTTAATACATATAAAATTAAAATATTAAAATCTAACCTTTGAACGATGTTATAAATAACTAAAACATTGAATTTAGTTTTTAAAAATAATTTAGTTAAATAATAAGAGAAACTAGTTAAATAATAAGAGAAAAGAGACTAATTCAGAACCTATTATATTTGTAGTTATATAAAATTAATAGAAAAACTAAGTTAAATAATTGAATAACTTTAGTTTTTTTTAAATGATGTAAAGTTAGAATGTCGCTAATTGGGTAAGTAGTTAGTATGTTAGCATCACCAAGTTAGTATTAAAATCTTCGTTGCCTAGATTTGAGCCCAAGACTTCCAAGAGAAGCAAAACTTGCTATCTCGCCATTGACAACTAGGCTAAGAGATCATTTAGATGATAAAAGAAAGAAACCTTTTAGTTAAGTTGAATTTTAATTTTAGTTAAATAATAAAACAAAACACAAGTCATAATCCAGAAGAATCGACCCCCTGAGGGGTGAGAGGATGTTAATTTTAAGTTGGGCCACCTGCTTCACATCGCACCGCTAGCAACTACACCAACTAGACATTTGTGTTGCACATCCGATTCAATATACCATAAGCTAAACATACCCCCTCCCTTCTGTCGCTTTAAAACCTTTTCATATCCCCTCCCTTTAAAAAAGTAAAATGTTAAATTCTTTTATGAGATTTGGACATGTTGCCTGTTAAATCCAAAATAAGATTTTTTTAACTGAGTCGACGACGCTTCATTTTTGTTGTCATCTACATACAAATCATTAGGATGATTTTGTCATCGTTAACTCATTGAAGATTTTGGCAATGTCGTTAACTCTAGAATGATTTAACAATTTACCAATTTATTTTTCTGTTTTTAAAATTTTTAATATATTTTTTACCATCAAAAAAGATATACACACATACATTTATATTTACACATAGATTTTAATTTTCTTTCTTACCTTTAAATAAAAAATAATAAATTAATTATAATATATACACACACCACTAACACCTCCAACTCTACTACTATTACTATGCCGCTGCCGCCACAACAACCCCGTTTATCTTGACACTTGTATCTCATCTCCTCTCGTCGACCCATCATACCAAACATTAGTACCACTCGTCTCTCCCGTCGTACCAAACGTCATTAGTTTATTATTATTATTTTATTTCAAGATAAAAAAAGAAAATTAAAAAATAAGTGTGTATGTATATAAATGTGTTATATATATATATATATATATATATATTTGTGTATATGTATATATATTATATTGATAATTATTTTTTTGTTTTTTATTTAAAGGTAAAAAATAAAGTTTAAAATACAAAAGAATAAATGTGTAAGTTGCCAAAATCGTCTCTAAGTTAACGATACATTTAAACTGAGTTAGTGATTTGTATGAAAATTGCAAAAAAATGAAACGAAAAGGGTTCAGTTAAAAAGATTCTTATTTAAAAAAAATTCTATATCGTCTGTGACAAGCAAAATTGTTGAAACATTTGAGAAGTTTTTAGCATTTTACCCCTTTGTAAAAGCATTACTTTAGAAAAAGAAAAAAATGTTTTTTTTAATAAGAATAAAAACACTTTCTCTAAAAAAACAAATAACTGTTTAAAAATATTTTCTCTAATTTCTTTTTTTTCTTATTATTATTTTGAAATTGCTTATAAAATAATTAAGAAGTTTTATTTATTAAATAATGATACAAAATTAATAAAAGAATTAGAAAATTTTAAAAGAATTAAGTTTTTTTTTAAAATAATCAACCATAGTTATTTTAACAGAGACGATATGTAAATTGTTTATAAAAAAATTACAAGCTTTATAGTTGATATATGACTTTGATATGAGAGATGTGGTTAAATAGTTTTGAGAAAAGAAATGTTAAAATGATCTTTACATTTGGTTTGGGTGCATGGGTCAATGTCACTTGGGGAAATAACCAATTGTGTTGACTAAACCAAATGCTAAGCATTATATATATATATATATATATATATATATATATATATATATATATATATATATATATATTTTGTTGGTGAAGGACGATAAATAGCAATTTTATTTTTATATAATATATAGCTTTTTTATTTTTTATTTAATATATTATAATAGTTTATTATTATAATTATTTTTAATAACATATTTTTAATTTTTATCTTTTTTAAAACCATGTATTTCCTTTATATTTTTTAATAATTTTTCTTTTTTAGAACATATATTAATTTATCGATTAGTTTGATACTTCTTCAATAATTTACGTTTATCATTTTTTTTAAAACTTAAGTACGTAGTTATGCTTAATTTTTCTTTGGCATTCTGTTATAAGTTCTCTTAAAAACGAAGTTGTACTTAAAATAAAATATTTATTTGGTATCATAAAACGGTACGATTATAAACTAAATTGTTCTAATGGTTTGACTTTCTAAACAAATGGTTTATTTTCAAATCATGTTTGTTTTACATTATTATTTCCTCAGTTTCACCGCAACTAGTTATATATATTAACAGAAACTTAAGATGAATAGTGTATTTTTTATTATTATATTAAGTGATAAACATTTAATAGTTATTATTATTATTAATTATAAGTGATGAGTATTTAGTATATTATATTAAATTAGTTATTGATATTTTTATATTATTATGGTTAAACAGTTTGTATTTCAGTTTTAAATGGTATAACTTTTCATATTATTAGTGTAATTTCACTTTTGTCCCCTGAGAATCAAACATATATACAATATATATGCACAAAGCAAATGGGACGTAAAATCTGTTGTAAAGGGTATAACAAAATGTCAGAAGGTCGTTCTTAGAATCATAATAAAATCATTTTAATATAAATTAAGATAGAGAAATTAAATGAAAAGTAGCAAATTACAAATACTTTCACAACTTTAGTAAAAAAACTACAAGAACGACATGAAGAAAAATGATTTTAGAATTGGATTTAAAATTATAAGGAGAATGTGTCTTATACGTAAAATGCCTGGAGAAACAAACACACATGGTCATCCGAATCATACTATATCTTTGTGAAAATGCATAATTATATAGATCACAAACTCTGTAATAATCCTAAAACCCAAATTGCCCACATATAAGTTGATTTGAGTCAATCCTGATACATACATGCATACATATGATGCATGATGCATGCACGTACGTACACACATACTGTGTATGTTTATGTATTCTGCAATCATTTTATTCAAAAAGAAAATTAAGTGGTAAAAATTTTATTTGTATGCATAAAATTAATTTTCGTCAAGTGACCTCCTTGTAGCGTTGGTATAGAAAACTATATTATTTACCATAATCATAATGAAATTTGTTACGATACCTTCAAGTGGTTGGACGATGTGCCTTCAACTGCAGGGGTTGAATGTTCCTGTTTTACGAAAGATTTAAGAGAAAATGAGAATTAAATCAATAAATATCAATATGCTGATAACAATGACCAAAAAGATGAAAAAGGAAAGAGAAGCCAATGGATCAATGTTCTTACGTGTTCGTGTTGAAGTTCCAACGCACTCTGAAGTTTTAAGAGAATTTGATTCATATCTGGACGTTGTCCCCGCTCCTCTTTCAAACAATAATATGCTATTTTTGAAAATACTTTTAATGACTGCGAGTTCATTTGTTTACGCAATTCGGGTCGATCAAATCATCTAGGTTTTTCTCTTCATAATATGATTTTGCTAATCGAGCAAAATACCAGTTATCATTGTTAACAATAGATGCTTCTCTCCCGAACAATACTTCAAACAACAAGACAACAAAGGAGAAGACGTCTGACTTATGAGTCAAACCTCTAGTGGTTTCGTACGCTGGGTCCATGTATTGTAATGAACCATTATACTTACCAGTAACGTAAAGATGATGCTTTTTAGCTCTAACAGCAAATGCAAAACCATGCAACTTGGGCTCCCAATCGTGATCCAGTAAAATCTTGGAGCTTTTAACGTTACCATGTATGATACAATGATTTTCTTCCGCATCATAACGAAGGTAACGCAATGCATGTGCAACCCCAACATATATATGCAATCTTCGCATCCAAGTCAGGGTTGGGCTCCTTAGATGTTTGTCTAGACTTTCATTGGCTTCATACTTGTTTACGATGATGATTTCGTCAACTCCTCCCCTCGTAATCATAAAAACAGATGTGATATTATTGTGCTTGAGACTTCTAGAGAATATTAGCTCGTTGAGCACGATGTTTGTTTGGAGACAAGTTCGTGCAACAATATTGATCAACTCCCCTGATTGCAAGAGTTGTCCTTTGTAAACCTTAAAAGATGTACTTTGTGTGAGGAGATTTTCACCAGCGAAGTTGTTGGTGGCTAAATTTATCTCTTTTAACGGGATAACTAAGAATCGAAAATAATCTTCAAAGGTCATGAGGGCTGTGTCTTTGTAAAATAAAGACATGATGTCTCGGTAAACACGGAGACCAAAAGATAACAAGCTGGTGAATCAAATTTTGGGGAGTGAGAAAAGGGATTCGGTTAAGTAGGAAAGAATGTGTAACTGAGTATGTTTGTGTGGTGGGGGACTAACAAAATAGGTTCGTGTTCGTGTTTGGGTTCGTGTTCGGATAAGAAAAGAAGGAAGGATAATGGCTGACAATCGTGTTCGTGTTCATGTTCGAAGGAAGGATAATGGCTGGCAATCACCACCGTCTCACTAGAAATGAGTGCGTTTGTGTAGTATTTGTTTTCTTAAATAGGGAATGAAAATTATGAGATTACAACGAGGATGCCTAATATTTTACATTTAATGTACCTTTACGCAATAGTAGGCAGTAGGCAGTAGATTTCAATGATTGAATGTAAAGAAATGTTAACACATACCGAAAACAATTACAAGTTGGGTTATTCAAATATATGTCATTTCATAAACTAATTACGAACAAGTATTAATGTACTTTGTTAATAACTAGATAAGCTGCTAACCTGCCACATATAATTACTTAACTGGTTTATTTGGGTTTTTGAGATTTTCTAATTAAATAAACTAATATCCTAAGTTAAGTAAGGGATTATTCTGTCAAAAAGCAGGCTGAACTCAACATGCAAACAAACACGAGAAACTAGATCGAAATCAGATACATGATGGGAAGGAACTGCCTAGGCGTCGAATCCCTAGACACATGTAATGATATCCTGACTCTAGTGATTGATTGAAGACCCTAATATACCCGATAAACCACCCGCTAAGGATGATAATCATGCACGGAAGTGAGACGAAGTGTCAAAGTGCTAAAATGAGCCGGCTTGACATATGGATACTAGATCCCACAATTATTAGACACATGACAACTATAGTGCCAAAACCCTCAAATTGTGAAGCTAGTTAAACCTAGCAACTGAAACCCTAGGAAACCCTAAATACAAATAAACAACTGAACTCGAGCTATCGGTCACCCAACTATCAAACCATGCTTAGCTAATAATCTAGCAATCCCGAATTATCTCTCGAATCATTAGCAAGGAATCACACACTTTAATTAATTAGTTTCAAAGGATGTTTAACATGTTTTATTTCTAAAGACAAGATATAGACATATAATTTAATGATAAACGAACTAGATTAGTCTGTAACCTAAGGGTTACTTCTATGTGCCTAAGTCAACGAAACCAATGAACATTTCACAAGATCAATTAAAACCAGTATACGAAAATCTGAATCAGAAACAATGAATAATTGCGTAAATCAACACATTTAATCAACAATAAAAATCGTTCAATCATCACAATATGTCTAATTCATATATCCTAAGTAGTGGTAACAGTTTAGCTACTTATAATATTAGAAAACACTAATAAAATCAGATACGAAAACAAAAAAAAATCATTATTACAATGTTTGAGAAAGGGAAAACGAGCATAATGATTTTTTTTTCAGTTTTTCTCAAAGCCCTTGCAGATCGTATGGTAAAAGCCTTGCGGTCCGCAAGGCTCCCAACTTAATTTTTTCACCACCACAGTCTTGCGGATCGTAAGTCTATGGCATTGCGGTTTGCAAGGGGTCTAGAATACCTCATATTTGGATCTTCCTCGTCGAGCTACCCCAAATTCATATATTATACACCCCGTAACTCCTTTTTTTTAACTCAAGATATGGTTATTTTAAGTTCAAACTCTTTTCTGTCGCACTGCCTCACTCAGTTTTTCCTCGTGTGCTCGTTTCTTCATGAATTTGACTCGACTTCGCTCCTTTTACACATGAACACCTGCAAAACTTCAATCAACTAAATACAAGCTATAAATGACCAAAAATGACTCTAAAACTATTGAAAACATATACAAAATAAAAGGGAAAAATGATGTGTTTTGCAACACATCAAATATCATCACACTTGAACATTTTTGGTCCCCTAAAAAAGAATTATGCAATGGAATTACAATCAGGTAATTTGGTTTCAAAACATTACATTACTTAATTTGATATCATTACATATTGACAACGATTGTAGGTATATTTATCATCTTAAACCCAAACACCAATTTCCAGACCCCTAATCGTGATTATTTAAGTTCAAATGATTCACTCCTCTATGGGTCTCACACTAAGTAAGCCACAATTCCACCTAATCTTGCCTCGAGTTTATAAGGTAGAAGGATTTGCCTACCACTTTATATAAAAACCAACAATATTGAAAGGCAAATTTTAGAAGGATAATGGATGAAATTTATGAGCTTTAGCCATTTTTTCGTATGTTTAACTCAGAGGGCATTACCATCAAGTCATTATCCTAGTGGGAAACAAAATGAGCCTTACAACTTTTTCTTAAACTTAACCTAGAGGGTGTTATCACCAAGTCTCTATACCAGTGGGAAACTAGGTTTCAGTTATATAATTAGATCAACCAATGGAAGTATAGAATTATTTACAGGTACCACTAGATCCGAATTTAGTTTCCTAAAAAGGAATAAGTGTGCCAATTTGACTAAAAATAAAGGTTTAAACTTACAATAGCCCTTTTATATTATTGTTAGTGGTTTCAACTATGTTGTTGCTTCTAGGCGAGAACCCATAAGAATTATAATAAATAAGGTGTATTAGTTCAATCCTCGGAAACATTTCTATTAGCTGAGTCTACCCACATATTCTAAATCAAATATGCATTCAATTTATCAATTATCTCATATATATAATATTAAAAACCAAAAAGCCAATTTTACCTATCATTTTCCATTCTTTGTAATGCAAACTTCTCATTCAAGGACATTTTTTTCGAGATTTTTTTATTAATCTTTTTAGACTCAAACTACCTAAAAACGAAGTTTCCCATCACCATACTTAAATCTCACATTGTCCTGAATGTGGATGGAAAACCAACTAAAAGTAAATAAGAAAGAAAAACCTAAAAGAATATACAAAAATAAAAAACAACAAATTAAAAAGGACTTAGTTAGTTAGGATAAAAACTAGTCATTTGCACGTGTTTACAATCCAAAATCGTATAGCATTCCATTCCATTCGAGATCGTCTCTAACAGATATGTTTGGGTTGCCTTTACAAAGAAAAATATAACAATTCCAAAATCCCAGCACAAATGGAGATTGAGTACGGGTAGGTCAAACAAACATGCACATGATAAAACAAACAAACCCAAGCATAATATCGACTTAAAAAAACAAAATAAAAAAGATAAATGAAAACAAAAACTTACTCATAATACAAAATCCACAACTGGGTCACATCCCAAAACCTCAATTATGAGGCTTCTCTTTTATCCAACCCCTATCCAACTCATTTAGTTTTAGTTGTTCATTATTACAAAACTAACGATGATAGAATTTTTTTAAGACAAGCCAAGAGGTTGGACACCAAATTTTAAACTTACTTGAATCAAACCTGATACGAGTCATATAAGGAGGATGATGGTTTTCTCTACACTTCAGTTTTGCCTTGAGCTCCCGTTTGAACCATCTTTGAATCCTCACGATGTGTTGATCCAAGCGTTTTCGTGCCTTCTCCCGTATTGGTAACTATGGTAGCGATCCATTTTCTAATGTCTCCAGGGGCCGGCTATCACACCCCTTAGCCACTTCCTCTTCTTCAATGTTTGGTGTAGTTCTGATCTCCATGGTAGGTACACCTTCAAGTAATTTTTCTAAATAGGCAAGATCATCACCCACCGGATCAAATTCTTCTTTTCATAAGTTGGTAGACCGACTAACTCATCACCAAACTTCTCCTCCCAAGATGGTACATGCTCATTCTTCTCATCCTCCATCTTGTCCAGTGGCTATTCTTCAAGTCCTTCACTCTGATTTGTGTTGTAGTCGGGCACCTCCAACTCTTTCTCTTCTACTACCCCATAATTGTCACACCCCAGTTTTTCCGACACCCCGGCATGCGTCCCCTCGGTTGGTACCTGTTTTGATAAATGTGCAACGAAAAAACGTTTGTATTCATTTTGTTTATTTAAACAACTTCATCTTGTTTATTTAAACAACTTGAAAGTTGAATAAACTTACTTTTATAAACGGGGAATTAAACACCCCTTTTTCCATACAAACCTTTCATACATATGGTAATCAAAATTTCTGTCTAACATCAGTTTTACAAGATATTTTAGTCACAAGGTTCCTCTGTGCCTAGGGAAACATTCCTCATTTCAGCACTAGTCTTGCTATTCATAACTATTCATGATTACCCGAAAACGTTTTGAAAATAATACGTCAGCGAAAAGCTAGTGAATAATATTTAACAGACATTAAACCATTTTTAGCATAAGCAGTATTAAAGCTATTTCAAACATACTAGTAATCTACACATTTAGCGAGCTCCCTGCTCGTTATACTACTGATCTTCATGCCCGGTTTTACGTATTTCTCCTACTGAACTTGATGCCTGGTTTTACGTTTTGTTACACGTCTACAATTTGATCAAACTATATGTGCACTTATGGTTTAAATGCTATACATAAAATACCATATGCAAAAATATATTTAATACAACTGACGCTATTATAAACATTTTTAAAAAGTTAAACGTATTCACCTTTAATAATTCATATTTTAAAGAAAACTTAGAACCTTTACACCTTGTGGATTGTCGGACAGTACACGACAACATACTAGTAAATATCACAGTCTCTTGCTTTCTGATCTATTCTTTCTCTCCATTGATTCCTTTGTTAATTTCTTTTTATTTCCTATAATCATTACGTAAAGTTTAATAACAAAACTTACGATTACTCAATCATATTTATATCTGTAAGATTAAATATGTTATTTATAGTATTTAATCATGTAGCCATTATAATCATTTATATTATATTAGATTAAAATATATTAATTCTATTATATATTAGCTGGTAATGGTTGATGGACCATATTACCCTTATTAACTAATTAGGGTTTTCTTCTGGGTGTATATAAGGAGATGATTAGAGAGGTTTAAGGTTAGACACTTACAATAACATCTCTAAAGCCGCCACCCACCTCTCTCTCCATAACCTAAACCGCATTCTTCCCTAGTTCAGTTCTTACCATCATAATCTTACACCCTAAGGAGGAACCAGATCATACTGACAAATATGTCAAACCCCATGGCTGTGTCTCTGACTGGATTCTCTGCTGGCATGTCTGCCGTCACAGGTATTTCTTTATGTTTTCCATTATGTTTAAAAAGAACTGATCAACATGTGGTATCAGAGCATATGTTGATAAATCAGTTTTAGTTTTGAATCCATTATTCTGGGATTATAAAAATCTGGAAAACAGAATTTTGAAAAACCTAATAATAATCCGAAATCACATAACCTGTGAATTAATAATTCGGATATGATGTTATAATGACTAATTACTGTTCCGAAATCAAATGGTTGTTTTACTGTTCTTAAATCATGACAATGAACTCAAAAAACCCAGATTTCGGATTCAATGTTTAAGTTTATGTTTTTAGGGTTCATCATTTGTTCTTAAGAAATTCGGAAAAATCTTATATTTTGGAGTTAAATGCGGATTATTAAGTGTTTTCCCAGTTTTGATCTATTTTTCATTTAATTAAATTTTCGAAATCTGTTATAAATTAAACAGATATTATTTTTGAAATATTTTAATAAATTTAGATCAGCAGTAAAATATGAAAACTAATCCCTTAATTTTCGAATTTCAAACTTATCACAACTAACTGCCATCATTAGAGATTTTGAAATCTTGCAGGATAAGTTTCAGGACTCATCAGAGTCTTATCCGAAATGCCCATTTCGGAATCATCAGTCTTATCCGAAATGCCCATCTCGAACTCATCAGAGACTTATCCGAAATGACTAACTCGGACCAACATGAGTCTTATCCGAAATGACTAACTCGGACTACAATGAGTTTTATCTGAAATGACCATTTCAGACTAACATGAGTCTCATCCGAGATGCCCATTTCGGACTAACTTGGGGCTCATCCGAGATGCCCATTTCGGACTAACTTGAATCTTATCCGAAATGCCCATCTCGGACTAATCCGGAACTCATCCGAGATGCCCATCTCGGACTAATCCGAGTTTCATCCGAAATCCAAGATTTATTCGAAATCTCATTACTAAATTAGGCTATTTTTGTGAACTAAATTTCAGCTCGGGGTTTGCTATTAAATAAATGGTTTTGTATATACTTAATTAATTATAATAAGATAACATTTTGCAAAACCAAATAGCTTAACTTGAATGAGCTTCTGATGTATCACTTCTGCCCAAAGGTGATTTGATGCATCTATTTATTGTTCAAGTATTACAAAAACTATGTTAATTGTGCATTATATACGTGAATGTCTTATTTCTGGCCAAAGCTGATTTAATTCATTCATGTCTAGCATACTTAACAAGTGCATAATTAAAGTGGTTGTCTCATTTCTGGCCAAAGCTGATTTGTCACAATTACTTTACACACATACTTAAGTGATTACACTTTTGGCCAAAGTTGATTTGTGTTCATTTACGTAGAACTTTAACTAAATCTATTATTTTGATGTTAGTAATAGACAATATCACAGCTTCATAATTAAAATGGTCATTACTTATGCCTGCCTTAGAATAATTTGCCCTTAGATCACATTAAGACTTATTTTCTTAGTATCATAACTTGCTCATATTATTTCCACTATCAGCACCCAATTGCGGGATTCCACCATTGACTGGTGATAAATTTGCTGCATGGAAAGACTCTCTCATGCTAACTCTTGCTTTGCTGGACTTTGACTATGCCCTAAGAGAGAATAAGCCTGAAGACCTCACTCCTCAGATTACCGCTGCTAAGCAGCTGGCTCATGAAAAATGGACTAGGTGTAACCGCATGTCTCTCATGTTCATGAAGCAGTCCATAAGCAATGCAATTCGAGGAGCCATTCCTGATTCTGAAGATGCTAAAACCTACTTGGCTTCTGTGGAGGAGCAGTTCAAGGGAATGTCTAAAGCACACGCTAGTACTCTTATCCTCAAGCTGTTGACGACTAAGTATGATGGGAGGAGCGGCATCCATGAACACATCATTATGATGAACGACATGGCCCATAAGCTCAAGGGATTAGACATAGCGATTAGTGATGGTTTTCTTGTTCATTTCATCATGACTTCGCTTCCTTCGTCTTATGAAGCATTCAAGATCAATTACAACACTCAAAAAGAAAAATGGTCGATGAGTAAGATGATCGCTATGTGCGTGCAGGAGGAGGAGCGTATGAAGATGGATCGAACTACTAATGTTGCACACTTTACTACCTCCAGCTCTAAGAAGAGGAAGAATACTTATCCAAGGAGGGATGTTTCTAAAGTCCAAAAGCCCAATCCTAGTACAAGTGTGCCTTCCAGCTCTAAGAACTCCTTAGGCAAACCCTATTACAAGTTCTGTAAAAAGACAGGACATAAGCAAAGGAATGCCCTGACTTTAAGGAGTGGCTGGCTAGGAAAGGTAACGATTTTTTTATGATACTTGAGTCCTATAATATTAATGTTCCTGCTAATTCTTGGTGGTTTGATTCTGGTGCTATGACTCATGTCACTAACTCTACTCTGGGATTCCTTACAATCCGGAGGCTGAGAAGAAACCAAAGAACACTTAAAGTGGGGGATGATAGAGAATTAGAAGTGAGGGCCATTGGAACTTTACAATTGTTTATGAAAACTGGTTTATGCATTAAACTTTATGATACCTTATATGTTCCTGAGGTAACTCGGAACCTTGTATCAGGACCAAAGTTAGACATAGACGGTTTTGATATTACTCATGGTCATCGCAAACTCTATATTCTCTATGATTCTGTGGTTTATGGTACCAGCATTCTGGATGGTGGTCTTTACAGATTAGAACTAGATGATGACTTTTTCAAATCTTTGTTGTTATATAATATTAATGAATCACTCACAAAGATGAAACAAAATCGAGACTTAGAGACTTCATCCATGTTGTGGCATCAACGTTTAGGCCACATCTCAAGAGAATGATTAAATCGACTCGTAAAGGATGAAGTCTTACCTCCTCTCGATTTTACTGATTTTGGAACATGTGTCAAATGTCTTAAAGGTAAAATGACATTAGCGAATAAGAAAGGTGCCACTAGGAGCTCTAATTTATCAGAACTAAACTGACATTAGTGGTCCTTACCAAATCGCTTGCATAACTGGACATACTTCATTATCACTTTCATTGATGATTATTCTCCTTACATGTACTTGTACCTAATTAAGAAAAAATCTGAATCTCTTACAACTTTTAAAGATTATAAAATTGAAGTTGAAAAACAACTAGATCGTAAAATTAAAGTTGTGAGATCAGATAGAGGCGGTGAATACTATGGAAGACATACTGACGTGGGTCAAGCTCCTGGTCCATTTTATGAGTTTTGTAAGGGCCAGGGGATTATAAACCAATACTCCATGCCAGGTACACCTCAGCAGAATGGTGTCGCTGAACGAAGAAATTGTACCCTTATGAACATGGTGCGCAGTATGTTAGCCAACACTAATTTACCATTATTCCTCTGGCCTGAAGCGTTAAAAGCAGCTGTTCATATACTCAATAAAGTTCCTTCTAAGTCTGTCCTAAAACTCCTTATGAACTTTGGACAGGAAGGAAACCGAGTCTTAAATATATGAAAGTATGGGGCTGCATTGCTGAAGCGAAACTTTACAATCCTTTCCTAAAGAAACTTGACCCTAAAACAGTTACCTGCTTCTTTATCGGGTATCCTGATCACTCTAAGGGTTACCGTTTCTATTGTCCTTCCCATGTCACCCGTATTGTTGAAACCAAGCGTGCCACGTTCCTGGAGGATTTTAAGGTCAGTGGGAGCAGTAAACAACCCTTACGAAGAATTGCAAGAAGTACAAGATGCGGGGGGAGAGATTCATCGCTTACCATTACTCCGTTTACTCCTCTTGTACCCAATGCAACAACTGCACCTGAAGCTATTGCACCAACTGCAAATTTACCTCCACATCAAGAACCCATTATACCTCATAACGAAGGCACATCAAACGCTCAGAACCAAGACACCGCTGAACCCGATAATCAACTCAGGAGGTCATTCAGGCATAGAAGGCCTACTAATTGGGATCATTATGTTACCTACCTGACTGAAATGGATGTCGGAAAGTTCAATGATCCTATCTCTTATAATGAAGCCATTAGCAGTGATCAGTCTTCTGAATGGAATAAAGCAATGAATGATGAGCTTGAATCCATGAAGAAAAATGATGTTTGGGATTTTGTCGAATTACCCAACGGTGTCAAACCCGTAGGATGTAAATGGGTATTCAAAACAAAACTGAATCCAAATGGGAACGTTGAATGCTATAAAGCAAGATTGGTTGCAAAGGGCTACACTCAGAAAGAGGGAATTAATTATCAAGAGATGTTTACACCTGTCTCTCCTAAAGATTCATTAAGGATCGTTATGGCCCTAGTAGCTCATTTTGATTTAGAGCTGCATCAGATGGACGTTAAAACCGCTTTCCTTAACGGAGACTTAGATGGAGATGTTTACATGAAACAACCTGAAGGCTTTAAACCTGAAGGTCAGGAACATCTAGTCTGTAAGTTGAAGAAATCTATTTACGGGTTGAAACAAGCATCACGTCAATGGTACATTAAGTTTGATGATGTCATGAAGAGGCAAGGTATTATAAAGAATCAAGTGGATCAGTGCACCTACCTCAAGATGAGTGGGAGCAACTTTACTATACTTGTCTTTTACGTAGATGATATTCTATTGGCAAGTAATAGTTTAGACATGTTTCATGAGTCGAAGCGATTACTTTCGCATAACTCGACATGAAGGATCTCGGAGATGCTTCTTACGTTATTGGCATCGAAATTCACCGAGACAGACACAAAGGGATCTTAGGATTCTCTCAAAATGCTTACATAGTCGTGTCCTTACTCGTTATAACATGCAATAGTGCAAGCCCTCAGTCACTCCAGTAGTTAAGGGAGATGTTTTCGGTTCATTCCAATGTCCGACAACAGAGGTTGAAAAGGAGAAAATGAGCCAGATACCTTACGCATCAGTAGTCGGGAGCCTGATGTATGCTCAAGTCTATACTCACCTAGATATCGCTTATATTGCTGGAATGCTAGGACGTTATCAGACTAATCCTGGCCTAGATCACTGGAAAGCAGCTAAGAAAGTACTTAGATATCTGCAAGGGACGAAAGACTATAAACTGACTTATAGAAGAAGTGATCATTTAGAAGTGGTAGGATATTCTGATTGTGACTTTGCCAAATGCAAAGATGACAAGAAATCCACTTCGGGCTATATCTTTATGTTAGCAGGCGGACCTATCTCATAGAAGAGTCATAAACAACAGTTAACTACAACTTCCACAATGATGGCAGAATACATTGTTGTTTATAACGCAACCTGTCATGGAATGTTGCTTAGAAATCTGATCACTGGACTCAAAATCGTTAATTCCATTTCTAGACCATTGAAGCTTTACTGTGATAACTCAGCTGCCGTTAGTTTCTCGAAAGTAACAGTTCGACTGGAGCTGGTTTATATCTTGATACAAAATACTTGTTTGTACGTGAACGAGTTGAGGAAAATAATCTTTGTATTGAGTATATTAGTACTAAAAATATACTTGCGGATCCGATGACTAAAGATCTCCCACCTAAAGTTTTCAAAGAACATGTTTCGAATATGGGATTTACTAAAGATCTTGTTTAATAGCATATTGTACTTACTTATTTTAATGAAATTTCCTCAGTTTGATTTTGTATGCCTCTAACATATTTTCTGCCAGTATAATGAGATATAGACAAATATAAATACAATTCAAACGCTAAAGGGCTTATTTACATATTTTGATCATAACTGTTAGGTTTTAAATTGAGGCTGTAGTATGACTAATGGGGTCCTGAGTCGAATGATGATTCAACGGCTGTATTTCTCTGCTACGGTTCTTGGTTTAAAGCTAAAATGAGTGTTAACTACTTATCACGCTTATTCTAATACTCATGATAAATGATTACTCGGCTAAGTGGGAGAATGTAAGATTAAATATATTATTTATAATATTTAATCATGTAGCCATTATAATCATTTATATTATATTTGATCAAAATATATTAATCCTATTATATATTAGTTGGTAATTGTTGATGGACCATATTACCCTTATTAACTAATTAGGGTTTCCTTCTGGGTGTATATAAGGAGATGATTAGAGAGGTTTAGGGTTAGACACTTACAATAACATCTCTAAAGCCGCCACCCACCTCTCTCTCCATAACCTAAACCAAATTCTTCCCTAGTTCGATTCTTACCATCATAATCTTACACCTTAAGGAGGAACCAGATCATACTGTCACATATGTCAAACCCCATGATTGCGTCTCTGACTGGATTCTCTGCTTGCATGTCTGCCATCACATGTATTTCTTTATATTTTCCATTATGTTTAAACAGAACTGATCAACAATATCTTTACAATAATAATAATTAAAATAATATAATTCTGAAGATGTGGGTAAGATTTTTACCTCCTAACACCGATGACTTGATTATACGATTGTATTCGTTACTCAAGGTTCGTCAATAATCAATTGTCGTTCGTACCGTATATCAACACTATCAACACCGTAATTCGTCACCAATTATAAATTGTTGTTGGAAACAATACCTAATTAGTTGATCACCAGTTCACCACTACCAAAATTTATTACTAGAGCAACCTTAACTTTCACGAATCAAGATCTGCCTCTCTTGGCTTTTCGTTTTAATCAATATATGAGAGTATTTACTTTTGCAAGACTGTGATCCATAGTTAAAGAACACGTGTAGCTTAAAGAAGAGTTAGTGGCATTTCATGTACTCGTGGCATATATGAAGTCTGTGTAGCACAATCTTCACAAAATAAAATAACAATTTTATTAATAAGTATTCTGATTAGATCATGTAAAAAACTAAATTGAAAGGAAATACAATATAGAAATATTGACTAAACTAAAAAAATATTACAAAGAAAATACAAGAAAAAACAATAAAACAACAGTGACTGAGGCACGTGAAGAACACGTTTTCCTTAAAACAGATTTCGGACTACCCAGGTGAACCCGTCTGTTTCCCAGGCTACAACAGCCTAAGAAGATTGTACAGCCGAGATTAGCCTAGCACCTGAAAGAATGCCTGAAACAAGAGTGTGCAGAGTTTCAAAGTTAGGAAACTCGTTGGATGTGCAAAGTGCGCCATCAAACCGCCACATTGCGTCCATCGCCATCGTCCCGGTCTCGGGCCCGAGCCGGATGCTTCGCACCCTCCTGTCTATCACTGGGTGTGACTTGTCACATAGGAATACGTTCGTGTAGAGAATTATAAATATAAATTAACAAAAGATTTATCTCTCCATCAATATGGGACAAACACAACTTCCCACACATAAAAACTCCAACACACAATTAAATCTTATGATCTCTCATTCATTTTACTTTTCAAAATTTCCAACCTACTCAAATCCTTAAATCATACATATCTATACAATATTTATTTTTTATTTCATAATTAAATATTTTTGTATACTTACCTTTCAATGGCGATAATGTTTCATACACATACTTAATATAATATAATAATGTATGTAATAACAATAATTATGTATATGTTATGAATTATCATGTATTAATAGTGTAATTATCTACTTACATTTGCTATTATAGCATGACTATTCATGTACTTAACAATCATCTTGTAAGCCTATAAATAGAGGTACATGCAATCCATATTATATACAAAAATAAGATATCCATTTCCCCAATCTCTCTTTCTTATCTCTATAATGTTAATAGGCTAATTGTTTCAAATACGTTATTAGCACGACTTGCTTTTGGAGTTAGATCGTATATCACAAGGTAAATTAACTTTCATCGTTCTTCATTCTCTTAAACATATATTGCAATTCATACAATATTTTGATCAAAGGATCATTATGATATTATTAGTTATATATTTTTGTTTAATCTAAACAATGGGAGGTGAAAATAGTTTTTTATTTTCTTTTAATGTTAAGCCATCGAACTTTATTCCATCTTTCACAATCAAAAGTTTTGTTTTTAATGAATCCTAAGAGTTTTCCGTAGAAAAATATAGTTTAAAACACATATTTTTCTTTATTATATTATGCTTGATAGTATACATGCACTGATGTTATATAAGAAAAGGTATGAATAATTATTTTTTTATTGTAATTTAACTTGTTACATGTTCTTACCTGAGTTAGAATTTTATAATGTGATATTGCTCATTGTTGTATCTTTTTTCATCCTAACAAACAAAAGAATTTCATAAAGTAAACTAATGGCCAACATGAACTCCGAACACCTATTTTGTTATTATTAAAGAATTTGATCCCATTCTTTCTTCTATATTTATTTATCATGTGTTATTACATGGCAATAAATTTGATAAAATTAGGCTTTAACCCCTTGGGTTTGATTGTGTCTGTTAAAATTCCTTTTATGCCAATTATAGTGAGATAAAAGTAAGATATGATAAATAATTATTTATAACCTGATGAGTTTTGTCAAGCTTATAGAACTAATTATATTAAGTCATGTAATTTACGTATTTATTTGTTTGGATTTATTTAAGTTTGTAAAACATATAAAAATAATTAAATAAATAAAACAAAACACACTTGTAGTATAAATTAGTATTTCATTACGGGTTACATTTTCGTTACTTACCAGATTGTATTTACTTGTTTATTAATCTATAAACTATATGTAGTTTTTATTATGTTATCATAATGCGACATTAGTATATCATTGTTTAGCATAATAATAATTAATAGGGAAAATTTTGATGAAGTAAATAGTATATGTATTTCAAATTATTGGCATCTTCCATCTATTAACTAACCTAATATCTATATATGTATGGATATATTATATACAAATGTATGTAAACAAACTTTAATTGGTAATGACTGAATACATTATTATTTTGATAGTCTTATTTTATTTTATAGACAATAATGGTTACTAAATTTTATTTGATTATAATTTGAATAACATGCATCAATTCATGTGTATTTCTTTAATATAGTTAGCTATGTCGAATCTTGCAAAACTTGAGTTTATGGCTTTGGACATCATTGGAAAAAATTATTTGTCATGGGCTTTGGATGTTGAAATCCATCTAAATGCCAATAACCTTGAGGAAACAATTAAAGCAGAAAATAAAACAAATACCCAAGATAAAGCAAAGGCAATGATTTTCTTACGCCACCATATTCATGAGTCCTTGAAAAATGAATATCTCAATGTCAAAGATCCACTCGTCCTGTGGACCAATTTGAAAGAAAGGTAAAACCATCAGAAAATATAATATTACCAAGAGCTTGTTATGAATGACTCAATTTAAGGTTGTAAGATTTTAAGTCTATAAGTGAGTATAACTCGGCAATGTTTAGAATCACGTCACAATTGATTTTATGTGGTGAAAATATTACTGATAAGGAGATGTTGGAAAACAATTCTCCACCTTTCACGCCTCAAACATTGTCTTGCAACAACAATATCGTGAAAGGGGCTTCACCAAATACAGTGACTTAATATCATGTTTGCTTGTGGCTGAGCAAAATAATGAGCTACTAATGAAAAATTATGAAACTCGTCCAGTTGGTACAACTCCATTCCCTGAAGTGAATGTCGCAACATATAATGACCAAAGTGGAAGTAACGGACGTGGTCGTGCTCTCAACGTGTGCGTGGTCATGGACATGGTCGTGGTCGTGGACGTGGATATGGTCGGGGGAATTATCATGGTGTTCAATTTAAAAACAAAGGAACCCACCAGAGGTTGCATGATTATGAAAAGAAATCCAATGATGGAAAAGGTAAAAAGAAAAATGGAACGCCATCGAATGCATGCTATCGATGTGGAAGTAACAACCACTGGGCTGGTACATGTCATACAGCCAGACACTTGGTAGAGCTTTACAAACAATCTATAAAAGACAAAGGAAAAGGAATAGAGACAAATTTCGCATATGAAGATGGAAATGTCGATGTCCCAAGTGGTGAAAAGGACCTTACTAATGCAACTAATCTGGATTATGATGATTTCCTTATCGAGCAAGCAAATTTGGATTTTGGTGATATCATGGTTGATACCAACCAGTTGGATGCTTGCAATTTTCCTTACGTGTGTGTGAATGATTATATTTAAAATTATGTTATTTCCTTGATGTTTTATCGAGACATTTTGTTTGTGATTTTGTTATGTTTTGTTTTGAAGTATTTTTTGGGCATTTTATGGGATTGGTTATGTTTGAACCATATTTATGAAATTTTGTTCTGTTTTGAAGCATATGGGGTGTTCAACTAAACGTCCTATTGGTGGTGAAGATGTATGTCTAATAGACAGTGCTACTACGCATATGATTCTAAAGAAAAATAATTATTTCTCTAGTTTAACAATGAAAGAAGCAAGCGTTAGTACTATATCCGGTAAAACAAAATTAATTGAAGGCTTTGGAGAAGCTTATGTAGTTCTACAAAGTGGAACTTTACTCAAAATTAACAATGCATTATTTTCCCCACTATCTCAAAGAAATCTAATAAGCTTTAAAGATATTCGTCTAAATGGATATCATCTTGAGACTACAAGTGAGGGACATGATGAGTACCTTCAAATTACAAGTATGATTTCAGGTAAAAAGCATATATTAGAGAAGTTACCCGCATTTTCCTCTGGTTTGAATTATACTAAAATTGGTGCAGTTGAATTAAATGCAATCATAAACCATAAGTTTATGGACTGAGAAAATTTTATAATTTGGCATTACCGGTTAGGCCATCCCGGGTCAATAATGATGCGAAAAAATATAGAAAATTCATGTGGTCATTCTTTGAAGAACCAGAAGATTCTTCAATTTAAGTATATTACATGTGTTGCATGCTCACAAGGGAAGTTAATGTAACATTCGTGTAAAACGGTCTTCGAAAACCCGCACCATTTTTACTAATCTAGTGCGTATTTAATATTGTCATATTTCTCAAAAATTTTGTCGATATTATTAGAATTCATAACTAGAATAAATAAAACCCTAATTAATAAATAAAGCATCAATAAATAAAAACCATAATTTATTTTTAAAAGCCATAATAAAATTAAATTAAATTAAGCTATAAAATTAATTAAACAAAAAGAAAGGAGGGAAACCGGGATCGAACCCGGGTCTCCTGGACTTTCACACACACTCCGCACCACTGCTCTACACGAACAATATGTGCTAGATCCCAAACATCAAATCATATGTCTATACGCGGAGTAAGAACCGGCAAGGGCAACGAATCTCCTCGCCGGAGATTTCGCAACCCACGCGTTTTCTTTTGACGACGACAGTTGTTACGTGATCTAATTAGAGTAAACTTCAATCAGGCCCCTCTGTCATCGATCATTATTTTCGAAATTACAAATTCAAAACCGAAACTTTGGTGATCAAACCACCTATAAATACCATCGATCTACACCCCTAATCCGCAACCCACACGCTTTCTTTTGACGACGACAAGTTTTTTTTAAAAAAATATTATTTTATTTTTATTTTTATTTTATGGATTTATATTAATATTTAAGCTGAAAATCAATTAAAAATGCTTCAAAATATAATTTCAAAGGTTTTAATATATCAATAAAAATCACAAAAATAACTTAAAATCCAAACAAAGGTTTTTAACCGAAATATTAATTTATTTATTTATCGGCATATCACGTTATTATTTTAGGTTAGTACTCTTTCATCGGTCAAATTCTCAACTCGTGTGCACTCATCATTAACCAAGAATACGCACCCACTGTGAGTGAATCTCTACAAATTCTCCGTTTTAATCACGTTTTGGGGTGTATCAGGTGTCGTATCATTTCTTTATTTTATTTAACACTTGTGCTTATATCATTTCGTGATCGAATGTGTATTGCTTGTAGTGTGGTTTATATGTGGATACATTTTATCATTTCAGTGCACTCATTTCATTAGGCCCATCAGTTCCTCGTGGGATACGGGTTGAGCATCAGGTGCCTCATTAGATCGGCTCCGTTCGATTGAGCCTTGATCTCAGATACATCATCATTCATGTCATATATTCATTCAATGTGGTTTGTGATATGTTACATTATACATTTGTTCACATGTGATTATGCACAATCTTATTTAAACAACGATAAAATTGATTTACTTAAATGTTTTATCAAGGTTCACTCGCCAACTTTTGTTGACCCAAAATTTCCTCTGTTTTACGCATGATATAGGTGATCAAGTTGAGGAAAGAAACACCTAGGATGCCTAGAAGAATAATCAAGTTATTTCGTTGGAACAAGCATTTAGATTACTATTTGTGTTTGTATGAAATTTTGTTGGATATTTGAATTTAATAAATATGAAACTTGCTAGTAAATATCATGAGCTTTGGTGATAACCCAATCATGCCCCGACTTTTATTCCGCTGCGGGTCGGGGTGTGACAGATTGGTATCAGAGCTTGTGACTATAGGGATATAGGATAGGTTATTAGACCCTTAGAGCCTATACTATAGTTGACTAGATTTAAAATTGTTTATGTGTTACATGCAAAATTCATGATGTTTATATGTTTCATGTTTATATTCACACACAACATTATGCAAACATTCTCACAAGTACATGTTAATATGCAATGCTCATTATAGATCATACCCTCATATCATATCATATCATATATATGAAAGCACACACCTCACAATTTCACAATTTCCGTTATTTCGTTTCAAAGATTTTTGCAATGTTTTCATATTTTTCAAATCACATCAAAGTGAGTTTTCATGACGGGCATGTAGTAACTGGAAGGGTACGAGTACCGGTAGTCGGAACGTCCTGTCTAGGCTTGGCATTCGTATAAATCCAAAATAAATGACCAGTTTGCCTACCTGGGGGCTAACGATGAGAGTACGAAGGACCTATTAGGCCAAAGCATGCTATACCAAAAGTCTTGTGAACTAACCCCACTTTGAGTTGTCATTGTGTCCACACCTGGACACCCTCCGACCATACATCTCGCAATCATGTTTTACGATTTTCATTCGGGTGGTGCGAGTGTTAACACGCCGACACCAATGTGAATCCTACTAAGCCCAATAGTCATGGGGGCCCACATGACTATACAGGCAATGGTATGGGGACATTTGGAGGCCCAAACATGAGCAAACCTAAGACATCCTATGGATGTAGTTAAATTATTTTCAGTTATATTGTTTTCATTCTTTTTACGACACATGACACCTAGGAAATTCTTGAACTCACAATCTCCCTACATATATTCTTGTAGATGTCGGCTAGGCAATTACGTGGAGGTAGAAGGTTAGGAAAGTCAAACGAACGCTTGGCCACACAAATTGCTAAACAAATGGCCGCAGTGCTTCCTGACATCATGCTAGAAGTTCAGCAAGCCCTCACTGCTAATCCCATCAACCCTCCCAATCAAGAAGACCAAAGCGTCGTCAACCCTCCTTCCAAAACCCCTAAATGCACCTACAAACACTTCAAGTCTTGCGATCCCCCAAAATATGAAGGGACTGAAGGTGTCACCGCTCTCCTCTACTGGTTTGAGGAGATGGAAAACACTTTTCTCAATTGCGACTGTCCTAAGGACCGTAAAGTACGTTACGCGACTGGAAGATTGTTTGGGGTAGCCCTTACCTGGTGGAACACGGAAAAAGGAAAGCGAGGTGTAGACAATGCCATGGCCTTATCATGGGAAGAATTAAGAGAGGTCATGACAAGACGTTTTTGCCCTAGAAGCGAGATCGAGAAGCTTGAAGATGAATTCTATGCTCTAAAGCAAAAAGAAGGGGATCACACCTCCTACAACAAGAGGTTTCTTGAGTTGAACCAAATGGTTCCCAATATGTTCACCCCATTATACCGCTTAATTGAACACTACATTCGAGGCCTCCCCTCGAAAATCCAAGATTCGGTTTTAAGCACTTCACCTGGAACACTCGAAGCTGCAATGGAGTTAGCTACGGAACTCACTGAAAATCGCATTCGAAATGGCAATTTTAAAGATGAGAAGAAGAAACCACCCATTGAGACCCCAATTCCAAACCACTCAGGTTTATCCTCGAAGTTTGCTGGTAAGAGGAAGCGTAATGGCAAGAACTTTGCTGTCATCCAAACCAACCCTCCCATCACTGCTGCTCCAATCACCCAAGTTGCCCCTCCAGCCGCACCGTTCAAAAGGCCATACACTGGCCCACACCCAAAGTGTAACTGTTGCCAATACCATCACCCTCCTGAAAACCCTTGCCAACATTGCACAAGTTGTGGTCGTGCGGGTCACACTATCCAAACCTGCTGTACCCTTCAGCGATAGAACCGCAGTCAACCTCTAACCCAAACCCAAAATCAAATGGTGGGCCAAGCCTAACAACCCTTACTTCTACCACCTGCACAACTCGCAGCCCAACCTTACTACCAACCCAACTACCCCATGATGCAATCCATACTAGCCTGTTTCAATTGTGGGGACCCAAACCACTTCAGGAATACTTGCCCACGCCTGGTGAACATCATCCATGCCCAAGCTCAAGCAAACCCGGTAAACCAAGCTAACCAAGCTCCTCCACCTGCAAGAGGAAGAGCTTTCAATATCAACGCCAACCAAGCCAGGGCTGATAATAATGTGCTCAACGGTATGTTTCTCGTAAATGGTAGTTATCCATCCATATTATTCGATACTGGTGCGGATAAGAGCTTTGTGTCTTTAGAATTCGAATCTATTCTCGACCAACCTCGTGATAATCTCGTTAAATCTCTGACGGTGGAAGTTGCTGACGGAAAATCCTTTTTATTAAATTCTATTATACGCGATTGCACTCTCACCGTAAATGATCACGATTTTTCAATTGATCTCATTCCTATGAAATTGGGAAGTTTTGATGTTATCATCGGCATGGACTGGCTCAGCCAGCATCACGCTGAAGTGGTGTGCCATGAAAAGTTTATTCGTATTTCTCTCACCAACGGTTAGACACTACGTATCTTTGGGGAAACTCCTTCGAAAGGGCTCAAATTGATGTCCTGCCTTCAAGCCTGAAGTTATCTTCGCAAGAATTACGTCGTATTTCTAGCTCACGTCGTCAAGAAGGAAGGAAAGGAGTGGAAGCTTGAAGATATTCCAGTTGTGAAAGAATTCCCGCAAGTTTTTCCCGACGACGTTTCAGGACTTCCTCCTGTGCGAGAAGTCGAATTTCGAATCAAATCGATCTTGTGCCTGGCGCTACACCGGTCGCAAAATCTCCCTATAGGTTAGCCCCATCCGAGATGCAAGAGTTGGCCAGTCAACTGCAAGAGCTGACTGACAAAGGATTCATACGTCCTAGCTCATCGCCTTGGGGTGCGCCCGTTCTCTTTGTGAGGAAGAAAGATGGAACGTTTCGCATGTGCATTGATTATAGAGAACTCAACAAGTTGATAGTTAAGAATTGCTATCCACTGCCTCGTATTGATGACCTTCTAGACCAACTTCAAGGCGCCACCTGTTTTTCCAAAATCGACCTTCGTTCTGGTTATCATCAGCTTAGAGTGCGCGAAGAAGATATTCCAAAAACTGCCTTCCGAACTCGTTATGGTCATTACGAGTTCATGGTTATGCCCTTCGTTTTAACCAACGCCCCCGCTGTCTTCATGGATTTAATGAATAGGGTATGCAAACCCTATCTCGACCGTTTCGTCATAGTCTTCATCGACAATATCCTTATCTACTCAAAGTCAAAATCCGATCATGAGCGACATCTTCGACTCATTCTTACACTTTAAGGACTGAAAAGCTTTACGCTAAGTTCTCAAAATGCGAATTCTGGTTAAGAGAGGTACAATTCCTTGGTCATGTCGTCAATGACAAAGGGATTCATGTCGACCCTTCGAAAATCAAGGCAGTACAAGAATGGCAAGCGCCACATACCCCTACCGAAGTTAGGTCATTTCTTGGCTTGGCTGGTTATTACCGACGCTTCATTGCCAACTTTTCCCGTACCACCATTCCTCTCACGGCCTTGACTCACAAGGGAAAACCCTTCATTTGGGGACCTAAGCAAGAGGTGGCCTTCCAAACTTTAAAGCAAAGGCTTTGTGACGCACCTATCCTTACACTCCCTGAGGGTTGCAATGACTTTGTGGTTTATTGCGACGCATCAGGGCAAGGTCTAGGCTGTGTATTGATGCAAAGAGGAAAGGTGATAGCCTATGCCTCTAGGCAACTCAAAGTTCATGAGAAAAATTACACCACCCACGACCTGGAACTTGGAGCCGTTGTGTTCGCTCTCAAGATATGGAGACATTATCTTTACGGTACCAAGTGCGAAATATACACTGACCACAAGAGTCTCCAGCACATCTTCAATAAAAAAGAGCTGAATATGAGGCAACGAAGATGGGTCAAACTGCTCAACGATTACGATTGCGAGATTCGGTATCATCCTGGCAAGGCAAACGTGGTGGCTGACGCGCTCAGTCGAAAGGGATATGCGAACTCTATTCGTCTTCTATGTTCGCAAATCATAATCAATATCAAGGATCGAATCCGGGCAGCTCAACATATCTCTGTAATGGAAAATGACATACGCGATGAGCTGTCATGTGGAGCTGAACTCAAAATTGAAACCAAATCCAGCGGTATTCTATATTATTTAAACCGCATATGGATTCCCGATCGCGACAACCTTCGTGATTTCACAAAACACGATACTTTGTACACCCAGGAGCCGATAAGATGTATCAAGACCTACGATACACCTACTGCTGGCCTGGCATGAAAAAGGATATCGCTGTTTTTGTTTCCAAGTGCCTTACGTGTTCCAAAGTGAAAGCTGAACATCAAAGACCTTCCGGACTTCTAGTCCAACCCGAAATACCGGTATGGAAGTGGGAAAACAAAACCATGGACTTCATTACCGGGTTACCTCGCACCTCCAGTGGGTATGACACGATATGGGTAATCATTGATCGTCTTACAAAATCAGCTCACTTCATTCCGATTCGCGAGGACTTCAAGAACGAGAAGTTAGCTCGTATCTACATCAACGAGATCGTAAGCCGTCATGGTGTACCGATAAGCATCATTTCAGACCGTGATGGTCATTTCACTTCACGAACATGGCAAGCCGTACAAACCGCTTTAGGTACACCGTTAGACCTTAGCACCGCCTTTCACCCTCAAACTGATGGTCAGTCTGAACGCACCATCCAAACCCTTGAAGACATGCTTCGAGCGTGTGTCATAGACTTCAAAGGGAACTGGGACGCTCATCTACCGTTAGTCGAGTTTTCGTACAACAATAGCTATCATTCAAGTATCGGCATGGCTCCTTTCGAAGCTTTATATGGTCGTAAGTGCCGATCTCCAGTATGTTGGCACGAGATTGGCGAAGCGCAAATCACCGGACCTGAATTGATTCAAGAAACAACCGACAAAATCCTTCAAATTCGAAACAATCTTCTAGCGGCTCGAAGTCGTCAAAAGAGTTATGCTGACAAACGACGAAAGCCCTTGGAGTTTTGTGTTGGTGATCAAGTACTTTTGAAAGTGTCACCGTGGAAAGGAGTGGTTCGTTTTGGTCAAAAGGGCAAGCTAGCACCACACTATGTGGACCATTCAAGATACTCGAAAGAGTAGGTCCTGTAGCATACAAGCTTGACCTACCAGAAGAACTCAACAGAATTCATCCCACATTCCACGTATCAAACTTGAAAAAGTGCCTCGCCGACGAAAATCTCCATATCCCTCTGGAAGACATTCAAGTTGATGAATCAATGCAATTCGTTGAAAGACCATTAGAAATCATGGATTTCGGTGAGAAGCGCTTGAGGCGAAGTCGTATTCCAATCATCAGGGTGTGTTGGGAGTCAAAACGAGGACCCGAGTTTACTTGGGAACGTGAAGACTCAATACGCGAAAAATACCCGCATCTTTTTCCAGTTACAACTACTACTTAAATTTCGGGACGAAATTTCTAAAAGTAGGGGATACTGTAACATTCGTGTAAAACGGTCTTCGAAAACCCGCACCATTTTTACTAATCTAGTGCGTATTTAATATTGTCGTATTTCTTAAAAAATTTGTCGATATTATTAGAATTCATAACTAGAATAAATAAAACCCTAATTAATAAATAAAACATCAATAAATAAAAACCATAATAAAATTAAATTAAATTAAGCTATAAAATTAATTAAACAAAAAGAAAGGAGGGAAACCGGGATCGAACCCGGTCTCCTGGACTTTCACACACACTCCGCACCACTGCTCTACACGAACAATATGTGCTAGATCCCAAACATCAAATCATATGTCTATACGCGGAGTAAGAACCGGCAAGGGCAACGAATCTCCTCGCCGGAGATTTCGCAACCCACGCGTTTTCTTTTGACGACGACAGTTGTTACGTGATCTAATTAGAGTAAACTTCAATCAGGCCCCTCTGTCATCGATCATTCTTTTCGAAATTACAAATTCAAAACCGAAACTTTGGTGATCGAACCACCTATAAATACCATCGATCTACACCCATAATCCTCGCTCAATCCTTTCACAACTAATCGCAAGATTACTCTGCTCAGACCCCCCCTGGTTCACCGGAATCCGCAACTCGTCGCCAGAATTAACTCGCCAGAGAACCGAAGGAACTGCCGTTGGTAACAATCCTTCACCTATTGATTTAATTTATGCACAGATTCATTAACAAATCAGAAGGGGTAAACCTACTTCTGATAACCGATTATTGGGCGAGTAAATAATTCTGGGCTCTTTTTAAATGAAGAAGATGACTTGCAAACTGTTTATAAATATAATAAAATCCCAAGTTTTAACCGGGTTAGACACACAGTCCAGTGGTGGACTGTGTGCAAACACGACTCTCACGTCCTTGGTTCGAGTCTGGCATGTCCGGTTTTCTGAGATGAAATTCTTTTTGGTTTAAAACTAAACTAGAACATTAATCAACAAGTATATAAAGATAATATAAAATCAAGTTTCATCGGGTTAGACACCCAGCCCAGTTGGTTGGGCTGGGTGCAAATCACATCTAAGGTCTCGGGTTCAAGACCCTTAGTACACGCCGGTTCAGTTCTGTTAAATCTTTTTAATTAAATTAATTTCTGAAATAGTCTAAAGAGAGTATTAATATAATTAAAATCCAGAATTTGTCGGGTTAGACACGTAGCTCAGTTGGAAGAGCTGCGTGCACGTGAACGTGAGGTCTCGAGTTCGAATCTTGATACACGCTGCCAACTCCATCATCGAACCGGTCTGACACCACCTTGTCAGACTGACAAGTTTTTTTTTAAATATTATTTTATTTTTATTTTTATTTTATGGATTTATATTAATATTTAAGCTGAAAATCAATTAAAAATGCTTAAAAATATAATTTCAAAGGTTTTAACATATCAATAAAAATCACAAAAATAACTTAAAATCTAAACAAAGGTTTTTAACCGAAATATTAATTTATTTATTTTTTCGGCATATCGCGTTATTATTTTAGGTTAGTACTCTTTCGTCGGTCAAATTCTCAACTCGTGCGCACTCATCATCAACCAAGAATACGCACCCACTGTGAGTAATCTCTACAAATTCTCCGTTTTAATCACGTTTTGGGGTGTATCATGTGTCGTATCATTTCTTTATTTTATTTAACACTTGTGCTTATATCATTTCGTGATCGAATGTGTATTGCTTGTAGTGTGGTTTATATGTTGATACATTTTATCATTTCAGTGCACTCATTTCATTAGGCCCATCAGTTCCTCATGGGATACGGGTTGAGCATCAGGTGCCTCATTAGATCGGCTTCGTTCGATTGAGCCTTGATCTCAGATACATCATCATTCATGTCATATATTCATTCAATGTGGTTTGTGATATGTTACATTATACATTTGTTCACATGTGATTATGCACAATCTTATTTAAACAACGATAAAATTGATTTACTTAAATGTTTTATCAAGGTTCACTCGCCAACTTTTGTTGACCCAAAATTTCCTCTGTTTTACGCATGATACAGGTGATCAAGTTGAGGAAAGAAACACCTAGGATGGCCTAGAAGAATAATCAAGTTATTTCGTTGGAACAAGCATTTAGATTACTATTTGTGTTTGTATGAAATTTTGTTGGATATTTGAATTTTAATTTGAATTTAATAAATATGAAACTTGCTAGTAAATATCATGAGCTTTGGTGATAACCCAATCATGCCCCGACTTTTATTCCGTTGTGAGTCGGGGTGTGACAGTTAATCACTCGCCCATCACCAGTTAAGGTATGGACAGAATCCTTGAGTTTTTTAGAAAGAATACATGGGGATATATGTGGGCCTATACACCCTCCTAGTGGACCAATTAGATACTTTATGGTCTTAATTGATGCATCAACTAGATGGTCACATGTGAGTTTACTATCAAGTCATAATCTGGCATTTGCACGACTACTTGCTCAATTAATAAGGCTAAGAGCACATTTTCCATATTATCCCATCAACAAAATTGTAAATTTACATCCCAAACCTTCAATGATTACTGCATGTCTATTGGCATAAGTGTAGAGCATCATGTACCTCATGTACATACACAAAATGGACTTGCTGAATCGCTTATCAAGCGACTTCAAATGATTGCAAGACCAATGATTATAAAATAAAAACTACCAGCATCTGTTTGGGGGCATGCAATTTTACATGCAGCAACACTATTTCGCATCAGGCCAACGAGTTACCACACTTCCTCCCCACTAAAGTTGGTTTTTGGTCAGGAACTAGATATTTCCCATCTAAGGATTTTCGGTTGTGCCGTATATGTTCCTATCGCTCCACTACAACGCACAAAGATAGGACCTCAAAGGAGATTAAGAATATATGTTGGGTATGAATCACCATTGATCATTAAGTATTTAGAGCCATCAACAGGTGATTTATTTACGGCTCGATTTGGTGATTGTCATTTTGTTGAAACAACATTCCCAACATTAGGGGGAGATGAAAATCAGCTGAAAAATAATAATATAATTTGGAATGAATTATCATTATCTCATCTTGATCCTCAAACTAAACAATGTGAACTGAAGTTCAAAGGATAATTCATTTACAAAAATTAGCAAATCAATTACAAAGGATAATTCATTTACAAAGATTAGCAAATCAATTACCCGACGCATTCACTGACCCAAAGAGAGTGACTAAGTCACACATACCAGCTGCTAATGCTCCAGTAAAAATAAGTGTCCCAGAAGGACAACCACATATTGGAAATGAGTCTAATGCACGCCTCAAACGTGGTAGACCAATTGGTTCTAAAGATAAAAATCCTCGAAAGAAAAAAGGAGCAAACAATGGAGATGGTCAATTCGAGGTAATGATAATGCCAAGAAAAGAGTCTCCTGAAGAGACACTAGACATGATGGTTCCAGAAGAACCTCAGGTACCTGAAAACGAAGAGATCTCAATAAATTATATCATATCTAGAAAGGTATGGAACCGAAATGAAATCGACATTGATGACAGTTTTTCATATAACATAGCGCTAGAAGTAATGGAAAATAATAAGGATCAAGAACCAAAATCCATTGAGGAATGTAAAAAAAGAAATGATTGGCCAAACTAGAAAGACGCAATTAAGGCAGAATTAGATTCCCTTAATAAACGAGAAGTTTTTGGACTAGTAGTCCCTATACCTGAAGGTGAAAAGCCTATCGGATATAAGTGGGTCTTTTTGCGAAAACGGTATAAGAAAAATGAAATCGTACGATACAAGGCAAGATTAGTAGCACAAGGATTTTCGCAAAGACCTGGGATTGATTATGAGGATATATATTCTCGGTGATGGATGCGACAAATTTTCGTTATCTTGTTAGTATGGTAATACAAGAAGGGATCGACTTTCTAATGGATGTTGTGACAGCCTACCTCTATGGCTCACTTGATACTGATATTTACATGAAACTCCCTGAAGGATTCAAATTGCCAAACTCATGTACATCTAGTTCTCGATAACATCTTTCAATTAGATTAAACAAATCATTATATGGGCTAAAACAATTTGGGCGTATGTGGTATAATCGTCTTAGTGAGTATTTGTTGAAAGAAGGTTATAAAAATGATTCAATATGCCCATGTATCTTCATAAAAAGGTCAGAATCTGAATACGTTATAATTGTTGTATACATTGATGACTTGAATATAATTGGAACTCCAGGGGAGCTCCAAAAGGCGGTTGAATATTTGAAAAGAGAATTTGAAATGAAAGACCTTGGCAAAACAAAATTTTGTCTCGGGTTACAAATCGAACACCTTAAGGGTGGAATCCTTGTGCATCAACAAAACTACATACAAAAGTTACTCAAAAGGTTTTATAAGGAAAAATCACATCCATTGAGTACTCCAATGGTTGGAAGATCTCTTGATGTCGAGAAAGACCCATTCCGACCTCCGAATGATGGAGAGGAAATTCTTGGTCCACAAGTACCATATTTAAGTGCAATTGGTGCACTAATGTTTCTTGCTAGTCATACAGGACCAGATATATCATATTCTGTAAATTTATTGGCAAGACATAGTTCATTCCCAACAAAGAGGCATTGGAGTGGGGTAAAACAAATATTTCGATACCTTCAAGGTACAAACGATATGGGTTTGTATTTTACTAATCAATCGACAACAAGTTTGGTTGGCTTTGCTGATGCAGGGTATTTGTCTGATCCTCACACTGGAAAATCTCAAACTGGATATTTATTTACAAGTGGAGGTACTGTTATTTCATGGCGTTCTGTAAAGCAAACAACCACAGTCACATCATCTAATCATGCAGAAATATTGGCGATTCATGAAGCCAGCCGAGAATGTTTTTGGTTAAGGAATGTAATACAACACATTTGTGGGTCTTGTGGCATTTCTATGAGAGATGTGGGACCAACAATTTTACATGAAGACAACGTAGCATGCATTGCTCAACTTAAGGAAGCATACATCAAAGGAGACAGAACGAAGCACATTTTACCAAAGTTCTTTTTCACACATGATATGCAAAAGAATGGAGATATTACTGTCCAACAAATTCGTTCTAGCGACAATTTGGCAGACTTGTTTACTAAATCACTTCCAACATCTACATTCAAGAAACTGGTTCATGGGATCGGGATGCGTCGACTCAAGGAGCTTAAATCATCAATGGGAGAATGATACAAGCTGCACTCTTTTTCCCTTAGCTATGGTTTTATCCCACTGGGTTTTCCTTGCAAGGTTTTTAACAAGGCAGCATCACCAAGCATATTATAAGAATAATATATTATTTAGTTACGTGGATAGTCAAGGGGGAGTGTTATGAATTATTACCTATTAATGGTGTGACCATCCACTTGCATTTGCCAATATATCATGACTCTCTATGTACTAAACAACCATCTTGTAAGCCTATAAATAGAGGCACATGTTGTTGGTGCATATTAGTGACAACAGCTTAATAGTTTAATATTTTAGTCTTTGGATATTTTGTGTTGGGCTTAGCATCTGTGTTTAGCTTGTTTAGAGTTGTAATGAGCTTGGAGAATGGGCTAGCCTAGTATAAAGCCTAGTATGCAGACATGTAGTATATATACATGTTGCGCATTAGGGTTTTAAGTTAGACAGTTGATCAGAGTTGTTTTGGAAGAAATCTATAGAAAGTGGCTGAGAGATTTCTAGAGAGTCTTGAATTGGTTGTAAACACTTTGTGTTGGATAATCAATAGAAGACTGTTTGAAGAAATTCTTGTTCGTGTTCTTGTTGTTTCTGTGAAATCTGATCTAGGGGATTCCGCACTCTAGATTAGATAGACGATTCTGTCAAGATCCATAAGGACTAGGGGACCTACAATTGGTATCAGAGCATTCGGCTCTTGATTATTGCTCGGTTCAGGATCGTGACAGCAGAAAAGTTGGGTTTTTGGGTGTTTTAGGAGGTTGTTATTGAAGTTTGTGACGGCTGAATTAGGGTTTTGACAGCTGTTTTAGGTTTTTGCAGGTATTTCGGATTCTCTGCAGTGATTTAGGATAAACAGCAAGCAATTCGGATTGAAGAAAGGCATTCCGGATTAAAAAGCATAGTATTTCGGATTGAAGACTTGGATTTCAGATCAAAATCTGCATTTCGGATCATCAGTCTTGCAATTCGAATCTGGAAAAGTGCAATTCGGATTGAATTTCGGATTGAATTTCTGATCAGAAGCCATTTCGGATCAGAAGCTATTCCGGATTGAATTTCGAATCAGAATTGTATTCCATCTCGGATTGGGAACTATTCCGGATTCCATCTCGGATGTCTATTCCGGATTCCATTTCGGATCAGAACAGAGCATTCCGGATTTCGTCTCGGATCACTATTCCGGATCACCATTTCGGATTAGCGATTCGGATCACTGTTCCGGATTTTCATTTCATATTGTAAATCCGAGTTACTGTTCCGGATTTGACACTGTTCCAAGTTAGGATTAAGAAAGTGGAAAGTTAACCAGCTGACGTAACCGGAGTTAAACGTTTTCGGACATAGAATTTGATCCATAAACATTCTTGACAAACCGTTTGCACGGTTAGGCTCGTGTGATTTTTAGGACAAAAAAGGCACGGAAATTCCTAAAATCACTATCGGACATTATATATCATTGGATTCGTATCGTCAAAACGAGTCTAACAGTATAATTTGGTAATCACATTTCGGACAAATTTCTGAACTTTTTTACCGGTTTGGTTACGATAAGCTGCAGGTTACATTTGCATTTTGACACAGGTATACCAAAAACAAAAAAAAAACCATTAAAATTGTTAGCTGCGTGTTAAAGATGGGAAATTGAACAATCTAAGTGAGGGTGTTAAAAACTGGCCAAAACTGTTAAATGCTGAACAATATGTGGTCTAGAAGAAGAAGTTTGAGGTTTCGGTTCTAAGTGAAGATACTAAGATGTGGAATTGTATGATTGATTGGTACATTACTCCCACACGTCGAGTTAACGGGAGAATTATGGTACTCTCATATGAGAAGATGGAAGACTCTGAGAAACGTATGTATGAGGCTGAGAAGAAAGCTTTAGCAGCGATAAAGATGGCATTGCCTACTGATATGAAAAACATTTGTAATAGGTATGGATCATCTAGAGAGCTGTGGGAAGCTTTAGAAAAACGTTATCAGAGTACTTCAAGAAAAAGTACACGTGTGGCTGAGACTGCAGCTGTGAAGATTGATGAAGGAGCTGCTAAGATAGAAGAGAAGAAGGAAGCTGAGAAGGAGAGAATGGAACTCAAGGATGCAAAAGCCACAGTGTGCATGGATGATACAGATGAGCTTACAGCGGAGGTACAGGTACAATTTCAATCTGTTAGTCATACTTGTCATAATTGCACTGAACTACAGGGAAAAGTTGACAAATTATCGGAGCAAAACAAAATTTTGTTAGTTGAATTAGAAAATCTAAAAGAGTCAAATGTTCTTTTGAGTAAAAGGGAGTCAATTTTTTTAAATACACTCAATTCAAATGAACAAGAAATCATCAGTTTGACCAGCAAAGTCAATGAACTTTTACAGATCATTGATTTGGCTCGTGAAACTGTGAAGGATAAAACTAATGAGCTTTCTGTAAAGTGCACAGAATTAGCTGATGCACAAGCCAAAATTGTTGAACTTCATGGAAAGTTAGAAAATTTTGGAGAATCCTCGTTAGTCAAGACTCAAATTCAGAAAAGTTTGAAATGGAGTAATGATAAAACAGGAGTGGGGTTTAGTAAAGCTCCATCTTCTGAGGATCAGGATTACTCCTTTTTACCAGATGAAAATGAGCTGACAGATTTTGTACCTACTACACCAGATGTAGTGGCTCCGGTAACTGTTGACATACCTGATAGTCTAGGTTCTTTGAAAGAATCAGTTAGGTCAAACAGTACACCTCATAAAGTGGATGAGGATACTGAAGACGAAGCGGTCAAAACATTTAAAAAGGGATCTAACAGAAAGAAAATTTTTAAGAAACGATCTTGTTTTAAATGTCACAACAAAGGACATGTGGCTAGTTGTTGTCCTTTTAAAAAGGGTAAGAAAGTAGAGGCTGAGGTTGAGGTTAAGGATGGAAATCAGCTTGGTTCAAATAAAAATGTTGAATCCAGTTTTCAGACAAATCAACCGGGATTTCAACCTAAACCTTCAACATCAAGAAGATTTGTTGGATCAAGAAACTCTTCTCCTAAATCATGTCACAATGAGGGTCAATCCAATTCTTTTCAAAGTAAAAATTTTGGATAACGAAATCGATACCAAACGTCTGGTAATCGAAACCTTCAAAGAAGAAACGAATATAGGGGTTTTAGTAACTCAAATGTTCAAAACAATCCAAAAATTTTTCAAAGATCATATTATGATAATGGGAGAAGAAGGTTTCGAGATAATAATTTTTAAAGGTTGGAAAATCCGAGAGTTTATTGGAATTCTCGTGATCAAAGGTCTCGTGGAAATTATAAATCTTGTTCAACAGCTTGGAAGAGATCCAAGACACCTGTAGGGTGTGATGGATATTGGATGGATGTTCCAATGGTTGATGAATCTGGACGACCCAAGACCTTTAAGGCTTGGGTCCCCCAGTCTAACTAAGTTGTTGAGTGTGTGCAGGATGCCCAAGAAGGCCGTTGATGTGTTCAACAGTGGTTATTTCTGTAAATCATCTGAGGTGAATAGTAGGTTACACATGGTAACGAATTATTTACTTCTGTGATAGATAATGTTTACTAATAGTGAAAAACCTTTTTGTCAGGTTGAAGTGGGAGTCCGTTTGTATTTAAATTTCTGTTTTTAAAACCTTACTCCATAAAAACAAAAATTTAGGGGGATAAATTTCCATAAGCCAAAAAGTGTTTTAGTTAGTGCGCGAGTTTAGGGGGAGTAAGTTGAAAAGTTTAAAGTTTTTGAAAAATTCAAAAAAAAATGAGTTTCACTGTGTGAATAAGAAGAAATGATAGTACATCAGCAAGTTAGACTGTCACACTGAAATTAAAAGTAACATTGCTTAAGTGTGATAGCAGCTTCATCATATGATGTACCAGTAGGCAAAAGGCATGAAATAATCAACTTACCTTGGTGATATAAACTTAATAAACTGTGTATGAGTGGGTAACATATCATTGGCGTATGGTTTTATAACCTTAAATCTTGCGTTGATAGATTGCCAAAGTCTGAGGTTTTAGGTCTTTATATCGTTATTTCATCAGGGGTATCAAGGTTGTCCTTCTGCTGCATCCAGATATATGCTAACCTAGGCACAACCAGGATATCTTAAAAGAGCTAAAATGCCAAATCCCAAATATTGAAGAAGCTCTCCTAGAGAGTCATTCAAATGTGCAAATTGCATTATTCGTACCAAAATTTGGTATTTGTCCTAACCCTCGTTGGATATTGTGCTATTTGCTGTACGGAAGTACTGACCTGATCACCAATTATCTAGCGTTGTAAATTCAAAAGGATGAATTTTGTTATACTCACCTACTACGATAAATTTTTGTGCATACCTTGATCGCGGGGGTATGTCCTGAAGTGGGACACACTAGTATATCAATATCAATTATCTAAACAGATCACGAGGTAATGGTACTTGAAAGGTTCATGTATTTTGTTTAAGTGGATAACCAATACTGGTAATCGTCTTGGACTGCTATTCATGAATATTGCATATAAAATAATCAGATAGTGTGAAAACAGTTTGATAGTGCTGATATGATCTTCTTACCGGTGATACTCACAAAAAAATAGAGTGTTTATTTTCTTGTTAGTTATTTGTTTTCAGAAAATATAAAAATACAAAAAATTTGTTTTTAAAGTTCCTAGTTTGAACTGATAAGTTGTTTGTTTTTGCGTGATAATATAAAATATTGGTTTATCTTTAATGTAGAAAGGACTAATGGTTTTTTGAGTTACTTGCTTGTGTTTCTAAACAGATTGATGCAGTTATCAAATGGAAGTGCAGAATTCAAGTAAAGTACATTTTAAAAAATGGAGTGCAGAATGTGTGAAAATGCATGGTAGGATCTTTCTACTACATTGCAAAGGGAGATATAGAGGAATTTGGATATAAGAACTTAATCAGAGAATGCTAGCTCACTAATCTACAATGAATGAAACTTTTAGTTATTTGATGCATCAGCAAAAGGGGAGTCTGTTGATGTTAGAATCTGTGTGTAGTTGAAGCTATCCAAAGACCTAAAGATCACAAGATGTTTGAAGACAAAATTACACTATGAAGCTATTGTCAAGGGGGAGTCTGTTGGTGCATATTAGTGACAACAGCTTAATAGTTTAATAGTTTAGTCTTTGGATATTTTGTATTGGGCTTAGCATTTGTGTTTAGCTTGTTTAAAGTTGTAATGGGCTTGGAGAATGGGCTAGCCCAGTATAAAGCATAGTATGCAGACATGTAGTATATACATGTTATGCATTAGGTTTAAAGTTAGACAGTTGATCAGAGTTGTATTGGAAGAAATCTACAGAGAGTGGCTGAGAGATTTCTAGAGAGTCTTGAATTGGTTGTAAAACCTTTGTGTTGGATAATCAATAGAAGACTGTTTGAAGAAATTCTTGTTCGTGTTCTTGTTGTTTCTGTGAAATCTGATCTAGGGGATTCCGCACTATAGATTAGATAGACGATTCTGTCAAGATCCATAAGGACTAGGGGACCTACACATGTAATCCATATTATATACAAAAATAAGATTTCCATTTCCCCAATCTCTCTTTCTTATCTCTATAATGTTCATAGGCTAGTTGTTTCAACCAGTATATAGATTATACAGGTGACAATGGATTGTTTACTGGTTTTTATGTGTACTCCTTAAACGGTGTTTGATATGTTTAAATATCTGTTAAATTATTTCATGACTCAAACAATCATTTTATTTCTTAAATGCTCGTTTAACAACACTTGGAAATATAAGCATAACAAAACAACTAAATTTTATATAGAAAATGGGATTTGTGTGAGTGTGTATATATATATATATATATATATATATATATATATATATATATATATATATATATATATATATATATATATATATATATATATATATATATATATATATATATATATATATATGTTTTGTGTAATACCTGTTACTCATTGAAACCCTTCATATTTCATTTAATCATTTTATCGGTTACTTTCTCGTTTAACAATATTTGAAATTCAAATCCAAATATTTATTTATACTAAAACAATAGGATGTTACAATCATCATCATCAATATTCCATGGCGTAGGACACTAGTGGATGGATTCAATGAGTTGCTGAATATGGTCTACAAAAATTAAGGGGTTGTTTTGCAATTTCTGAATGGTTAAGTGTTAAACCAATAAAAGGTCTGAACCATTAAGAACAAGTATAATGCTTAACTGTTCAGAGGAAAATGTCTGTCTAATTCAGATTAGAGGTCTTAACCATTCAGACTCAATATAATATTTAACCATTCAGAGACAAATGTCTAAACCATTCAGACATCTGCTCGGAAAACAAACAGTATGAACCATTAAGTATTGAAGCCCCTAACCTAATCTAGACACCCCTAGTTTTAAATTTATAAACTACTACTCTCTAAATGCTACACCACAGACAGGCAAGTGTACCTATCATACATAGTAATGATGAAGTTTGAATATTGTACCCACGAGAAACTAATGACGCTAACTAGACTTTGACTCAACTACTTAATTAACTAGGTTATTTGGGTTTTTGTAGTTTTTTTAGTTAAACAAACTAATGCCCTAAATTAACTAAGGTTTAAACTACCAAGAGCAGGCTGAACTCAACACGCAAAGAAACACAAGAAACTGGATCGAATTTCAGATACGATGGGAAGGATCTACCTAAAGCGTCGAATCCCAACACATGTACTGATATACTGACTCTAGTGATTGATTGAAGACATGTTGGTCCCGATACGGATCGTCGGACGAACGTGATTTCTTGTTTCGGATGTCGTAACAAGTGCGGAATCCACGCTACGACACAAACCGAGTGAGAGAATGTATAACACGATAAAGATTCAACGTTTAACGGTTCTGTGTATTCGATTCAACAGAGTTTCGGTACAAGATTCGACTAATACAAAGCACTCTGATAACTCTCTCTCTCTCTCTCTACACTCTCTCTCTAGCACATTCAAGCTCTTCCAAACAGATGACAACTGCTGGTATTTATAGTCACACTAGCAATGCCTTACATCAAAACACATCGAAACAGGAGGATCACATCGATATACACAACACACCATCGATATAAGATGTATCAATACAACATTATCTATATATCGATATATCATGTTGAATTAACACATCGATATATAACAGTATTGATATATCAACTTGTAATATGTATAACTACATCGATATACATATGTAATGTGTGAATTGATATATACATTCTTTATGACATCCACATATAATTGATGATGTCATGATGACATCATCTTGATGTCATCCTTTTTCAAACAAGTCGATCTCTTGTCTTCTTCATGTGCGTGTCGTTCTCCGGCTCGCACGACCGAGGAATGTCACGACGTCGGTCTTGAAACGAACAGAACCGAACCGAGCCACATCCACACAAAAGTGCATCAACAAACTCCCTCTTGGATGTTGCTGGTGATGGTTCGTTCATCACACTGTAGGATCTTCGAAAGCCTTCACATGTCACAATCAGGAGATGCATTAACAAACTCCCCCCTAGATGTTGCTCGTGAATCTTTGATCTTCAAGGCTTCAGATCCTCGTGGTGTTGATGAATGGTCAGCTTCAACTTAGTCCTCTTGATCATCTTGGTCCATTGATTGCATCCATGTCATGTCGTCCCTTCACAGCTTGTCATCTGACACGTTCTCGTTACCTTTAGATTGCTTGAATGTCACATCTATACACACAACAAAGCTAAACATGTAATGAGAACAACCACTAAGGTTTTAATCAATCTTAGAGAATGTTTCAGTTGAAAACCTCACTAAGGATTGATTCTAAACAATATTAACAGACAACAGACTTGAGACCAACTCCCATTCAACTACCAACTGACAACACTTTGAAAGTTTCAAAGTAGTTCAATTTTAGATCTTTAACTTTCAAAACTTGTCTACTTCGACCGTTATGAAGATGCGATTGTTTTCCGGCGTTCAAGTAGGTATTAGGTGGGATGGATTCGAGTTCCAACATCGGTCAAATAAAAATAAGATAGAAGCAAAATCTTTTTGGCTTTTATAAAGTTTTTATTAATACACAACTTAAATCTTTTTGGTATTTTTGAATTTTTCAAATGTAAAGACGGAAAACAATAAATAAACAGTTGAACCTGAGCTATCGGTCACCCAGGAACTGAAACCCAGGAAACCCTAAACATGAATAAATAGTTGAACCTGAGCTATTGGTCACCCAACTATCAAACAATGCTTAGCTAATAACCTAGCAATCCTGAATTATCTCTCGAAGCACCGAGAAGGAATCACAAACTGTAATTAATTAAATTTAATGGATATTAACCTATTTTATTTCTAAAGACAAGATCTTGACCGAAAATCTTGATAAATGTACTAGATTTGTTTGTGAACTAAAGGATATTTCTATGTGCCTATGTCACCGAAACCAATGAACATTCCACAAGATCAACATATTTTATCAACAATCAAAATGGTTCAATTATCATAATATGTCTAACTCATCGAACCTAAGTAGTTGTAATAGGTTAGCTACTCATAATATTAACAAATATAACAAAATCAGATCTATGAACAAAAGAAAACCTTATTCTAATGTTTAAAAACGGGAAAACGAGCATAAACCAAACCCGAGGCACTACAGTCTTCAATCCTCTCGATCCTGAGCCTAATGATCTTCACCAAAAGCTCAAAAATCGTCCTAAGACTTCTCTGAAACGTCCAAGTTGCGAGATATCTAAAAGCCCACGGCTTCTAGTGTTTTAAAACGATTTTTTTCAGTTTTTCAAAGCCCTTGTGGACCGTATAGCTAAATCCTTGCGATCCGCAATGCTCCCTGCTTATTTTTTCCACCGCCAAGCCTTGATGAACGTAAGGCTTTGGCCTTGCGGTCCTAAAGTGGTCTAGAAAACCTCATATTTGGATTTTCCTCGTTGAGATACCCCAAATTCATATATTATACATTTGATAACTCGTTTTCTAACCCAAGATATTGCTATTTTAAGTTCAAACTTTTTCTGCCGCACTGCTCCACTCTGTTTTTCCTTGTGTGCTCGTTTTTTCATGAATTTGACTCAATTTCCGATCCTTTTACACACGAACACCTGCAAAACATCAACATACTAAGTACAAGCTATAGATGACCAAAAACGACTCAAAAACTATCAAAAATAAATACAAAATACAAGAGAAAAATGTTGTGTTTTTAACACATCAGGACCCTAGCACACTCAACCATATCGCTTTGCATCAGCAGGGAAACACCACTCAAGGTCGGGTATAGTATTAATTAATTATATAGTTTTAAGAGTTTATATTACTTGTCCCTATTAGTCTATCGGTGAGTTGTCAATTCCCCTAAGGTAGTTACTTTTATATAAACTTAGTTGTTAACACTTTTGTGTTATCATTGCGTAAATGCTAGAGGTTATCCAACTCAAAGTTTCATCTAAAACCTTTAACCTTTATACACAGTAAGCATGAATGACCCAATTTAATGGCGTCGCAAGATTATTGGTAGATTTTAAGGATTAGGCGGAAACTCTAATGACCCAAATTATTGGTAACACTATTATTTTACTCACTTTCATTAAACTATTTAATTAGTTAAAGTCATTAGTTCACACACACCTTTTCACCCATGATATTCCTTAGTTAACTCAACATAAAGAGGGTAAGTTTTCCCCAAACACCCCCAAGAATCTAGCAAAAAATGACCATGGAACTAAATGTTATCAAACTTGAAAAGATTATACTAATCATAAAAAGCTTGATTACAACTAATGATTTTTGAGTTTTTCCTAATGATTACAATGATTACAGAGAGTGGGGTACAAGAGAATGGTGTAGTGGAGAAGAGGGGAGAGAATGAGCAAATAAAAATGGTGGAAATGGCCTCTATTTATAGGCTGGTTGGGGTCTAGACATGAGGCGTACCTAGATAGCATGGGTCATGCCTGGCTTCAGTGACTAGCTGTTCCCAGTTCTCGAGGCATGGGGCATGCCTATGAGACATGCATCGTGGTCGACTTTGTGGACCAATTGGATCTTCCAAATCTTCTAGAAGCTCTTCTTTGTCTAGTACTACCGAGGCACGGTGCATGCCATCAGGGCATGGAGAGTGGCTAGTTTTCTTCACTTGATCTTCGCATGGTGGGTTTCTGAAGGTGTCTACTAGTTCCTAGACCCGAGGTATGAGGCGTGTCTATTGAAGCATGCGGCGTGTCTGGAAAATTCCTTCTATATTATCCCATTTTTTGCCTGTTGTTGCTTCATTTATTATTCTTAGGGTATTTTTATCCTAAAAATCCAATATAAACTAATTTAAGCCTACTTTGAATAGTTCTTGAAAAAAACATATTAAAAAAGTGGTTATAGTTTGATATAAAAACATGTGTATTTTAGCTGATATCGAAGACTAATAAAGATAAATCCTTAAATATTGTTTGACACCCTATATATAGGTAGTATAGGGTTATAAGACCTATATAAAATCATATGACCCTAGCAGGTGGAGAGTTCAATTAAGAATAAAGGTAAATTTAAGTCTAAACCAATAAGAATATTTTATTTGCTATTTGTATTAAATGATATTGTAAGTGCATCGAGTAAATTTTACATAAATGATTTATTTAACGTATTCCCCTAAACTAAAAGTAATTAAATTTTATTAAACTAATAACTTATATTTATATATGCAACTATATACACAAGAATTTATCTACTAGATTGCACACGTTGAATATAAAAAAGAGTAAATTATAAATTTGTATATAATATTTATCAATGAAATGAATTGATACTTAATAAAGTGTAATAAAATCAAAAGTTACATTTTTAATTATTCAAATATAATACAGATTAAAAAAAATAAGACTAAAGTTTTAAAAAGTACAAATTTGACTGTTAAGTCAACCTCTTTGATTAGAAATTGACATTTAAATATTCATATTAAAATTTGTAATATTATAACGTCTTTGTTTAGCATTATAAATTACTTAAAATGGTTAAAATTTCGTTTATTATTTAATAGTTAATGAATTAAGAAGTTTAACCTATTTTATGGTGAAAATTTATTGATACATTTATATACAATATTAAGTTACTTCTGTAACATTTGTAAAAATCGGGTTTTCAAAACCCGCTTCGTTTTGTAATCGAATATCGAGTTATAAAAGTTACATTGAATATTTATGATTATTTTGATTTAAAACGATACATAATTAATAAATAAACTAAACTATAAAAATTATATTTGATAAAAAGTTAAAATAAAATAAATAAAAAAAATTATGATGCTGCCGGGACTCGAACCCGGGTCAGCCAAGACACACTCCAACGACTTAACACACACTCACATCACCACTCCGCCACTTTGTGTTTTCTGTTATCACTAGGAAACAAATGAGATTTATATACAGACTAAGTTAAACCGGTTCCGCCAACTGAGAAACGGAAAACGGAAAACGGCAAAGCAATCGTCAAATCGTTCGATTTCTCGCGTATTTACGTTCATAACCGATGAACCGATGTCTTTAATCAATTCAGAATTGATTGAGCATCAAGTCTCATCATTATCGGCCTTCATAACCGAAAAGCAATCAAATCCTGAATACTTCAATCCAAGCTCACTCTCGCGACTCAGAAACGTCATAACCATACTCCATTTCATTTTCGTCACATTTTCAGACCATCAGAACGCTTAAATCAGTTCGCCGGAATTTTCTGCAAATCCCGCCGGAAAACCGTATTCATCCTCAAACGGTAATTCTCTCAATATTATTGCAGTTCAACAATTATTAGACTATTTCTAACTTAAACCTCTCAATTGAAATCGAATTCAGGCGCTGTATTCAACTAATTCCAGTTCACCGGAACTCCCCTGAAAATTTCTAATTCCGTCTGTGAAACGATAAGGGTCTTCAAACACATCGTTAACGTTTGTTTATCACTTCAATTCCACATTCGACTAATCAAAATAGTTAATTATCTTGTTCAGTTGAAGAGCATAAAAACAGGAACCGACACATCACCGGAAATCTGAAATAAACCGTTCATCGGTATGTTTCACCTCTAATTACCGTCTCTGCCTTTTCATTTAAGTTTTAATAATGTCTGTAAATCGTAAACACAAGGAACGAGATAGTAAATCAGATTGACTGTAATTAGAATGAAGAAGACGAAGCTAACTAAGTTATAAGTATATTTAAAACTAGTAAAATGAACGGGTTAGACACACAGTCCAGCGGTGGACTGTGTGCAAAATACAAACGCACGTCCCGAGTTCGATTCCTGCTATACGCACTCCTTGTATAATAAAATGTCTTTTTGTTTAAAAACTAAACCGGGATAACTCAGTTAGTTGTTAAGTATAATAAAAAACCGAGATAATAACCAGGTTAGACACACAGTCCAGCGGTGGACTGTGTGCAACATAAACCATACGTCGCGCGTTCGAAACCCGTCATTTGCACCGGTCCGTGAATTAAAATGTTTTTGAAATTAAAAAGAATTTCGGTTAAAATGAATAAGTGTATAAATATAATTAAAAACAAGATTATTTCGGGTTAGACACGTAGCTCAGTTGGTAGAGCTGCGTGCACGCGTACGGGAGGTCTCGGGTTCGAGCCTCACCCGGCGCAAACTAATTCGCTGACCGAACCGGTCAACCGGTCAACGGTCAACGCTAAATAAACAATTTTTTTTATATTTTTATTTATTTAATTTAATTTAAAAACCAAATAAAAATACTTAAAAATAACATTTTTAAAGATAGAAAATAGCCTTGAACTCACAAAAATATATCTAAAAATTTCATTAAAATCCTTAATAAAATCCACTCGTTTAATATATTTTTCCGTTATTATTTAGGTTAGTATTTCTCGTTGTTGCGCTCATCTAATTCGTGCGCATCTCACCATCTCTAATCCAACGCACCCAATGTGAGTGAATCTTTACAAATTCCCCGTTTTAATCACATTTTGGGGTGTATCATGTGTCTTGATATATATATATTATACTTAAACCATTGTGCATACATCATATCATGAACTAGTGTATTCAGTTTGTTCCTGTTGTGTAGTTATTGTTGCATGCAAGTTTATTATTTTCAGTACATGCAATTTCATAGGCCGCCGCTCCCCATTACATTATGAGCGTTGAGCATGTTCCCCATTTCATTATGAGGTTGAACCTGGCGTGCCCACATACGACCGGCTCCGTTTGATTGAGCCTTGATCGCACAGACATTTTCATTTTCAGTACATGCAATACGATCGCTCCGTTTGATTGAGCCTTGATCGCATAGTTTCATTTATGTTATTTACAGTATGATGTTGGTATGTTCATGTATGCTGTCATATGTTATTGTATGTTATAGTTGTGACTGCTATTTGCCATTGCTTGATTATTTACATTTGCTCATCTATGATTATGCACAAATTTTCATTGATAAACTAACAATTAATTCATTAATAAATGTTTATCTAATAAGGTTCACTCGCCAACTTATGTTGACCCAAAAACCCCCATTTTACACATGATACAGGTGAACCAGCAGCAGCTAGGAACACATAGGACTTGGACTAGAAGAATAAAACGATTTAGAGTTGGGATTGTTATGTTTGGTTTATTTTCTTTGTATTGAATGAACATGTTTGGATATTTGGAAATGTAACTTTAACTTTATTAAATATGAAACATATTAGTAAATGTCATGAGCTTTGGTGATAACCCAATTATGCCCCGACTCTTATTCCGCTGCGGGTCGGGGTGTGACAGATTGGTATCAGAGCCATGACTATAGGGATATAGGATAGGTTATTAGACCCTTAGAGCCTATACTATAGTCGATTAGAAACTTATAAGATTTTTGTGTGTTACATGCCAAATTTCATGATGTTTATATGTTTTATGTTAAATGTTACATTTGATATTGTGCAAGCATGTTCATAAGTATGTATTATCATATAATGCCTATCATGACTCGTATACTCATAAGATATCACATCCATGAAAGCACACACCACATCATGATTGTTTTTACAATGATTTTCGTGTTTTCAAATCTCATCAAAGTGAGTTCTCATGACGAGCATGTAGTAACTGGAAGGGTACCAGTACGGTAGTCGGAACGTCCTGTCTAGGCTGGCATTCGTATAAATCCAAAATAAAGGACCAGTTTGCCTACCTGGGGACTAACGATGAGAGTACGAAGTACCTATTAGGCCAAAGCATGTTATACCAAACGTCGTGGGAGCTAACCCCACTTTGAGTTGTCATTGTGTCTACACCTGGACACGTTCCGACCAAACATCTCATGAACATATTTTGTGGTTTGCATTCGGGGGATGCGAGTGTTAAATTGCCAATACTAATGTGAATCCTACCAAGCCAATAGCCATGGGGGCCCACATGACTATGTAGGTGAAGGTATGGGGGACATTTGAGGCCCAACATGAGCGAACCCAAGACATCCTATGGATGTAGTTGCATTATTGATATTTATGTTATTTTCATTTTCTTAAAGACACATGACACCTAAAAAGACACCATAAACTCACAATCTTCTCATTTTATGATCCTGTAGATGTCGTCTAGACAGCAACGAAGGGGTAAAAGATCAGGAAGGTCTCAGGAACGTTTGGCCACTCAGATCGCGAAACAAATGGCCACGATACTGCCTGACATTGTGGTCCAAGTACAACAAGCCCTTGCTACAAATCCTACTAACCCTCCCCAACAACAGGACCAGAACATCAACAACCCTCCTACCAGCAAGTGCTCTTACAAACATTTTAAGTCCTGTGCTCCTCCTAAATTTGAAGGGACCGAGGGTGTCACTGCTCTCCTACATTGGTTCGAGGAGATGGAAAACACCTTTTTAAACTGCGATTGTCCTGGGGATCGCAAGGTTCGATACGCCACCGGGAGACTATTTGGGGTAGCTCTCACTTGGTGGAATACTGAGAAAGGGAAGAGAGGAACTGAAGATGCGATGGCCTTAACTTGGGAGGAGTTAAGGGAAATCATGACTACGCGTTTCTGTCCTAGAAGTGAAATTAAAAAGCTGGAGGACGAATTTCATTCTCTAAAGCAAAAGGAGGGTGATCACACTACCTATAACAAGAGGTTCTTGGAGTTGAACCAAATGGTTCCAAATTTGTTCACCCCAACCTATCGTCTGATCGAGCATTATATTCAAGGACTTCCCTCGAAAATCCAAGATTCAGTTCTCAGCGTTTCACCAGTAACACTTGAAGCTGCTATGGAGTTAGCAACTGAACTGACCGAAAACCGAATTCGCAACGGGAAGTTCAAAGAAGAGAAGAAGAAAGCCCCTGTTGAGGGACAAACTCCAAACCACCCCATTCCTTCCTCTAAGTTTGCTAACAAGAGGAAGCGCAACACCAGAAATTTTGCAGTTACTCAAACCAACTCCCCTATTCCTGCTGCACCCATTACTCAAGTCACTCCTTCACCCGCACCATACAGAAGACCCTACACTGGCCCGTTACCAAAATGTAACCGTTGCCAATATCACCATTCCCCTGATCATCCTTGCCAATATTGCACCGGCTGCGGTCGCGCAGGTCATACTGTTCAAACTTACCGCATGCCTCAACGAACGAACCGCCACCAACCTTTAACCCAAACCCACCAACAAATAATGGGACAAGCCCAACAACCCCTACTACCACCCACTCAACATGTAGCCCAAACATATTACCAGCCTAATTATCCTATGGGTCAACCAATGCGGGCTTGCTACAATTGCGGCGACCCAAGCCATTTCCGAAACACTTGTCCAAGGTTGGTTAATATTATTCATGCTCAGGCCCAAGCCAACCCGGTGAATCAAGCAAACCAAGCTCCTCCACCTGCAAGGGAGAGCTTTCAATATCAACGCTAACCAGGCCAGAGCTGACGGCAATGTGGTTAACGGTACGTTCCTTATAAATGGTAGATATGCATCTATGTTATTTGATACTGGTGCGGATAGAAGTTTTGTGTCTTTAGAATTTGAACCTATCTTAAACAAAAATCGAGATAAGCTCACGGAATCCATAACGGTAGAAGTTGCGGACGAGAAACCAGTTTCATTAGACTCTATTTTACACAACTGTACACTCACCTTAAACGACCACGACTTCTCAGTCAACCTTATTCCGATGAAGCTGGGAAGTTTTGACATCATAATCGGTATGGATTGGCTCAGTCAACATCAGGCGGAAGTTGTATGTCATGAAAAATTTATTCGTATTCCTCTTTCAAACGGTCAGACTCTTCGAATCATTGGAGAAACCTCGTCGAAAGGGCTCAGCTTAATGTCTTATCTTCAAGCTCAAAAATATCTTCGAAAGAATTATGTCGCGTTTTTAGCCCATATCATCAAAAAGGGAACCACAGAGAAGAAACTTGAAGACATTCATGTAGTAAAAGACTTCCCGCAAGTTTTTCCTGACGACATTTCAGGACTTCCTCCAGTTAGAGACGTCGAATTCCGTATTGATCTTATACCTGGTGCTACACCAGTTGCAAAGTCTCCTTATAGGTTAGTCCCCTCTGAAATGCAAGAGCTAGCCAGTCAATTACAAGAGTTGACTGACAAGGGATTTATACGTCCTAGCTCGTCGCCTTGGGGTGCACCTGTCCTCTTTGTAAAGAAGAAAGATGGATCGTTTCGTATGTGCATCGACTACAGAGAGCTCAACAAGTTAACAATCAAGAATCGCTATCCTTTACCTCGCATTGATGATCTTCTTGACCAACTACAAGGTGCCAGCTGCTTTTCAAAAATCGATCTTCGATCTGGCTATCATCAACTTAGAGTGCATGAAGAAGACGTTCCTAAGACTGCTTTTCGAACTCGTTATGGCCACTATGAATTCATGGTTATGCCATTTGGATTAACCAACGCACCAGCTGTCTTCATGGACCTAATGAACAGAGTCTGCAAACCTTATCTTGATCGATTTGTTATAGTCTTCATCGACGATATTCTTATTTATTCAAAATCTAAATCTGATCATGAGCGTCATCTTCGACTCGTTCTTGCACTTCTGGAAAAAGAAAAGCTTTATGCCAAGTTCTCCAAGTGTGAATTCTGGTTAAAAGAGGTGCAATTCCTCGGGCATGTAGTCAATGACAAGGGTATACATGTTGACCCTTCAAAGATCAAAGCGGTTCAAGAATGGCAAGCTCCACGTACACCAACTGAAGTAAGATCTTTTCTTGGACTAGCCGCCGCTCCCCATTACATTATGAGCGTTGAGCATGTTCCCCATTTCATTATGAGGTTGAACCTGGCGTGCCCACATACGACCGGCTCCGTTTGATTGAGCCTTGATCGCACAGACATTTTCATTTTCAGTACATGCAATACGATCGGCTCCGTTTGATTGAGCCTTGATCGCACAGTTTCATTTATGTTATTTACAGTATGATGTTGGTATGTTCATGTATGCTGTCATATGTTATTGTATGTTATAGTTGTGACTGCTATTTGCCATTGCTTGATTATTTACATTTGCTCATCTATGATTATGCACAAATTTTCATTGATAAACTAACAATTAATTCATTAATAAATGTTTATCTAATAAGGTTCACTCGCCAACTTATGTTGACCCAAAAACCCCCATTTTACACATGATACAGGTGAACCAGCAGCAGCTAGGAACACATAGGACTTGGACTAGAAGAATAAAACGATTTAGAGTTGGGATTGTTATGTTTGGTTTATTTTCTTTGTATTGAATGAACATGTTTGGATATTTGGAAATGTAACTTTAACTTTATTAAATATGAAACATATTAGTAAATGTCATGAGCTTTGGTGATAACCCAATTATGCCCCGACTCTTATTCCGCTGCGGGTCGGGGTGTGACAACTTCCCAGGAGGTCACCCATCCTAGTACTACTCCCACTTGAGCACGATAAATGTGAAATTTTTATATGCTAATGGATGTCTTCAAATGCTTCACCTTGATTTATTTGGCCTTGTTAAGATAATGACTTTGGCCAAGAAAAGATAATGTCTAGTCATTGTTGATGACTACTCAAGATTCACTTAGATTTATTTCTTACATTCCAAGGATGAAACTGCTGAAATCATTAAAACTTCATTATCATGATAGAAAAGCAACATGACCTACCTGTCAAGATACTCAGAAGTGATAATGGAACTGAATTCAAAAATCACACCCTTGATTCATTTTGTGAAAATAAAGGAATTGTGAGACAATATAGTGTACCCAGGTCACTACAACAAAATGGAGTGGTGGAGAGAATGAACAAGGCCTTGATTGAAGTAGCAAGATCCGTGTTGGTTGACTCTGGGCTACCCTTATCATTCTGGGCAGAAGCAGTGAATACTGCTGGTTATGTACATAACAGGGTACTTATTAATCAAATACAGTAAAAGACTACCTATGAAGTGTTGTTCAAACTCAAACATCTGATTTCATTCTCCAGGGTATTTATTTGGGTGCCCATGTTTTATCCTGAATCTTAAGAATTCAATCTCAAAATTTGCAGCCAAAGTTGATTGTGGTTATTTTGTTGGGTACTTTTTAACAACAAAAGCTTACGAGTCTTTAACTCAAGAACAAAAGTGATTAAAAATACTTTGAATGTAAAATTCAATGAAATGTCAATACTCAAAATAGTTGCTATCCAGTTGATTTGTTTGATTTAGAAATTCTAAAATTTGAATCCAGGATTGATCCAGCAGTTTCAATAACATTCAAAATGATGGTGTGGCACCAACAGACTACAGAACAAAAGTTTTTTTTGACACTATTCTCTCTAGCAAAGAACAATGACAAAAGTGTTAATGAATGTTTGATTTTGGAACATTGTTAGCGCTTGGTGAAAGGTCATCTGAATTCTCTCCTTCCATTAGTTTTGAAGCATAAACTAGTGGTGTCTCTAAGAAAGCTAACAACACTTCCACAGAACCTCTTGGTCCAATCCCACCACCACCTCAATACTCAGATTCACCTAAAGCCTGTTCAAATAATCAATCTGAAACCAACTCTTCCAACACTATCACTGATATCATTCTATATGTTGGAAGTCATCATTTCTTAACATTTCATCCTCTAGAACAAGTAAAAGGGGATATGAGCAAAGGGGTTTTGACAAGAAGTCAAACTAGAAAACATTTTTTTGTTAGCTGGATTCTTATCAATGGATGAACCAATTAAATATCAAGATACCTTAAAAGAAAACAACTAGGTTGAGGTAAATCAGCAAAGGCTACTTCAGTTCAAAAGATAAGAAGTCTAGAAATTAGTTCCCTTACATGAAGCAAAATACCTAATTGGAACTAAATGGGTATTCAAAAACAAAACTGATAAAAGGGGAATTGTTGTGAAAAACAAAGCAAGACTGGTAGTATAAGGATTCAAAATAGAAGAAGGTATTGACTATGATAAAACCTTTGTTCTAGTAGCCAGACTAGAAGACATCATGTTATTTCTTGCATTTGTTGTAAGCTACAAAATGAAAGTCCACTAAATGGATATCAAATGTGCTTTTTCTGTATGGGAAAATCAATGAAGTAAGTTTTTGTATGCCAGCCTCCAGGTTTTGAAGATGCTCATCATCACAACCATGTCTACAAGTTGGATAAAGCTTTGTATGGACTTAAGCAGGCACCAAGAGCATGATATGAAACTCTATCCTTATTTTTAACCACAAACAATTATAAAAGATGAACCATTGATAAAACATTGTTTTTAAAATGGGAAGGAAGTGATTTAACCATTGCTTAGATTTTTGACATCATCTATGCCTCAATATATACAAAAGTTTATCATGATTTTCAAAACCTCATGACCACAAAATTTGAAATGAGTGCAATTTGTGGACAGCAATGTTTTCTTAGGATTGTAAGTTAAAGAATTTGAAAAGGAAACATATATACATCAGAGCAAGTATGTTAAAACCTTTAAAGAAATTTGACTAAGAAAGTTTTAAAACATGCACTACACCTATGTGCATATCAAAATAATTGTATGTTGATCCAACAAGCAAGCCAGTAGATCAAACCTTGTATAGATGCATGATAGGATCCTTAATGTATTTCACAGCATCAAGACCTGATATCATGTATGCCACACATGTATGTGAAAGGTATCAAGCCTCTCCAAAAGATTCACATATGGTTGTTGTTAAAAGGATATTCAGATATCTGATAGGGTTACCAATCCTAGGAATCTGGTATGCAGCTAATGATAATCTAAAGCTAGTTGGCTTTTTAGATAGTGATTTTGCATGCTGTTTCACCACAAGGAAGTTAACCATAGGAGGATGTCAGTAATTGGGAGATGCATTAATCTCTTGGCATAGTAAAAAACAAATTGTTGTATCAAATTCAACTGATGAAGCAAAATACATTGTAGTAACCAGTTGTACAACTCAAATCCTCTGGTTGCAAAATCAACTATTAGATTATGGTAATACTGCTCTCAAACTCCTATCAAAATGGACAGTGAAGCTACACAAAATATTATCAAAAATATTGTTCAATATTCAAGAACCAAACATATTGAAATCAAACATCTTTTATAAGAGATTGTTATGAAAAGTGTCTAATTTCAATCCGTCATGTGTCCTTTACAAAAGAACTTGCAAACATTTTTACAAAACCATTTGACATACTAACATTTCAAAGCCCGGTCTCTAGGCTTGGAATGTTAGAATTAGAATGATTGATATATATATATATATATATATATATACATATACATATGTATTGTTTGTAATTCATTTGCTTTAAACTTTCAAAAACTAAAACTTGTGGTCACATACTAGTAATTTTATCAAAAAGGGAATAAATTTCTGATCATATACCAGCAGTTTACCAAAAGACTAGATTATTTACCTGTAGTTTTCAAAACATCATTTTTATCATAACTTCTACATCTCAAGCAAAGGAATGTAGGTAAGAACCAGTATGATTTCTTCTTATCTGTTATCTCTTTGGACCCATTGCCTCTGTCGATCCAAGTAAAATCACCTTCCTACAGTATCCCAACACAGACATAACCCACACAACATGTTGTCATGTTATATTTCCATAATTCATAAGTCCAACTACTTCTAAAAAGAGTGACACACATATTCACTCATACAAAGATAGATGTTACTTCTTCATATCTAACTTAATGTTTTCACCAAACCACTACCTTTGATAAAACAATTGTTAATTCTTTTGAAAGTAGTAGCTAAAATATTTCATGATGGATGAACATCTAAACATCACAAATGAGCAAATCTCATTGCCACATTCAATAAATAATACTTCAGAACAATGTGTCACACCCCGACCCGCAGCGGAAAAGGTGACCGGGGCATGATTGGGTTTTCATCAAAGCTCATGACATTTATTATAATATTTCATATTTATTATTTCAATTTAAAAGAGATCATACAATCATATCAAACAAATACAACATGTTCTATTTATCCTTCTAAACTTCATTATTTTTCTTCTAAGGCAATTTCCTATATTTTCCATGCTTCATCCTATTCACCTGTATCATATGTAAAAATGATTTTTTGATCAACAAAAAGTTGGCGAGTGAACCTTGTTAGAAAACATTTATTATTTATTTCTTGTTGTATTTAATACGGAAAAATTGTGCAATTTTCATATATGAACAAACGTAAATAAACATACAATAACAACAAATAACATACAATAACAAACCAATAGCATACGATATCAGACAACAACAAACAATAACATACATTAACAAAACAATAGCATACAATAACATATCAACTTGCATGAATATATAACATGAATGAAACTGTGCGATCAAGGCTCAATCAAACGGAGCCGGTCGTATTGCATGTACTGAAAATGATAAATGTCTGTGCGATCAAGGCTCAATCAAACGGAGCCGATCGTATGTTGGCAACGCCAGGTTCACGCTCATAATGTAATGGGGAACTGCTCAACGCTCATAATGTAATGGGGAGCGGCGGCCTATGAAATTGCATGTACTGAAAATAATAAATTAAATCTAAACAATAACCACACAAACAGTTTATACAAGCTGAATACACATTTATTCATGATATGATGTATGCACAATGATTTAAATATAATAAATAGTAAGACACATGATACACCCCAAAAACGTGATTTAAACGGGGAATTTGTAGAGATTCACTCACAGTGGGTGCGTTCGGTTGATGATGTTGAATGCGCACGAGTTTAGAGGATTGATCGACGAGGAAAAACTAACCTAATTAATAACGAAAAGTAAGGTAAATAAATGGATTTTATTAACAACTTAAATAGGATTTTTGGATATATTTTTGTGAGTTTTAGGCTATTTTCTAACTTTAAAATGTTATTTTTAAGTATTTTTAATTGATTTTTAAATAAATAAAAATAAATAAAAATAATAAAAAAAATGTTGACTTTTTGACCGTTGACTTGTGGACCGTTGACTTGTTGACCGGTTCGGTCGGTTATATGTGTGCGCTGGGTGAGACTCGAACCCGTGACCTCTCGTACGCGTGCACGCAGCTCTACCAACTGAGCTACGTGTCTAACCCGAAATATTTCTGTTTTTAATTATATTTATATACTAATTCAATTAATCCGAAAATCACTTATTTTAAAAACGATTTAATGTATCGACTCGATGCTCGCCACAGGTCTCGAACCCGGGACCTGTGGTTTAGTTTGGCACACAGTCCACCGCTAGACTTTGTGTCTAACTTGGTAAATATTCTGGTTTCTATTATACTTAACAGTTAACTGCGAGTGGATCCTGTTCAGTTAAAAAAATGGTATTTTTATTTCAAGAGAGTGAGGTTGGGACAGGAATCGAACTCGCGACGTATGCGTGTTTATTTGCACACAGTCCACCGCTGGACTGTGTGTCTAACCCGTTTATACAACCGATTTTAATTTATCTTATCTCATACACACTTCGTCTTCTTCGTTCAAAACACAGACAACTGATAACCAACAGTTATTTATTAAATTAATCTAACGAATTTATAAACAATTGCAATGTTTTGAACAGAAAAGGGTTTGGGGAAAGGTTGTACCGAACTGATCGTCTTTCTTCAGAAATCCGGCAATGATTCGTCGGCTCTGTTTTGGTGATCTTCGGCTGTTAGGATCAATTAACAGTTTTGAGGGATTAGATGTGAAATTGAACTAATTAGTAATGATTATCAGTATGTTTGAATGATCATACTGGTTAACAGCGAGTTTCCGAAAAATCCAGAAGTTTTCCGGTGAAAACAGAAAGTCCGGCAATGTCGTCTGGGGTTGATTCTGAGTGATGGAGTGATGTTAGAATTTGTCTAATAATGGAATGAAACAGAAAAGTCGAGGTATTTACCGCGTAGATGAAAGTCCCGGTTTTCCGGCGACTTGCAGAGAATTCCGGCGAGTGAAATTTCTTGCGACAGAGATTCTTCAGAGGTTTAAGGTGAGTGGGAGTGATGTCAGTATGAGTTCTATGATCTTATTTTTGGGTAAGAAGAAAAGATGGATTGAACTTGGTTTTCCGGCGAAAATTTCCGGTTAATTTACAGAGAATTCCGGCGACTTGCGGCGAGATTTTTTGAGCAAAATGGAGAGTGTAGTTGGATAGATTCGTGAGTTTAACTGATGAACAAAGATAAATCCCGAATTTGAATTTTATTTTCGGTTTCAATGGGAATTATGGTAATGAATGAAATTGATGGTTTTATTTCGGTTATAACCGATATGGCTGTTAATGTAAGCGTTATGACCAAAAGAAACGGCAACATTTGACGAATTTGTCGGGATTTCCGGCGTCAGCGGTTTTGGGCGCGCTGTGTAACTGGGTTTTGATTTCCAGATTTAATTTATGTATTAATTGTCTCAATATGTTAACAAACAACACAAGTGGCGGAGTGGTTGGATGGATGTGAGTTAAGTCTTTGAATGGTTCTCGGCTGACCCGGGTTCGAAACCCGGCTTCAGCGTTTTATTTTTAGTTCGCTATTTTTAACACATTTTTAAATATAAATTTTATATTCTAATATACTTATTAATTATGTATCGTTTAAAATTAATTTGAGCATTAAATACGCAACGAAATTTTTAACTGGTTGTTCGGTTAATAAACGAAGCGGGTTTGGTAAATCCGGTTTTTGGCGGATGTTACACAATGCTCAGATGTTACAAAGTTCACTTCCTAACCCATATGATGTTACAAAGTTCACTTCCTAACCCATATGAAGAAGATGTGTAATCCATCTCAGGTATATCATGATGATGAGATTGCATGTGTGGCTTCCACTCTTTTGATTGACCCCATTCGGTCATAGACTGACAGTGTAAACATAAGTAAGACCACCTTCCAGGCAACAACACTTTGCTTTCTTAGAAAACAAGAACTGCTAGAAGTCCCTAGTACCAAGAAAAAGGGGCATCATAGTTTGCCAAAACTAATGATACAACCACAATTTGTGGGGGTAGATGATTTCACTAGATTGATTGATGCCAGATTTTGAAACTTCTGAAATTGATGGCATAAGTTGAGAGTTGAGGTCTCTATTCTCAAGTTGATGGTCAAGTCCAGCTGAACCATGAACATGCCCAACAGTTGACCTGCTACATAGGACCTCAAACTTTCAAAACTTCTAGTCACTATTGAAAATTTCCAGCCACAGAAAGCCAAACTACTGGTAAAGAACTAACCACTTCATTGTTAACTAGTACGGGTGTTATTTACACTATTCAAATCATATGTTGATACCAAAAACGAGGAGATATTGAACATAAATGTCATACCAAGCATTTATTCTACCTTCCAAAAAGACTTAAGAATTTGGAAAAACTTTCAAAGCAAATGAGAACTCTTCCTACCTCAGAAAATTCAACTGATATCTTCTAGAAGCTCCTTACCAATCACTGGAGTAGCAGAGAAGAATCAAGATGGTAGACAAATAAGGATTAAAATGATGATTCTTCCTCAAAAACTTCATATCATCACAGACCAAGTTCCATGGAACTATCAACCAAATCTAAACAAAGCTGATTGTTAAACAACTGGAAGCTTAAATATTGAACATTCAGCAATTTTCAATTTCCAACACTTCCTAAAGGGATGATGTTGCTCAAACAGAGAAATCCTTCATAAGCTTCTGAAGGTCTTTACCTTAGCAACATTCACTAAAAACATCTAAATCCTGTCATATCTTGATAAAAGCCTTGAAAAACAAAAATATACCACATCTCTCAAAAGCATTGGAATTATATTCCTTCTTCCGATGTCCAAATGGTAGCCTCTAATCTACCCTAACCTAGATACTTAGAGATTACAGGCAACTCACAGATTAAAAGATGTAAAGATAGAGAACCTTCCTCTAAAGCCGAGATAGATGACTTTGATGAAGATAAAGGAATTGTGTAGGACAATAATTACAACAAATCTTTTGAAGGACTCTTCATCAAATCAAATAAAGGAATAAAAGACAGGGTTTAATAAGTGTGATTTTGGCATCATCAAATTTAGGGGGGATTGTTAGGTTATATAAGATATGCTGATGATGAAAGCCAAAACTCAATGGAACCATCTTCCCTACCTGATGGAATAAGTTGAACTACATTCATTGGTCTAGAAGTTTCTCCCCTTAAAGGCTTCCTAAAACAACTGCCCAAACTACCTGTACAAAATTATCGCCTTCAAGAAAAGTGAAAAGAAGTGCAAGTGCTAGATTGTCAAAGTGTCGATCAACAAGTCAACAATCAAGTCAATAAAAGTCAAGACTGAAGACTAGAAGATCAAGTCAACGAAACCAGCTCTTTTAAAGAATCCAGCTCTTTTCTCTAACTTTCACTAGAAGCAGTAGTTCAATGTAACAGTGTAACTATCCAGCAGTTTTATTAACTACTGACAATTACATCATTTAGTGAGTTGTTAGGGGTCGCTTTTATGGTGACATCACCAGCAGTGTTCTCCTCCTAGATATATAATTCTCTATATTAATTGTACAGTAAAACTAAGAGCCAAAAGGCATAAGAACTTAGTGAGAGAAAGTGCACCTGGTGAGGGAGAGTACACTTTGTACCAACTGATTGTATTGTAAACATTTTGAATGAAATCATTAGGAAATCATTCTCAAATCCAATTGTGTTGATGATGATGTGTTAATATTAACTTTTCTTGCTTAAATTTTCATATCTATTCAATTTGTTCAATAAAAAAACACACATCACACTCTCTGAGATCCAACACATATATATTAAAATCCAACCCACTTTGCCTCACTATTCATCCTAATTAACCACACACTATCATGTGTTAGCTTTTTTTATCAAGGTAATTCTTCAACTTTAGTATGATATGTTTAACCCCTTTACTTTTATAAAATTTTCAAATTTTATAAACTTAGTTAACCTTTCAGCTTTGCTAATAATACTTGTAGCCCCTCTACTTAAATAAAGTTTTTAAATTCATTTGTTTCCATTTTTAACTTTACTAAATAATATATACTAAAATACATGTTTAGCTCCTCTACTTTAATAAAGTTTAATCAATACAATTTTAGTCCCTTAACGTTTTCAATAACATGTTTAGTCCTTCTACTTTAATAAAGTTTTCAAATTCCTTTGTTATTCTTTTTAACTTTACTATATACACTTTATTTTCTTTTGTGCTACGTTTTGACATTAATTTTTGTACCAACCAACTTTGCACATACGATTTGAATGTTTTTTCCTCGTGGGTCTACATTATCTCTTTTGGTTGGTATGCCAAGTGATTAAATACCTCACTGATAATCAAATTATCATCACAACGCGCGGGGTTAAAATCCTAGTTGTTTATTACAACTAGGAATGGCAATGGGCCGGGCTTGGGCTGGGTATTGGTAATCCCAGACCCGTACTCGGTTGTAATTCTTTATCCCATACCCGACCCGTTACCCGTCGGGTATTTGTCAGGTAATTACCCGTCGAGTATCGGGCATACCCGCGGGTATCGGGTATACCCGTTAATTTCTTAAAAATACTCGTTGGGACAAATGTGTAATTTTTACTTTGATGTTTATATAATTTACTATTTTAATGACTATAACAAATGAAAATATGATTAATAACTTACATATTATATTAAAATTAAATATATCAAACTAAATCAAAATGATTACTTAATTAAGTAATTATATCAGTACCACCTAATTGCATAAATATCCACATAATAAAGGGTGATAGCTTTCATATCCAATATACATGCTCAAAAATAAGTTGTATGTTCACTAAACACTTGCCCAATACATATTCACATATGACTATAGAGAAGGTAATAAGTATATATACTAAGTTATATATATGGAAATCTATAATATGATACTTTTAGGTATTATTCAGGTAAATGGGTCGGGTATCGGACGGGTATCACTAAATCTCATACTTGTGCCCTTAAGCCCATACCCAACCCATACCCATTGGACTTCGGGTATACCCGACCTGTATATTTTGGGTTTCGGATATACCCGTCGGACTTAGGCCTTTTTGCCATCCCTAATTACAACACGACACGAATTCATTTAACTGGACTACGTCACCAAAATACAATGCTAAATTTTTGGTTTGATTTAATCGTTATATTTTATATAACAATATTGTATTGAAGTTGAAGAGAAAAAATCACTCGATTTTAATTTTATGGTTTGATGTTTATATAACTAACGTCGTATACAAAATTTATGTACATTTAGAAAAGGGAACAATGTAGCCTATCATGAAAATACCATTACATTTTTTTTCCTCACTTTGATCTCAACAGTTGATCAATTATCTTTTGATTGGTGAGATTGGTTCTTAGAGCCCCTTCAATAACTCATTTTTTACGGGTGTTTTTTTGTCATATGTACATGTCATCCATTTTTTTTGTTATTGTGATTGTCATTTTTCAATCCCATTTTTAACTCATGTATGTGTACAGAAACTATAAAAAAAATGGGTGAAAGGTGCATGATGGAGATGGTGGGGACGGGTGGTGGGTTGGGTGATGAAACAAAAAACAAAAATCTCTTAAATATAAAAAAGCATAGTTTTATTTGTAATTAATACATATTATAAAATTAAATATTTTAAAACTATTAACAAAAAGTACTTTTAAATACATAAAGTTAAAAGAATATATACTTTAATTTTATAGTTTATAACTTATAATTTATATTTCGAAATTTCAATTTTTCCCTCCAACGAATTAATTTTTAATCTACTTCAATTTCCAAATTATAAAATTTTATGCCAACCAAAAATATTTTTTAATATACTTAATTAATTATATAAATATGATTGGTAATTAAAAGAAAAGTAAATGTAAAAGGTGGTGATGATGTGGCAATGTTTTTGAATGTTTTAGGGTTCTTTATTGGGTGGGTATTTCGTGTATTTAAGAAAATCAACGTGATGTTTTTTTTTCTGATTTGGCAGCTAACTCGACATGTTTTTTGGTGTTTTTACACCTCTTTATTGTGGATGGTCTTAACCTTCGAATCAAAAAGACTTTGTAGAGGAATCTTTGTCTGTGTAGATATATAACCGTAGTTCCATACCAATGAAATAAAATCTATTATCTGATCATCTACAAGTCCTATGTCTAGTTTCGGATTTACATCACACTGAAACAAAATCAAATCAGAAATATAAACATTTGCGTATGAGATGAAGCAGAAACATGTTTTTAGATAATGTGGGCTAGCGTACTTAGTAGAGATACATACCTCTTTGAAAAAGTCTTAAATTCAAATCTGAACAAGGATAATGTTTTTGTGTAATTGGTGTAAAGGAGAATAGAAACATCGTAGAAAAAAAAGGATAATATGCAGTGTGAACGATGAATATTTCAAGTCAATATCTTATCATGAACATTTTTAAAATGAAAATTACTCGAATGAAAGGGATATAAATGAAAAAATTGCATGCTGTCAATCTGTCACGTTATTTTAGATTAAAAAGATATTATTATACGATTTTGTCAAATACTGTTTCATATAAGACGTGTGTTAAATAGAAAATTATACTAACTAGTAATATAATCCGTGGGTAATATTCCACGTATATTCTGTAAACATCAAATGGATAAATCTAAATATTATGTTATACATCAATCATATGAAAACATGAGTTTTAATACATTCGATGTAACTCAATACAACGTATATAAGTATTGTGCTTGTATCAAAACGTAAAGTAAATCGAAATTATAATGTACAATCATAATGTATTATATGTGCAACTCATACATTGTGTAGGTAAAAAAACATAAAATGTCACTAGTAAAGAAATGGGCAAATGATGCGGGTAAATTGGCTAGTATCTGATGGCTATAAGCCAAAAGATGTGGGTCTAAATAATGTGTTCTAAACCCGCAATTTTTTTTTGACAATTTAAACAAAAACTACATTTTTCCAATATATTCAAGAGATGCGGTTGGTGTTTAAACTGAAATTTTGTTCTTTCTTTGTTCAATTTCCAAGATATCTTAGTAAAAATTCCCAATAAATTCTCAATATAAACAAAATTGTATAAAAATGAAAATAAAATATACAAATAACAACATTAATTTAAACCAATATAAAATAACCCATTATATATTACAAAAGTTTCAAAGTAACACAAAATTACAAAAGTTTTAAAATAACACAAATATATATATATATATATATATATATATAAATATAAAGATGAAAGTGTTATACCCTAATATCCTGAGCAACGTCTTTAATTACACAAATACATATATCTTCATTATTGCAACCCAAAACAACATCTTCAATTCATACTTGCAACCGGAGCAGTAGAAATTGCCTAACAAAACATAACGCTACATTAATATAATAAAGCTTTAAATGTATACACAAGTGACAAGTCTACATATGTATAACACACATTCTTTAAATTCAAATGTTAAAATATTATCATACATGCATACACATAAACATATATACATTTCTTTATACTACATACCCATATATAAGCAAATGTTTAGTTGACCCATTAGATATAAATGATCATTAAATGGTAGAGTTAAAGCTAACCTTGAAACGCAGAGTTCATGTCCGGCCCTTAGGTTTCTTATCCGAGTAGGTGGCATACATTAAATTAACTGCAAACAAAATTAAACCTCATTCAATTTAAACTTGAAAAAATAAATACCATAGCTGCATCTTTTCACATAAACACAAAATCACATATTTTAATCAGTTGAACATATTCATTTTCTTTTATACTGACCATGGTTTGAAGATGGGTTGAAATCATTGATTGAACCACACAAAACCAACGATTAAACAACTTCTGGCAATAGAACCGCTTCTGATCACTAATGCAAATAATTGATGTTACAGGGATTAAAAACGCAAAATTATAACACACGTAATAACCTTTTGGCATTCTATTTAATTAAGAATAATTTTAGTATAATTTGTGTAAAGTAGGATAGAAATAATACTTGCTGTAAAAAATAATTTGTAGTGTGAACGATGAATATTTCAAGTCAATATCTTATCAAGAAAAAATTTAAAATGGAAAATACTCGAATGAAAGGGATATAAATGAAAACAATTGCATGCTGTCAATCTCTCACGTTATTTAGATTATTAAAATATTGTTATACGATTTTGTCAAATACTGTTTCACATAAGACGTTTGTTAAATAGGAAATTATAATAACTAGTAATATGAATCGTGGACAATATTTTGCATGTTCTTTGTAAACATCTAATTGATAAGTCCAAAGGTTATCTGATACATTAACAATATGAAAACACAAGTTTCAATGCATTCGATTTAGCTTAATGTAACATATATAAGCATTGTGATTTAATTAAAATGTAAAATAAATCAAAATTATAACGTGCAATCATAACGTATTATATGTGCAACTCATACATTGGAAACATACAAAAAAACATAAATAAAAGAAAACTCACTCGTGTAATCAAAAGAGATTAACCAGATCTTTTAAAAAAGAAAAATCACAAAATGATAAAAGAAAACACATTGGATAAACATGAGAGTCTTGCATAGTGAAAGAAGTCAGGAGATGTAAACACCAACGACTTTGATTTTTAGTATAGATAGACAGGTAAATGTTCGTCTATAAAGGCTTATTAAAATTGTGTATAAAAGTTATTGATGTTAGAAAAAGATTGGGGAAACTTGCAAGTGAGTTTCTGAATTTAAAACACACTGAAATTACAGTTTTACCCTTATACTATTAAATCGACCATTAAAAAAAAACACAATTTACAAAAATAAGCTAAATATCAATCTCATCAATTTAAAATTACAATCTAGTGGTTCATAAGTCTTATTATTTTTCTTACATTAAACATCATTTATAGACTAACTCTACCATAGATATATAATACAATATTAAGTTTACCCGTCGCGCTTTGTGGTGGGGTTGAAAGGTAGTGTAATTTTAATTTATATCGAATAAAAACGTATTATATTTGACCTCCCTCTGCTCAGAACAAAATTTACATTGGAATGTAGACCGACTCAAACGTATATAAAATTAGGATGAAAACGTATCATATTTGACCTAACTCATTTTCAAAAAAAGGTTTACGTCGAAACGTACACCAACTCAATTTTATACCGACACGTACATAAAATTCTGTACGTAAAAACGAGTTTTTTCACGAAGGGATAAACTCAAAACTTTATAAACTCGAGGGAGTCAAAATTATATTTTGCAAAGTTTTCAAACACATCGATAAAATAATTTATTCAAGAAAGAAATTTGCAAACGAAAGTTATTAAAGAAAAATTAATTTAGCATAAAACTTAATAGGTTAAAGTGTATATTATATACGGTATAGGGTAAATTAATTAAGTAAAAAGTTTAATTGGTTAAAAACCTATATTATATATAGTATAAGGGTAAAGTTCAAACATTAGAAACTAGAAAGATACTTAGTAAAACTCGTAAAATAAAGTAGGAACTAAAAGTGTCAATATGCTAAGTAGAGGAGGTAGGAAACTCGATGAAAACCCCCACTACTTTTGCTATTTTTTAAGATTGTATACAATATCTTTTTATAGGTTAGGATATACTAAAAATATTGTTTTGGTAGGAATGTTAGGAAACAATATTATCTATTTGGTTTAAAATAAATGGCTAAAATTATATGGGTGAAATTGTATATAAAAAGGAGGTGCATGAGTTAATTTAAGAGTATGCTAGCCAATCCAAGTTAGTAGTTTCTCTCACATTCAATTTTTCTCGTTTTTAAAATGTTAATACCTATTTCATACGAAATTATTTTTTTTTTTAAAAGCACCATAAAAATGATCATTTTTTATATTTAAAACAGACTATAATATTGCTATACTTTTGAAAAATAATCGAAAAAGTAGATGAGTAAAATACAATGGATTAAAAACACATGTTTTTCTAAAACGTGATGGATTAAAAGCACAAAAAAATATGTCTTTTTCTTCTAAAATGCAATTGACTATGATAAAAAAATATTTTTTTCTAAAATGCAATAGACTAAAAATATAAAAAAGAATTGTGTTTTCCTGAAACACAATGTACTAAAAACACGAAAGAATATGTTTTTTTTCTAAAATGAAATGGACTAAAAACGCAATGTATTGATGCTTTTTATAAAAACACAATACAAAAACAAAACGAAGTATAGCATATTAGAGTCATTTGTTAAGCAAAAAGGATACTATAGCATATCGTCGTCTAGCTCTTTCATAGAAGGTATGTTCCAAATAATAAATTATATAATATAACAATTGTAAGTTAAATTAATTAATTAAGCTTTTTATTTTTTCTCATTTTTTTATTTTTTTATCTTTGTTTTTTTTCTTTTTGCTTTATAATTTTTCTTTCTTTTCTTTGTCTTTATTATTTTTTTAATACTTTTAATTTTTAGCGTAAACAATTTCAGCCTCTTAACTTTTCAAAATAATTTGCAATCAAGTTTTACGTGTTTATTTTTATGTACGTATTTAGATAAATTCAAATTGATTTACGTCTATACGTAAATTTTTCCCGGTAATAAGTTAGGTCAAATATAATATATTTCTTATGCTTATTATTATTTACGTTTTCAGTTAGTCTACTTTTGATATAAATTTTATTTTATTTTTCTATAAATGAGTCGGGTAAAATATAATATGTTTTCATGCTTATTTTTATGTATTTGCTCAAATGGTCTACGCTTTGACATAAATTTTATTTGGAAACATGTCGAGTCAATATAATATGTTTCATTAAACGCTATAAATTATAGTCACTTTTTGTTTTGATATCGTTGTAACTAGCCGTAACTAATTTCTTACATGCTAATTTTTATGCACGCGTCAGTATAAATTCAAGTTGGTTTATGATTCGACGTAAATTTTCTTCGAAAATATGTGTCAAATATATTCGTTTTCTTGCTTATTTTTATGTACATTTTCAGCTACTGGTCTACTTTTTAACGTAAATCACAATAAGAAGGTTATGTGGATAGTGCTTTTATCCTATTGGCCCTTTTGTTTCTTTCTTGATTTTTTTTCTAAACTTTATTATTTTTATTTTTTATTTGTATTTATGTTTAATGTTTTAGTTTTAGGTTCCTTTTTATTTAAGTTATATTTAAGATAACATTACATTTCCATTTAGAATTAATTTAAAATCATTTCGTCCCGCTGGCCAATTTAAATTTATTTTTATAGTTTTCGGTCGATGTAATACATGTGCCGATATTCTTTTGAACATGTTTATTTCGGTTGGTATACTGAACCAAAATAGGTATTGATCAAAACCCCGCAACATAGCACGGGTAATTTTACTAGTTGTATTAAAATATTAAAGGTTCAACTTTAACTTAAAAGAGACAACAAACAAAATATAATATAAAATGCATTAACATTCAAAATATAGTATGAAACGCAATAGATAAACCGATATAAACTAGAAATTCATTTTTTTTCATAAAAAAACTGACAAAACTTAATAAAACATAATACAATGTATAAAACACAATTGCATAGTAACTTTAATAAAACACAATATAATATAAAACTCAATCAAAGAATCACACATGCATTCCACTACACGTCGTCTTCGTCATCACAAAACTCTTTCAATAAATAAATCAACGAAAGACGCAACAAATCAACGAACCTGAACATCGCATCACTTCTCAACATCTAGGGTTTTGAAGAGATGCGTCGGTGGAGTGGTATTGATGGGTGGTTGGGTGGTGGCCAGGGACGTACCTATCTTATTGGTAGGGGTAGCCTCCGTTACCCCTTTGCGCTCCGACGGTAGTTTAAATTTTAGAAAAAATTGACGTTTTTTTATTTCATTACCCCTTTCTTTTAAAACATTACTCTTATAAAAGTTTTTTAGATCCGCCACTAATGATGACGATATAAATTGGATGAATGGTGTTTACGGAAGATGGGGTTTAGATTGGAATATTAAAGATTGATTAAAATGCCTCTTTTTCTTTATTTTTTAATTGTGTCATGTCACTATCTTATCACTTTCTAGTTTTCTCACCTAACTAACCTTGATATTTGATTCTCTCCCATCTTCTTAATACCACTTTTATATTGAATGTACTCGTATAATTACTCGGTCTTATTTTATAGTTTTTACTTTTGAGCCCGCAACTTGTCAATTTTTTTATTTTAAACTTCTATTACATTAAATATGATATTAATGAATTTACATACTATTAATTAGCAAAAATATTTTGTTACACCAAATTACCATTTAATTTTGTGAACACCTATCGGGCAATCTGTCAAGTTGTTAAAGTGGTTTCCTTCCACAACTTTATTATTCAATTTAATTCTTATTTTTTCTTCTTTTAAGACTAACTAAACTTTAAATAAATATTACTATTTACTTTACTTTCTTATTCACATTTATTATTTCAGGATTGCAAGTATTATTAACTTAATATTTAAAACTTCAAAATTCTAAATACGAAAAATACTACAATTCATAATAATATTATGTCCGTTAAATTAAATAATATTTACAATAGAAAACGTTTGATTATTTTTCATAACCAATATCGATATTTATTTCCATTTTTTCATTAATGCAAAGCATGTGTTGATACCTCTTTGGGTATATTGCTTTTGATTGTTATATTGACCAACATTGTACCGATACTATAACGAATTAAACCAATACGTGCCGATGTTTGTAACAATAAACGTGGAATTCCACTATACAATATTCATTCTAACCGCTTGAATAATGTTTTTTACCCTTTCGACTTAGTTATTCTTTTATATGTTTAATGTTATTTACCGCTTCGACTTCATTATTTTTTTCTATGTTTTATATTTCAGTCTCATTTTGCGAGTTAACGTGTGTGCGTAACGGTCGTGCCATGGCATGCGGCCGTGCGGGTACTAAATACTAGTTGATATAAAAAAACAAGTAGTTTTTAAGTTTTATCTTACCGTATATTCTTAAAGTTCTTTTGCGTTTCGTTAAATAGTTATGACCCTTTTTTACGTTTTTGAGGATCTTTTTGTTGCTAATTTGTTGATAATTAAGTACTTATTTGACCGCAAGCCATTCACTTTGGTTCGCGACGTTTTCATTATGATTCACAAGTGTTTTAGATGGATTAGTGACAAAACAATGACATATAAGAGAAGAACTGTAACATTCGTCGTAAAACGGGTTCTAAAACCCGTTTCGTTTAAATAATTCAAATATAAGATATGAGGTTTCGTTATGTATTTATGTTAACCGTTCAAATCCATAAAATGTTGTAATTAATAAATTAAAAGAGTTAAAATAATAAATAAATAACAATTTATAATAACATTAATGAATAAAGCTTAAAATAATAAAAATGAATATAAAGGGGTAACCGGGATTCGAAGCCGGGTCCCCAAGGAATTCACACCCACAAAACACCACTGTGCTACACTCACACCTGTGACTAATCTAAAAACAATTTAATTTTATAAGCACTACACTTGCAATTCAAAAACACAGAATCTATAACAGTCGAAGCATAACTTCGGCAATCAATCACAATCAACGGTTTTCTCTTAATCAAATGTATAACTGATTTCCAATCATCAATTTCAAACTAAAATTCGAAATCCATGGTGTGAAACCGTCTGAAAATCACTAAGCTTTAAAAATTGAAACCGAAATGTTAATTTCCAATTGCTCTATAAAAAAGCAAACCTGTCCCTCAATTGAACTCGCTCACATTCTCTCGATCACTCTCAAAATCCTCTAAAGTGCCCGCTGTGTTCAAGATCCAAGTCGCCGGAATTTTTGTGTGATCGCCAGAAGTACCATCAGAGTATCAAATAGTCTTCAGTTCGGTACAAATCATCTTTTTTTAATTCTTTTGGTATACATGAATTGTTAAAAGAAAATAATCAATCAAATCCAGAAAGTTTTATAATTAAACAGCTTGGTTTGATCAGTGGGTTTTAATGGTGAAGAAGATGGAGTCGAGATAATGTATAAATATAATTAAAATTGTATGTTTAACCGGGTTAGACACACAGTCCAGCGGTGGACTGTGTGCAAATATCAAGCACATGCCTCGGGTTCGAGTCTTTTTTAATATTTTTTTATATGTGAACAGTACTCTTAGTTTTTTTTTCTTTTTTGTCTGTTTGTTTTTTAGTCTTTTTTTTATATTTTTACCTCTTAACTTTCAGTATTGACACTTATAACTTTTTAACTTTTTAAAAACTATTAATTTAATTTAATTTAACTATAATACAATTATGAACTTGTGTGAACATTACTTTTAGTTTTTTTATTTTTTTCTTTTTTGTCTGTTTGTTTTTATAGTATTTTTTATATGTTTACACTTAACTTTCAGTATTGACACTTATAACTTTTTAACTTTTTAAAAACTTTTAACTATAATACAATTATGAACTTGTGTGAACATTACTTTTAGTTTTTTTATTTTTTGTCTGTTTGTTTTTTAGTCTTTTTTTAATATTTTTACATCTTAACTTTCAGTACTGACACTTATAACTCCTTAACTTTTTAAAAACTTTATAATCAAATTTTATGTGTTTATATTTATATACGTGTCTACAGAAATTCAAGATGATTTACGTTTTGACGTAATTTTTTCCCGAAAATGAGTTGGGTCAAATATTATACGTTTTAATTAGATGGTATAAATTCGAGTCACTTTACGTTTCGACACTGTTACAACGCGTAATACCATTCTTTAAGTTAAAAACAATATTTTGTTATATGTTTCTTTTATACACGTGTTAATATAAATTAAAGTTGGATTGCGTTTAGACGTAAATATCATTAAAGTTATATTAAAAATAGCGTTTACGTTTATATTTTCATTTACAATCTTTTTCTTGTTTGTCTTTTTGTCTCTTTGTTTTTTTTATGTTTTTTATATTTTTATCCTTAACTTTTAGTATTGACACTTATACCTCCTTAACTTTCTAAATACTTTGTAATCGAGTTTTACTGTTTATATTTACATACGTGTCCATATAAATTCAAGTTGATTTACGTTCGACATAATATTTTCCCGAATATGAGTTTGGTCGAATATAATATGTTTTTATTAGACGATATAAATTCGAGTCACTTTACGTTTTTACACCACTGCAACGTGTCATGCCATTCTTTAACTTAAAAAAACAATATTTCTTACAGGCTTATTTTTATGCAAACGTCGGTAAATTTAAGTTGTTTTATGTTTAGACATAAATTTTCATTAAAGTTATATTAAAGATAGCGTTTATGTTTCCATTTACAGTTAATTTAAAACCAGCCCGTACCACTGTCTAATTTAAATTTATTTTTATGGTTTTTTGTGAATGTAAAACATAGATATTCGTTTGCGCATATTTCTTTGGACTGCTATATTGAACCAAAATAGAAATCGACCGAAACCCCGCAGCGTAGCGCAGGTAATTTTATTAATTAATCACAATACCAAGATAATCCACAAGACATGTCTCGAGGTATGGCTAGGAGTTTCGGACTGTGAGGCGGCAGACCACCTTGTGATGTGGGTGGAGTGTTATACCACCGGTTCTTGTGGGTTGGTCCGTGACAAGGACTTGGTCTAAATGTTTGAGGTGGCCCCTTCCTCACATATAATTAAATATTATTTGTTTTCAATAGTGTTAAAATGGAGTTTGAATTTTTAAAACGTTGTGGGAAAAATAAGTGTTTTTTATTGATCTCTGAAATATGTTATAACATGCTAAAGTGCAGGTTTATAGCAACTTGTGTTGGGTCACTTTAAAAATACTTTTAGAGATGCTCTTTGTAAGGGTTTTAGCGGGTATCCATGATCATCAAGGATGAAATTAGGGGCGCACCAACATATAGACGTGGGGTCAGCCAAACCCCTTAAAATAATTCAGTGTAGTTTGTAGTTAAAAATCCTGATTATCCCCTTAAAATATCAGTTAGACCATGCATCATCCCAATAAACTAAATCTTGAGTCCTGCACCGAACAAAATTATGAGAAGTTGATCAAGTCAATATGAGTTTTATATAAGGATTAGTTCAGGTACATCGTAAACATCAAACAGATTAGTCCAAGCGTTATGTAATGCGTCAACCATAAAATGTGTGTTTTCATGTATCCGATATAACTCAGTTTAACCTATATAAGCATTGTGATTGGATTTAGAAAGGAAAGTAAATCGAATTTATACCGTATAAAAGAAACAAAACCGAAATAGGGTTGGATCGTTTAGTGGGGTTCCAACTAACTACTACACCACCCTTACATTTGCATAAAGATGTAGCGACGGCAAAACACACAATAATTCGTACGTCAAAACGTAGACTAATTGAAATTGTACATAAAAAAACATGAAAAACGTATTATATTTGATATGGCTCGTTCCAGGAAAAAAATATGTGGAAAAGTGAATTTATATCGTTTACATCTTCTACATTGAAACATGAATTTACACCGACAACCTACATATAAAATTGAGCATGTGAGAAAATAACGTTTTTTTATTTACCGGAAAACATACATAACAATAAAAAGGAAAACCTTTATATTATATCCACCTCGTTTCTAGAAAACTCTAGGTCAAAACATGAATTTACACCGTTTACATCGCGCCGAAACGTGAATTTTATACAGTTTACGTCGAACACCGAAGCGTGAATTTATACCTTTATGTCAAAACGTATATTTATACCATCACGTCCATAAAATTAAGCACGTGAGAAAATAGTTTTCTTTCTTTAAGTTAAAGAATTAAAATAAGGTGCCCCCATATTGCGGCGAACACCTTTTATACTACGTGTTTAAGGGCATTTTTGTGTTTGTTGAGCACACCGTCATGGTGACATTTATGTAGTTAAGCACACCAAAGAACGTATAAGATATGATACGATTAATTAAAATTTATTAAGTTGTAATAAATCAGCTACTCACTTCAAATTTATAGCAATAAGTTAAAGTGATATGCATTAAAAAACAAAAGAAATTAAAAACCTAAGGTGTAAAAATAAAATTTTAAAAACTTAAGGGGGAAATTTGCCATGGTGTAAAAGTTTGGGATAAAAACAGTTAAGACAATAGAAGGGGCAAAGAAGAAAATCTCACCGACATTTTAAGTCATATAAGAGTATCTTTTGTCGTCTAGATAGGTATAAAAAATAACTTATGTTATGTTATGTAGTTGCAAAGTAATGTTTACATCGATCCAATTATATATGCGTTGAATAGGAGATTCTTATTTTTTACTAAGACATGACCAATAAATATTTCAAATCAATGTTTAGTCATGAAATTAAACATTGTTTAAACAACAAATATCAGTCAACACTTGACTAAGACGCGACCAATGAACATTTCAAATCAATGTACAGTCATGAAAAATTAAATATTTTTGTAAACAATAAATTTCATTCAACACGGTAACTATCAAGACCGCTTGAATAAAACAGCAAAACAACAATTACAAAGAGAAGCTACACTAATCTTTCTACAATAAAGAGTTACGTGGATATGTATTTTTAATCCACAAATACCCATAGATTTGGATTCCTCCATGATTTTAGCTATTTTTGCTTCCTTGTCTGAGAAGATGTCATAATAATCCCTTAGAATGCTTTATTTTTTCAGCCGACCCAAGTTGGCTCTTTTATCCGGCAACAATAAGTCTCAAACCTTGAAAGCGAAAATTGGCGAAGCCCCACAGCACTTGCTAATAAAGTGCCTTATGATTGTTGCAAAATAACACAAAGTAAACAAGTGGTCAGTCGTCTCATCATAGTCTCCTCACAGTCTACACACTACTGAACCCACATTAATGTTTCTTTTACTCAATCTCAATAACGTCGGTATTCAATTCTGTTCCGCTTTCTAAAGTAATATATTTACTTTCTTCGGGATCCATATATTCCACTCCATAATAAATGGAGCCGCAACAAGAGAGGATTCGAAGAGAACGTTTTTCATGGATGACACTTAAACACCCCACTATCGTCCTTTGTCCAAACACAACAGTTTGCAGCTTGAGATAAAGACACTTGCTGTAACAGACACAAGCAATTGTCAAGTTCCAAGAAAGCTCGCTTGGGTTAGCTCGAAATGTAGGGTTGTCCGAAAAGCTCGTGGCTCGGAGCTCGCTCGAATTTAGCTCAAAAAAGGCTCACTCGATATGGCTCGGTTTCAAACCGAGCCAAGCCGGATCGGTTCAGTTAGAAAGCGTGCCTAGCCTGGCTTGGTTTAATACGAGCCGAACTTGCTAGGGTGTGGCTCGCTCGTTAGCTCAGATCGGTTTTACCTTTGATATATTTATTTTAATATAAATATAATATATTACAAAAAATTGGTTATTATTTGCATGTATTTGGGTGTGTAGTTGAATATTTATGGCATATTTGAGGGTTAATTAGGATGCTAAGGAATTTGTATTGTATTTCCTTGAAATTCGAAACGTATTTTGTATGATATTGCCTTGATGAATTTGTTTTGAATATGTTATGTCGGCGAGTCGGCCTAGGGTGAGAAAATCCCATCTGAATCATTCTTCAGCCACCCCTCTCAATCGTGTTTTAGGTCTAGAAGCAAACGACCTATTTGATTATTTCTTGCCACTCTAGAATCGATCAAAACATTACGTGGTAGTGGAGGTGGAAAGGTGTGCATTTAGCTAGGGATGTTCACGAGTCGAGCCGAGCCGAGCCAGGTGTAAGCTCGAGCTCAGCTTGATTATAAACCAAGTAGGCTCGGTTCTGTCGGAAGAAAGCCATACTGAAAATTTGAAGCTTGAGCTTAGCTTAGTTTTTAACAAAGCTGGTTCGACTTTGCTTGGTTGGGCTCAAATTTTAAAAGAGTTAATACATAACTTTTAAAATTCAATAGTCTAAAAGAACATATTCAACAGTTTTGCTTATTGAAGAAGAAAAGGCTAAGCAGATGGAAAAGGAAGATATTGGTACTTCAAGGCAAAGAAGGTCTGCTAGAAAAGCAAGACAACCAACTCCTATCTCTTCTATAACCACTGTTGAAACCAATGCTCAGGTATCCTCTGTCACTCTTACCACAACAGCTATTAGAACAGATGTTGTAAAAGCTGATGCTGGAACAACAGATGTTCCAGCAGATGTTGTTCAAACCACTGCCATGATCACCTTCCCAACCACAACTGAACCCCTGGCCACACCATCCCGAATTCCCAAACATCCACCTTCTCCCAAAATTAAATTCCATCACAAAGAAAAACTTTTGTTGATGATGATGAAGAAAACCAATCACCACTTCCTACTTCATCACAATCCATATCACAAGCATTCTCATCACATCCACACTCTGAAACTCCATTTCCCCCATTTCCAATCATGCACATTTCCTCCTCATTTCTTCTTATGGGTGCATTATACCCATTGGAAATTTTTGCAGTAAAAGATGAGATTGAAGCTTTCTACAAAATAAAAGATCCAACAAAAAGAGACTTCCCTTCCTTGTTGGGTATCGAAAGGCTAGGAACTTGGATGAGTATCTTAAACTAAAGGCTAGACAGGCTGAGCACATAACAAAAGACAAATCAAAAGACAAAGATGGCAGGGCTTTACAAATCTCCTTACAGTATCAATTGAGCAAAGTCAGAGCATTGAAAAATTTGCTAAGGAGCTAAGTAAGTCTATGTCTGAACAACCAACCACTAATGATCCAAAACTGAAAGAAGATTATCTTGATCATGTTATGAAGCATAAGCCTTATAAAGCAACAATGGCACAATTTAAAGACTGGTCGGCTAATGAGCTTAAAGAAGAAATTGAAAGAATTCATTCTATACTCAAGGATTCTTCAAAGAAGCCTACTCCTCCTGTTTGGAAAAAAGCCAAAATTGAAAGCCAAGACCATGCTCTTAAAATAAAAAGAATGAAAGCTGAACTTGTTAATGCTTTATATGGAACAACAAGGCAGATTGTTGGATGGCAAGAGTCTAAAGTGGTAGATACCTACAGAAGGTTGGAAGAATTAAGAAAAAAGGATCTTTCTATTCCAAGAAAGCAAATCTATGATCAAACAACCTCTACTCTTAAACAGACCTTTGCTCCTAAAAGATCAAGTTCAACCACCAGCTTATCCACCATTGCCTTATATCAAGCAAAGAGGCAAAAGCAGGTAGAAGAAGAAGATCAAAGGTGTAACATTTGTCAAAAACGGGTTTTCCAAACCCGCTCCGTTTTGTAATCGAATATCAAGTTAAATGTCACGTTGTGTATTTATGGTTATTTTGATTTTTAATGTACATAATTAATAAACAAACTAAACTATAAAAATTATATTTGATAAAAAGTGAAAACAAAATAAATAAAAATAAAATGTTGCTGCCGGGGCTCGAACCCGGGTCAGCCAGAAATTTAAATCCAAAGACTTAACACACACACACATCACCACTCCGCCACTTGTTTGTTTTCTGTCAACTCTAGGAAACAAATGATTCTTATATACAAACCTAGATAAACCGGTTACGCAACTGAAAAACTGAAATCGGCTATTCAACCGTCTAAACGTCTGAATAATCGCGATTTCAGGTTTATAACCGATGCACCGGCGATTTTAATCAATTCAGACTTGAATTGACTTCAATTTTGATCATGATCGGTTTTTATAACCGAAAATAATCAATGTCTGAATTACTTCAATCAGGACCCCTCTCGCGACTCAGAAACATCATACAAACTTTCCATTTCACTTTCATCACACATTCGGTCCATCACAAAGCTTAAATCAACTTGCCGGAAAATTCTGCAAGTTCGCCGGAAAACCGTATTTTTCCTCAAATCGGTAAGTTCTTCAATACCATCGTAGTCTAACAGTTGTTAAGCTATTTCTAACTCAAACCTTCCACTTGAGATCGAATTCAGGCACTGTTATCAGATAATTCCAGTTCACCAGAAAATTTCTGGAAGTCTTTATCTTCGTCTGTGAAACGGTAAGGACCTTCAAACACACTGATAACGTTTGTTTAGCACTTCAATTTCATCATTAGCTAATCAAAACGATTAATTGATTTGCTCAGTTGAAGTTCTTAAAAACAGAGACCGGCGCCTTGCCGGAACTCTGTAATCAATCGTTCACCGGTATGTTTTCCTCTAATTATCATCTCTGCTATCTCATATTAGTCTGTGCAATGTTTTAACAATCGAATTAACAAGATTTAATGGTGTAATCTGCTGTCGGTAAAATCCAACGAAGAAGATGAACTCTGATAACACTATAAGTATAATTAAAATTGGTATTTTAAACGGGTTAGACACACAGTCCAGCGGTGGACTGTGTGCAAATAATACGCACACGTCACGAGTTCGATCCCTGATACACGCACCCTCTATGTAATAAAATGCCTTTTTGTTTAAAGCTGAACCGGGTTAACTCCGTTAGTTGTTAAGTATAATAAAAACCGAAATATTAACCAGGTTAGACACGCAGTCCAGCGGTGGACTGTGTACAACACTAACTCGCACGTCACGCGTTCGAGTCTGATTAACGGCACCGGTTCGATGATTTAAAATCTTTTTAAAAACAAATGAATTTTAAATAAATCGAATTAGTATATAAATATAATTAAAAACAAGATTATTTCGGGTTAGACACGTAGCTCAGTTTGTAGAGCTGCGTGCACGCGTACGGGAGGTCTCGGGTTCGAGTCTCACCCAGCGCATACATGCACACTGACCGAACCTGTAACATTTGTAAAAATCGGGTCTCCAAAACCCGCTCCGTTTTGTAATCTTGTACCAAGTTATAAAAGTTGCGTTAATTATTTATGATTATTTTGAGTTAAAACGATACATAATTAATAAATAAACTAAACTATAAAAATTATATTTGATAAAAAGTTAAAATAAAACAAATAAAAAATATTTGAAGCTGCCGGGACTCGAACCCGGGTCAGCCAAGGCTTTAAACAACTTAACATTCCTTCCCTAAACCACTCCGCCACAAAGTGTTTTCTGTTAACTCTAGGAAAACAAATGGAACTTATACACAAACTCAATTTAACCGATGATGCCATCTGAAAACCGGTAATCGGCAAACCAATCGTCAAATCGATTGTTTACCTCACAATTTCAGTTATAACCGATGTGTGACGGTTTCCAATCAAGTTAAAATTGATTGAACTTTAAGTCTCATCATTTTCGGTTTTTGAAACCGAAAGTTCATCAAGGTTCTGATTTAATTCAAGCTCCAGATCATTCTCACGATTCAGAACTATCACAACAATACTCAATTTCATTTTCGTCGCATTTTTGAACCATAAGATCTTCTGAATCAGTTCGCCGGAAAATTTCTGCAAGTCACCGGAAAACCGGGACTCACATTCTCACGGTAATTCCTCCGACTCTTTCTGTTTAAAACATGTGATTAATCAGTCTCTAACACAACTCCATCATCAGAATCGATCCTAGTCAACGTTTATCGAAAATCTTATCTTCGCCGGAAAATTTCTGAGACTGCCGGAATCACACTGTGAACTGGTATGATATCCTAAACTTCTTTTAAACCTTGTTTAAGTGACTCAACTTCATGAATAACCGATCAACGCTGTTAATTGGTTTCAACAGCCGGAGTTCATTTCCAGTACCGACGAACCTCCGCCGGATTTCTGTGATAACATCAATCGGTATATTCTTTTCCTTAAACTCTCTCCATTCTCTACTTTTGAATTACTGTTAATGTCTGAGAACTTTATAAAGCACAAATCAATCATAACCAGTCGAATTATGCTGTCTGTGTAAATCGGCGAAGAAGATGAAGTTATAACAGAACATAAGATTTATTAAAAACGGTATTTTAAACGGGTTAGACACACAGTCCAGCGGTGGACTGTGTGCAAATTTCACACACACGTCCCGAGTTCGATCCTTGCTACACGCACGCCTTGTGTAATAACCTACCTTTTGATCAAGAACTAAACCGGGTTAAAACAGATAGTTGTTAAATATAATAAAAACCAAGAATATAACCGGGTTAGACACACAGTCCAGCGGTGGACTGTGTGCATCATGAACTACACGTCGCGCGTTCGAATCTCGTCACGAGCACCGGTCCAATTGAATTAAAACGTTTTTGCAAATAAAGGAATTTTCGGTTAATTCAAATAAGTGTATAAATATAATTAAAAACGAGTTTATAACGGGTTAGACACGTAGCTCAGTTGGTAGAGCTGCGTGCACGCGAACGGAAGGTCGCCGGTTCGAATCCCACCCGGCGCAGAATTATCCGCTGACCGAACCGGTCAACGGTCAACGGTCAACACTTAAAAAATAATATTTTTTTATATTTTTTTATTTATTTAATTTAATTTAAAAATCAATTAAAAATACTTAAAAATAACATTTTTAAAGATAGAAAATAGCCATAAACTCACAAAAATATATCTAAAAGTTTCATTAAAATCCTTAATAAAATCCATCCATCTAATATATTTTTCCATTATTATTTAGGTTAGTATTCCTCGTCGATCCGCTCATCTAAATCGTGCGCATCTCACCATCTCCAATTCAACGCACCCAATGTGAGTGAACCTTTCAAATTCCCCGTTTTAATCACGTTTTTGGGGTGTATCATGTGTCTTTGTTTATATACATATTATAACTAAACTATTGTGCATACATCATATCATGACATGTGTATTTAGTTTGTTACTGTTAAGTAGTTATTATTGGATGCAATTTATTATTTCAGTACATGCAATTGCCGAGGCCGCCGCTCCCCATTTATGAGGTTTGAGCTTGTTCCCCATTTTATTATGCGGTTGAACCTGGCATGCCCGCATACGATCGGCTCAGTTTGATTGAGCCTTGATCGCACAGTTCATTTTACATTTTCAGTACATGCAATACGATCGGCTCCGTTTGATTGAGCCTTGATCGCACAGTTCATTTTACATTTCCAGTTCATGCAATACGATCGGCTCCGTTTGATTGAGCCTTGATCGCACAGTTCATTTATGTTAGTTATCGTATGATATTGGTATGTTCATGTATGCTATCAAGTGTTATTGTATGTTATAATTGTAACTGCTATTTGCCAATGCTTGATTACTTACATTTGCTCTTTTATGATTATGCACAATATTTCATTGATAAACTAACCATAAAATCATTATCAAATGTTTATCTAATAAGGTTCACTCGCCAACTTATGTTGACCCAAAAACTCCCATTTTACACATGATACAGGTGAACCAGCAGCAGCTAGGAACACATAGGACCTGGATTAGAAGAATAAAACGATTTAGTATTGGGATTGTTATGTTTGTTTATTTCCTTTGTATTGAATGAACATGTTTGGATGTTTGAAAATGTAACTTTGACTTTATTAATTATGAAACATAATAGTAAATGTCATGTGCTTTGGTGATAACCCAATTATGCCCCGACTCTTATTTCCGCTGCGGGTCGGGGTGTGACAGATTGGTGTCAGAGCCATGACTATAGGGATATAGGATAGGTTATTAGACCCTTAGAGCCTATACTATAGTCGATTAGAAACTTATAAGAATTTTGTGTGTTATATGCCAAATTTCATGATGTTTATATGTTTTATGTTAAATGTTACATTTGATATTGTGCAAGCATGTTCATAAGTATGTATTATCAAATAATGCCTATCATGAAATCGTATGCTCATAACATATCACATCCATGATAGCACACACCACATCATGATTGATTTTACAATGATTTTCGTGTTTTCAAATCTCATCAAAGTGAGTTCTCATGACGGGCATGTAGTAACTGGAAGGGTACTAGTACCGGTAGTCGGAACGTCCTGTCTAGGCTGGCATTCGTATAAATCCAAAATAAAGGACCAGTTTGCCTACCTGGGGACTAACGATGAGAGTACGAAGTACTTATTAGGCCAAAGCATGCTATACCAAACGTCGTGCGAACTAATCCCACTTTGAGTTGTCATTGTGTCTACACCTGGACACGTTCCGACCAAACATCTCATGAACATATTTTGTGGTTTGCATTCGGGGATGCGAGTGTTAAATTGCCAATACTAATGTGAATCCTACCAAGCCAATAGCCATGGGGGCCCACATGACTATGTAGGTGAAGGTATGGGGGACATTTGAGGCCTAACATGAGCGAACCCAAGACATCCTATGGATGTAGTTGCATTATTGATATTTATGTTATTTTCATTTTCTTAAAGACACATGACACCTAAAAAGACACCATAAACTCACAATCAGCATCGAAGGGGTAAAAGATCGGGAAAGACTCAGGAACGTTTGGCCACACATATCGCGAAACAAATGGCCACGATATTGCCTGACATCGTGGTACAAGTACAACAAGCCCTTGCTACAAATCCTACTAACCTTCCTCAACAACAGGACCAGAACATCGACAACCCTCCTACCATCAAGTGCTCTTACAAACATTTTAAGTCCTGTGATCCTCCAAAATTCGAAGGGACTGAGGGAGTCACTGCTCTCCTACATTGGTTCGAGGAGATGGAAAACGTTTTCTTAAACTGCGATTGTCCTGAGGATCGCAAGGTTCGTTACGCCACCGGGAGACTACTTGGTGTAGCTCTCACTTGGTGGAATACTGAGAAAGGAAAGAGGGGAACTGAAGATGCGATGGCCTTAACTTGGGAGGAGTTAAGGGAAATCATGACTAGGCGTTTCTGTCCTAGAAGTGAAATTAAGAAGTTGGAGGATGAATTTCATGCTCTAAGGCAAAAGGAGGGTGATCACTCTACTTACAACAAGAGGTTTTTGGAGTTGAACCAGATGGTTCCAAATTTATTTACTCCAACCTATCGTCTGATCGAACATTATATTCGAGGACTTCCCTCGAAAATTCAAGATTCGGTTCTCAGCGTTCACCGGTAACACTCGAAGCTGCCATGGAGTTGGCAACTGAACTGACCGAAAACCGAATTCGCAATGGGAAGTTCAAAGAAGAGAAGAAGAAAGCCCCTGCTGAGGGACAAACCTCAAACCACCCCATTCCTTCCTCTAAGTTTGCTAACAAGAGGAAGCGTAACACCAGGAATTTTGCAGTCACCCAAACCAACACCCCTATTCCTGCTGCACCCATCACTCAAGTCACTCCTTCACCCGCGCCATACAGAAGACCCTACGCAGGCCCATTACCAAAATGTAACCGTTGTCAGTATCACCACTCTCCTGATCATCCTTGCCAATACTGCACCGGCTGCGGTCGCGCAGGACATACTGTTCAAAACTGCCGCATGCCTCAACGAACAAACCGCCACCAACCTTTAACCCAAACCCACCAACAGTTAATGGGTCAAGCACAACAACAACTACCATTTCCACCCACCCAACATTTAGCCCAAACATACTATCAACCCAATTACCCTATGGGCCAACCTATGCGGGCTTGTTTCAATTGCGGCGACCCAAGTCATTTCAGAAACACATGTCCAAGACTGGTTAATATTATTCATGCTCAGGCCCAAGCCAACCCTGTGAATCAAGCGAACCAAGCTCCTCCACCTGCAAGAGGAAGAGCTTTCAATATTAACGCGAACCAGGCCAGAGCTGACGGCAATGTGGTCAACGGTACGTTTCTTATAAATGGTAGATATGCCACTATGTTATTTGATACTGGTGCGGATAGAAGTTTCGTGTCATTAGAATTTGAGCCTATCTTAAGCAAAAATCGGGATAAGCTCGCGGAATCCATAACGGTGGAAGTTGCGGACGGAAAACCAGTTTCATTAGACTCTATTTTACGCAATTGTACACTCACCTTAAACGACCACGATTTCTCAGTCGACCTTATTCCTATGAAGCTGGGAAGTTTCGACATCATAATCGGTATGGATTGGCTCAGTCAACATCATGCGGAAGTTGTATGTCGTGAAAAATTTATTCGTATTCCTCTTTCAAACGGTCAGACTCTTCGAATCATTGGAGAAACCTCGTCGAAAGGGCTCAACTTAATGTCTTGTCTTCAAGCTCAAAAATACCTTCGCAAGAATTATGTCACGTTCTTAGCCCATATCATCAAGAAGGGGACCACAGAGAAGAAACTTGAAGATATTCCTATAGTAAAAGATTTTCCACAAGTTTTTCCTGACGACATTTCAGGACTGCCTCCAATCAGAGATGTCGAATTCCGTATTGATCTTATACCTGGTGCTACACCAGTTGCAAAATCTCCATATAGGTTAGCCCCCTCTGAGATGCAAGAGCTAGCCAGTCAATTGCAAGAGTTGACTGACAAGGGATTCATACGTCCCAGCTCATCGCCTTGGGGTGCACCTGTCCTTTTTGTAAAGAAGAAAGATGGATCTTTTCGTATGTGCATCGACTACAGAGAGCTCAACAAGTTAACCATCAAAAATCGCTATCCTTTACCTCGCATAGATGATCTTCTTGACCAACTACAGGGTGCCAGTTGCTTTTCAAAAATCGATCTTCGATCTGGCTATCATCAGCTTAGAGTGCATGAAGAAGACGTCCCTAAGACTGCTTTTCGAACTCGTTATGGCCACTATGAATTCATGGTTATGCCGTTTGGATTAACCAACGCACCAGCTGTCTTCATGGACCTAATGAACAGAGTCTGCAAACCTTACCTTGATCGATTTGTTATAGTTTTCATCGACGATATTCTTATTTATTCAAAATCTAAAGCTGATCATGAGCGTCATCTTCGACTAGTTCTTGCACTTCTAGAAAAGGAAAAGCTTTATGCCAAGTTCTCTAAATGTGAATTCTGGTTAAAAGAGGTGCAATTTCTCGGGCATGTAGTCAATGATAAAGGAATACATGTTGACCCTTCAAAGATCAAAGCAGTTCAAGAATGGCAAGCTCCACGTACACCAACTGAAGTAAGGTCTTTTCTTGGACTAGCTGGCTATTATCGTCTGTTCATTTCAAACTTCTCTCGCATTGCTGTGCCACTCACGGCTTTAACCCATAAGGGAAAACCATTCGTATGGGGACCCAAGCAAGAAGAAGCTTTTCAAACTCTTAAACAAAAACTTTGTGATGCACCAATCCTCACTCTTCCTGAAGGTTTTGATGATTTTGTATTCTATTGCGACGCGTCCGGGCAAGGATTAGGCTGCGTTCTCATGCAAAGAGGAAAAGTCATAGCTTATGCCCCGAGGCAACTCAAGACACATGAAAAGAACTACACCACTCATGACCTAGAACTTGGAGCTGTTGTATTCGCTCTTAAGATATGGAGACATTATCTCTATGGTACTAAGTGTGAAATATACACTGACCACAAGAGTCTTCAACATATCTTCAATCAAAAAGAGTTAAATATGAGGCAACGAAGATGGGTCGAACTCCTAAATGATTACGACTGTGAAATTAGATACCACCCTGGTAAAGCAAATGTGGTGGCTGATGCACTTAGTCGAAAGGGTTATGCGAACTCCATTCATCTTCTATGTTCGCAAATTATAACCGATATTAAAGATCAAATTCGAGAAGCTCAACACGTTTCGATAACAGAAGAAGATGTACGAAAAGATGTCCTGTGGAGCCGAGCTAAATCTTGAAACTAAATCAGACGGTATTCTGTATTACCTAAATCGTATCTGGATTCCTAACCACAACAATCTTCGGGAAACTCTCATGAATGAAGCTCACAAAACGCGATATTCTATACACCCAGGAGCCGATAAGATGTATCAAGACCTACGATACACCTATTGGTGGCCTGGAATGAAGAAAGATATTGCCGTTTTTGTTTCCAAGTGTCTCACATGTTCTAAGGTGAAGGCTGAACACCAAAGACCCTCAGGACTTCTAGTCCAACCGGAAATACCTGTATGGAAGTGGGAAAATATAACCATGGATTTCATTACCGGGTTACCTCGCACTTCTGGTGGGTATGACACTATATGGGTGATTATAGACCGACTTACAAAGTCAGCTCACTTTATTCCTATTCGAGAAGATTTCAAGAACGAAAAGCTTGCTCGTATTTATATCAACGAAATCGTAAGCCGACATGGGGTACCATTAAGTATTATTTCTGATCGTGATGGTCGTTTCACCTCACGAACATGGCAAGCAGTACAATCCGCTATGGGCACTCGATTAGATCTCAGTACCGCCTATCATCCTCAAACTGATGGACAGTCTGAGCGCACCATTCAAACTCTTGAGGATATGCTTAGAGCATGTGTCATAGACTTCAAGGGAAATTGGGACGCCCACCTACCGTTAGTTGAATTTTCGTACAACAACAGCTATCATTCGAGCATCGGCATGGCACCTTTTGAAGCCTTATATGGTCGAAAGTGCCGATCTCCTGTTTGTTGGCACGAAATTGGGGAAGCACAAATTACTGGTCCAGAATTGATCCAAGAAACCACATACAAGATTCATCAAATCCGAAACAATCTTCTAGCAGCTCAAAGTCGTCAAAAGAGTTATGCAGATAAACGACGGAAGCCCTTGGAGTTTAACATTGGTGATCATGTGCTTTTAAAAGTATCACCGTGGAAGGGAGTAGTTCGTTTTGGTCAAAAGGGAAAGCTAGCACCACGTTATGTAGGACCTTTCAAGATACTCGAAAGACTAGGTCCTGTAGCATACAAGCTTGACCTACCGGAAGAACTCGACAGGATTCATCCCACATTCCACGTGTCGAACTTGAAGAAGTGCCTCGCTGATGAGAATCTCCATATTCCGCTGGAAGATATTCAGATTGATGAATCCATGCATTTTATTGAAAGACCAGTGGAGATCATGGACTACGGAGAAAAGCGTCTTCGACGAAGTCGCATTCCAATTGTTAGGGTACGCTGGGAGTCGAAACGGGGACCTGAGTTTACTTGGGAACGTGAAGACTCAATGCGTGAAAAATACCCGCATCTTTTTCCTACTACTTCAACTATTTAAATTTCGGGACGAAATTCCTAAAAGTAGGGGATACTGTAACATTTGCAAAAATCGGGTCTCCAAAACCCGCTCCGTTTTGTAATCTTGTACCAAGTTATAAAAGTTGCGTTAATTATTTATGATTATTTTGAGTTAAAACGATACATAATTAATAAATAAACTAAACTATAAAAATTATATTTGATAAAAAGTTAAAATAAAACAAATAAAAAATATTTGAAGCTGCCGGGACTCGAACCCGGGTCAGCCAAGGCTTTAAACAACTTAACATTCCTTCCCTAAACCACTCCGCCACAAAGTGTTTTCTGTTAACTCTAGGAAAACAAATGGAACTTATACACAAACTCAATTTAACCGATGATGCCATCTGAAAACCGGTAATCGGCAAACCAATCGTCAAATCGATTGTTTACCTCACAATTTCAATTATAACCGATGTGTGACGGTTTCCAATCAAGTTAAAATTGATTGAACTTTAAGTCTCATCATTTTCGGTTTTTGAAACCGAAAGTTCATCAAGGTTCTGATTTAATTCAAGCTCCAGATCATTCTCACGATTCAGAACTATCACAACAATACTCAATTTCATTTTCGTCGCATTTTTGAACCATAAGATCTTCTGAATCAGTTCGCCGAAAAATTTCTGCAAGTCACCGGAAAACCGGGACTCACATTCTCACGGTAATTCCTCCGACTCTTTCTGTTTAAAACATGTGATTAATCAGTCTCTAACACAACTCCATCATCAGAATCGATCCTAGTCAACGTTTATCGAAAATCTTATCTTCGCCGGAAAATTTCTGAGACTGACGGAATCACACTGTGAACTGGTATGATATCCTAAACTTCTTTTAAACCTTGTTTAAGTGACTCAACTTCATGAATAACCGATCAACGCTGTTAATTGGTTTCAACAGCCGGAGTTCATTTCCAGTACCGACGAACCTCCGCCGGATTTCTGTGATAACATCAATCGGTATATTCTTTTCCTTAAACTCTCTCCATTCTCTACTTTTGAATTACTGTTAATGTCTGAGAACTTTATAAATCACAAATCAATCATAACCAGTCGAATTATGCTGTCTGTGTAAATCGGCGAAGAAGATGAAGTTATAACAGAACATAAGATTTATTAAAAACGGTATTTTAAACGGGTTAGACACACAGTCCAGCGGTGGACTGTGTGCAAATTTCACACACACGTCCCGAGTTCGATCCTTGCTACACGCACGCCTTGTGTAATAACCTACCTTTTTGATCAAGAACTAAACCGGGTTAAAACAGATAGTTGTTAAATATAATAAAAACCAAGAATATAACCGGGTTAGACACACAGTCCAGCGGTGGACTGTGTGCATCATGAACTACACGTCGCGCGTTCGAATCTCGTCACGAGCACCGGTCCAATTGAATTAAAACGTTTTTGCAAATAAAGGAATTTTCGGTTAATTCAAATAAGTGTATAAATATAATTAAAAACGAGTTTATAACGGGTTAGACACGTAGCTCAGTTGGTAGAGCTGCGTGCACGCGAACGGAAGGTCGCCGGTTCGAATCCCACCCGGCGCAGAATTATCCGCTGACCGAACCGGTCAACGGTCAACGGTCAACACTTAAAAAATAATATTTTTTTATATTTTTTTATTTATTTAATTTAATTTAAAAATCAATTAAAAATACTTAAAAATAACATTTTTAAAGATAGAAAATAGCCATAAACTCACAAAAATATATCTAAAAGTTTCATTAAAATCCTTAATAAAATCCATCCATCTAATATATTTTTCCATTATTATTTAGGTTAGTATTCCTCGTCGATCCGCTCATCTAAATCGTGCGCATCTCACCATCTCCAATTCAACGCACCCAATGTGAGTGAACCTTTCAAATTCCCCGTTTTAATCACGTTTTTGGGGTGTATCATGTGTCTTTGTTTATATACATATTATAACTAAACTATTGTGCATACATCATATCATGACATGTGTATTTAGTTTGTTACTGTTAAGTAGTTATTATTGGATGCAATTTATTATTTCAGTACATGCAATTGCCGAGGCCGCCGCTCCCCATTTATGAGGTTTGAGCTTGTTCCCCATTTTATTATGCGGTTGAACCTGGCATGCCCGCATACGATCGGCTCAGTTTGATTGAGCCTTGATCGCACAGTTCATTTTACATTTTCAGTACATGCAATACGATCGGCTCCGTTTGATTGAGCCTTGATCGCACAGTTCATTTTACATTTCCAGTTCATGCAATACGATCGGCTCCGTTTGATTGAGCCTTGATCGCACAGTTCATTTATGTTAGTTATCGTATGATATTGGTATGTTCATGTATGCTATCAAGTGTTATTGTATGTTATAATTGTAACTGCTATTTGCCAATGCTTGATTACTTACATTTGCTCTTTTATGATTATGCACAATATTTCATTGATAAACTAACCATAAAATCATTATCAAATGTTTATCTAATAAGGTTCACTCGCCAACTTATGTTGACCCAAAAACTCCCATTTTACACATGATATAGGTGAACCAGCAGCAGCTAGGAACACATAGGACCTGGATTAGAAGAATAAAACGATTTAGTATTGGGATTGTTATGTTTGTTTATTTCCTTTGTATTGAATGAACATGTTTGGATGTTTGAAAATGTAACTTTGACTTTATTAATTATGAAACATAATAGTAAATGTCATGTGCTTTGGTGATAACCCAATTATGCCCCGACTCTTATTTCCGCTGCGGGTCGGGGTGTGACAGAACTGGTCAACAGGTCAACAAGTCAACGGTCAACGGTCAACGCAAAAATAAACAATTTTTTTTACATATTTATTATTTATTTTAATTTAAAAATCAATTAAAAATACTTAAAAAATAATATTTATAAAGATAGAAAATAGCCTTAAACTCACAAAAAATATATCTAAAATTCCCGTAAAATCCTTAATAAAAATCCACTCATTTACTATATTTTTCCGTTATTATTTAGGTTAGTAATTCTCGTTGTTCAACTCTCCCGACTCGTGCGCATCTCATCATCTCCAATCAAACGCACCCAATGTGAGTGAATCTTACAAATTCCCCGCTTTAATCACGTTTTGGGGTGTATCATGTGTCTTACTATATATTATATTTAAACCATTGTGCATACATCATATCATGAACTTGTGTATTCAGCTTGTTACAACTGTTTGTGTGGTTATTGTTGGATTCAATTTATTATTTCAGTACATGCAATTTCATAGGCCGCCGCTCCCCATTACATTATGAGCGTTGAGCATGTTCCCCATTACATTATGAGCGTGAACCTGGCATGCCCACATACGATCGGCTCCGTTTGATTGAGCCTTGATCGCACAGTTTCATTCATGTTATTTATCGTATGATGTTGGTATGTTAATGTATGCTATCATGTGTTATTGTATGTTATAGTTGTTATTGCTATTGCTACTGCTTGGTTATTTACATTTGCTCATTTATGATTATGCACAATTTTTCATTGATAAACTAACAAGAAAATCAATAACAAATGTTTATCAAGGTTCACTCGCCAACTTATGTTGACCCCAAAACCCCCATTTTTTACACATGATACAGGTGAACCAGCTGCAGCAAGAAACACTTAGGATTGGACTAGAAGAATAAAATGATTTAGAGTTTAGGGATTGTTTTGTTTGGTTTATTTTCTTTGTATTGTATGGACATGTTTGGATATTTGGAAATGTAACTTTGACTTTAATAAATATGAAACATATTAGTAAATATCATGAGCTTTGGTGATAACCCAATTATGCCCCAACTCTTATTCCGCTGCGTGTCGGGGTGTGACAGATTGGTATCAGAGCCATGACTATAGGGATATAGGATAGGTTATTAGACCCTTAGAGCCTATACTATAGTTGATTAGAAATTTTTAAGATTTTTGTGTGTTACATGCCAAATTTCATGATGTTTATATGTTTCATGTTAAGTGTTACATTCAATGTTATGCAAGCATGTTCATAAGTATATATTATCATATAATGCCTATCATGAATCGTATTCTCATAACATATCACATCCATGAAAGCACACACCACATCATGATTGCTTTTCCAATGATTTTTGTGTTTTCAAATCTCATCAAAGTGAGTTCTCGTGACGGGCATGTAGTTGTAACATTTGTCAAAAACGGGTTTCCAAAACCCGCTCCGTTTTGTAATCGAATATCGAGTATAAATGTCACGTTGTATATTTATGATTATTTTGATTTATAATGATACATAATTAATAAACAAACTAAACTATAAAAATTATATTTGATAAAAAGTTAAAACAAAATAAATAAAAATGAAATGTTGCTGCCGGGACTCGAACCCGGGTCAGCCAGAACTGAAATCCAAAGACTTAACACACACACACATCACCACTCCGCCACTTGTTGTTTTCTGTTATCCCTAGGAAACAAATAACATTTATACACAAACTCAGTTAAACCGGTTGCGCCAACTGAGAAACTGAAATCGGCAATTCAATCGTCTAATCATTTGATTAGTCTCACATACACGTTTATAACCGATGAACCGACACATTTTAATCAATTCAGACTTGAATTGACTTGAATTCGGATGATGATGGGTTTTATAACCGAAACCATCCAACAATCTGAATTACTTCAATCCTAGACCTCTCCTGCGACTCAAAATACTTTGCAAGACCTTCAATTGCATTTCCGCAACTTTACAGTCCACCGGAGAAGCTTAAATCAACTCGCCGGAAAAATTCTGCAAGTCGCCGGAAAACCGGGACTCACATCCACACGGTAATTCCTTCGACTCTTTCTGTTTCAATCATGTGATTAATCGGTCACCAACACAACTCCACCATCAGAATCGATCCTAGTCAACGTTTGTCGAAAATCCTACCTTCGCCGGAAAACTTCTGAAACTTCCGGAAACACACCGGGAACTGGTATGATCTTCCAAACTTCTGTTAAACTTTGTTTAAGTGCCTCAACTTCTTAAATAATCGAACAAAGCTGTTAATTGATTTTAACAGCCGGAGTTCACTTTCAGAACCGACGAACCTCTGCCGGAATTCTGTGAACAACACTAATCGGTACATCCTTTTCCCCAAACTCTCTCCATTCTTTACTTTTAAATTACTTATAATGTTTGAAAATCGAATATGTCATGAATCGGTCATAACAGTCGGAATATGTTTTCTGGGTAAAAATTAAGGAAGAAGACGAAGACGCAGTATAACATAAGACTAATAAAAATCGATAAAATGAACGGGTTAGACACACAGTCCAGCGGTGGACTGTGTGCAAATTATACGCACACGTCACGAGTTCGATCCCTGATACACGCACCCTCTAAGTAATAAAATGCCTTTTTGATTAAAGCTGAACCGGGTTAATCCCGTTAGTTGACAAGTATAATAAAAACCGAGATAATAACCAGGTTAGACACACAGTCCAGCGGTGGACTGTGTGCAACACTAAGTCACACGTTACGCGTTCGAAACCTGTTACTGGCACCGAGTTGTTGAATTAAAATGTTTTTGAAATTAAAAGAATTTTGGTTAAATCGAATTTGTATATAAATATAATTAAAAACAAGATTATTTCGGGTTAGACACGTAGCTCAGTTGGTAGAGCTGCGTGCACGCGTACGGGAGGTCTCGGGTTCGAGTCTCACCCAGCGCATCCATGCACACTGACCGAACCGGTCAACAAGTCAACAAGTCAACGGTCAACGCAAAATAAACAATTTTTTTTATATTTTTATTTATTTAATTTAATTTAAAAATCAATTAAAAATACTTAAAAATAACATTTTTAAAGATAGGAAATAGCCTTAAACTCACAAAGATATATCTAAAAATTCCATTAAAATCCTTAATAAAATCCACTCATTTACTATATTTTTCCGTTATTATTTAGGTTAGTTATTTCTCGTTGTTCCGCTCATCCAATTCGTGCGCATCTCACCATCTCCAATCCAACGCACCCAATGTGAGTGAATCTTTACAAATTCCCCGTTTAATCACGTTTTGGGGTGTATCATGTGTCTTGATATATATATTATATTTAAACCATTGTGCATACATCATATCATGAACATGTGTATTCAGTTTGTTTCAACTGTTGTGTAGTTATTGTTAGATGTAATTTATTATTTTCAGTACATGCAATTTCATAGGCTGCCGCTCCCCATTACATTATGAGCGTTGAGCATGTTCCCCATTTCATTATGAGCGTGAACCCGGCGTGCCCACATACGATCGGCTCCGTTTGATTGAGCCTTGATCGCACAGACATTTTCATTTTCAGTACATGCAATACGATCGGCTCCGTTTGATTGAGCCTTGATCGCACAGTTTCATTTATGTTATTTATCGTATGTTGTTGGTATGTTAATGTATGCTATCATATGTTATTGTATGTTATAGTTGTGATTGCAAATTGCTACTGCCTGATTATTTACATTTGATCATTTATGATTATGCACAATTTTTCATTGATAAACTAACAAGTAAATCAATAATAAATGTTTATCTAACAAGGTTCACTCGCCAACTTATGTTGAACCAAAAACCCCTATTTTTACACATGATACAGGTGAACCAGCTGCGGCCAGAAACACTTAGGATTGGATTAGAAGAATAAAATGATTTAGAGTTTGGAACTATTTTGTTTGGTTATTTTCTTTGTAATGTATGACAATGTTTGGATTATTTGGAATGTAACTTTGACTTTAATAAATATGAAACATATTAGTAAATATCATGAGCTTTGGTGATAACCCAATTATGCCCCGATTCTTATTCCGTTGCGGGTCGGGGTGTGACAGATTGGTATCAGAGCCATGACTATAGGGATATAGGATAGGTTATTAGACCCTTAGAGCCTATACTATAGTTGATTAGAAACTTATAAGATTTTGTGTGTTACATGCCAAATTTCATGATGTTTATGTGTTTTATGTTAAATGTTACATTCAATGTTATGCAAGCATGTTCATAAGTATATATTATCATATAATGCCTATCATGAATCATATACTCATAACATAGCACATCCATGAAAGCACACACCACATCATGATTGCTTTTACAATGGTTTTTGTGTTTTCAAATCTCATCAAAGTGAGTTCTCATGACGGGCATGTAGTAACTGGAAGGGTACCAGTACCGGTAGTCGGAACGTCCTGTCTAGGCTGGCATTCGTATAAATCCAAAATAAAGGACCAGTTTGCCTACCTGGGGACTAACGTTGAGAGTACGAAGTACCTATTAGGCCAAAGCATGCTATACCAAACGTCGTGTGAACTAACCCCACTTTGAGTTGTCATTGTGTCTACACCTGGACACATTCCGACCATACATCTCGTAAACATATTTTGTGGTTTGCATTCGGGTGATGCAAGTGCTAATCGCCAATACTAATGTGAATCCTACCAAGCCAATAGCCATGGGGGCCCACATGACTATATAGGTGAGGGTATGGGGGACATTTGAGGCCCAACATGAGCAAACCCAAGACATCCTATGGATGTAGTTGCATTATTGATATTTATGTTATTTTCATTTTCTTAAAGACACATGACACCTAAAAAGACTCCATAAACTCACAATCTTCTTATGCATGTTCCTGCAGATGTCGTCCAGACAACAACGAAGGGGTAAAAGATCAGGAAGGTCTCAGGAACGCTTGGCCACACAAATCGCGAAGCAAATGGCCACGATACTGCCTGACATTGTGGTCCAAGTACAACAAGCCCTCGCTACAAATCCTACTAACCCTCCCCAACAACATGACCAGAGCATCGACAACCCTCCTACCAGCAAGTGCTCATATAAACATTTTAAGTCTTGTGATCCTCCTAAATTTGAAGGGACCGAAGGTGTCACTGCCCTCCTCCACTGGTTTGAGGAGATGGAAAACAGTTTTCTCAACTGTGATTGTCCTGAGGATCGCAAGGTTCGATACGCTACCGGGAGACTATTTGGGGTAGCTCTCACTTGGTGGAATACTGAAAAAGGGAAGAGGGGAACTGATGATGCAATGGCCTTAACTTGGGAGGAGTTAAGGGAAATCATGACTAGGCGTTTCTGTCCTAGGAGTGAAATTAAAAAGTTGGAAGACGAATTTCATTCTTTAAAGCAAAAGGAGGGTGATCATACCAACTATAACAAGAGGTTCTTGGAGTTGAACCAAATGGTTCCAAATTTGTTCACCCCAACTTATCCTCTGATCGAGCATTATATTCGAGGACTTCCCTCGAAAATTCAAGATTCAGTTCTCAGCATCTCACCAGTAACACTTGAAGCTGCTATGGAGCTAGCAACTGAACTGACCGAGAACCGAATTCGCAACGGGAAGTTCAAAGAAGAGAAAATGAAAGCCCCTGTTGAGGGTCAAACTTCAAACCATCCCATCTCTTCCTCTAAGTTTGCTAACAAGAGGAAGCGCAACACCAGAAACTTCGCTGTTACTCAAACCAACTCCCCTATCCCTGCTGCACCCATTACCCAGGTTGCCCCTTCACCCGTACCATACAGAAGACCTTACACTGGCCTGTTACCAAAATGCAACCGTTGCCAATATCACCATTCTCCTGATCATCCTTGCCAATATTGCACCGGCTGTGGTCGCGCAGGTCATACTGTTCAAACCTGCCGCATGCCTCAACGAACGAACCGCCACCAGCCTTCAAACCAAACCCACCAACAATTAATGGGTCAAGCCCAACCACCCCTACAATATCCACCTGCCCAACATTTAGCCCAAACATATTACCAACCCAATTATCCTATGGGTCAACCAATGCGGGCTTGCTACAATTGCGGAGACCCAAGCCATTTCAGAAACACTTGTCCAAGGTTGGTAAACATTATTCATGCTCAGGCCCAAGCCAACCCGGTGAATCAAGCGAACCAAGCTCCTCCACCTGCAAGAGGAAGAGCTTTCAATATCAACGCTAACCAGGCCAGAGCTGACGGCAATGTGGTTAACGGTACGTTCCTTATAAATGGTAGATATGCATCCATATTATTTATTACTGGTGCGGATAGAAGTTTTGTGTCCTTAGAATTTGAACCTATCCTAAACCAAAATCGTGATAAGCTCATGGAATCCATAACGGTAGAAGTTGCTGACGGGAAACCAGTTTCATTAAACTCTATTATTCGCGACTGTACACTCACATTAAACGACCATGAATTCTCAGTCGACCTTATTCCTATGAAGCTGGGAAGTTTTGATATCATAATTGCTATGGACTGGCTCAGTCAACATCAGGCAGAAGTTGTATGTCGCGAAAAATTTATACGTATTCCTCTTTCAAACGGTCAGACTCTTCGAATCTTTGGAGAAATCTCGTCGAAAGGACTCAGCTTAATGTCTTGTCTTCAAGCTCAAAAATATCTTCGCAAGAATTATGTCGCGTTTTTTAGCTCATATCATCAAAAAGGGAACCATGGAGAAGAAACTTGAAGACATTCCAGTAGTAAAAGATTTCCCGCAAGTTTTTCCTGACGACATTTCAGGACTTCCTCCAGCTAGAGAAGTCGAATTCCGTATTGATCTTATACCTGGTGCTATACCAGTAGCAAAGTCTCCTTATAGGTTAGCCCCCTCTGAAATGCAAGAGCTAGCCAGTCAATTACAAGAGTTGACTGACAAGGGATTCATACGTCCTAGCTCATCGCCTTGGGGTGCACCTGTCCTTTTTGTAAAGAAGAAAGATGGATCGTTTCGTATGTGGATCGACTACAGAGAGCTCAACAAATTAACAATCAAGAATCGCTATCCTTTACCACGCATTGATGATCTTCTTGACCAACTTCAAGGTGCCAATTACTTTTCAAAAATCGACCTTCGATCTGGTTATCATCAACTTAGGGTGCATGAAGAAGACGTCCCAAAGACCGCATTTCGAACTCGTTATGGCCATTATGAATTCATGGTCATGCCATTTGGTTTAACCAACGCTCCAGCAGTCTTCATGGACCTAATGAACAGAGTCTGCAAACCTTATCTTGATCGATTTGTTATAGTTTTCATCGACGACATTCTTCTTTATTCAAAGTCTAAGTCTGATCATGAGCGTCATCTTCGACTCATCCTTACACTTCTAGAGAAGGAAAAGCTTTACGCCAAATTCCCCAAATGCGAATTCTGGTTAAAAGAGGTGCAATTCCTCGGACATGTAGTCAATGACAAGGGAATACATGTCGACCCCTCAAAGATCAAAGCGGTACAAGAATGGCAAGCGCCACGTACACCAACTGAAGTAAGATCTTTTCTTGGTCTGGCTGGTTATTATCGTCGATTCATCTCAAACTTCTCACGCATTGCTGTACCACTCACGGCTTTAACTCATATGGGAAAACCTTTCATATGGGGACCCAAGCAAGAAGAAGCCTTCCAAACTCTTAAACAAAAACTTTGTGATGCACCAATCCTCACTCTTCCTGAAGGTTGTGATGATTTTGTGGTCTATTGCGACGCGTCAGGGCAAGGATTAGGCTGCGTTCTAATGCAAAGAGAAAAAGTTATAGCTTATGCTTCGAGACAACTCAAAACGCATGAGAAGAACTACACCACCCATGACCTAGAACTTGGAGCCGTTGTGTTCGCTCTTAAGATATGGAGACATTATCTCTATGGTACTAAGTGTGAAATATACATTGACCACAAGAGTCTTCAACATATCTTCAATCAAAAGGAGTTAAACATGAGGCAACGAAGATGGGTCGAACTTCTAAATGATTACGACTGTGAAATTCGATACCACCCTGGCAAAGCAAATGTGGTGGCTGATGCACTTAGTCGAAAGGGTTATGCGAACTCCATTCGTCTTCTATGTTCGCAAATTATAACCGACATTAAAGAGCAAATTCGAGAAGCCCAACATGTTTCAGTTACGGAAGATGATGTACGAAAGGAGATGTCATGTGGAGCTGAACTTAAAATTGAAACTAAATCTGATGGTATTCTGTACTACCTAGATCGTATCTGGATTCCTAACCACAACAATCTTCGTGAAATTCTTATGAATGAAGCTCACAAAACGTGATATTCTATACACCCATGAGCCGATAAGATGTATCAAGACCTACGATATACCTATTGGCGGCCTGGAATGAAGAAGGATATTGCTGTTTTTGTTTCTAAGTGCCTTACATGTTCCAAGGTGAAAGCTGAATACCAAAGACCCTCAGGACTTCTGGTCCAACCTGAAATACATGTATGAAAGTGGGAAAATATAACCATGGATTTCATTACCGGGTTACCTCGCACTTCTGGTGGGTATGACACTATATGGGTAATAATTGACCGACTTACAAAATCAGCTCACTTTATTCCTATCCGCGAAGATTTCAAGAACGAAAAGCTTGCTCGTATTTATATCAGCGAAATCGTAAGCCGACATGGGGTACCGTTAAGCATTATTTCTGATCGTGATGGTCGTTTCACTTCAAGAACATGGCAAGCAGTACAAGCCGCTATGGGTACGCGATTAGATCTCAGTACCGCCTATCATCCTCAAACTGATGGTCAATCTGAACGCACCATTCAAACTCTTGAAGATATGCTTCGAGCATATGTTATAGACTTCAAGGGAAATTGGGACGCTCATCTACCAATAGTTGAATTTTCGTACAACAACAGCTATCATTCAAGTATCGGCATGGCACCTTTCGAAGCCTTATATGGTCGTAAGTGCCGATCTCCTGTATGTTGGCACGAAATTGGGGAAGCTCAAATCACTGGTCCAGAATTGATCCAAGAAACCACAGACAAGATCCATCAAATCCGAGACAATCTTCTAGCGGCCCAAAGTCGTCAAAAGAGTTATGCAGATAAACGACGGAAGCCTTTAGAGTTTAACATTGGGGATCATGTACTTCTAAAAGTATCACCGTGGAAGGGAGTAGTTCGTTTTGGTCAAAAGGGCAAGCTAGCACCACGCTACGTAGGACCTTTCAAGATACTCGAAAGAGTAGGACCTGTAGCATACAAGCTTGATCTACCAGAATAACTCAACAGGATTCATCCCACATTCCACGTATCAAACTTGAAGAAGTGCCTCGCTGATGAAAACCTCCACATTCCTCTGGAAGATATTCAGATTGATGAATTTATGCATTTTATTGAAAGACCAGTAGAGATCATGGACTTCGGAGAGAAACGTCTACGACGAAGTCGCATTCCAATTGTTAGGGTACGCTGGGAGTCGAAACGGGGACCTGAGTTTACTTGGGAACGTGAAGACTCAATGCGTGAAAAATACCCGCATCTTTTTCCTACTACTTCAACTACTTAAATTTCGGGACGAAATTCCTAAAAGTATGGGATACTGTAACATTTGTCAAAAACGGGTTTCCAAAACCCGCTCCATTTTGTAATCGAATATCGAGTATAAATGTCACGTTGTATATTTATGATTATTTTGATTTATAATGATACATAATTAATAAACAAACTAAACTATAAAAATTATATTTGATAAAAAGTTAAAACAAAATAAATAAAAATGAAATGTTGCTGCCGGGACTCGAACCCGGGTCAGCCAGAACTGAAATCCAAAGACTTAACACACACACACATCACCACTCCGCCACTTGTTGTTTTCTGTTATCCCTAGGAAACAAATAACATTTATACACAAACTCAGTTAAACCGGTTGCGCCAACTGAGAAACTGAAATCGGCAATTCAATCGTCTAATCATTTGATTAGTCTCACATACACGTTTATAACCGATGAACCGACAAATTTTAATCAATTCAGACTTGAATTGAATTGAATTCGGATGATGATGGGTTTTATAACCGAAACCATCCAACAATCTGAATTACTTCAATCCTAGACCTCTCCTGCGACTCAAAATACTTTGCAAGACCTTCAATTGCATTTCCGTAACTTTACAGTCCACCGGAGAAGCTTAAATCAACTCGCCAGAAAAATTCTGCAAGTCGCCGGAAAACCGGGACTCACATCAACACGGTAATTCCTTCGACTCTTTCTGTTTCAATCATATGATTAATCGGTCACTAACACAACTCCACCATCAGAATCGATCCTAGTCAACGTTTGTCGAAAATCCTACCTTCGCCGGAAAACTTCTGAAACTTCCGGAAACACACCGGGAACTGGTATGATCTTCCAAACTTCTGTTAAACTTTGTTTAAGTGCCTCAACTTCTTAAATAATCGAACAAAGCTGTTAATTGATTTTAACAGCCGGAGTTCACTTTCAGAACCGACGAACCTCTGCCGGAATTCTGTGAACAACACTAATCGGTACATCCTTTTCCCCAAACTCTCTACATTCTTTACTTTTAAATTACTTATAATGTTTGAAAATCGAATATGTCATGAATCGGTCATAACAGTCGGAATATGTTTTCTGGGTAAAAATTAAGGAAGAAGACGAAGACGCAGTATAACATAAGACTAATAAAAATCGATAAAATGAACGGGTTAGACACACAGTCCAGCGGTGGACTGTGTGCAAATTATACGCACACGTCACGAGTTCAATCCCTGATACACGCACCCTCTAAGTAATAAAATGCCTTTTTGATTAAAGCTGAACCGGGTTAATCCCGTTAGTTGATAAGTATAATAAAAACCGAGATAATAACCAGGTTAGACACACAGTCCAGCGGTGGACTGTGTGCAATACTAAGTCACACGTCACGCGTTCGAAACCTGTTACTAGCACCGGGTTGTTGAATTAAAATGTTTTTGAAATTAAAAGAATTTTGGTTAAATCGAATTAGTATATAAATATAATTAAAAACAAGATTATTTCGGGTTAGACACGTAGCTCAGTTGGTAGAGCTGCGTGCACGCGTACGGGAAGTCTCGGGTTCGAGTCTCACCCAGCGCATTCATGCACACTGACCGAACCGGTCAACAAGTCAACGGTCAACGCAAAATAAACAATTTTTTTTATATTTTTATTTATTTAATTTAATTTAAAAATCAATTAAAAATACTTAAAAATAACATTTTTAAAGATAGGAAATAGCCTTAAACTCACAAAGATATATCTAAAAATTCCATTAAAATCCTTAATAAAATCCACTCATTTACTATATTTTTCCGTTATTATTTAGGTTAGTTATTTCTCGTTGTTCCGCTCATCCAATTCGTGCGCATCTCACCATCTCCAATCCAACGCACCCAATGTGAGTGAATCTTTACAAATTCCCCGTTTAATCACGTTTTGGGGTGTATCATGTGTCTTGATATATATATTATATTTAAACCATTGTGCATACATCATATCATGAACATGTGTATTCAGTTTGTTTCAACTGTTGTGTAGTTATTGTTAGATGTAATTTATTATTTTCAGTACATGCAATTTCATAGGCCGCCGCTCCCCATTACATTATGAGCGTCGAGCATGTTCCCCATTTCATTATGAGCGTGAACCCGGCGTGCCCACATACGATCGGCTCCGTTTGATTGAGCCTTGATCGCACAGACATTTTCATTTTCAGTACATGCAATACGATCGGCTTCGTTTGATTGAGCCTTGATCGCACAGTTTCATTTATGATATTTATCATATGTTGTTGGTATGTTAATGTATGCTATCATATGTTATTGTATGTTATAGTTGTGATTGCAAATTGCTACTGCCTAATTATTTACATTTGCTCATTTATGATTATGCACAATTTTTCATTGATAAACTAACAAGTAAATCAATAATAAATGTTTATCTAACAAGGTTCACTCGCCAACTTATGTTGAACCAAAAACCCCTATTTTTACACATGATACAGGTGAACCAGCTGCAGCCAGAAACACTTAGGATTGGATTAGAAGAATAAAATGATTTAGAGTTTGGAACTATTTTGTTTGGTTATTTTCTTTGTAATGTATGGACATGTTTGGATTATTTAGAATGTAACTTTGACTTTAATAAATATGAAACATATTAGTATATATCATGGGCTTTGGTGATAACCCAATTATGCCCCGATTCTTATTCCGCTGCGGGTCGGGGTGTGACAGTAGTAACTGGAAGGGTACCAGTACCGGTAGTCGGAACGTCCTGTCTAGGCTGGCATTCGTATAAATCCAAAATAAAGGACCAGTTTGCCTACCTGGGGACTAACGATGAGAGTACGAAGTGCCTATTAGGCCAAAGCATGCTATACCAAACGTCGTGTGAGCTAACCCCACTTTGAGTTGTCATTGTGTCTACACCTGGACACATTCCGACCATACATCTCGTAAACATATTTTGTGGTTTGCATTCGGGTGATGCGAGTGTTAAATCGCCAATACTAATGTGAATCCTACCAAGCCAATAGCCATGGGGGCCCACATGACTATACAGGTGAAGGTATGGGGCACATTTGAGGCCCAACATGAGCAAACCCAAGACATCCTATGGATGTAGTTGCATTATTGATATTTATGTTATTTTCATTTTTTCTTAAAGACACATGACACCTAAAAAGACTCCATAAACTCGCAATCTTCTTATGTATGTTCCTGTAGATGTCGTCCAGACAACAACGAGGGGGTAAAAGATCAGGAAGGTCTCAGGAACGCTTGGCCACACACATCGCGAAACAAATGGCCACGATACTGCCTGACATTGTGGTCCAAGTACAACAAGCCCTCGCCACAAATCCCACTAATCCTCCCCAACAGAATGACCAGAACATCGACAACCCTCCTACCAGCAAGTGCTCATACAAACATTTCAAATCTTGTGATCCTCCTAAATTTGAAGGGACCGTAGGTGTCACTGCTCTCCTCTATTGGTTCGAGGAAATGGAAAACACCTTCCTCAACTGCGATTGTCCTGAGGATCGCAAGGTTCGATACGCCAACGGGAGACTATTTGGGGTAGCTCTCACTTGGTGGAATACTGAAAAAGGGTAGAGGGGAATTGATGATGCAATGGCCTTAACTTGGGAGGAGTTAAGGGAAATCATGACTAGGCGTTTCTGTCCTAGGAGTGAATTAAAAAGTTGGAGGACGAATTTCATTCTTTAAAGCAGAAGGAGGGAGATCACACCCCCTATAACAAGAGGTTCTTAGAGTTGAACCAAATGGTTCCAAATTTGTTTACCCCAACTTATCGTTTGTTCGAGCATTATATTCGAGGACTTCCCTCGAAAATTCAAGATTCAGTTCTCAGCATCTCACCGGTAACACTTGAAGCTGCTATGGAACTAGCGACTGTACTGACTGAGAATCGAATTCGCAACGGAAAGTTTAAAGAAGAGAAAAAGAAAGCCCCTGTTGAGGGTCAAACTTCAAACCATTCCGTCTCCTCCTCTAAGTTTGTTAACAAGAGGAAGCGCAACACCAGAAACTTCGCCGTTACACAAACCAACCTCTCAATTCCTGCTGCACCCATTACCCAAGTAGCTCCTTCACCTGCACCATACAAAAGACCCTACTCTGGCCCGTTACCAAAATGCAACCGTTGCCAATATCACCATTCTCCTGATTATCCTTGCCAGCATTGCACCGGCAGTGGTCGCGCGGGTCATACTGTTCAAACCTGCCGCATGCCCCAGCGAACGAACCGACACCAGCTTTCAACCCAAACCCACCATCAATTAATGGGTCAAGCCCAACAACCCCTACTATTTCCACCCACCCAACATTTAGCCCAAACATATTACCAACCCAATTATCCTATAGGTCAACCTATGCGGGCTTGCTACAATTGCGGAGACCCAAGCCATTTCAGAAACACTTGTCCAAGGTTGGTAAACATTATTCATGCTCAGGCCCAAGCCAACCCGGTGAATCAAGCGAACCAAGCTCCTCCACCTGCAAGAGGAAGAGCTTTCAATATCAACGCTAATCAGGCTAGAGCTGACGGCAATGTGGTTAACGGTACGTTCCTTATAAATGGTAGATATGCCTCTATGTTATTTGATACTGGTGCGGATAGAAGTTTTGTGTCCTTAGAATTTGAACCTATCTTAAACCAAAATCGGGATAAGCTCATGGAATCCATAACGGTAGAAGTTGCTGACGGGAAACCAGTTTCATTAAACTCTATTATACGCAACTGTACACTCACCTTAAACGACCACGATTTCTCAGTCGACCTTATTCCTATGAAGCTGGGAAGTTTTGATATCATAATTGGTATGGACTGGCTCAGTCAACATCAGGCAGAAGTTGTATGTCGCGAAAAATTTATACGTATTCCTCTTTCAAACGGTCAGACTCTTCGAATCTTTGGAGAAACCTCGTCGAAGGGGCTCAGCTTAATGTCTTGTCTTCAAGCCCAAAAATATCTTCGCAAAAATTATGTCGCGTTTTTAGCTTATATCATCAAAAAGGGAACCATGGAGAAGAAACTTGAAGACATTCCAGTAGTAAAAGACTTCCCGCAAGTTTTTCCTGACGACATTTCAGGACTTCCTCCAGTTAGAGAAGTCGAATTCCGTATTGATCTTATACCTGGTGCTACACCAGTTGCAAAGTCTCCTTATAGGCTAGCCCCCTCTGAAATGCAAGAGCTAGCCAGTCAATTACAAGAGTTGACTGACAAGGGATTCATACGTCCTAGTTCATCGCCTTGGGGTGCACCTGTTCTTTTTGTAAAGAAGAAAGATGGATCGTTTCGTATGTGCATCGACTACAGAGAGCTTAACAAATTAACAATTAAGAATCGCTATCCCTTACCTCACATTGATGATCTTCTTGACCAACTTCAAGGTGCCAGCTACTTTTCCAAAATCGACCTTCGATCTGGTTATCATCAACTTAGGGTGCATGAAGAAGACGTCCCAAAGACCGCATTTCGAACTCGTTATGGCCATTATGAATTCATGGTCATGCCATTTGGTTTAACCAACGCTCCAGCAGTCTTCATGGACCTAATGAACAGAGTCTGCAAACCTTATCTTGATCGATTTGTTATAGTTTTCATCGACGACATTCTTCTTTATTCAAAGTCTAAGTCTGATCATGAGCGTCATCTTCGACTCATCCTTACACTTCTAGAGAAGGAAAAGCTTTACGCCAAATTCCCCAAATGCGAATTCTGGTTAAAAGAGGTGCAATTCCTCGGACATGTAGTCAATGACAAGGGAATACATGTCGACCCCTCAAAGATCAAAGCGGTACAAGAATGGCAAGCGCCACGTACACCAACTGAAGTAAGATCTTTTCTTGGTCTGGCTGGTTATTATCGTCGATTCATCTCAAACTTCTCACGCATTGCTGTACCACTCACGGCTTTAACTCATATGGGAAAACCTTTCATATGGGGACCCAAGCAAGAAGAAGCCTTCCAAACTCTTAAACAAAAACTTTGTGATGCACCAATCCTCACTCTTCCTGAAGGTTGTGATGATTTTGTGGTCTATTGCGACGCGTCAGGGCAAGGATTAGGCTGCGTTCTAATGCAAAGAGAAAAAGTTATAGCTTATGCTTCGAGACAACTCAAAACGCATGAGAAGAACTACACCACCCATGACCTAGAACTTGGAGCCGTTGTGTTCGCTCTTAAGATATGGAGACATTATCTCTATGGTACTAAGTGTGAAATATACACTGACCACAAGAGTCTTCAACATATCTTCAATCAAAAGGAGTTAAACATGAGGCAACGAAGATGGGTCGAACTTCTAAATGACTACGACTGTGAAATTCGGTACCACCCTGGCAAAGCAAATGTGGTGGCTGATGCACTTAGTCGAAAGGGTTATGCGAACTCCATTCGTCTTCTATGTTTGCAAATCATAACTGACATTAAAGATCAAATTCGAGAAGCCCAACATGTTTCAGTAACGGAAGATGATGTACGAAAGGAGATGTCCTGTGGAGCTGAACTTAAAATTAAACTAAATCTGACGGTATTCTGTACTACCTAGATCGTATCTGGATTCCTAACCACAACAATCTTCATGAAATTCTCATGAAGGAAGCTCACAAAACGCGATACTCTATACACCCAGGAGCCGATAAGATGTATCAAGACCTACGATATACCTATTGGTGGCCTGGAATGAAAAAGGATATTGCTGTTTTTGTTTCTAAGTGCCTTACATGTTCCAAGGTGAAAGCTGAACACCAAAGACCCTCAGGACTTCTGGTCCAACCTGAAATACCTGTATGGAAGTGGGAAAATATAACCATGGATTTCATTACCGGGTTACCTCGCACTTCCGGTGGGTATGACACTATATGGGTAATAATTGACCGACTTACAAAATCAGCTCACTTTATTCCTATCCGCGAAGATTTCAAGAACGAAAAGCTTGCTCGTATTTATATCAGCGAAATCGTAAGCCGACATGGGGTACCGTTAAGCATTATTTCTGATCGTGATGGTCGTTTCACTTCACGAACATGGCAAGCAGTACAAGCCGCTATGGGTACGTGATTAGATCTCAGTACCGCTTATCACCCTCAAACTGATGGTCAATCTGAACGCACCATTCAAACTCTTGAAGATATGCTTCGAGCATGTGTTATAGACTTCAAGGGAAATTGGGACGCTCATCTACCACTAGTTGAATTTTCGTACAACAACAGCTATCATTCAAGTATCGGCATGGCACCTTTTGAAGCCTTATATGGTCGTAAGTGCCGATCTCCAGTATGTTGGCACGAAATTGGGGAAGCTCAAATCACTGGTCCAGAATTGATCCAAGAAACCACAGACAAGATCCATCAAATCCGAAACAATCTTCTAGCGGCTCAAAGTCGTCAAAAGAGTTATGCAGATAAACGACGGAAGCCTTTAGAGTTTAACATTGGTGATCATGTACTTCTAAAAGTATCACCGTGGAAGGGGGTAGTTCGTTTTGGTCAAAAAGGCAAGCTAGCACCACGCTACGTAGGACCTTTCAAGATACTCGAAAGAGTAGGACCTGTAGCATACAAGCTTGATCTACCAGAAGAACTCAACAGGATTCATCCCACATTCCACGTGTCGAACTTGAAAAAGTGCCTCGCTGATGAAAACCTCCACATTCCTCTGGAAGATATTCAGATTGACGAATCTATGCATTTTATTGAAAGACCTGTAGATCATGGATTTCAGAGAAAAACGTTTACGACGAAGTCGCATTCCAATTGTTAGGGTACGCTGGGAGTCGAAACGGGGACCTGAGTTTACTTGGGAACGTGAAGACTCAATGCGCGAAAAATACCCACATCTTTTTCCTACTACTACTTAAATTTCGGGACGAAATTCCTAAAAGTAGGGGATACTGTAACATTTGTCAAAAACGAGTTTTCCAAACCCGCTCCGTTTTGTAATCGAATATCAAGTTATAAATGTCACGTTGTGTATTTATGGTTATTTTGATTTTTAATGTTACATAATTAATAAACAAACTAAACTATAAAAATTATATTTGATAAAAAGTGAAAACAAAATAAATAAAAATAAAATGTTGCTGCCGGCGCTCGAACCCGGGTCAGCCAGAAATTTAAATCCAAAGACTTAACACACACACACATCACCACTCCGCCACTTGTTTGTTTTCTGTCAACTCTAGGAAACAAATGATTCTTATATACAAACCTAGATAAACCGGTTACGCCAACTGAAATCGGCTATTCAACCGTCTAAACGTCTGAATAATCGCGATTTCAGGTTTATAACCGATGCACCGACGATTTTAATCAATTCAGACTTGAATTGACTTCAATTTTGATCATGATCGGTTTTTATAACCGAAAATAATCAATGTCTGAAATACTTCAATCAAGACCCCTCTCGCGACTCAGGAACATCATACAAACTTTCCATTTCACTTTCGTCACACATTCGGTCCATCAGAAAGCTTAAATCAACTCGCCGGAAAATTCTGCAAGTTCGCCGGAAAACCGTATTTTTCCTCAAATCGGTAAGTTCTTCAATACCATCGTAGTCTAATAGTTGTTAAGCTATTTCTAACTCAAACCTTCCACTTGAGATCGAATTCAGGCACTGTTATCAGATAATTCCAGTTTGCCGGAAAATTTCTGGAAGTCTTTATCTTCGTCTTTGAAACGGTAAGGACCTTCAAACACACTGATAACGTTTGTTTAGCACTTCAATTTCATGATTAGCTAATCAAAACGATTAATTGATTTGCTCAGTTGAAGTTCTTAAAAACAGAGACCGACGCCTTGCCGGAACTCTGTAATCAATCGTTCACCGGTATGTTTTCCTCTAATTATCATCTCTGCTATCTCATATTAGTCTGTGCAATGTTTTAACAATCGAATTAACAAGATTTAATGGTGTAATTGCTGTCGGTAAAATCCAACAAAGAAGATGAACTGTGATAACACTATAAGTATAATTAAAATTGGTATTTTAAACGGGTTAGACACACAGTCCAGCGGTGGACTGTGTGCAAATAATACGCACACGTCACGAGTTCGATCCCTGATACACGCACCCTCTATGTAATAAAATGCCTTTTTGTTTAAAGCTGAACCGGGTTAACTCCGTTAGTTGTTACGTATAATAAAAACCGAAATATTAACCAGGTTAGACACACAGTCCAGCGGTGGACTGTGTGCAACACTAACTCGCACGTCACGCGTTCGAGTCTGGTTAACGGCACCGGTTCGATGATTTAAAATCTTTTTTAAAAACAAATGAATTTTAAATAAATCGAATTAGTATATAAATATAATTAAAAACAAGATTATTTCGGGTTAGACACGTAGCTCAGTTGGTAGAGCTGCGTGCACGCGTACGGGAGGTCTCGGGTTCGAGTCTCACCCAGCGCATACATGCACACTGACCGAACCGGTCAACAGGTCAACAAGTCAACGGTCAACGGTCAACGCAAAAATAAACAATTTTTTTTACATATTTATTATTTATTTTAATTTAAAAATCAATTAAAAATACTTAAAAAATAATATTTATAAAGATAGAAAATAGCCTTAAACTCACAAAAATATATCTAAAAATTCCCATAAAATCCTTAATAAAAATCCACTCATTTACTATATTTTTCCGTTATTATTTAGGTTAGTAATTCTCGTTGTTCAACTCTCCCGACTCGTGTGCATCTCATCATCTCCAATCAAATGCACCCAATGTGAGTGAATCTTACAAATTCCCCGCTTTAATCACATTTTGGGGTGTATCATGTGTCTTACTATATTATATTTAAACCATTGTGCATACATCATATCATGAACTTGTGTATTCAGCTTGTTACAACTGTTTGTGTGGTTATTGTTGGATTCAATTTATTATTTCAGTACATGCAATTTCATAGGCCGCCGCTCCCCATTACATTATGAGCGTTGAGCATGTTCCCCATTACATTATGAGCGTGAACCTGGCGTGCCCACATACGATCGGCTCCGTTTGATTGAGCCTTGATCGCACAGACATTTATCATTTTCAGTACATGCAATACGATCGGCTCCGTTTGATTGAGCCTTGATCGCACAGTTTCATTCATGTTATTTATCGTATGATGTTGGTATGTTAATGTATGCTATCATGTGTTATTTTATGTTATAGTTGTTATTGCTATTGCTACTGCTTGGTTATTTACATTTGCTCATTTATGATTATGCACAATTTTTCATTGATAAACTAACAAGAAAATCAATAACAAATGTTTATCAAGGTTCACTCGCCAACTTATGTTGACCCCAAAACCCCCATTTTTTACACATGATACAGGTGAACCAGCTGCAGCAAGAAACACTTAGGATTGGACTAGAAGAATAAAATGATTTAGAGTTTAGGGATTGTTTTGTTTGGTTTATTTTCTTTGTATTGTATGGACATGTTTGGATATTTGGAAATGTAACTTTGACTTTAATAAATATGAAACATATTAGTAAATATCATGAGCTTTGGTGATAACCCAATTATGCCCCGACTCTTATTCCGCTGCGGGTCAGGGTGTGACAAAAGGATGCATGAAGAATTGAGAAACGAGGGTATAAAGAACCAAATTTTGTTTCACACAAATGCTGCAAGTGATAAGCTTAGAGCCTCAATATCCACACTTGTACGCAGACCAACTTCACCCAAGTCATCAAAAATAACACTACTCCCAAGAAAACCATCTGACTCAAAAATTCTAAAATGGAAGTCTAATAAAGACAACCATGAATTAACATTGCTCAGGTCGGATGGTAGAGTTCAAAGGATAAAGATGGAGGATGCATACAGTCTGGATGTAGCTGATCTCTAAGACTTGCTGAATCTTGAACTTGAAAGGGATGTAGAAGACATGATTACCCTGGACTTTGAATTTCTATTCAAATGCCAAATAAGGGAATCATTGATGAGAAATAAAGATTAGAAATAAAGTTTTGTTTTGGCATCATCTGTTCTAGGGGGAGATTGTTGGAATCAAACCCTACAAAAGAACAGATGATAGAAAGCTAAAATATACTACAACCTCTGATCCAAAGAATAATGTAACATCTGCCAAGTCAAGCTCTGCTGAAGACTAAATGTCCAAGGTCTGCCATAGCTAAACTCTGTTGAAGACAAAGCTTAGCTGAAGTCTAAATCTGAAGGTCTGCCAAGGCAAAGCTCTGCTAAAGACTAAAGCTAAAAGGTCTGCCAAGACAAAGCTCTGCTGAAGATCAAAGCTAAAGGTCTGTCAAGGCAAAGCTCTACTAAAGACCAACAAAGGATGTATCATCAGTGTTTTCTATCAGTCCTTGTATTGTTTAGTGTATAGTAGTGGTTAGCTTAGCAAATGTTATTAGTTTGTTATTTTTGTTAAGTGTCACTTTCATGCTGACATTATAATAAGATGCTCAGTGGTTAGGATTGTAGTATAAGGAGAACAGTGCATGTACTGTTCTATTTGATCACTTTCATCGATTATCAATCTAACATATCTTCCTTACATTCAGTACAAACAAATCAGTGATCTTAGACCGAGGGGGAGATTGTGAGTCATATGCAAGTAATCATAAGTATGAAAGCATGACAATGAAAACAATCTCTCAATTGTTATGAATTAACGTTCATTTATTCCGCTGCAAGTTCATCTGATTTATCTTCATTTTTAGAACTTTTATAAACAGTTTCAAACTCAGATCTATCAGAAATTTCTCTATTTCGCTTCGAGTCTATCAATAATTGTATCTGGAGCTTTAAATAACGAGAAGAAATATGTTAGGAGAGTTTCCACAACAACTTTAGGAAGTGTCAACCTCCCTTCATCCTATAAAATAGATGACCT